>ML682037.1:8600898-8884278 GCA_007922195.1 Podocnemis expansa | reverse complement strand
TTTTTGCCACTGAAAGGCCTTGGGGATTACTGGTCCTGAGTCTCTCTCAGTCTCCGGCTGTGGTACAAAGTTTAATCTCCTGAGGATCGAAATGCTTTCGTCTAACTAAAGACTTAATAATAGGGTCATTTGGGTGACAACTAATGGCCTGGAATATACAGAAGGTCACAATAGCTGAGCTGATCCCTTTCATTCTTAAACTCCGTGAGAATTTTATTTCTCTTGTTACAGCCAGTTTTTATAAAGCAGTTTCACAATTTGGCCTCTCTAGCCTCCTATAAGGCAGTCGTCATCCTTTAGCAATGTATCTCCTTTGTTGCTGGTCTTCCTTTCTTCCTTTGGATTGTAGAAGCTGTGTCTGTTCCCTTTGGTGATAATTACAGTAACTCAGACTTTTGCCTTGATGCCCCCACTGCTTAGGCAGTACAGCTGATGATTCTTACTGGATTCTCTCCCCTGGTTTTGGTAGAGGTTCATTTTTTGCCCTGCACATCTTTGGAGTTACTTTGGTTCCTTCTTGTTCTTTACGTTCTTGTGGTGGCTTTTGTGATCTGCTGCATCTTCACTTTGGTGATGTTGGGTTTCCCATTTTCTTACTTCTAGACTGAATGTGATTTGGTCACTAGATGGAATTCCCAGAAGACACTTCCCTGAAATAAAATATCCTCGAGTTGTTGCATTGCACAAATGCTTCCCCTCCTAGTCATTACTACGGGGCGTTGTAAACGCTCCTGTTTCACACTCACACACTCCTAATCAGTACCTTCATTTGGTAAGAAAAATTCAGTGTTGTAGCAGTGACAGAATGGACCTCTGGGTGAAGAGGCCTGGCAGATTAGAGTGTTAGAGTCAATGTTGGCTGGTTATGTGGTATGCTTCAAAATTCAGCATGCGGGCTACTGTTTAACATCAACATACATGCTGCTGAAGCATCAATGAATTGCTGTTGTCCAGATTCACTGAGGATAGCTAATAAAGTGGGTGGAGGAGATGGTGAATGAGGGCAACAAAATGTCAAGAGGTGAAAAACTACAGGAAGCCCTAGATAGACTGGAGAAGCAATTCAGTCTCCAAGCATTAAGCTCAGTTCTCAGGAGCCTTTCCAGACAAACTCAGTGGCTTTTTTGCTCTCGCCTCTCAATTAATCCAGGAACTTGTGCTGATGGTTTTGTGGCTTTGACTTTCTACTCAGTGGATATTTTTGGGTGGATGAATTTTAGGGCTGCTCTCAGTCCTCCTTTAGGTTGCAGGGAACTTTAAAATTTTGTTTTGAAAAGGCAAGACCTGCCAATGGTGAGAGAGAGAAAAATACCCAATTTCTTAAGCCCAGTTCTCAGAATTAGTTGGAGATGAACTGCGAATGAGAAATTACTGATTTTTTTTCTTGTTTTTTCTTTCTAAACACATTCTTTGTCCCCTTTCCTGCAGGCAGTACTTAAAACAGGAAAGTCTTGACAAAAAACGGGTAGAATTCAACGCTAATGGTTGGCTGTTGCTCAGCAAGAAGAGTCAGGTATGTTGGTCCTATACAGCTAAAGCTCACAGATAGTACAGTGGTCCCAGTTCCTAACTTCATCATGGTCTGATCATTTTCCATCATTAAGCTCTTTCTGTCACTTGGTGGGTGTGCATGGGAAAGCTTCTTTTCTCCAAGATGTGGCAGTAGCCGTCAACAGTCTGCATGGGATTCCCTTTCACATCTCATGCATGGTCTGTGCATACCACTTCTGTCCCCCTAGAGGAGGACAGTCTTGTGGTTATGGCAGCGGAATGGGATTTAGGAAGATCCAGGTTCAATTCCTGACTCTGCTGCAGCCTTTTTCACATGACCTATAGCAAGTCACTTCTCTCTCTGCCTCCATTCCCCATCTGTAAAATGGGACTAATACTCCCTGATTCTGCACAGGGGTGTTGTAAGGCAAAATTCATTAGTGTCCAAAGTGCTCAGAGACCCAGGTGCCTAGGTAGGCATGATTACCTGGAGCTGGTGCTACACCCTCAAACTCCTCCTTTTATTTGTTTTCCGGGGTAGATTATTCCTCGCCTTGGGTTTTATCATCCCCATTTGACCAGGCTACTAATAGCCCATGTGTTTGTACGTTTCATTTGGCCCCAACTCTCTAAATCTCAAGAAAATGGGGAGACCCTGGGGTTCCTCATTCCTTCATCGCTCAAGGCCATTTATCTCTGGGATGTTTGCTAAAGTTAACGTAAGATTTTTGTCTGATCTAAATGTAAAGGCTCAGGGCTTGTTTTTATTTTTAAAGGAAATCCCCCAACAGATGAATGGCAGTGACTGTGGGATGTTTGCCTGCAAATATGCTGACTGCATTACCAAAGACAAACCAATCAATTTCACTCAGGTAGGCCAAGCATCGTGTTTGCTGTGGTGCTGATGCAGGAATCCTTTTGCAGAGAATTGCTTCATGCAGAATTGGACTGTGAGAGTGAATAAAAACATTGCAAATTTACACGAAAATTGTTTATTTTCCAGATTTCATCTGCTACCTTGTCCACTGTCCATATCTTTTAATAACTTCCCAAACTTAGCTCAATCGTTCTTTAGGTCTCTTAACACTGCAGGGTCAGCAGGATTGATTGACACACTTGGATATCTCCAGTTTTTGTTTTCCCTTCATCAGTATCTATTTCTACAAGGTCCTCCTTACCCCCAGTTTATTGTTATAACTGTGCTCTTCGCTTTACCAGGTCAAGTGCAGAGAGTCTGTGCATCACTTGATTCCTCAGAGTAGGCTTGGGAATTTTGTGGGCCACCAAAACTAGCACTCACCCCCAGTGAAAACACTGTTTTGTAACTTTTAAGTAGCTAATAGCAAGTTGGTTTTAAAAGACCACAATGATCACGATTTAATCTCTGTTCACCTGTGGGGAAAAGAATTAAGAATTAAGGTTGGGATTTTCACAGTTTATGGGAGTTAAGTGCTCGAATTCCCCTCCATTTCAATTTAGGTACTTTGTTACTGGGCACATCCCCAATTAACAGGCACTCTCTGGCAGTCAGCTTGGGAAACAAGCTATTAGGCAAAGAGGCATTAATGTGTCTTTCTTTCTTCCTAGCAACACATGCCCTACTTCCGAAAGCGGATGGCTTGGGAGATCCTCCATCGCAAGCTGTTATGATGACACTGTGCCAAAAGCTGGATCCTTGAGAGATTGTGTTAAAAGCATCTGGACTCGCCACTCTCAGCAATCAGCAGTCACCTCTCTGACAGACATGGGACTTGCCTGGGTTTCCAATCAAAAATTTTAATGACTCAGTACAGTGTTTTCATAAACACCACTCATGGACCAGTGGCTGCTGGAGACTGTCAGAACATTTGCCTTTTTCGTTCTTTTTTTTAAATATTTTGAACCTATTTTACAAGCCGCTTCCATGCAGTTACTGGTGAGCAGCTTTGGACATTCAAGGAATTTATTTTCCACTTCTAGAATTTCTCACTGTCAGCTTTGCAGAGGGGATTGCTCTACACATGCAGGTGGCTAGATTTCAGGGATGCGGAAACTACTTATCTGGGTTTCAGTGTTCCCCACTGTGAGCAAAAGAGCTTAAATCTTAAACTAATGGTGGGTGGGCAGAATTTTCTAGCCTGGGAATACATGTGAATGCAAGGTTTGTGGGTTACCCCTAGAGGAAGCCCTGTTAGATACCAGCATATAGGTAGCAGCTACTCTGTTGACTGCAAGCAAATGAGCATGATAGAAGCCAGATAGAAGAACACGAACTTTTTGCATTGATGGTCAGAAACAGTGATTCTAACAAGAACTCCTGGGTCCTTTGTATCTGTCCTGCTAGTGACTCTCATATGACCTCTGCTCTTTTTCAAAGCTATCATTTTCTTTCCCTAAGAGCAAGCTTGGCTTGTTGTCCCCTTACAACAGTGCCGAAATCAGCACCTACCTATCAATTGTGCTCATGGTGACTGAGGCAGAATACCATACGACTCTTGCTTCTTGTAGAGCTGACGGAAAATACCAGCATGAGGAGGTTTCTTTTGTGAGTGAATGTTAAGCAGCCAGGGGTCAGAAGCTTCACAAGAGTCAGTGTGTTTGGATCAGCTGACACATCTGTAGCATCATGTTTCTGACCAAGGAAAATAAGACATCTCCCTATTTTTAAAATGTTTTTTATGGAATTCAGGTACAAATACAACTTGTTGTAGGTTAGTTTAGACATATTGATGATGCTGAATTGTTTCTTATATTTATATTTTAAAGTGTTTCCCAGGGCAACAAAGAACAAATTTAATGTGGATTTCGTTCTGCAGTTGCTTTCCTATTTCCTAGAATTTTAATGTCCTATCAAGAGACAACGGGTTTGATTCTCACCAGTAACCTTCCTTCATGGGCATGCATTTACAGCCGAGCAGAGTGTGTGTGAAACACGCCTCATCTCTGAATTCTGCCCTCACTGCTTGGTAATTTTTTGTCCAGGTATAAACAGTGACTCAAGGTATGAGACTCTGATGTTGGATCTAGGCTCTGGATCGAGATTAAAACATGCTTCCAGAAGCATCCTTTATAAGTACATTCAGGCTGAGATTGTCAAAGGAGCTTTAAGGGACTTGGACACGAGAATCCCACTGATGTTCGGTGGGGGAATTAGAAATAACATTTTCAGAAGCACTTAAGCTTGTTGAAAGTCCATGGGATTTAGGTCTGAAAGTCATTTAAGTGTTTCTGAAGACTTTTCCCTGTGTTTGTCTCCCCTAATATCAGTTGAAAACTCCACCTTCTGTCTTTGCTGATACATTGAGCTGTCTAATTTATTTTGAAGCAAGGATTTTTGGTTTTTTGGCAGAGTAGGAGTAAAGGGAGAATGTTTTAATAATTTCCCCACCCACCAAACCCAGCTCCTCTCTCCAGTGTATGTACCTTTTAAATGATCTAGTAAAGAATTAACTACCGTGCTTTTGTATTTTGTCTCTGAATAGGGAATATTTTATACCTTTTTTCTGTACCTGTGTAAGCAGTAGTTTTGTACAAAATTTCCCCTGACTAGGTTGTGATCTTCATAGACTGGTTTGTAACTTTCTTTGTCTGTGTGTGTTTTATACCAAGCTCATTTAGTACCTTTTCTATCTTTTACCGCAAGTTAAAGATCTGAAAACTCAAACTGTATATATATATATATTTTTTTTTGGAATGTCTTATTGTTAAATAAAACTGGTTGGAGAACTGTCCATCTTAGTAACCAAGGGATTTCAACATTTTTATCTAACACACTGTTCATATGTATGGATGGCAAATTTACATAATACTTTTTTGTATTTGAAATAAATATCACTTTCAGTAAGCTGAGTTCACTGACTAGTTTTAATCCCAACCCCCAGCCATTTCGTTACCTGAAGTTCAGGAGGAAAGACTCGTGTAATGATGAGATACTTTTGCCAGATTCCTGCACAAAAGCTTTTCCATCTTTCATTTTTAGACACTTCAAAGCTCAGGTTCAGCTGGTTTGTATGAGCAGTCTGTGGACCTGCTCCAGTCTGTTGCACATCCCCATTATGGTATTGTATAAACTCTTGCATTTGCTTGTAGTGTACTGCCCCTGTGGGTTGTACTTTTTAAAATGCTGTACGCATGATTCTCTTATCTCATTCCTGCATTTAAAACATACCTAGGGACTAGGAAGATTCCTGCCTTGTGTGCACCAGTGTAACTGAGAGCAGCTTTGAGGCTGCTCTAATTTAAGTTTGGCTTCCCCTGGTCCGTTAGAAGCAGAGAAAAGATGCAGAGCACTCTGGCTATTCTTTGCTTCCAGGGCTTGGAAGCATGACCAGAGTAAGGTTCTTAATCCAGTTTAGCACTTTGTGAGGGAGGACCATGCACAGGGTATATTCTTAAAGGCTATTTCTACCCTCTTAAGGCCCCATTAAGGCCTCTTTAACTTGCTTTCACAGTATGATGTACAGGGGTTAAAGTATAATTGGGTGGGTCCCCCTCCCACACCCCAACTTCTGCCCCCTAAATGCCAGCCTTCCTACCCCCCACCCCAGCTCTTGCCCCAAATATCCATTACCCTGTCCCCAAAATCCATGCCCTGCTCCCAATACCCACCCGCCAGCTCAGGCATGCCAATACCCTCTCCCTCCTCCCAGCGCGAGCCGGGCTGCCCCAGTACTTACTGGCAACAGTGCGCTGGGCTGAGAGACGATGGATCTTACAGGCTGTGCTGGGAGGCTTCTGCCTCCAAACGTAGTCTATGCATGTGCAAGGGAGCCAGGCACGCCCCCCTCCACTCTGCTTGCCAGAAAGCTGCAGAACGGTGTTCTGGGGCCCACTATTTTTAAATGGTGGGCCCTGGAACGCAGCGGTCTGGCTCCATTTTCTATTTTTAGGGGGCTCAGAATGCAGAGCCCCTAAAAACAGTAGGCCTTGGAGCAGCGTTCTGGCCCACTTTAACCCCTGATGGTGTAGGAGTCAGGTGTGGAACCTCAGAGATATTTAGGAGGCCAAATCTCATGGCTTTTGATGGGAACTAGGCTGTGTCTGTGTTTCTCCTCCCATTCTTTTTCCATCTTGCCTGTTTTAGACTGTAAGCTCTTAAGGGCAGGGACTGTCTCACACACACTATGCAGCACAATGGGACCCGCGATCCCCGTTAAGGCCAGAATGATTATTGGTCACTGTAGATTTGACCACTCCAAAGTCTGGGTCTAAGGAGACTCTTCCAGCATGTTGTTAAAATAAAAAAGCAGCTACATTATTTCCATTGACTCATTGTCTCCTTAGCAGCCAAGAGCAAACTGAAGTGGCAAAGGTCACTTGTGCCTTTTGCTAGGGTGACCAGAGGTCCTGATTTTATAGGGAAAGTCCTGATATTCGGGAGTTTTTCTTATATACGTGACTATATTTTATAGGCACCAACTCCCCCCCCGCATTCTCCACACTTGCTGTTTGTTCACCCTACTTTGCACAGTTGTGAAGATTAGCTTATATCCTAAAGAAGCTTCTTCCACCTACCTGTGTGCAGGCTCACATCTTACCGTGGCCAACATGCATTCAGCTTTTCTTTCTACCTTTCATCCTGTGTTATTCTTAGAATAAATCATGTTACCTAGCCTGCCAGCCCATCCCTGTCTAGGCTTTTTCAGGTCATGTTGACTTTTGCTCCTTTCTGCAGCCTTATTTCCAGACAGGAGTGAGATTTTGCCGAGCATGTCCAACAGGCCAGTTATTTGCATCTTTTAAACTGCACAAACATGCACACTCAGGCAGCGCCTGTAAATACCTGTTTTGCTGTCTCCCACCCAAAGGCACAATGTTCCATTCAGCTCTTGCTGTTGCTGCCACACTGCGGTTGGGTCTCAGAAGTAAGGAACGGTGCCGTCCATGTTTCTTAGATCTGAACTGAAGTGAGACATCTCCAGGGTTACTAATAAGACGACTTGCATGTTGCTAGTTCCCAGTCCAGAGGATGTGGGTTGTTCCAGGCTAGTAGATCCAGGTGCCTTTTCCCCCCCCCTCAGCTCCAGTATTGTACTGGTTGTAGCTGGAGAGGTCCTTGGTTCAGGTCCTAGGGTTGGACATCAGATAAGCAGGGCTTATTCAAAATTTGAGCTGCTGTACGGCTCAGATACGGGGTGAGATTCCCCTGGCTGTGGCATGTTTGCAGCGGAGCTGAATCACTTACCTATCTGCCTGTTTTGTGGCCATTCTAAGAAATAAGTAAATAAACAAACCAGCTCAGATTGAAAAGAATCTGGCGTTTATTTATTTATTTGTTTGTAATTCTCAGTAAATTGGAAGACTTTTTTTGTTCTAGGAGAGGTGAGCTGAACATGGCTCTTCCATAAGTAGGCAGGAGCTAAATACTCAACTAGAATTTCCCAGAGGTCCCCCCATTTGGGGTGCTAAGCTTTAGCTGTGGGGTTGGGGGACCCAGGGCTTTAGTCTTACAGGGGGTGCTGGGGACTTGGGGCTTCTGCCCTGTGGATTTAAAAAGATTTACCTGAGCTCCGCTCCACATAACTCCAGCTGAATTGACCCCTGAGGGTAGTTAAGTGTCCTAACTTTTGGATGGAAGGGAGCGTCTCTGCTTTCTACTGCTGTTTTGTGACCAATCAAAATTATTAATGCTACGTTTCTGGATAGCCCTGGGTCAACCTAAACTGTGCTTTTTGTTTGAATAAACTTTTTGGTTATGACAGAACAAGGAGCAATGGTTTCAAGCTGCAGTGGGGGGAGAGGGTTTAGTTGGATATTAGCAAAACCTTTTACCCTAGGAGGGTGAAGCAGCACTGGAATAGGTTACCTGAGGAGGTGGGGGAATCTCCATCCTTAGAGATTTTTAAGGTCTGGCTTGACAAAGCCCTGGCAGGGATGGTTTGGTGACGTGGACCTGCTTTTAGCAGGGGTTGGACTAGATACCTCCTGAGGTCCCTTCCAACCGTCATATTCTATTGATTTATCTAGAAAGTTTTGCCCAGTTTGTGGCTAAACGGTAGTACTGTTGGCCATCTGTCTTGACGCTCGTGGGCTGGAGTCTCACG
This sequence comes from Podocnemis expansa, assembly GCA_007922195.1. Taxonomy (NCBI): domain Eukaryota; kingdom Metazoa; phylum Chordata; order Testudines; family Podocnemididae; genus Podocnemis; species Podocnemis expansa. The sequence continues at coordinate 8,875,765 of ML682037.1, read as the reverse complement.
CGCTATCTTGAGAGCCCATCAACTTGTTGCTGACAAGCTGGCTGATTAAGGGGCCTAAGGACCTTGGAGCCCCAGCTCCCTACCATCCGATACCCCCACCACCAGCTGGGGCCTCAGCCCCGTCACCAGTGAACACCCCTCCACCTGGGGCCCTGATCTGCCCACCAGTGATCCCACCCCAGAGGCCCTGGCCCCCCACTGCAGCCTGCCCCCGGAGCAGAGAGAACAGGGTTGGCCTGCCCTGCCCTATCCCCAGGGATGGACCAGTTTGCCCAGGAGCAGGGTGGGAGTGTGGAGCCTGGCCTCTGTCCCAAGGCAGCTCAGCCCCCCCAGCACTGCCAGGACAGAGGGCCCCACTATGGGGACCCCTGGACACAGACCTGTGCAATAATCCTCCCCTGAAAGCATTGAGAGACTTGTAATTGAATCCCAAATAGCAGCAACCTTGCCAATCAGTTTACCATCCTCCTCAATATCAACCCCCAAAAATGCCTACCACAGAAACATCCACAGGGTGTGCTGGGTAAATAGTACAATCCCTTATTATTAGTCAGTGAGGATCTCTGCAGGTATATGGGTGTGCAGAAACACTGCAGGGCTGGAAACTAGAAAGCAAAAACAAAAGGGAGAGTTAAAGAAGGCAAATGACTGCAGGATAAAGGTCATAACCAGACAAGACGTAGATATAAACTGAATCAAAACTCTAATCTACACTTAGTGCTCCCAGATTTTGGGCCTGGAATCTGGCAGTCTTTGTCTTTCTCAGAAAAAGCAAAGCAGACACAGACCAGACTCGCTGTCTGACCTCGCATGCTTGCATGGTGCAAAGAAATGGTTTGATGTTCTTGGAAGATGAATTTGTCTCCTTCACAACAGGCTGTCTTGCTCTCCCAGTATCTGTAATGGGAGGCACCATGCCCAGGCTCTGACCTGCTGTCATGCTGAGCAGGACCTGAAAGCCTTTTGGCAGTGGAGGAGAAACAAACTGCTGCAATGATGAAAACAAAAAGGACACAAGAGCTAGGATCAAACAAGCTTCCTTCACTGACAGCACCAGAGTGAGATCACCAATCTGTCTGCAGGGTTCCCTTAGCACACATTCATAAAGGTTTTTACCACCACATCTCTGCCAGACCTTTTGGAAACAGCAACTGCTTTCCCCTGCTACAGGGCTGAAGCTTTGCTTGACCCAAGCAGAAAAGTGTTCAGGATACAGAAGGGGGGACTGAGCACAGAGGATGGGGGCGGAGGGGATGTGGCAAAGGTGCCGAGCTTGTTAAAGATGCTAAAGCATGGGGATGTGGGAGAAACACAACATCCCAGCAGGAAAGCAGGAGAAGAGCTGTGTCAGAGAAGAGGATGTTGAGGCCCTGAAGGGGTTAAGGGAGGACCTGAGAGGCCAATTATGTTACCTGGCTGCACCTGGAGCAGGGTGGGGTCTAAGTGAAGCCCAGCCGGGCAGTAGGAGGCTGATTGGTGGGAGGAGAGAAAGGCTGCAGTATAAAAAGGAGTTTGCAGGCAGTGGCTTGGTTTAGAGACATAGAGAAGAGGTTCCTTCTAGGGGAAAAAAGCTGTAGTCTTGGGGGATAAGAAAGGCTGGCTAGGCAGGAGTGTGGGGCCCCAGAAATAAGGAGGGGATCTTAGTCCTTGATGGCTGAAGGTCAATGTGCTGCATTCCTGGAGATTGGGAGGACTGGGTTTCCTGCTAGCTTGGAGAAGGGCAGGAGGCTGTTGAAAGCCCTGAAGCAAGGTAGTGAGAAGCAGGGGTCTGGCAGTGGGGCTAGTGACCTCCTTGTGGGGCTGTTGTACTGCTGTGCATGGGACTCTGTCCCCCTGTGAGGGGTGGGCTGCACTGTGACTGGGCCAGAGAGCTCGGTGGTGGGATGAGGCAGCCCCAGGGACAGGGAGCCTCAGTAAAGGAGGGTAACAGGCTGAAGGATGGATAGCTTCTATGCCACTGGCTTTTAAACTTTCTCAGTAGAAAAATATCATTTATGGCTGCAGCCCAATACTTGCATCTTTCAGCAATGTGTTCTGGCCTTTCACTGGTGGCAGTAAGGGGATCTGTGACCCAATACTGGGTCTGCAACCCAGTACTGGGTCCTGCTCTATGGTTTGAAAACCACTGTCCTGTGAGTGCACCCCTTCCCAGGTCTTCCCCTCGGGGATGGGGATTTCTGAGCAGTGGAAAGTGCTCCTTAAGAGCCTAGCTGCCAGGTGCAAGGTGAGCTCTACACTTGCTGGGCATCATCTATCATGGAGTGTGGGCAAAAGTGGGCTGTGTCATCTGGGGGGTGGGCTGGGGCTGTGCTGTTGCCTGGGGGGGTTGTGCTGTCATCGGGGGGGGGTGGGGATGGGGGTCTGAGTTTCTTTTTTGTTTGGGCTGGGGGCTGTGACTCCTCCTGCACATCTGTAGGAGCAAGGGTGGGGACTGGGGTTTGTTGGGGTTGGAGGAGGCTACTCTGGTTACTGCCTGCAGAGGTCTGGGTGTATGAACTGGGCCCTCACAGCTGAAGCAGGGAAAAGGACAATTTAATTCCATCTAATTGGCAAGATGCATGAGCTGTAATGCTGACATGCCCAAGATGTAGCTTTATTATGAATTAGCAAAGCCTTTCTAGAAAAGCTGTATATTTAAGGGGTATGGCTAGAAATCCAAGATGGTGGCCACAGTTTATTATAGCTGAGAAAAATCAAAACTGTGGCCTTGAAATGACTTGACCAATAGGAAGCTGGCTGCTTGGGGCCAAAGACAGGTAACTCCAGAACCTGGAGGGAGGGGTCGGTCAGGCATAATCAGATTCTCAAATGGGTGTAGCTTGATTTCATAGATGAGTCTAGCAGTTAACTGGTCTGTAATTAGTAACCCAATGGGAAAAGCCTTAATGCCAATTAGTAAAATGTGTTCCTGTAGCTAGGACTGAAAGAGCAGACAGTCAGAGGTCAATCTGTATAAGGCAGGGAAAAGGAAAGGTGAATGGGAAGTCTAGAGTGAAGGGACACTAGGAGAATGAAGATGCGAGAAGCTGAAATCCCTGAGGAAGGGAAGAAGAGGGCTAGATGGATCGAGCAGCCCTTGCAAAGAAGTTGCAGTGACTGAGCAGAGGGGCCACAGATACAGAGGAAAGGAAGCTCTACTGAGGTAAGCCTGGCCTGGTTGTAATTTAAAATCTAGAATAAACTTGCATGCCTAGTTTAATAAAGCTGTGCAGGTGTATGTTACATATTGTTTAATGCACTGTGATGGAGTCAAGCATGAGGGCTACAGGAGGGTCATGGAGGGCAGGTATATTAGCCCCAGGCTCAGCAAAGCCCTGTTTCCTGGGCAACCAGGACAGGCCTGCTCTAGATTAAGGCACCTGAGCCCAATTAGTGTAATTACCCACATAAATAAAAAGCCCTTGCTGCAGTCAGATGGGGGAGTTTGGGGTGTGGCATTTGGAGGAGGATGTAAGGAGTGTTTGGAGCAGAAGGGAGGTGAGCTGGATGTGAACCAGTAGACATTTGCAAACCAATGCCTGGGAGATAGAGGTCACCAAGACAAGCTTGTTGAGGGGGGCCCTGAGGGCTGAAGAGCCCAGCCCCAGGTCAGGAGGGACTAGGGAGCTAAACTTTGGGGGTTTGGAGGTAAAAGCTGGGCTCCTGCTGGCTGCCAAGACCTGAAGTGTGGGACCCACAGTGATGGAGTGCCCCACCTGGGGTGTGTTGCAGCACAGATGAGAATTGGCTTGCTGACAGCATCCTACCTGGATTTTACCTCAGGTGGATGGTAACCACTTAAGGCTGTTTTTACATTGTGTGGCTTCACACTATTGGTTACTTCCTCATGTTTGTGTTGAGGGAACTTCTTCCAGTATGTGCTTTTGGAAGAGAATTTTGTTACTAACATTCATTGTGTTGGTGACTTTGAAGCAATATTTACCACTTTTGTTCAGAATATTACTGCCTGAGGGTCAAATCTTCTGAGTGGATGGGTATGGATACAGCTCTCCTCAGTAGAACATGAATCCTCGGGTGCAGAGTTTCCCACCTGTTAAAATGGAGACAAAAACCCTGCCAGTGTGGGCTGCTTGCTGTTACTACTGAAACCAGAAATATTGATCCAAAAGGGTAGCTGTTAGTCTATATTCAGTAAAACAAACAAGGAGTCCTGTGGCACTTAAAGACAACCCTATTCTTTTTGCATGAGCTTTCATGAGAGAAAATCCTGCTTGGTCAATGGGATCTTCTCCCATGCAAGCTCTTATAAAAATCTGTTAAAGTGCCACAGGACTCCTTGGTTTTCTGAGAAACTGTCAATTTGTGTTGACACAAGTTATTGTGGGCTTCATATATAGGCAGTTGAAGTTTTCCTGTGTGGATGGCAAGTTCCCTGGCCTGCCCCTTATGTTCTATCCCAGGCCCCTCACCAAAGCTGCTACATGGGTCTCTGGCAATGTTCCCTCATTTTTTGTAGGGCTGTGTGCACAGGATTTCTTTTGTGCAAATTTTTGGAACTGGTATCCAAATTTGTGCACACTCCAGTGAATGGTCAAACTTGTGAGCAGAACAAAGCAAATATGCATGATGCAAATAGTCCATCTCCCTATGGAGATGGAAATGATTTTATAACATTACAAAACCTTACTTGAAACTGCCACCTTAAAGTACCATAATCTTAACACTCAATTTTTTGTGCACACTTTTAATGTGCATGGGTTTCATGACCTGTGTACATGCATGTGTACACACCTTAGAGGGAATATAGGTCTTTAACTTACCCTCCCCACTATCCTCCCAGCATGAGCTGTGGCCTACACACATCTTTCAAGGCAAGAACTGGGTTGGTATGGGATGGGAGCCAACTGTAGGGTGACTCACTCAGCCTGTTTCTTCTTGGCTGACTGGGGCAGTGACCAAACCTGCACACCCAACTGTGGGGGTTGCATTAAACAAACCCCCCAGGAAGCTCAGTGACCAAGCAAGGTGGGGGTGGAAGAAAGGGGTGCAGAGATGAGCTGGGGGAGAAGCTCCATATCCTAGGAAAAGGACCTGGTGGGTAGCTGGATGACATCCATCTGTCCTGAACTTGAACTGAATGATCACACATTCCTGCCTGCCTGGATGCTAGGGGGTCTGCTGCTACACTGGTGGCTTTAGGGGTAGGTGAGGTAGATGGCTGTCTAGGTCCCCAAGCAATAAAAGGCCCTGTCCTCAATTTGGTGGACAAATAAAAATACAGAAAAGTATCAATAGTTCTTACCTAGCACAGCCAGTAGGGCTGGAAGCCTCAGCACTTTTGGTCTTGGCTCATCAAAGCAAACTCTCATTAGAATCTGTGCTTCATCTGAATTGCAGATTTCACCATTATCTGCCCATCACCTTCACATTGACATGCTAAAAAACCAGGAGCAAGCTGTTTGTGACAGGAGTAGACAGCACAATAGCAGGAACCTTTTTATTGGTCTCATCTCTTAATCAGTATGGCCACTTAATCTGCCATTTTGAATCCCACTTGTGAAATTTTGCCTTTCTTCTTGCCTGTTCTTTTGCCTTTCCCTTTGGACAACTTTACCTTTGGCTCTGGTTAGCTCAGGTTACTAGGTAGGTCTGTATAGGCTGCTACATATTAATGCAGTGCAGCCTTCAAGCAATCATTACAGCTGTTTATTTTAATTCTAGAGGGGCCAGAGTCTTAAACTTCACTGAAATTTGGTGGTTTTCACTTATAGCTACACAGTAAACCTTTTCACTTGATTTGTGTTAAACTTCTACTGTACATAAACCCAAGCCTATATGAAAAAATCTAAGATTTGACTACCAGAATATTAAATGTGGTGGTTTGAGCCATTGTTAATTTTACCACTTATTGGTTAAAATGCACACTTTGAAAAACTTATTCAGTTTAACTTTAGTTCAGCATTAGCTCACTTAAGTGAAAGATGATCACCTTACAAGCTTCATGACAAACAGCTTTAAACATCCATAGCCAAGAACTTCAATTTGAGTGAGTCACAGTAGGCTGGTTGAGCAAAACAAACAAGGAGTCTGGGGGGCCATTTGGAACAATTAGGAGATAATACAGCAGAGTCCCAATCCCAAATTTGACTAGAAAATAAGATTTAAGCCACTAAATGGAAATAAAAGTTGAAAGCAGTTGGCAACTACTCTTGTGCTTTCTGCATCTCCTGAAGTACAGACAATGGCAGGGGGAAATCAGTCCTATTCATTCATTTCACTTAGTCCTAATAACTGCCCCAGTGCTCACATTGGAAACACTGCACAGGAATCCTAGTCTAATTCTAGAGCTATTTTGAGTCAATGGTTTTTAAAGGATTTGGAATCTTTTTATAATGTTTTTGTAACTTAAAAAACCACAAGGTCATAGGTGCTGGAATGGAACTAAGGGTGCTGGGGTTGCAACATGCCCTGAGTGGAAGCAGTTTCCATTTAAAAGTCCATACAATTGTCTGACCTAATCTAGATTATTTTTGGGATCATGAAAATGTTTCAGATTGTACTGTAAATTGATTGTTCACCACCCTGAACTACAGGGGTAAGATGAAGATGTAAAAGCTGTCAGGGAAGAAAGCAGTAGGAAGTGGATGCACATAATGAACAAATAAGAGATGGGTGAAATTAAAGATGCTGTGAATCTAGTGTGTAGCTGTAAGGATTAAAGAGTAGACCAGGGGTGCCCAAATTTATGGAACTCAAGAGCCACACAAGTTGGCCATTAAACCTTCAAGAGCTGCACTGAGGTGCACAGCCATATTCTTTTACCTACTAAATTGATTTGCTGATGTTCTTCAAGGCACACTTTCTCATTCAAGAGCCACACATGACTCCCAAGCCAGTTTGGCCACACCTGGCGCACACAACTTGAGTTAAATTCATGGAGTTTGAGATTCTGGCCCTCAAATGTGAAAAAGCAAGAGGAGCTAAAAGATGACTTAGGACTAGTTGAACACTACAGACAAGACACACAGATACAACTACTTTGTGAGGAGCAGCATTGTCTCAAAATACCAGCCTTTCCTCAGGAAGGGAACATGCAGTCAAAGTGCAACCCTGGATTTGGCTTAAACACCCAGTCCCATTCTGTGTAACTGCCTATGTAGACCTAACTGGCAATCTCTAAAGCTGGGCTGGACTATCTGTGAGGATAATTAGATAACTTCAACCAATGGGCTGCTATTCCTGGTTTGTTGGTGCCATGGATAGCTTGCTCTTGCCTCTTTAAAATAGTGGTGAGGGGCAGATGGTGAAATCTGCAACACTTTCAGATTAAGCACTGATTCTAATGAGTTGTATCCACAAACTCTCTATTTCAAGATCTAGAGCTATGAGGCTCAGCCTTGCTGTTGCCCAGACTAGAGAGCAAGGAAAGATGCTTTCCCAGCAAGGAGGGGAAATGAGAAGTTAAGGAACAGTTTGGGGGGGGGTTGCCTTCCCCATCTACAAGACCAATTGTCCATGGGTTCATGAGCCCAGAAGATGGGCATAATATAGTGCTTGAGGGGATGATTGAGCTGTCAGTGATATGGCCTTGAAAGAGGCATAACAGTCCTAAGACATACCAAGCAAGGTGTATCTGGTAGTTGTCTGTTCTGTGGTGTTGGATCTAATGTGGGGGTGGCTGCACAATGGAGACTGGTTTAGGGTTTCCTCCTTTGGAGGGGTTGGTGGCCCTCCTTTGGGGTCTGGTCTGGGCTTGCAATTTGGAAGGGTCTGACTCTGCAGTGCTGTGGGGGTTTGATGGGGGGGGTCTAGACTGGTGTTTCTGCAGAGCAGGCAGGACTGTGGTGGTCCATGGGGTTTTGGGTAGTTGCTCCAAGAAGATCTAGTGTAGTCTGGAGTTTGGGAGTGAGGGGATTGTAGCCAGAGACTTTCTCCCCAATTAAAACTGGTGCATGGAATGCCAGGGTAAAATTCTCAGTCTGAGACTTGCATTGCTGGGAAAACAGCAGTGAAACTACTAACTAGCTATAGGATGACAGTATTAAACAGCCCAGTAACTGGGGAGAAGGCATTGATTGATCAAGTGTCTCCCCTTCTACCTGCCACCCCATCACCCTAGGTAAGGTACCTTATGTGGCCTGAAAATGCCATCCCTCACAACTAAGTGCCCCATGTAAGTCCCTTGCAGCCTAAGTGTTCTCCCCTTCCCACTGTCATTCTGTTGTCACTTACTTAGTGCTTGCTCTCCCCACAGTGACCTTTAGAAGACCATCCATGCTAATCTGTCTACAGCAGACAAGCTGAGTCCATACTGACTAGAAGGAAACACCTGGAAGAAGATCAGAAGAAAGCAAACAATAGGCTAAGGGAACCTTGGTTCTGGACAACCCAGCTAACTGAGTCCTGGCTCTATGTCCAAACCAGGCTTTAGACAACCAAGCTGCATCCTTGCTTGATGGTCTAAGCCAAAGGTTTCCTTGAGTCTAAGTGACAGAACAGAAGGACCCCTGCAGACAGAGGGATAGCAGCAGATATTGGTAAGTTCTAAGTTAATATGCAGAAGTCAGCCTGTCAAAGCTGACTCTGTGATAAGAGTGTGCACCCAAAGGTTTGAGGGTTTCATTCAGCAACTGCCATGCTAACACTTTCTAAATGTTAAATTAAGGATGACACTATACCTCAGGGTTGAGTGGTGCTTTGTATATACAAGTGGCAGAGCTGCCATCTGCCCTATACTATACATGCTGTAATAACTGCAAGTAAAGGTGGTTCATGATGCATGATTTCCTCTTCTTGAACCTGGTGGTATTAATGATTTAAGACTGTTCCAGAAGAATTTTCTAGAGTTGGAGGGCTGTCTGAATTTGTCAATTGAGTTATGCAAGCAGACAGGATTTTATTGCAATAGTTTTTAAAGAGCAGTGTGTTGATTGGTCTGTATCAGTAACCAGTCAGAAAAGCTTAAACAAGATTAGTCAAATGGGTATGGATATCATGGGATTCCCAAGTCCCAAACCTGGGGCTGGCTGATACCTCAGATGTAACTGATTGTGATGTGATTTTCAAAATGGTCTTAGAGCTCATTTCTTAAAGTTGTTCAAGAAATTGCAATGTTATCCTGTTTATATGCATGTATTGCCTATGAAGTGGTGAATCTTTACTACATGTTTGAAGGGCTGGGTTTAACTGATCCAGAAGCCTGGTGGGGCAGTAGCAAGCTAATAGGAGGAAAGGAAGTCTGCAGGAGGAGTTTGCTATCCATCCCCTGCCATGCTCCTGACAGGCCTAGTCAGGTCTTGTGAACATGTGCCAGAGGGAGGGGCTTCTCTGCTCAAAGGCTGTACATTTTGGGGTTGGCAGCTGGATTTGGGGGGAGGATGCCTTAATGTACAAGGGGACCTGGTTGTGGCCCTGGGGTGTCTAGGCTGGGATATTTGAGGGTGCATTTGTCTAGTTACTGCTGTGCAGGCTGGGGTCTGGTCTGGGGGCAGCTTGTATGGGGGGGCTCCTGTTGCCACCCACTTGAGCTGGTTTAGGGAGTTCTCAGTGGCTGGATGTTCTGCTGCCTTGAGCAATTTGTTATAGGCATGGTGGTGAAGTAGGAGTTCCTCTATGCCAGTGGTTCCCAACCAGTGTGCTGGGGCACACTGGTGTGCCACAGGAATACCCAAAGCATGCCATGGGCATGCCTAAGAGCTGAAGTTAAGGTTCCCTCCATGCTCAGCCCAGCCATCTAGGCTGTGCAGGGCTGGAAAAAGGCAGGGGTTGAAGTAAGGGGGAAGGTACTGGAACACAGTTCTGGGCCACTTATTTTTAGGGAGCCAGAACGCTGCCTATCTAGAAATAGAGGAAGGCACTAGAACAGAGCAAGGGGGTCCCCCTAAAGCAGGAGCAGCCCAAATGCACCATTCAGGCAGCTCCACCTTAAGCCCAGCCAGCAGAGAGCTGGGGCAGGCTGGGAGCATGTGAATCTCCCCTGGCAGGGCAGAGCAGCTCTTGACCCCCAGCAGCCCTCCCCCCTTAAAGCCCTTAACCTGGGCTGTTTGCCAGCTGGCTGACATGTGGCAGGAGTATGTTTGTGTGTAGCAGAGGTGGGTGGGAGTGGCTGTGTAGCTGGGGTGGTTATGGGGGGAGTGTAATGGGGCTGGAGGCCTAGTTCTGGCCCCTGCAGTGATGCAGGGGTTCATTACAGGCAGCAGGGGACTGGGGGGTGGGAGGGAGCAGCAGTGGGGTGAGGATTTGCCATGGGTGGCAAGGAGCCACTGTGGAGAAGGGAGAAGTGGGGTGCTGTGCCATGTTCCCCTGCCCTACCTTCCCACTCCCCAGGTTCCCATCACCCCACAAAGCCACTCTTGTTCTTCCTCTTGTGCTGTTCCCCATATGGCTGCCCTTGTCCTCTTGCCATCCCTACCCTGCTGTGCTCCCCACACTCCTGCCACTGTACATGCCTCCTGCCTTCCCATGTTTTGCCACCCCTGCCCTATTCTGAAGCAGTGCCATGGCTCATGAATTTCATAAGTAATTCAAGTTAATTTGAATATTCATGAGTTTTTTAATAGGGTGCCTCAAATTTGAAGGTATCAAGGTGTGCCACAGCAGAGAAGGTTGGGAACCACTGCTCTGCTGTCATTGGTTGGCTCTGGATGGGTTGTTACTTTCTACTGTCCATGGGGTTTGGGTCTGTGGAGTTGGGAGGTTGTCATGAGTTGCCACCTGGTGGGGTCTGGGTGTTGGAGGGAATAGTATGTGCCATGATGTGGCAGGTACTGTGGCTCACTGCTGTGGGGTCTGGATTGGAGGCCCATACTGAAGGGAAAAGGATGACTGCTGGTGGTCATGCTATAGGGTCTGGGGTGACACTGACAAGGTCTAGCTGTGGCAGTGCAACTGGATTTACTGTGCAGGTCTGGAGTGACCTTAGCTGAGGGAGGAGGGTCTCTTGCTATGCCACAGGTTGGGTAAATGGGTTCTTGTGCCAGGACATGGCTGCCTGTGGGGCTGGCTTTTTCTGTGGTAGATAGGAATTGTGCCATCATGGGGTTGGCTCTGGGGGGGGAGTGGGTTGGCATACTATCTGGGGTTGGCCCTTTCTGTGGGGAGTACGGGGGGTTGGTGTGCCATCAGTCAGGCTGGCCTTGGGTGCAGGGGAGGGTTGGCACATCATCCTTTGGGTTTGGGTCTGTAGTTGGCTGGGAGTTGAGGAGGCTGTCATCTTTGGCTGCCACTTTGTGTGGTCTGGGTCTTAATTCAGAGAAGGAACAGTCTGATGTGGGTGGCCATGCTGTGGGGTCTGCTAGGTGTCTGCCCTTTCCCTTTTAGGGTCTTCTATGGTGGTGCATGTGGTATGGGAGGCTTTCTGGTTGTCTAGAGTATGGGGATTAGTGTGCTCACTGCTGTGCCACAGGTTTGGTTTGGGTATTCTCATCAGTCAGGCTTGATTTGACAGTCTAGCATTTGTGACTGGTCTGTAGTGGCAATCTGAAAATTGACAGGCTGCTCTTTTTAAGTCAACTATTCACATACCCATTTTACCAATCTATGTAAGGGCAGGGAGCAGGTAGGCTTTAGTCCACAGGTGAGGATGATCCAGAGTGAGTGGACACCAGGTGAATGATCAGACTTGAGATGCTAAACTGAAGAGAAGGTGCCTAGGTTGCCACAGGTCAAGCAATCACCAAGCAGTAGAGGAGGAGCAGCTGCTAAGCTGTGACAGAGCAGAAGGACCATAGACGATACAGAGGGAAAGAAGCTCTACTGAGGTAAGCATGATTCTAATTTAATGTGAATATTTAAATGTGCATGTCTAGCTTAATGAAGATATCTGAATAGTGTGGTGCTTGCTGTCAGAATCCCAGATTCTGAGCAGAGGTGGATGGTCACCACTTAAGGCTGTTCCTGTTCTGTGGTCTGACAGTACTGATTACTTCAGTGTGTGTTAAGTGAAATTTGTCACTTCTGCTGTGCACTTCTTTGGAAGACAACTTTAATAAGCTCATATCATTTTGAAATGATAGACAGCAGTTTTCAAATGAGTCAATTGAGTGGAAAGCTGTATGTCTCCCTCTTTTCTGTGGAAATTAAGAGTTGATCTATTCTGGTGAGTGTCCTGTGGGTTAAAAGGGAGTGTGGTAAGCCCTGTTACTTACTGAAATGAGAAACTGTTTAGTCATTGTGGGGATATCCCCGACTGGATGATTCAGCTGAGTGATGGTCTTGCAAATGGCCTCAGACTTCAAGTTGTGATTTCTTGAACATTATCCTGTTTAAATATACATGTATTCACTATGAAGTGATGAATCTTTACTATGTGTTTGAAGGGCCAGGTTTAACAGATTCTGAAGCCCCCAGGCAGTAGCTGGCTGAAGGAAGACAATGTCTCAGCAGCAGTTTGTCCACCCTGTGCCCTGACCCAATAAGATCTCAAGGGTAATTAGTGGTGGGAGGATCCTCTGCTTAGTGCAGTCTGTTACAAGCATGATGAGTTGGAGTACCCTGTCATCCATGGGGTTGGTGCTCTCAGGGGAGTGGGTCAGCACTGTCCGTGGGGTTGGCTCTTGTGCTGGGGGGGAGGCAGGTCGGTGTACCATCGGTGGGGTTGGCTCTTGTGTGCAGAGGTGTGGGGGGAGCGGGGTCAGTACCGTCCGTGGGGCTGGCTCGTGTGTGCAGGGGGGAGCAGGTCAGTACCGTCCGTGGGGTTGGCTCTTGTGTGCACAGGGGGAGTGGGTCAGTACTATCCGTGGGGGGTTGGGTACAAGTTGTAGGAGGGAACCATCTGTGCTGTGATTTGCTATGTTGGTGGATATGACATAGGGTCTGGTCTGGGGGGTTTCTGCTGGGGGTAATTCTAGGGGTTGTGGTCATGGGGGGGGGTCTGGTGGTGGTGGTGCAATAGTGCATCAGCCATAGGGAAGGTATGGGTTCTAGAGTGACCTTTCTTGAGGGGCAGGAGGGCCTCTTGCAGTGTGTGGGTGGTTGTGGGGAGGACCTGCTTGCTACTTTCTCTTGCCTGGTCTGAGTTTTTAGGGGTAACTGGTGGGTATGGGTCCCTCTGCAGGTCATCTGTGGGAGCATAATTTTGGGGAAGGTGTCTGACTCCTATGTTGTGGGATTTGGTCTAAGGTGGCTCCTTGGATGATGACCTCAGGTTGCCACTTAAAGGGTGGCAGTGCTGCTTCTGGCTGGGTGGGCATTGCTGCTGTAGCATGGGTTTTCTCTGCTCTTCCCTTTGTGGGGGCCTTCTCTGGGATGGTAGGAGGTCCTTTGCCATCTGTGGTGTGGTTTGGGGGTTATTGTGCTCACTGTGCCATGCCATGTGTGTGGTTTGGGGATTCTCAAACAGATAGGGCTTGATTTGATCTAGCAGTTGACAGGTCTGTAGTGGCAGTAATCTGAAATGCTTAAAGCTGATTGGGGAAAATGGATATGCTGCTTAGGTTAAAAAGAGCAGCTGATTAGGAAAGGTCAATCTGTTTAAGGTAGGGAGTAGGCAAGCCTCAGTCCATGTGACTGGGACTTCCAGAGTAAGAGGACAACAGAAGGATCAAGACACGAACAGCTGAAATCATTGAGGGCTAGCCTGTTGCAATGGATTGAGCTGTTGCCATAAGTGGCAGTAGCAGAAGGAGCAGCTGCTGCTAAGAACCCTGTCAGAGTAGGACAATAGACAGAAGGAAGCTGTACTGAGGTAAGCCAGGCATGGGTCTAGTTGATCAACTAGAACATATGAATGCATGTCTAGCATGTTCACCTATGAAACAGCTTTTAATCATGAATCAGATATGGCTTGCTGACAGCCAGCCACAAGCTGAACCTCACAGGGACAGTAACCTCTTAAGGGTCTTCTGAAACCATGCAATAAGAATGAAATTGGGTACTTCAGTGGGTGTCAAAGGACTTTATTTTCAGGGTGTTTTTTGGAAGACAAACTTGCAACTAAATCATGTTGATGACTTCAAAATACTATTTACTACTTATTTGGCTTCTGAACAGTACTGCCTGAGTGTCAATCCTTTGTGTCTATGCCCCTTCACCTGAGTTAATGGTCTATCCTGGAGAGTTCTCCAGCAGTTAACATGGAGACCATGGTAAACCTAGGCAGTGTGGGCCACTTCCTGTTCTCTAGTTTCAGGAGGTAACAGCCATTCAAGTGTTAATGCAAATGAGTCATTGTGGGGTTCATGAGCTTAAGACTTCATAACTTGACAAGTTTGAGCTGTCACATTTCCAATAGACATGGAAGTGTTGGCAGCAGTGCAGTAGAGTTGGTTTGTGGACATGGCTGTGGTCTGGAGGAATTGATTGTGTGAAATCTGGTTTGGTGGCTGCTGCTGGGGAAGGAGTGTTCTCTGGATGTTTCTGGGCAGGTGGGCCTATGTTGTGGGTTCAGGGCATTGGTGTTCCTACTCAAAGATGACCTGATTGCTAGACTGGGGCTTGTGTGGTGTGGGAGGGGGTTCTTTGGTTGCTGCCACATGGGCCCTGGAAAGGGGTTGTCACCTGTGAGGTCTGGTCTGGGGGTTGCTCTGGGGAGATGAGTTTTTGCCCCACATGAAGCAATCTTAACAGCCAAGCTTTTATTTGTGTGGGATACACAGCTGGGAATGCAGCTAGCATGTAAGCCCTGGAGGGTGGCTGTCAATTTGTTTGGAGGCAAGTTGATTCTGTGGCTCACTTTTTCCAAAACACTTCCACTGGTCCCATGCTGAGATGCAGTTGGTTGGTCACTGGCATCCCTAGGTCCCTTGTGGCATGACTGCTTTACAGGTTTCAGTCTCCTGTTGCAGAGCTTTCAGTTTTGCTTGCAACTTTTTCCTGTCCAAATTCCTGCTGTTTTATTTCCAGCCTATATTTTAAAACTACTTTCTTGTATTAGGTGGCTGCTTTCAGACAGCCAATAAGTTACTTACCATGAATTTTCTTTGTTGTAAAAATGTTCTGTGGATGTACTGTATTAGTGGTGACACACAAATATATGCATAAAAATGAATCTAAAGGGGTAACAGCATCTAGCAAATATTCTGGAGTGCCCAAAATGCCTCAAGCTCTGCAAGAATGCCTGATATCTAGTGATGACTACTGGACCTGGACACATCATGGGAGAAATCTGGAGATATCTGAACTCCTGTTGGTTCATCCTTCCAAAGCAGGATTGAACGCAAGGATAATACTTCCTTGTAAAACTTGAGCACAAAGGGCTGTAAGCTGTACAATGACTTCGGTTGTAGAAATGTCAATAGGTCTCAATTTCCATTGTAAAGTCTTCAAACATGCTTTTACTGTAAATGTCAATAGAGTGGCTGTGCATTTATAGCTAGAACCACAGTACATAAATGAACATGCAGAACAGTGTAGTGTTGCACCTAGAATTGTGTGCTTGTATAGTTTCCATGCTAGAGACTAAGTGGGACAGAGCTTTGGTGGGAACCAATCAAGGTAATTACAATGCCAGTGATTGGAGAGACTGGTCTTATGCTGACTTAGCAAACACCATTTGCACTCTGAGTTTACATGACAGTATTGCAACTATCAGCACTAAGATTGATCAGTCAGGCAACAAAGCATGTCTTACAAAATGCCAGCACTAAAAGCTGTGATCAGCTGAAAAATGTTATCCAGTTTATATGTATGTTGCATGTGAAGTTATGAAACTTTGCTGTGTATTTCATCTCAGATGCATATTAACATCTGAGACAGATTTATATCAAAACTGACTTTCTGAGCAGATGTGGCTGATAGGCCATTAAGGAGAACCAACTATTCCAACACATCCCTGGAAGACATCTGAGCGCACATGGACAGTGGTGGCCCAGCGACTCAACACAGCATGTAGAACACTTGATCACTGACTGCATGTTTCAGACTGCACCTTTCCAGGCATATGGACTACAGATACAAACTTGGGCCTACAATATCATCCCCGTGATGCTGTCCTGTGCATCATCTCTGGACTGATGCCTAGCAAAGAAGCTTTGAACGATGGACCAAGGATCCCAATCCTTTGATCAGAGGCTTACTGCAAACAAGGAGACTTTGCATCTTTGCTATTACCCTGACCTAGATTGTGGTACCAACTGTAAACATGTCTGATGATATTAGCCTTCTAATAACTTCTTGCTTTTTATATTAAACCTGTAGTTTAAGGTTACTGAAGAACTGGCTATCAGTAGGTTTTTTGAGATGGAGTACATGCAGGGACAATAAGGGGCTAGAAGTCCTGAAGGGGACTCTGGTTCCACAATGTAGCATTTGAGAAGCACACATGTTAATGGCTTGATCTTAAGGTACCATGTACTCCCAGGGGGTGGTGTATGCCCTATATTTTGGCTGGCTGACATGAGATTGGCAGTCCTAGCTGTGTCCCATATTAGGTGCACATTACAGCACTCCAGTAAGCACAGTAGCACTAAGACACCAATTTTCACATTTGTAAGGATGGGGGACTAACTTGTAGCAGGGAATTTTCCCCTGAAAAATCTTTTGACAAAATCAGGTGTGGATGTTTCATTTCTAAACAGTTTGTTCTGGAATTTTCCCCTGAGAAATAAAAATGGATGTTTTTGCTTGAAACATTACATGTGGGGAAAGACTTCTTGATTAGCACTAGCTCTAGGGCAGGGGTTAGCAACCCAAAATGTAAGCCATTATTAAAAATCCCTTTAAGGGTTTTGAGAGCTACAATGGGTGTAACTTCCTGACAGGCTGGGGGGAGCTGGGCCAGGGCACCTGCTGCAGAGGCTCCTGGCAGGGGGAGTCCAGAACCAGGAGATGCTCCTCTGCAGGGTCCCCTTCTGGTAGTGGGGAGCCTGGCATGGGCCACTTGCAGGGATGCCCAGTGGTGGGGGCAGAGCCCAGAGTGGACTGCCTACTGGGTCCAACAGTGGCAGGGGAGGAGGAGGCTTTAAAGCCAGGACTGGGCTGCCCATAGGGTCCACTGCTGGTGGTGGTGGGGGCACTAGAGGCAGCAGCCCCAAGCTGCAGTGAAGCAGCTAAAGAATCAGAGTTAAGATCCACTCAAGGGTAACAACCAATAGGCAATCCTGAGCAGGTATGCTTGCAATTCCTAGGCACCTTTGGACACTCTGCAAGAGGAGTCCAAGTCCCAGCTGGAGGCTATGATGAAGGAAGGCCAGCTTGTCTCCAGAACACCCCTTCAGGCCACCCTTGATGCAGTGGACATGGCTACTTGGACTATAGCATTAGCAATGATGGAGTTTGTGGTAGTAGGCATCTGGCCTACCACAGGAGATAAAGACTAATCTTTAACCTCCCATTTGAAGGGCCAGAGTATTTCTCATCCTACACTAGATTGCAGGGCCTCAAACTTGTATGCAATCCTGACGACATTGAGCCTGCACATTCCTCTATCACAGAGGAAACCCCTTAAGCCACAGCCCATGCCACCTTACTATTGGTCAAGGCAGGACTTTAAGCATAGGAAAGGATGAAATGGTAGAATGGGGAGATGCTGATGGCACCATCAGAGCCAGAGCAATTTGCAGCACTTCTGGGGCTCAAACTTTTGAGGGTACATTCAAGTGACACATCAGCTGAAAGCACAAATCCAGTACTTCCTCCTTTATGCAACAGATTGTCCCATTTTTACTGTGCATGGGCTCACATTACATTGGACCAATGGTTCTTGTGTATGGGAACTGGGGTGCTTGCTCCAATTCTCTGTTCCTCTCCCATCACACCTTCCTCTTACTTTTTTAGGGACCCTTCCCATGAACAACTGCTTCTACAAGTGCAAGTTCTAATAGACTTGAATGGAGACATTTCTTCCACACCACTTAAGTATCAGGAGTGAAACCATGTTATAATATGAAAGGAGGCAAAACAAACACTTGATCCTGTTATTACTTTGAAGTATGGGAACTTTCAAGGCTGCTACTGTGTACACAGATTGAAGTGTTCTCCCACCAGTTTACAGATAGTTTTCTTGGTCAAGTCAGACATCAAGAAAACTAAGTGGACAGGGACAGTCTAGCTTGGTCAATGTGCATAGAATCATAAGGTTGGAAGGGACCTCATAGGTCATCTAGTCCAACCCCCTGCCAGAGGCAGGACCACTCCCACTAAACCATCCCAGTCAGGGTTTTGTCCAGCTGGGCCTTAAACACCTTCAAAGATAGATTTCACTACCTCCCTAGGCAGCTCATTTCAATGCTTCACCACTCTCCTAGTAAGTTTTTTTCCTAATATCCAGCCTCAACCTTCCTAACTGCAACTTGAGACCATTGCTCATTCTGTTCTCTATTTATTACTGAACAGCTGAGCTCCATCTTCCTTAGAGCATCCCTTCAAGTAGTTGAAGGTTGCTATCAAATCCCCCCCTCAATCTTCTCTTCTGCAGACTAAAGCCTAATGCTCTCAGCCTTTCCTCATAGGGCTTGTGCTCCAGCCCTTCAACCATTTTGGCTGCCCTCTGCTGGACTCTCTAGCATGTCCCTGTCCTTTTTGTAATGGGGAGCCCAAAATTGAACACAGTATTCTAGATGTGGCCTCACCAGTGCAGAATAGAGGGGAATGATCACATCCCTTGATCTGCTGGTAATGCTACTTTTGATGCAGCCCAGTATGCCATTGGCCTTTTTTTGGCAGCAAGAGCGCACTGACTCATATCCAGTTTCCCATCCACCATGACCCCCAGGTCCTTTTCTACACTGCTGCTACTTAGCTGAATGTTCCCCAGCCTGTAGCAGTGCATGGGGTTTTTCATTCCCAAGTATAGGATTTTACACTTGTCCTTATTGAACCTCAAGATTTTTCTACTGACCCGCTGTTCCAATTTATCTGATCTCCCTGAATCCTGTCCTTGTCCTCCAATGTGTCTACTGTTCCCCACAGCTTGGTGTCATCTGCAAACTTACTGAGAATGCAGTCTCATCCATCATCCAGATCACTGATGAAAATGTTGAACAGACCTGACCCCTGGGGCACACCACTCATTACTGGTTGCCAGCTAGACATGGAGCCATTGATTCCTACATGCTGAAACTGTTGATCTAGCCAGTTTTCTGTCCAACTTAGTCACCTATCCAACCCATACTTCCTTAATTTGCTAATGAGAATGCTGTGGGAAACTGCATCAAAAGCCTTGCTAAAATCAAGGTATATCACATCAATGGTTCTTCCTGCATCTAGAAAACCAGTCATCTGATCATAGAAGGAAATGAGGTTGGTCAGGTATGATTTACCTTTGGTAAATCCATGCTGACTGTTCCTGATCACTTTATTTTCCTCTAAGTGTTTGAGGATGGATTCTTTGAGAACCTGCTCCATAATTTTTCCAGGGATTGCAGTGAGGCTGACTGGTCTGTAATTCCTCAGATCCTCTTCTTTCCCTTTCTTGAATGACACAGGGGCATTGCTGGCCCATGATGGTATATACCACATTGGTGGATGTGCAGGTGAATGAGCTGCTGCTGATGTGGCTTATGTTGTGTCACTAGAGTTGATTTGTGTAGTTCAGGCCTCAGCTTTTGCATCTAGGCCCATTAGACTAGGTCTCAAGCTTTTTATAATGTGGGAAGTATTGTGCTGATCTGAATTGGTTGCTTCCCAGTAAATGTCCCCTTGTTTTTGTATTAGAGGAAGATTTGGCATTTTATAGTATCCACTACCTTTTTTATTCATTTTTGATTTATGGGTAGTAACCAAGGTCTTGTGCATCTCCATAAGGAAGGAAAGAGCATAATCTGTTTGCTCACAAGCTTGTCTGCCAACTGTGTGCATCTGGGTAGCAAAGGCAGAGTAACTAGAATGGATGCAGTATTGCTTTGGCATCATTAGATTATATGTAGTTTTACAGTTGACAAATCATCCGAACGTCTCACAGGTAGGGCAGGGAAATAGCTCTGAAACACTATTTCCTGTCTAATTTCCAAATCACAGCCAAGGACAAGTGTCAATGGATCACAATTCAGGTTTTTCATCTTAAATTATACTGCAAAACAGGCAGAGGGCAAGCAATAAAAATTACCTTAAGACAGTCTTGTAAAGTGCAATATGCCACTCTGCTCTTGATTCTGAGATTCCCTTTAAAGACACATCCTTGCTTCTGTCTATTGCTGGTGGCACAGATCAAGGACCCAATACAAATAACGAGCCCCTCCACCTTTAATACATCACTCACCAGAAGTTCACAAAACCTCCTGGGATGGGAATTCCTGGAAGAAGCCAGTTCTGTCCCAGTGTTGCAGACAGGCTGCTGTAGTTGGGGAAATGAGGAGAGAAGAGCAAATGGGAAAGGGACAAAGGTAAGGATGGTGGAAGAGGGTCTACATATTTAGCAAGCTGAGGTTACTAGGTGTGGCCCAAGTGGCTGTAGAACTCAGAAGTGATTGTAGTTGGAGATCACTATCTACTCCATGTCTTTGCTGAATATGTACATGACAGAGCCCCTCTGTTAGGGGGAAGTCTTCAGCACACCCATAAACCCTCTCCTCCCCCACTTAGAAGTGGCACAAGGCCTATTTGTAGACCTGAGTACCCATGAGGTGTTCCTGCTGTGCCAGTGTGGTGCAACACGTGGTCCAAGGAACAGAGCAACCAACTCTTCAGGGTCAGTGTTTACCTCCTAAACTCCCTGGACAAACTTTTAGAAGAGCAATATAATCCACCCTTTCAACCTCTTGGCTTAGTTCTAGATCTCCAGATGTCTCCACTTTATCCACCTTCCTAACCCCCAGAATGAGTGAGATCTGGGGCCTTTAGTAACTAGGGGCCACTGGCTTCAAACCTGCACCATTTCCCCTTGTTGTGACATGTCTGCTGGCAACCTGCTTTGCCTCTCCAGGGGCTACAGAATAAAGGGTCGTGGTTTTCTGGACTACAAAACAGGTACCTGCCCTGTTGGGGGAAGACAGCCAGAGGTGACGGTGTGATGTTACTCCCTCACATATCGCTGGTGCCTGGTGATGAAACATGCTGTAGCCATGTCAGCCAGATGAACTGTTGTCTTGGGGGAGCTTTGACTAATCATTGGCTCTTGATGCTTTGGGAACAAGCCAGTCATGGGTGTGAAAGCTGGGAGCTGGTTTGCTAACTCCAGGTGCTTCTAGCTCAGCAAGTCCCTTTAGTTTTGCTTATGTCAATTGCTACAGAGCATGGAGCCTCATGCTGCAATAAGTGTGTCTATATAGGTTTGTTCATTCCATTAACAAAGTCCTGGTGAGTGGTACAGTTGACCACAGGGGCCAAATTGAGGTGTTAAGAATGGGGATGCTGTGGGGCCTGTAGGAAGGCAGGAGTGGTTTTGGTAGGTACTCTGATATGCTGAGCCCTGCAGCAGTCATGGTACCCAGCGCTCATAATTCCAGCCTGTAAATGTGCAAAAATGACCAGGCATAGTGGTGAGGCCCCCGTCAATCACAAGACCAACTTAACCTTAAGGTTTTAAAACCGCTGCAGAGCTTTCTGTTTGCCTTCAGGGTTATGACTGTGAAGGTTTCATATCTTGCTTTTCTTGGCTGAATAGATATGCTTTTAGTTGAATAAAATTGATAGTCTGAGGTCATCCCATAACACCAGGAGCTGGCAATTTAAGAAAAACCACTGAGCATCACAAGACTGAAATCATGAGAACTAGGAACATGAATATTTTTGTCTAATACAAGATTAGCTTGCAACATGACAAAATAAGAACCTGTAGTTGGATAGTTGCTACTAAGAGGGGAGTCCTTGGAGGAATATATTTGTATAATCTATTTAGGCCAGGGGTTTCAAACTCAAATCACCACAAGGACTAGCAGAGAGCTGCATGAGGACAAGTATGTTAGCCTGAGGGCTGCCCCCCTGAAACCTTTCCATGTAATATTGCAAACATCAGTAACAATAGTGTCAATGCAGGCTGCAGGCAATAACTTTAGGGGTCACAGGCCACATGTTTGAGACCCTTGATTTTTGCCCTAGGCATTTTTTACCAGTCTAAGACATGCACACCTTTTATGGAACATACATAATTGAGTAAATGAGACCGTGACTAGCCATTGCAAAGGGGCACATCAGTTTTAATGAATCCTGCAAACTACTGGCCATGTTAAACTGTACTATAGCGTCAGACTTAAACATCAGACCATGCTCATGTGCAATTAAGTTAACACAATGATAGCATAGACCTTAGGTCAGCTGCAAATGCAGGGACAGAACCTAGATTTTGCAAGTAGAGCTGCATGAAATGTTTCATATAAAACTTTTATCTTGGGGGGGAGGGTAGATTTGGGTTAAAAGTTTTTAGCAAATTGGCTGAATTCTTTGATTCAGAATCAACAAAAGAAAAATCCTAAATCTTGTTTGATTTTTCAAAACAATCTTTGACATTTAGATTTGCTAAGACCTTGTTTATAAGTTTTTTTTTTCTTTTTCTTTTTCTTAAAAAATCACTCGCATACCAGTGTTTGGAGTGGAGGATCAACCTAAACTTTTCATTTGACCCCAATTACCTTTTCATCAACTCACCAAAAAGGTCATTTTAGGTGGTTCTGAAATTTTTTTTCCAATTTACTTGTTTGGCCACAAACCAGAAAAATCAGTTATTCATACAGCTTTCCTAAAGCCCAGCGTGACCCCAAACATTTTGATTTAAGTCAAATACAGGGGCAGCTGGCTTCCAAAGACTCGGGTCTCATTCCTGGCAATCTTATGAATACAGCACCTTTAAAAATGTGCCGAAACCTGTGCCCAGTGGCGGATATTGGTTTGGAGGAGGACAGCCAACCGTTTTGGCTTCCTTCTCAATTTGCTGAGTAAACAGAACATCTCCAGCTCTCTGCAAAGAACTAGGACAGGAACAAACCTTTATTCACACCACCTGGGAGGATTCTCCCTAGCAACCGCTTGATCCCAAATTCCTGCTCTGCTTCCCTATAGACCCCCCCTCATGGACTCACTATTTGTCCCAACCCTGAACACTTATGTGCTGCCTTTAGTGAGTTGCTCACTGAGCTGGAACTGGCCTGAAGAAATGGCTTTTTAATGTTTCTTAGTGTGCCATAGTGGTGACTTCTGATCTCTTAGACACCTGCTACACTGGGCTGTTGAGCTCAGTATCAGTCTTAGGCACTGATCCAAGTTGAACGGGGGAAGAGAGCAATGAAAGGAGTCTACCTTTCTCCCCTCTCCATTGTCTTTTTACCTGTTGGTAGGAGTCCTGTGACCTGGATTCAAACCCTAATGGGAAGGTAGTACGCTCTTGACACCTGCTGGTGAATAGGGAGAAGAGCTACTTAGACCTACTGGAGAACAGGCCAGGGACAAAGGCTCCATAGCAGAGGAAGCTACCTGCTGCCAGCTGTGGGTGAGCTGGGGGAGATGACCAAACACATCTGGCTTAATTTGCATTTTACTTGACAATGGGACATTTTGGTTAAAATCCAGAAAAGTGTTGCGTGTGGGGGCAATAAATTGCTACCATCCCTGCTGTGGAAACATCTGAAGTGGGATTTTCTCCTATGAAAGCTCATGTGAAAAATAAATCTTTTAGTCTTAGTGCCACATGACTTTTTTTTTTAGCGGGAAATGGAGTGACAAAAGATCTGAACCAAATATGCATGGGACAAGGGCTCATCCTGACAGTGTTGCCAAAGATAGTGGGTAGAGGAGTTCTCACCAAACCCAGAGAAATTAAATATTTTTTTTGAAAGTAAAGAGGTTGAGTCTCTAAATGCTGTAGTGTGAGGACCTAAAAAGGTGTATGGAGAGAAGCTGAGGAAGGTAGCTGTGCTGCAGGGTGGTGGCTGGGGCTGAAATAGCTATTTAGTGGGGGGGTTTCAGCTGTAACCCAAAAATGGAAGCGTGGTTGAGCCTAACAACATAAGCAGCTCCTTCCTTAGGAGGCTGCAACCTGATCAGCTTTTCCAACCTGGACAACAAACTCTGAGTGGGGACCTAGGGAGGAGAGAAATGGCTAGAAGGCATCAGCTCTTTACAACTGCAGGGGAAGACTGAGGTTAAGACTAATTTAAAAAGCTCCCTGGGGTGTGGGGTGGGGAAATCTTTCTCGAGTTCATAAAGTTCCATTGTACAAAACAGATAGCAAAATTTGCTGGTACTTAAGTTTCTTTTACCATCCTTTGTTCAATCAATAATGCAGCTGTCTCCCCTAACACCTCAATGGGACAAGA
The DNA here is from genome assembly GCA_007922195.1 of Podocnemis expansa. Taxonomy (NCBI): domain Eukaryota; kingdom Metazoa; phylum Chordata; order Testudines; family Podocnemididae; genus Podocnemis; species Podocnemis expansa. The sequence goes on along the minus strand of ML682037.1, from coordinate 8,851,703 downwards.
ATGGGCTCCCCAAAAAAAGGGGCACAATCTAAGCTGTCTGCCCATGCAGCCTGGATTTCACTCCTGCACAGATGGCTGCAGAAGCTGCCCCAGCAGTGCTGAAAATGATCCATTGAAAAAGAGGAAACATCTACTAGACATACCATTAAAAAGTTCTGACTTCAGCTGGTCAACCAGCTTCCAAAAGCCACTTGTCTTCCTCTGTGCCAGGGTTTGTTGTTGATGAAACAAACACTGACTCGGTTGAAGGAGACACAACATTAACCAAGGTCTGCTTGGAAAAAAAAATTGACAAATTACCTTTATGCAGAGCAGGGAGTGTCAGCATGTTACGATTGGCATTCATATTGTAAGGTAAACTTTAGAAAAAGAAACACCAACCTTTCCATGTTTTCTAACAGCTAAATAATTGGTCAAGTTCCTATAAATGAAAGTGTAGATTTATTGAGGTAGGAGACAGATGCCCTGTGTCTGAAAGCATTGCTCTGAAAGTATAGGGCAGTCTGAGAGAAGCAATACCTCATTCGCCTGCTACAGGGATTCTTAACTTTGGGGGTAATGACATACTTCCCATGTTGCTGTAAAAGGAGGAAGGGGAAATCCACTATGGACAAGGAGGATCGTGGTGGGGTAAAGATTTTAAGATGAGCGGGAATTAGCTTAATAGACCCCCTAAGATGAGATGATCAGAGCAATCCCATCTGATCTGACCTTCTGAGTTGCCCAGGCCTGGGGAACTTCACTCAAATAATTCCAAGGGCAGATCTTCTGAAATAAACATTTAGTCTTGGTTTTAAAGTGCCCAGTGATGGAGAATTCACCATGGCCCTTAAGTTGTTCTGACAGCTAATTAGCAGTAGGGATAAAGCTAGGCTCAGTAGACCAGAAAGTGCTCAGATACCTCAACAGAGTGCTGTATAAGAACTTAAAAAGACAAGTGCAAAGCCACTTACCTTCAATCCTGTTAAAAAATGACACCTGCCTCATGGCTACAGAACAGACAGCTTCCCCCTACGTTAGATGGAGATCACGTAGTGGACATATAGCAGGGTCCATGTTACACCTTTCATTAGGATACCCCAATTTCGCCTGCTCATCATTTTCTGCAAACTGCCCTGCTCCAGGCTAAAATTTTCCAGTCTGAAGCTCAGCCCAGAGATCAATTTATTTTGGAAGCTGTAACAAAAGGTGTTTAGCCAGGTTGGGGGAAAGGCAGTTTTTAAACAAATATTAAGATGGTGCTCTCAAAACTGGCTGAATGTTTCTGGCGAGCTTATTTTGTTCTTATGCAGGACTAGTTGCTTTCACTCTTTGTAAAATGAGGGGCTGAAGCAATCCAGTGACTGGAGGTAACAGCTAGACAAATCCAGACTGGAGATAAGATGTGCATTTTTTTTTTTTTTAGAACAATTAACTGTCATTTACCAAGAACATCTACCAGGAGTCGTGGCAGATTCTCCATCAGTGGCAATTTTAAAATCACTATTGGGTGTTTCTCTCAATCTCTTCTGGGGATTATTTTGAGGAAAGTGCCATGGCCTGGGCCATGCAACAGGTCAGACCAGATGGGCACAAAGGGCCTTGGAATTTCAATCTGTCAACTGCACAAATAACTGAGGTCTGATATAAAGCCTGTGGGGTTCGGGTCAATGGGAAGCTTTAGAGCAGGCCTTAAAATCAGTTGCAGAAAGCCCAGGGTTTCTGCTGAGTGGGAGATACATTAATATTTGCAAGGGGGGGAGACTGGACTTTAAAGAGCCCTGGATTATAGTTCATAGACTCATAAAAGAAGGGTCGGGAGGGACTTCAGGAGGTATCTAGTCCAACCTTCTCTTTAAAGCAGGACTAATCCCAACCAAATCATCCCTGCCAGAGCTTTGTCAAACCAGGCCTTAGCCTCTAAGGATAGAAATCCCACCACCTCCCTAGGTAACCCATTCCAGCACTTCTCCACCCTCCTAGGGGAAAAAGCAGAGCCGTAACTATGCTGGGGCCAATGGGGCTTTGGCCTGGGCATGCCAGAGGGGCTCAATGGAGCCACTCTATTAAAGGGTGGGTTTCATGGCGCCAGCTCCAAGCACTGCTAATGGCAAGCAGCGTGTTCTGATTGGAACACGCCCCTGGTGGCAAAACAGAGCATTATGGCTCTGGGAAAAAGGTATTCCTGATATCCAGGCTTGAATTACCCTACTGTGACTTGAGCCCATTTCTTGTAGTTCTGTGATGTGTCCGCACTGAGAACAACCTAGACCCATCCTCCTTGGAACCTCCTTTCAAGTAGTTTTAAGGCTGTTGTTAAATCTTTCCTCGCGTTTCTCTTCTGCAGACTTGATAGGTTTCACGTTCTCATCACTCAAAGCTGAGTCCAGATCTATGCAAGAGCTCGGCTCCCAGCTGTGAGTTCGGTTAGTTCTTCTATTGTCTTTAAATCTTCTCAAGCTTTGTAGAAGCTAGCTGGCTTAGGGAGGGCTACAGGTTTCCAGGGTGCATCTGCTCAGATTCCACTTTCAGTCCCCCCACCCCACCCCTTTGCAAATATGCCCCCATTCCCAACCCCTTCTGAGTCTTAGCCCTTCCCAGGACTGAAGTGCATCCTTGTCCTGCCCAGATCCCTGAATGAGACCTTTGAACTAGCTGAAATGGGGGAAGGGTGAGAAAACGCCTCCTTTTTCTATTTGGATCTCCAGCCACTGTAATATGTGAGCTGTTCCCTTGGCATCTAGACTGCAGAGGGGGAGAGAGAACCCTAAGCAGTCATTATTGCCAAGGCCATAGAGCTTTCCCTTCCTTACGCCATACTGTGTAATAACATGTCTAAGCTATCTTCATTAGGGTCACTTTTCCCAGATCTAAAATCTTTTTAGGGCCCTGATGGACTTTGGAATAGAAAGTTGCCTACAATTAACAAAACAAAGAAACCCAAACCAGACCTTGGGAAAAGCGCCACTCCATTTGGTCCTGAATTCTCAGTCCCCTGCCACCTTCTACCACCCTATAAGTTACCTCTCTCCCACCTCCCAGCAGCTAGCCAAGGTTTGGGAAAAATATGGAAAGCAGATGGCATGCGTCCCAGTCCTACTGCATCACAGACCCTCTGGGCCTCAATTAGCTGCATCTTGATCTTCAGGGGCTCCCAGACAGTAACCCCTCTGTCTCCCGGTCTACTTCTTGGCCGGTCATGCCACAGTGCCTCTTTGAGTGATGGTGAGAGAACCGCACAGGCCCACTCCCTATCCATCCCCCATCTGGAATGCCAGGAATGCAGGATCACCCGAAAGCTCCATCTTTCCTCACCAGCCGACCCCCTCTAAGGATCAAGAGGTCGTTCAGCTTTTAGCACAGAATTTGCATGAATTCAGCGCAAGCTCTTTGCCCTCGGTTGCTCGTTTTTCTCTCATGGATGACAGCTGACCACCAGCTTTGTACAATCACTTTGCACAATATTTATTTTTTGGGGGAGCCTTTAGGAGGTGCATTTCCAAGCTTTTCGCTGTAACCACAAGGGCTACAGAACATCTGCTCTAGCTGGTGCTTTTAGCTGGGGACATGCTTTAATCCCCCAGAGTCTGCCAAGACTGACTATCAGAACAACAGCTTGTGCTGGCTCTTCAAGCTGTGATGCATCCTTGGGGAGCAGCATCGCCTATATCTATACAAGTCAGGGCCCGTGGGGCCCACAGTGTGGTGCCTGAGGGGGTGATGGGAGCAGTCCCTTGGTTCTGGACACGTGAACACCCTGGGATTATGGTAACGCAGTGACAGCTCTGGAACTACAGAGTGAATGAGGAAGCTTCTCTGAAAAGGAAATAGTGTGGCCTGCTGAAGACAACAGCAGGCTGGAATGGAGAAGTCTTGGGAAATTTTGCTTCTCGTGGTTCATGTCACATCCATTACGTTACTGAAATAGTATTTGATCTGGATCTAACTGGGTCCCTGTTTTGGTTTTTCAACTGGGAACTAGACACGCTCCAAGGAGCTTTTGATTGTAATTATTCCTAATGATTTCCCCTGTTGGCTTTCTTCCTGCATTTCACAACTTTTGCAATCTTACCTCAAGTCTTCAGGCCGCTGCAGAGTGTCTTGCCTGGCCAGAATTCCAAACACCCCCCCAACCCCATGATTTTGAAAATATCCAAACCCTGCAGATTTGTCAAAGCTGTGCAATTTGCTCCTATTTGCTTCAGGTTGTAGCAGTGGGGGCCCTTAAGACTGAAAGCTCTGCTGACTCATTTGATCCCATTCCAAACAGCTGGAGGTGTAGTGAGAAAAAGAGTGGGTCATCTGAAACTTGTTGCCTCCCTCTGTTTCTGGTATATAATACGTTAAATATCAAACATCTTACCTTTACCTTCAAGCTGCAGAAACTTCTGCACCTACAGTTTCTGCCATATAAAGTGCCAAATGCTTAATGTGTGAGTTGCTCATGCCATGAATAAACATATTAAGTAAAATAATTTAAGGAAAATAATAATAGACCATTCAACATAAAGCAAAAGAGTATTATACGATACCTTTGGCTGTAAAAACGCCAGGGTCTATGCCTAACCAACTTGTCCCTGCTCTGGAGTAACGGTGCCTGTAAAATGGTGTATTGCAAGGTAAGAAATAACCTGTGCTGCTGATGATAACACAGCATTATGCCAGGCACTTTAAGCTAGGCACATCAACCCTACCTGCATATTGCACTCATTTCCTGCACACTGTGCGTTTCTGCCACTTACAGTGCTAGATCCGTAAAACGTTGCCTGCAGAAGTGCCGTGGTCTATTTCAAACAAACTTGTGAATACCATGAAATAATACATATTGTAATGAAAAAATAAGCCCTAGCTTGTCCCTGCAGGGTCAGTGGTTGACGTCCCCTCAGAGCCGCACACCCACAGCTATACTATGACTGTGCGCCTGGCCTCCTCCCCAGTCCCTTCTTTTGCTCAACTCTGAGTAGCGGGGATGGAAGGAGGGTGCAGAATGCATGTGAGCGGCCCATCTCAAAGGAGGACCCTTATTGGTTAGTAACCCTTTCTTCAAGCGCTGCTCACATCATTCTGATATGGGTGACTGCCAGCCATATTTAGGATGGTGGATGGAGTTATTGCCTTCTTGCTCAGCAGACTGCTCTGTCCAGCGCCACATCATCTAGCACTTGTTGAACAATCGCGTGATGCGGCATGAACATATGGACTGATGACCAGGGTGCCTCTCTGCAGGCCACCTGGATCAGGATCAGCACAAGAAAAGCAGCAGAGGATGCTTGCCTTGACCCTATCAAGGAGGGGAGTGTTTGATCTTTCATAACAATCCTTAACACATTTCACTATCCAAGCCAAGATGCACTGTGTGGTTACTGCCTTGCCTCTTTTGGGTTTCACAACTGCTACAAATAGGTGGGATATTTTGCGGAATGGTGCAGCACAACTTGGAGGCCAGCCTGAGTCTTGGCCAGCAGCGCCACCACCACCGCTGCCTGAGGCTCCAGTCAGTACAGTGGGGGGCTCAGGGCTGGCGCAGCAACCAGCCTGGCTCATCTTGGCTGAGACGAACCTCAGGCAGCGGCACTGGCCAAGCTCCAGGCTGGCTCCGAACTCGCACTGCATCGTATTGGCCTGAGCTGCCCTCCACTTTGCGCCATGCCGACAGCCCAGCTGAGCTGAGCCGAGCCATGCCAGACCCTTAGCCACCCGCCATGCCAGCTGCCGAACTGTACTGGGTGCTGAGCCCCTGAGTCAGGCTGAGAGGGATAGACTTTACACTCCTGAATATTGGAATTTAAGGGTATGGCACAGGCTGGAAACATGCAGGAGAGGGGGCATCCCTCCCAGTGGAAAGGCTCTTAAGAATGCCAACAGGACCACCGGCTTTCCTTGCAGATGGAGGGGAGTGTCCTGCCTTAGGGCCTTGCCTCGGGGTCACCTTCCCACACAGAATAATGCACTTCCCCCTGGTACTCAAAGGTGAACCAGGTAGTAATCGTCCCACTACAGGGGAGGAGAAAAGGGGAAGGGTTGCAAGATTTTGAAGTTTTAAGTATATTGTAACATAGATAAGGGCTGGTGAAGTGAGGACTGTAACCATGGAAGATGAACTGCCTGTTAATAGGGGCAGAGGGGTGGTTTGTAGACCAGGAAGGCAACATGCCTAGATGCTTTTATATCTCCTCAGCGATCCCGGGCATCATGGAGCATTGCATCCGTTCCAGCCACGAACGGAGGGCCACCTTCAAATGGAAGGTCCATTATGACCTGCTGGGAGGAGGGGGACAACCTTACCTCCCGGAGCCACGCTGCTCGCCTCTGGGTTATGGCTGAGGTCACACTGTGGCTCACCATGTCTGAGGTGTCCCAGACAGATAGCAATAGGTCCTGTGATGCTAGCTTGCCCTCTTCAAGAAAGATGTCATAAGCCTCCCTATTCTCCTGTGGGAGCAAGTGTCTGAACTTATTCATGGACAGCCCGACGTCCATGGCATGTCTGGCTACTAAGGCTTGATAGTTTGCTATTCTGAGCTGGAAGGTCGAGGAAGAGTAAGCCTTCCACCCCAAAAGATCTAACTCCCTCTCATCCCTTGATACCCTCGTGAGGAGCTGGCCCCAGGCCTAGCACTGCTTCCACTACCCTGGAGATGGTGCTGGGTGGTGGGTGAGGAAGGGGAAGCCACTTGTGGAAACCTGGTATTTGTGGCCTGCTGTGTCTGACACGGGCAATAGATTTGGGAGTTTGCCAACGTGACGCAGCAATGTTGGGGAGAATTTTGGGTTGTTAGACTTGTGTATAGTTTTTTTGCATCTCCCCTTCCCAGAAGTGGGTGCTTTACCTATTAGGTAATACAGTTGGGTTGCACAATGTTTTGATAGACATAATGAGTGTGTGTACTGGCTGCCAGGGGACTGGAGCCTGCCTCAGTACTGAGGGCCATGGGCAGCACTTGAGTGTTGTGCACAAGTTTCTGGAAAGTGCTGTGCTAATGGACAGCTTTTGTGGTTGGAGAAATCCTGGCCACTTATTGGACAGGACAGCTGAACTTAAGGCAAATCTTGCTGAGGGAAAGGGTTCTTTGGGGGGACTGTCCTTTAGGAGTGTTCTTTGGTGGGACTCTCTCTTTTGTGGGATTTTTTGGAGAATCAGGAGTTCCTGGAGCTTAGAGAGGAAGCTGTAGAGTGGCTAATTCCCCCTTGGTTGCGCTGCAGTGTGCTGGCTTGGCTCTGTATAGGAACTCAGGGTGTCGACCACTGATATTTGGGGTGTAGGACTTTTGGACTTTTGATCAGGCCATTTGGCTCAGAAGTAGACAATCCAAGGTAGGAGGACTGCTTGCCGGGTAGCCTCCGGTGCCGAGCTGGCATGCGGTGTCAGAGTTCCCGAAGCTTAGGGGGTAGGCTGCCACACTTGCTCTGAGGCCAGTGCATGGTGCCTTTCCTCTCTGTCTTTTATGGTCCGCGGTTTGAAGGACCAACAGATTCAGCAGTTGGTGACTAAATAGGTTTCACCTGAGCACCGGAGGCACTTCTTGTGGGCGTCATCTCACGGGAAGGCCTTGCCGCAGGTAGCACAAGGTTTGAGCCCTGGCTTGGCAGGCAGTGAGTGGGAGTGATTTCCTTGCTCTGAGGTTTCGCAGAATATGGAACTGAGAAGGGACAGAGTTGCGGCCATATATATAGCCACGGGGTAGCCAGGGAGCGGTGGCTGCCAGCTGCTTTGACAGGCTAGGGCAAAAAAGGTTTCTGACCAATTGTGTGCTGTGGCATGGATACACCTATTACTGAATGTGTCCGAGAAGCACTCGAAGATCATCAAGTCTTTACAGCAGGACAAGCAATCAGGAACAATCCAACAGGAGACAACTGTGCCATAAAATTTCAAGTGTTCGAATTAAAAACCACAATAAGAACCTTCCTAAGTAAAATATTAGATCCCTGATTAAAATAATTACTTATCAGAAGGTATTTGCTATTAAAGTAACCACTGTATAGCACAATGAGGTGCAGCCATGTGTGATTCAGGGAATCACGGCAGATAAGACAATTTTCTGTGCATGCTCTCATGTGATTTTATGTTGATGTAAATTGAGAAGGGAGTGACTAAAAAAAAATTATTCCTTTAATCAAGTCCCCTGTAGTCTTAAAGTGATTTATCAGAAAGATAGGAACTGCTGAATTTAGAAATTGGAATGGCTGTGCCTTTAGGAAGCCAGGTGCCTTTCACAAGGCAGCCTGGAAGGCAGAGCCCAGCGTCTCAGTAAAACACAAATTCCTGTAAGTGGGAAAACAAAGCCCCCCCCCCATTTCTGAAATCAGGGGAGAGGACTCTTGCTGTTGGGGTCACTAGGGTCCTCTCTGCCCCTCTGTGGGGTGTTTGTACCCTTATTCTAAGAGCTGGCAGCTCTCAGCCCAGAGTTGGATGCTGGCTTCTCCCCTCTCTCCCAGTACCTGATTTGGCTCCTTGCCCCTCTCCTGCCCCTGCCTCCAAGGGCCCAACCCCTCAAAGGGCAGGAGGATGAGCAATCAGCAGAAAAGCCACAGGGAATGAATGTTACTGAGCATGTTCTGTTGATATGAGCAGGTGCAGAAGATACTAACAGAGGCTGCCAGACCACACTTTTTCAGCACAAAAACCCCAAGGAGTCATGTGGCACTTCAAGACTAACAGATTTATTTTTCACGTGAGCTTTCGTGGGAGAAAAATCCCACTTTGTCAGATGCTTTGAAGCTCTTCATGCTCATGTGAAAAATAAATCTTAGTCTTAAAGTGCCACACGACTCCTTGGTGTTTTTTCTTTTTTTCTTTCTTTGCTGGACTAGACTAACACGGCTATCCCTTTGGAAACTGACAACATACTTTTTCACACTGGAGGCAGGGCAAGTCCTACCCTGATTAGAGGAGGCACTTAGCTAGTAAACAGTGGGAGAGGTGCATCCCACGGTGAAGGGCAGCAAAGTCAATTGGGGATGGGGAGGGAATTAGTTGGAAAATGGATTTTTCCATCCTGTAAAAAGGGTTTAAGATTTTATCTCCCAGAACCAAAATTTGTATCTTTTTGTCATGAAATAAAATTCAAAAAAATCCAACCAACTGGGACATTGTTTTGATAAATTTGAAACATTTATTTTTTTGATGGAGACTTTTGTGTTTGTTTCTTTAATAGAAAGTGCAATCCACTAGGAAACAAAACCTTGGAAGGCTTCTATCATTTTGAGAAGTTTTTTTTTAACTGAAATGTCTTCAAGATTGATAAAATTTGAAGATGAATATTGGCTTTGGCTAAATGATGTTTTCCAACAGAAAAGTTGTTTTGACCAGAACAGTCCAATCAGCTCAAGCTATGGGCAACACTCTTCATTTTTTCTGTGCCTGTTTGCACACGAGAAAGGGTAGCAATCCTGGTTATCTACCTAATGTGGTTGGAGCTATCTGTAAGGTGCTTATCACGGTATCTTGGCACTAGAGAAAAATGATGGGAAAGCAAAGACAGGAGGAATTGGTCTTTTCAGGATAGTTGCATGGCCCAGGGGAGAGACTCTGGGCTGAGTGTCTTAATGCCGGTGGATATGTTTTCTAGAGCGCTCATCACCCAGCAGCTCACATTGTTGTCCAAGCTGGAGTTTGAGAAGACATAGTAAGGGGAGAGAGAAAAAAACATTCCAAGGATTTCCAGGGGATGGAAAGCGGATTTTTCATTAAATGAAAACTTCTAAAGATTCAGTTTTCAAAATACTGGTTTGGGTTTAACCAGTTAAAAAAACAAAACTTGATTTAAAAAAAAAAAAATTTAAAAACAAAATCTCAACATTTATCCTGACAAATGTCCAGCTTCTAAACAATTTGCACTAAAATTAAAGTATTTGTTTTGACTGGGGGAACCCTCCAGACATTATGCCTCTCTCCCAGAAAAAAATTTACATGAAAAAATCTCAGCTAACTCTAGTTATTGCATCATAGTTTTGTGGCGTAGACAAAGCCAAGAGACGAGGCTCTAAACACTGTTATACTAAAGGTGAGAATTCCTTTTGTCTGTGAGCTTAGATCACCGTGGCGGTGTGTAGCTCAATGGACGGGCTTTTTGTATCGTCGGAATTCCACCTGCCAGAGCCTTGACTGAGCTCTGTCTACACTGTTGGCATAGTTATGTCATGCAGGGATATGGATTTTTCACATTCCTTACTGTAGACCTAAGTCTCGAGTATAGATCAGGCTGGCTGGGTTTAGTGTATGGGAATTGGGGTTTTATCCCTTTAAATAATTTGTGAACCCTCGAATGGTACTCGTGTTCTAAATTTTGCATAGAATTATGGAAATGTAGGGCTGGGACAGATTTCAAGAGGTCATCAAGGCACCTGCACTGAGGCAGGACAAGTAAACCTAGATGTTCCCCAGCAGGGGTTTGTCCAATCTGTTAATAAAAACCTCCAAAGACAGGGATTGCATAAGCTTCTTGGGGGCGGGGGGTGTTAATCTCTCCTTGCAGTTAGGAAGTTTTTCCCAATGTCAAACCTAAATATCTCTTGCTGCAGAAGGCAGCAAAGCAGTTTACCGAGCTGGCCCTTGCCAGTTGTATATGCTTAGTACACAGATATCTGGCCTCGCTTGTCTGATTCTTTCCTAATAATGTTGTAGAAAGAGCAGAAGGCCCAACAATGAGTGTTCAGATCTCAAGATTTCTATGGGGGGCCTGCTATTAAACAAAGAGGCCAAGGATGTGCAAGAGCAGGCAAGTGATCATGTACCCGAATCTCTAGTCACCTGATTTCAGATGTTTTAAAGGCTCCTGATTTTCAGCAAGCATGGAACAGCTGTCTATTTGTCCTGGTAGGTACCCCGAGGCACAAGGGAGAAGTAGAGGCTGCAGCAGTTAGCAGTGCATCCTGAATGAGCCCAAATGTAGTGAACCAGGCAGGGTGTTTCATCAGTGCATGAAGCTATTGTAAGTCTGAGCTTTGCCAGAGCCCAATGGCAGCTGTGGGGAGGCTGGTGTAAATTAGAGCAGCCCATAGCTGCTCTAATTTACACCGAGGCTGCATGATTCCCAGCTGACCCCTGGCTCCAGGGGAACAGAAGTGGCTTGAAGGCATTGTTACTGCTTTGTGCTACACGTTCTCCTACTTGCACAGTATAGGGTCAGGACACGGCAGCACGTCAGGAATGAGGGGATCTTTGCTGCTCAGAGCGAAACCCATGGACTCCTCACTCCGCTCCTTGACAGAGCGCCCCTTCACGGCTCCATGATCTCCCTCCTTCCAGCAGGGCAAGGCCTGTCTGCTGTGCCGAGGTGAACCGATTTGCTGTGGTGCTCACCTTCGCTGACTTATTTGGCAGGCACATTCCAATATGCCAGTAAATCCATCCATCCTCTCCTTTCCTGCGGCCCCATCTGCTGTCTGAGCCCTCCCCCTGGGCACTGTCTTCTCACCTTCCAGAATCTTGCTGTGTCATGCCGCAGCATCTGTTTCAAATTAGCCCAGTCACCGTTAAAGCCGCGGGACCCTCTGCGAGCCGTGGCCCTGGCTTGCTCACATTTTTCAGCATTCTTTAGCCTGTTATGTGGAGACACAGAAGGCGTCTTTGTGTGAATTCCCAGGGCAAACGATGCTTGCTCAGGACACCACAGCCTGGGGTTTGGGAGGATTCCAGCTGCCAGCTCCCTGGCCCTGCTCCACCACAAATAGGAGACCTTTGGGAATGGCATTTCAAAGGGACTGGAAGTGGAGCTCAGAGAAGAGGCTGAATAGCTCAGTATTTCAAGCATCCAACCATCAGGGGAGGAAAAAGTCCCTTTTTTTAGAAAGCATTCCTCTCTGCTGAATAAAGGTAGCCTGCCAAGGGCAAGACTGGTGTCCCATCACTAGGCAGAGGGGAAGGTTACACCTGCCGTTGGAGCCATGTGGGAATAGCAGGGAGTGGGTTCTTCTCACGGGAGCTGTTCTGTGAGTGGAACACATGTTATGCCTGTGTCGGAGGGGTTTGTCTACATGGGGACACCTGGGACAATTCTTCTGAATTAAAGATGGGGTGGATTTGTTAAATTGCATTAAACGCCTGTGAGGATGCAAGTGTTCAGCTGTAAAGTCAAAGATTTGGTGTAGGCTGGATTAAGGCTACTTTAAGGACATATCGCTGCTGTGTGCACTATGACAATGTGATTTCTAGAGCTCTCTGATGTGTTGCACTCGAGGGCCCATGGAGACCCTGCTGGCATGTCCTTAAAGGCACCTGATGTGCATTAAAGTAGCCCTGTTTAAAATGGGACTACATCAGTGCGAACTAGGTACCTTTTTGTTCATGCCGATGGGGAGCAAGCAGGGGCAATTAGTATGAGCTAGCCATCCTGCACTGGTAGGTCTGTCGGCACGAGAGAGAGAGAAGCCCGAGTTCTGAATGAGTGTTCACGTTGGGTGTTAATTCAGTTTAACTAATCCACTTTGAAAGTGAATTGGGGTTAACATTCTTGAGTGTCCCCTGTAGACAAGCCCTAAACTACTATCAGGGCATGTTAAGCCTGCTGAAGCTGGTGGCATTTGGAAGTTTCCACCACTGCTACATCCTATCAGCTCAAGGCGCAGATACGACCCAAATGAACATAGGAATGGCGTGATTAACTGGCGTAGATATCTTAGCCACTTCAGGATAGATTCTGAACCCAGCAACTTTGATGTACCTCTAGAATAACTCTGACAAAGGTAATGGATTTACTCTGGATCTGTCCTGGGAAAGTGAGATTACAAGCTGACTAATTTTATTTTTAAATGCAAATTGGAGCATGATTCCCTGCTGAAGAATTTTCTATAGTAAACTCCATGTTATATTCCAGAGTTGTTTGATACAAACACAAAATACTTTTTTCCTCAATGTTGCAATGGAACATGACTTTAGTTCTAAAAATCCAGAGCCTTGACACACTGGAACCAAAACCCGTGAGAGACAAAACAGGCTGCTCCGTAAGGCCCAACTCACCCCACCTTGCTCTAGGCTGGCTGCTGAAAAACCCAGACCCCAAGCTTCCCTACAGCCACCTCCAGTCTGCAAGTGCGATGCACCCCACTCTGCAGGACCGCACCACAGAAAGCTCCTTGGCTATAGCAGCTGTGTGATATTGGGAAAACATGCTTCGGTGTGGCGGTTTCAGCACAAGGCAGCAAGTAGGTGCTTCCACTCCTTGCTGGCTAGGAAAAGCTGGGCACGGTGCCCTGCCCTTCCTCCAAGCTAACTCATTTAGCAGGATCACACAGCTCTGCTGTTTACATGCCAGGGCAGATGTGCAATCCTGTCCTCACTCCCACCCTTATTCTCCAATAACAACGTGGAGTTGCTTCTTCAAATGTTATTCCAGGGAGCAGAATGTTTGCGCACTCCACCATTCGGCAGACGTGACGGGTACAACGCTGTTCTGTGGGCTGTTCCGTCTTTGCTTGCAATGAAAGGCCTTTGTGATATTCAGGTTACCTTGTAGAGAGGATGCCCAGGCTCCAGGGCAGGCTCAGTGACACACACGGGCATCAGATGAAATTTTTCAATAGTACCTAAGGGGGATGGAGTCCTCATTCTGGTTCAGATCTGGGCTGGTTCACATGGGTGCTCAGTGCGTTCTTCTCCCATCAGGTTTGGGGGGAACTGAGGATGAGCAGGAGGGCTGGAGAACAGGCTAGCTACATTTTGCTAGCCTCATCACTGACCCAGTCCCCCAGTGCAGCTGGGCCCCACTGCAAATCTCCCCCTAACATGAGAGTAGTCGTGGTAGCATGGCCTCTTCCCCATGCATGAATTCCAGTTTGATACCTCCCCTCTTTCTTCTCTGCAGCCTCGGATGACTCCAGAGCAGTGATTCCCAACCTGTTTGGCTTGAGGGCTGCAGCTATAATTTCTACAGTGCTGAAGGGCCACTGGGGTCTGCCAGCTGCCCCCTTGCATACACCATGGCCAGACAAGGAGCTCATTGGGGAGGCTGCCTCCCTCCTCGCTGATCTCCCATTCCCCAGGTTGCAGGAGGGAAGCCGCAGGGATCCTGAAGCTATGTATGCCCACTAGGTCCTTCGACAGTGACTCCCTTTTGCAACCAGGAGGATGGGAGATCAGTGCTTCCTTTCTTCTGGTCCAGGTAGGGACCCCAAAAGCTAGGGAAGCCCACAGAGTGCTTTGGGGAGGGGCTGCTGATTTCCCATCCTGTTGCCTGCAACAAGGAGCCTGCACTGGTCCATTCTTTTAGCTCACTGGCAACACATCCTTAGGCCTCATCTCTCTTCTGCAGCCAGCTGGGGGGGCTGGCCATTTCGAAAGCCCCGACGGCCATGGGGTGGGAACCATTTCTCTATAGCGTTGCAGGGTTTCCTTCCTCTTCCTAGGCCTGATTCCTCACTATGCACTCCTGTGCCCACATCCATTAGTGTAGAATGGCTAGGCAGGTAGGTCTAGTGGGTAGCGCACTGGGACTCAAAAGCCCTGAGATTAATTCTTAGCCCAGTTAGCGACCGGCTGTTGCTCTGACCTTCAGTGAGTCGCCAAATATATACAGCTGGGTGAGAAATGATTTTTTGGCTCTGCTTGACAATTGTTTGTTTAGATTCTAGCATTGTTCCTATGCTGTAGCAGGATAAAATGGCTGCAATGAATATTTAGTTATTTATACCAAGCAGGACCACTCCAGCAAGAGTGACCGTGGAGAGCCCCTCCACCCTGCGTAGCTGATAGATCAGTGGTTAGAGAACACGCATGGCTAGGTTCCTGGTCTGCATCAGGGCAAGTGGGGATTACAAGCTGGCATGCCTACATCTCAGGCATGTGGCCTTGCCACCAGGCTATTTCCTGGGGTTACATGCCCTCTTTGCTTTTGGCAGAAATGCTCCCTGCTTCTGAGACAACTTTGCCAATGAATGTTGCATTGAAACTGGGACGCTCCCTTGAAAAATTGCTCTTTAACTGTATCAACATTTTCTGATGGAAAACCACTTGGCAGTAAATTCCCAACCAGCTGAATCCATCTACCCTGTGCCTAAAATCGTCCCCCTCGCCTCAGGGGTCTTATGAGTTTTTCTCCATAAATGGCTGGGAGAGGTTCAGATCCAAGGTGGGGCACAGGAGGCGATCTGACACTAACACAGTGGGGAACCTGGTTTTCTATTTCCAGAAGCGGGTTGCTTTAACTCTAGTTTGCAGTGACAGGCTGTGTATTTATACTTCCTTTCAACACAGACTTCCTTGTCCCCTCATTCTGCCTTCACCACTGAAACATATAGGGCTGGATCCTACGTTTCCTGATGGTGATGTAAAGCAGGATGAACTGTGCTGAAATCAGCGGCGTTAGGCTGGAGTTGTAAGAGCAGCTTGAGGCAGACCAGACTCAAGCCCATGATTCTAAATAAAGTCAAAAGTATGAATAAAGGAGACCACACACTTGTAGCCAGAAGCCCTGTAGTTCCTTGAGATGGATTTTTTTGCGCTAGAGTTGTAGCTTTCAAAGCCAGAAGGCACCATTGGATCATTTAGTCTGATCTGGATAAAACAAACCATAGATTTCTTTTTTCCAACCAGTTTTTCTCCTGTTTTGAGCCTGGAAACTTGTGGTGTTTAAGCAACTCTTCCAGCCAGGCATCCAGTCACGATGTGAAGACTTCAAGTGATGGAGATTCCACCATTTCCCTTGGTTGGTGGTTCAATGGCTAATCACCCTCGCAGTTCAAATTTGGGATCTTATTTCTAGCTGAAATGAGGATGGCTTTACCTTCCTGCCATGGTTTTTTGTTCTGCCTTTCTCTGTTAGATTAAAGAGCCCTTTAGTAGCTGATATTTTCTCCTCGTCCAGGTGTCTATACACAGCAATTATTGCCTCTTGATCTTTTTCCGAAGCCTCTGTCATAGTCTTATTCTGAATCCATTCAGCTCCAACCCTAGAGCAGTTGCCCATGGTGTTTATTTTGCAGCTTGATTCAGGAGGGATTGGATGTAGAATACAAAAAGAACAGCAGTGTAAGAAGGCTATCTCCAAGCATAGTTTTGCTGACCTCCATTGGAGACTCATACAGTGAGAGTAAATAAATCGCATCTCAAATGGAAGGTGCCTGATCTAAGCAGGGTTTGAAGGCGGGTTGTTTGAGATCTGGCATGTGCATTCTAATAAGAGTAAGAATAACCAGACTGGGTCAGACCAATGGTCCATCTAGCCCTGTGGTCTGTCTCTCATAGTGGCTTGTGCCACATGTTTCTGAGGGAATGTGAGAGAGCTGCAAGAAAAAGCCTCTTCTGCCTTGTCTACACAAGGAACTTCACCAGCAGAACTGGAACCAAATCACGGGACTGTGTATAGGGGTAACTGGGCTGAAAGGTCAATGGTTGGTAAGGTAGAGGAGGTTGGACTCAGATGATCCAGTGGTCTCCTCTGTCCTTAAACACTATGAATCTACCAAAATAGGACATTCTGGATTAGGTCCCCATATGAACACTCTGTCCTGGAATAATTACTCATTGACGATCCTGTTGGTTTAGCTGAGATCATTCTAAAGCCCCTTAAATAAACTTGTTAGTGCCACTAGACATTTTTTATTTTGCTGAACTAGACCGACTCTGAGCAGTTTTATCTACGGTGGGGCCATGGAAGACCTAGGGGTGGCCTTTACTTGTTTATATCACAGTAGCACCTAAAGAATCTGCCTGAGAGTGGGACCCCCTTGGACCAAATGCTGTGCAAACGCACAGATGTGTACCCCACTAATGCCCTGAAGAGGGTAAGGTGGGTTTGAGAGGCCAGTTAGGGTAGCAGGCTGCACCTGATGGGAAAGCCAGGCTTAACTGATCATGTAGCTCAACTGGGCAGCAGCAGGTAAGTTAAGATGAAGCCGGGAAGTTGAGAACAGAAGAGGATGGCAGGGAGGGGCTCTGCAGTCACTCTTGGGGAGTACAGAGGGTGGTGAGGAGGAACAAGGAAGAGAATGAGCCCTGAGAAGTTAGGGAGAAGAAATCCTGATGGGAAGAAGCTCAGGGGAGCAACAGCAAAGTGTGGGACTGTGGGAAGCTTGTCTGCTGGTTACAGGGTTCCTGGGCTGGAACCCAGGGTAGAAGGTCAGTCTCGGTTTCCCTACCAGCCCCTGCAAAAGTGGCACAGACTGTGGAGACCTGGCATGGAAGACTGTCTGCAACAGCACTCAGATATCTTGTCTGGTGGGACTTCATTATTTTGGAAGGACATTATAATGGCCTGGGCAGACAGTGGAGTCGCAGACAGGTTGCACCTGGAGTCACATTGTTGTTCATGAGCAACCAGCACCAGAGCATCTCATCTTCCTCTACAGCACAGGACATGGGTCACTTGCAGGTTTAAACTAGTGTAAATGGTGGATTCTCTGTCACTCGATGTCTTTGAATCAAAGCCTGAGGACTTCAGTAACTCAGAAGTTAGGGGTCTATGACAGGAGCGGGTGCATGAGGTCCTGTGCCTGTGATGTTCAGGAGGTCCAACTAGATGGTCTTGATGGTCCTTTCTGACCTTAAAGTCTGTGAGTCTAACACTGCTTTTATGGCAATCTTGCAACTTGACTGGAACAGGGTTGTCTTGGGCCATCTAGTCATGTCAACATCTTCCAGGCATAAGGCCTGATATGGCTTAGTTACTTGACAGCCTTGCTTTACTTGCCTAACACAATCTTATTTATGATATAAAATGTAGTCTTCACACATGGATTATATGTAAATTAACCACAACTGATAACACAACTAGACATTTATATAAGGTGTTTAACTATAGGAACTAGGTGGCACCTCCTAGCTTTTATCCAGTGTTCTGGCTCTGTGCAGGTGGTGGGGAAGATTTTTCACATCCTCTTTTATTTGCAGACAAAATAACTTGGGAATTTGAAAGAATTTATTTAGGATTAAAGTCAAATGAACATCAAACAGGGATCTTTGGCCCACAATCTTCCCAAGCCATCCTAGGTGGAAATAAATACTTTTGGCTCTTCTCAACAAGGTCTGAATGTAGCTGAGTTCCAAATCCAATAGATAGCGGGATGGTAGCCATGGAGCAATAGTCAATCAGCCACTGTTATTGCATGAAGATGTTTCTCTATTCCTATGTTCTGAATTCTGCTTCTAAGTCATCTCCCACCCCATCCACCTCCTCCCAGTCCTCCACCTATGCATGTTTTGAGTTATCAAACTTCCTGGGCCAGATCTCCAGTGACTCAGCATTCGCATCTGGGGCAGAAATTTCCAATGGGCTTCAGCTGCTATTTAGGCACCTGAATTACAGCCTGATTTTGAAGCTCCCAGCAGTTCCTGTTGTAGCATGCAGGGCCAGCAGGTTTTTATCAGAGTGCTGCACCCAATGCTCCAAGTCCTGTCGATGACATGGGGTCAAATTCTCAAACGTGTCAAGTCACTTGGGGCCCTAAGTCATGCCTACTGGAAAACAGCTTAGTCGCTTGGGCCTGGGGCCAGGAAGCATGCTGTTGTCTTGTATTTGCCCAGGGTGTTCACTAGGACGGTGCTTAACTGGGGCCATAGCGTTCATTTTCCAGTACAGACCTCATTGAAATGGAGCTGCCAGAGGCACAGAGAAACAGCACTCATGGCTCTGATCTTTTTTTGAAAATCTAGCCCAGGTTGCGAGCGCTGTGACTGTTCTGAAAACTCCAGCAGAAAGGACGTGATATTTGATCCCTCATGTAAAGAATGAAATTCATTTCCATGTCATTCCTCATGAGGCTGAGTTCAGACTTTTCATTACAATCACTTATTTCTGTATGGAGCGAGTTTGCAGCGATTCCATTTTGGACAAGCCCTCATTTTATCTAGCAGAGTTTAGGAGTTGGCTAATGAGGCAGAACCATCTTTGGGTCACAGCTCCTTTGAAGAAAGAAATCAACAAGTTGTTCCTTAAGCTGCAGACAGAGGTGCGTTCATGTAACAACCTGGTGTGGGCATGGGACTTTCTATGTATGTCACCCAACCCAGCCAATGCTGTCACCCAACAAGAAACTCGTCCATCAAGAAGTCAGCCAGCAGTGCACAGACATGTGCTACTGTTTGCCAAACGTTTAACAGTCTGTTGCCAGATAGATGTCTCTACATACTGCCGCGCTCAGTACAAGGTCACCACACTTTGAGAGCCTTCAAAATAGAGTTTAAGTGATGCATGGACTCTGTCCTGCTCCGCTGCAAGGGGTGGACTTTGCTCACAAAACAGTGCACGTTTCTCCGAAACCCTGGCCTTTAGACGCTGTGTGGTGTTCTACATGTAGAATAGCTCTCATTGTCCCTTCGTTACTGCAAACAGCATGTCTGAAACAGGAGATGCTGGAACGTGGCCCAGCTGGCTCGATGCACTCAACAACGCCATCGATGTTCTGTAGTTTGTCGACACTAACAGAACGTGAGGAGCGTTAAAGACCCAGTCCTCCCTCCAAACTCACCTAATTGGTTTAAAGACAGCCCTTGATACGTTTCGGGGGGCGGGAGGGGGTTCTGTGACAGGGTTGTTTGTGATAGCAAGGGGCTGGATTCAGCCTGACACAGTGGTAGCGAACCATTGCTTTAGTCCAAAGGGAAGGAGAGAGGCCAGTGATGGGACACGAGATGGGGAAGAGCTCTGAATTAATATGGAGAATTGTTTCCAGGTGTCTGGTGGTTGGGTCTTGTTGAAATGCTCAGGGTTCAATTTATCGCCATAGTAGGGGTTGGGAAGGAATTTCCCCCAGGTCAGATTGGCAGAGACCCTGGATTTTTTCACCTCCCTCTGTGGATCACTGGTCATTTGCAGGTTGAAACTAGAATAAATGATGGAGTCTCTAATTTGAAATCTTTAAGTCGTGATCTGAGGACTTTAGTAACAGTCAGAGGTTATGGATTTACTTCAGGAGGAGGTGGATGAAGTTCTGTGGCCTACAATGTGCAGGACTTCAAGCGAGATGATCATGATGGTGTTTCTGGCCTGAAAGTCTGAGTCAATGAGGAAGATCCAGCAAGGGAGTGGGCGGAAGGGGTGAGAAAAAAGGGTTAGTCGGATGGAGCCAGGAAAAGGGATTTATTATTTTTTATATTGCATCACTCAGAGGGCCCAACCAAGCCGAAGATCCCATTGTGTTGGGTGCTGCACAGACACAGAGACAGACCTTGTCCCGCAAAACTTGTAATCTGAACAGACGAGACAGCCACAGAAAGGATCATTGGCTTCATGTTACAGATAGAAACAGAGAGGAGATCAAGGATAAAAAGACCGTGCAGCTCTGGGAGTCAAATGCAGATGTCTTGGGTCCTTAATGGCAGGGCCACCCCGGCCATCTCACCTTAGTAACTCATCTGTGAGAGCTCTGCTGCCTTGGTCAGTTTTTCTCATTCATTTTTTCCCTGCCAACCTTGCTCATTGAGGCAGGGTGATCTGGAATCCGGCTCTGGCCTTCTGTTGCCATTGGAATTCAATGAGGAACGATGCATGAAAAAACTGCCTGTTTGGGTGGTGTTTATGTTGGTGGATCAGTAGCCGGAGCCTGATCCCTGCCATCCCGACACAGACAAAACTCCCATTGACTGCAGCATAGGACCTGGCCCCAAAGAAGGGGCTGAGTGTTAATGCTGGGCTTTACTGACTGAGCCTGTTTTCTCATTGCCTCCTCCCTTCTTCCCCAGGATGCTTGAAGGCAGCAAAAGATCTTTAAAAAACTTTTTGGTGAAATCCACCCTGTGCAGAACATTAGCATATGGCTAGTGCATTACCGGAGGCTCATGTTAATTCTCTGCACAGGGGCACGACTGTGTTTGTTTACAGTAGGACCTACAAGCTACACCTAAGATCCATGCTTCTTTGCATTAACTGTACCACAGTGCAAGCTCCAGCTCCAAATGCCACTCTGACATCTCTGCTCTTGGTATTGGAGCTGGCCCTGTCTATGATTTCTGCAGCCACAGCTCCGAGTGCCCTTGAAACATACCCCTGGTTTAAAGACCATCCCTCCTCCAAACAGCTGTCTAAATAAATGAGAGAAACTACCACCCCCTTTTTGCAGATGGGAACCTGAGGCACGGACATAGACTTCTGGGCCCGAATTGGAGCTGGTTCAGTGAGGTGGGACAGTGCAGCAGTGTCTAGTTGACATGTAGATGCACCCTGCGGCTGCTCTGGGTTGCCCAAGTGACCCTAAGCAACCAGGATGTACTGGTGAATTGTCAGTTCTCAGATACTCGTGGCGCCTTTGCTGGCTTCAAGGGAGCTCCCCCAGGACTAATGAACAATCTACTCCATAGGGGTTTTTTCTACACACACATTCCTGGGGGAAGGGCATAAAGAAAACAAACCAAGAAGCTTATTCATAAATTCCAAGGTCAGAAGGGCAAGAGACCCATTCTCATCGTCTCATCTGACTTCCTGCATAACTGAGGGATTCCTACCTCCAGCCCAGCTCTCATGGTAGACAAAAAGAAATCCCCCCACCCAGGCGCTATGTTGTTTTCGCTGTCCCTCCCCATTCAAGCACCTGTATTGTCTAGAGCTGATGTTGAAATGCTTTCCCCATCCTGTAAGTATTTTTGAGAAGTCTGACCTTTATTCTTCTGAATCAGGATGAAAAAGTCAAACCTCAAATTGTAAGGAACTGAAATAAAGTTTGACCTCTCTCCCCCCTCCCATTTTAGGTCAATTCAAATGTTTTGTTTCAGTAATTTCAAAATGTTTCCTCCCCTCCCTTCTGCATGTCTTTCAGCTTAACTTCCACAATGGAAAATTTGATTAAAAAGGGGGAAAATAGAATTTTTCATTTTGAGAATGTCATGACATCATAGCAAGTTCACAGCCTGTTCCACCCCACTCCCGCCAGAGTCCTTTGAAGTGAGAGATTTGCCGAAACTCCATGCCATTTTGCAAACAGTTTCAGTTGGGATGAATGAGCGTATTTTTTAGTGGAAAATGTGTGCCACTGAAAAACTTCTGACCCATTCTAATTGTGCTGCCCAGAACAGCTGCTGCTGCAGATACCAGAGAATGGGAGGCCAAGATGACCGCTGGGTGGTGCGACAGCATCTCAGAAGGTTCCCACGCCCAAGCACCTACTCTTTAGCGCAGGAGAGGTCTTTTTGCAAAGGCCTATCCCATGTGAGCTAGCTGAACCATGTCCCTGTGCAAACCAGTGCTTGAAATCCGTGCAAACAACGGGACAGATTCTGGGCCATATCGCCTGAGGAAAAAAGCATGGAAGGAGCAGCTGGGATTGGTGGGAGAGGGCGAAGATGATTTTTATATTGCCCCTGCTCTACGCTTGCACAGAGACTGAAAGCCCTAGAGTAATGAGAGATACTTCAGGGTGGTTTAAAAACATTTTGGAAAAAAAATCACTTTTTTTCATTTTTGGGTGCCCCACTGTGCTGGACCCTGCAAAACAAACTAGAAGAATCATGCCAGAGTGAAAAACAATTGTGCTCACATATTTCGTCGTATCTCCAAAATTTGGCTAACGTCCATTTCACAGCTTCACATTCATGGAAATGATTCTCAGACAATTGTTAGTTTTGAGCCTACCAATGTGATCATCTGGTCTGACCTCCTCCTACATACACACCCCAGAGAACCTCTCCCTTGGAGCCCTGGGCTGTGTGTGGCCTTTAGAGTCATCTAGTCTTGACTTCTCACAATACAGAATCCGTCACATCTCTGAGTCCTTTGTCCCAATGCTAAAGCAAACTCGGGCTCTTGTAGGCTCCATGAACTATAGCTTTTGAACATTTCATAGTCTTTAGCATGTTTAGCCTCACAACCCCCTGTGACCAGAGCCGTCTTAATATGTCATTGTGTAGATGGGAAACTGAGGCACAGAAGTGTGGTGTTTAAACATATTTAGGCAGCTAGTTCCCATTGCACTGAAATTCCTGTAAAAATCCTGAGCTGAAGGGGTTTGCTTGTGGTCACACACAAAGTTTTAGCTAGATCAGGAAACAAGATTGTCAGTCTTTAAAGTAGTATGTTAGTGCATGAACCACCGGGCCATATTTCTGTTGCACTGAGGGGCCCTTTTTATAACACATCTGAATGTGTTTAGCTTCAGCTTCCCACCATTGGCTCTTGATCTCCTCAATGACAGTCGTACCATGCTACTCACTGCGTAGTCCCTGTCCTGTTTCAGAAAGAGTAGGAGTGTGTGTTGGCAGGGCTGTGTTGCAACCAGTCCCCTTGTGATGCAGGGCCAGCTACAGCTTTTCCCTCCCACTAGACAATCTGCTCTCTAATGACTTTGGTTTTTTTTAATGAAGAACCCCAATTTCCAGAAGAGCTGAGAGAACAAGCAGGGCTAAGGATGAATGGTGAAGAAAAACCTTCCAGATGTAGCCAACAATGGGGGCTGTCTGGCTAGGATCTGTAAGGAACCTGAAATCAAGGGCCAGGTCCTCAGATGGGGTAAACTAACCTGCTCGCTCCCAAATCAGTGGAGTGACAGTAACTGCTGGCTGAAGACTTAGCACTGAGAGGCACATATACATGGCTGCACAGCCCTGATTCAGGAGAACACAAACACTTGTAATTCACTCTGATTGTGTGCTTAATTCCCATTGAGTTAAGCATGGGCTTAAACTGAGAGTTGTGATCTATGGCTCCAATTTATCTACCCCGCTGCAGCAGCTTCATTCTAGGGCAGGTGAGTCAGAGGCCAATGTGAGGGTTACTGAATGGCTTTCTTGCTGCCAGGTTGGTTAGTTTAACTGTTTTTCCCCTTCACTATCTGTGGCGGTATATGGAGGGAGGAAGGTCCTTGGGTGCTGGGCTATTGGGCAGCACCATGCTGGGCATAGGGCCCAAGGAATGACATCCTGGGGATGTCAGGTAGGGTGGCACTTGGGGAATTAGTGGGGCCTGCAGTTCAGGGCTGGTGCAACGGTCTGACTGTAGGATTTAGTTTTGGTACAGGTGGTGGGGAGCTGAAAATTGTTTCCCAGTCTGGCAAAACGGTTGAGGCTGATCCTTCACTGTGTGCTGGCCAGTTCTCGTAGTTTAATGTGGTATCGTTTTTCAAGCCCCAGCTCCTGGAGTCATAGGATCATGGGAGGATCTCCCCTTCATTTTATATATAAATCTGTAATATAGATTTATAAATGTAAGCATGTGCGTGTGAACTTTTCTAACATTAGTTTCTAGATCTTGTGGCTGTGTGGAAAAGTTTGTAAGCCTGCCTCTTTCTGTGTCTCACAGGCAAACAAAGAACCCTGAGCTATTCATGTGAAAAAACTCATGATTTTGGGGGGTGCAGGGGGTTGATTGTGGAACATAATGGGGTGGTGGCACTTTTCCTCAATTACATGACAGCAGATGGCAGTGCATGCCTCATGAATGGCTATCACCCATCTGATAACATTATAAGAAGCTAGTGGAATAAATGCTTTCCGTCCAATTGCTGCATATAAACTGGACATGAGTGAGGGCCTGTCTAATCCCATCAGAACAGTGCATTGGCTGCAGACCATGCTTAAATCTCTGTGTCCTCTGACCAGCCTTTCCACTCCCTTCATGGTGATTTAGGTAGGGTGGATCTCCTGCCCCTTTCGCATTTTAAGACGACATCAGCTAAGTGTGTGGTTTAATCCCAGCTGTGCCATCAGCTCGGTGCAAAAACCTTGCAGGCACAGCGAAGGTCACGACGACAAGTGAGAGGGCTAAGGAGAGGTGTGGGGGAAGGAAATGGACATGGATTGGCAGTGGGGTGGGGGGACGCTCACACTTTTCACATTGTTCGTTCTTTCCTTCCCGGTGGAATATTCAGGTTCTTTCCAGCCCAAATTCTCTTGCCCCGGGTGGTGGGGAGGCGAGTTGCTGCCTGGGTTTTTCAACCTCTCCAGTGAACTCCAGCCCACAAGCTGAATGGGCCTCTTTGTTCTGAGCTACCTTTTCCTGAAGACTTGCCTTTTCATACGCCACCTCCCGGAGGAGCCTGGGGGGTTGGGGTGCTTGCTGTCCACGGATGGAATGAAAAATATCTCCTGTCTCTCCTGTGCAGAGTCCTGGCTGAGATGCATTAACTGGGGAGCTGTAGTGGTTCTTATTTAATTCAAGCCACTGGAGACTCATTTTACATCTGTTTAATAAAAAAAAGACAGCAAAGCCTTGGCAAAAAGCCGGAGTCGGCTGAGTGAGAGAAACTACATTGATGGGACAAAGGAATAAACATACTTCGCAAATACACTCAGCAAAATACTAATTAAAAACAACGCAACAAATATCAGCCAGCCTCACTGTTTATCCATGGCAGGAGGGAGAGTGTTAAGCCAGATCCCCACCTGGTGTGAAATGGTCCCACCCCTGCGGATGCCAATGGTTCACTTTCTTAGCGGGTGCAAATCAGCATCGTCTCATTGACTTCATTGCAGTGGTGCTGATTTAAACCAGCTAGGGAGTTGGCCCCTTATTTCTAATGGATTTCTCCAGTAAATGACCAACTTGCAGCTCCCGCTACAGCAGAATTCTGGCTTGAGCCATATTTGATTCCATATACCTCTAACAACAGCTTTCCTGTAATAAATGTGAGGTTTTCCATTGCCAAACAATATCCCCTCCTCCCCAATAGAGAGAAACCAGTCAAGACCACAACGGAGGCTGTTCTCCAAACAGCTACAGAAGCAGGGAAGAGCGTAGGGGTGGTATTTAATTCAATGGCTTTTAGGGCAGGGTTTCTTTCAGCCTTAGGCGAGCAGGGCAAATAATGGGCCAATTCAGCAGTTAAGAGTCCTGTCCAAACTGAGCAGCAACAGCCACATCCATCAAGCAAGCTGTGAAGGGGCCAGGTACCTGGACAGAAAGAAATCTTCAGTTAGGACTGGAGCTGTCTCTTTTTCCATGGAGTGTCCTAAACCGGCACCCCCCACCCTTGGCAGCCAAAGAGGTGGTTGTGTGCCTCTCAGCCATGCCAGTGCCTCAATCTTCTGAGGCTGGTTGAATTTATTCTGTAGGGGTTTTTGTAATGCACCATGTTGCTCAGCTCCAATGTCCTGGCTGGCAGCAAAGTGAAGGGCTCTGAGCACCTGAGAACAAATATAACTAGGATCTACCTGGAAGATGGGGATTTTTTCCCCCCATAATCAGTGTACAGCAGCAAGCAAAACTGATGAGGAGCTAAGGCAAGAGGGCAAGCGACGCAGTGATACCACATAATTAGTGTTAGCTGTTTGCCCCATGCACAGCGTCCTAATCTGGATCTAAAAGATGGCAAGGTCCAAAGGGGCAGCTGCATCAGTCTAGTTCAGTAAAACAAACAAGGAGTGTGGTGGCACTTAAAGGGTAACATCTATTTATTGCATTGAATGTTTGTGGGAGAAGATCCCACTTTGTCAGATGCTTAAAGATGGGGAACTTAAAGAATGGGAGCAAAATAAATGTAGGGGAGTGTAAGTCATGGGATCAGGTCACCCTGTAACAGTAAATCAAAGCAGTTGGTAGGATGCAAACAGCGTAGTACAGCAATTAGCAGGGAGGTTGCGGAGGGGAAGCAAAATTACCTTTTGTAATGGGAAAAGAACCCATAGTCTTTATTCAGCCTTGACTTCACTGAGTCAAATCTACATCTAAAAGATAGTGTGTGAGATACTTTGGAAAATCAACAACTCACTGCTTATTTATATTCCTGCCTGATTTACACACGTGTGTACAAAAAGTTATGGATATGTGCTTAAATTGTGTTTTTACTGCATTTGGCAAGCAATGCATAGCCAAGTGTGCCCAAGACACAGTAATGTGCATTTTGTTTGTCTGTCCAGCCTGCTTCTCAGGCAGAGATAAGGAAAGCTCATTTATATAGAAGGGGAACAAAGCTATTGAGTGGCGGGGGGGCGTAAAACAGATTGGTGTCTACATCTCAGCATGGAGAGAAACTGTATCTGGGCTATAAAGAGAGGGGAGTCTGAAGCTCGTGATAAGTGAACCAACTGATTGGTTTTGACATTCCTGTGCTATGGAAGTATGTCAAGCAGGGTCTTTTCTGAAAGCTAAAGAGACATGGGTGATTAATATCATTGTAAAAGGTATGTGTTAATGCTATGTGAGGAAATATAGATCCCTTCCTTGGAAGTCTGGGACCAAACATGAGTGAAAAGCAGATTTTCTCCCACATGTGAGGGAAGTCAGCTACTCACCTGCCTCCAGCACAATTAAGCAAGGGGTGATTAAAAACAATGGAAGTGTCCCATTTACACACACACATCAACAAAGAGATGGGAAATTCACACAAAGGAACAAATGAAGTGAGGTCAGCCCGTGTCTGGGGGCAAAACAATAAGTTTGGGATGATATAAGGTTAGAGGAGATGCCATCATTGGACAGGTGCAAGGGGTCACAGTCTTGCAAGCTGGGAAAAATGGGTCCTTCAGCCATGGGGGCTTAAATTTCTGGGAATGGAAGACTGGCAAAGAAACGGCCTTGAAGAGACTGTCACTTGGTAGGTTAGGTCTGAGCCATTAGGAGGTGCCCATTTTCAGAACTGGCACCACTTATCAAATTTGCAAGATGACAGTGGCACAGACTGTTTAAATGAGGTCCTGGCTGACTCCCAGCCTGTAGGATGCTATGATTGTGGGGGGAGCAAGGAGATGAGCTAGAAATTGCAGGCAAGAGCCTATCATCCTTCCAGAATCCAGTGCAGCTTAGACAAGCTCAGCCCTAGAATAAAACTGTGGGACTAAACGGAGATAAACCTACTTATCGTTTGACCCACTGACACCAAGGTGCTGGGTTATAGATGCACAAGAGTGAGCAGTGAAATTGCCCTTTGGTGACCACATGAACCTCTTGTTTGAATCCCACCTTCCCTCCAGGAAACTGCCTAAATCAACAGCACCTTCCTGAAATATTCAGACAGCTTATTTTAAGGTCCAAAAGTCAGATAGGAGAGGAAGCAGCTGGTGGCAGATTGTTACCAGCGCCCAAGGAAAAACTTAAAGGTCTGCAGGTTTCTTGGAGGACAGAGCGAGGCTGAAAGGTGGAATAATGCTGCTGTGATGTAAGAGATGGGTTGGACCTGAACTTTCCCCAGGGTGAAAGGCTGTGTGAGCCTGTTTTGTGGCTAGCTTTGACCTAATCAGATTGAAATAATGTGTCTGCATCATGGTGGTTTTTGGTAGCAGTCCTGCTGCTTGCTAGGCCTGCCAGCCAACCGGAAGAGGTGCCTTTTCTCACTTTAGTATTTGCTGACAATGCAATGCCTCAATGATCCAAGTATTTAGGACACAGAGGATTGGATCCTCAGCTGGAGTAAAACTGATGTGGCTCCAAGGACTTCAACTATGTCTCCCCCTGTGTGATGATAAAAAAGGGTCTGACTCATCACTGGGACAGGTCCTTAGCTGGTTCAAATGGTGATATCTTGTGCACTGACTTCACTGGAGCTCTCCCCCACCTGATACAAATGGGTGGAAATCAAGGAGCCTGCCAGTCAATTAGGGCAAACAGATGTAGCCGACTGGTGTGAATGAGCCTCACTCCATGAAAGCCACTGGTGGGCTGATCTGTGTAACTCTCTTAATTCCAAGGGAGTTGCACCAGAATGAAACTGGAGTAATGCAGGGACAGTCAGAGCCCTGTGTGCGAGGAAAATCCAGTTGCAAAGATGGGAAACGTATCCACTGTTGCAGAAAGCTCAAATACTTTCACCAGCCTGTGATTGTCCAGTGTGTCACCTTGTTCCGTCCTGTGCCTGATCCACACAGAACGTGAAGCTGTTACACCTCCCTGGTATGGGCCCTGGACCTTTAGTGCAAGCTGTAGATGTACCTCCTTGTAGGGCTGGATGCCCCACCCTGCTGCAGAAAATATCAAAATCGACATTACTACAACTTCGTTTCCACTACTGTGGCCCTGCAGATGACTGGCTTGCTGGGAAGCCTATTTCTCGCTCCATTTCTTCATTGTGTACTGCTTGCTCAGAAGCACGCTTCATTGATCCAGAGGCACATTCCAGTCTGTTGCTGAAGTAATGTTGGAACAGGATTCCTCGGAGAGCCCAGCCTTTCCGAGCGCCTGTA
Organism: Podocnemis expansa; assembly: GCA_007922195.1. Lineage (NCBI taxonomy): Eukaryota > Metazoa > Chordata > Testudines > Podocnemididae > Podocnemis > Podocnemis expansa. Next base: position 8,822,749 of record ML682037.1, on the reverse strand, counting down.
TTTACAGAGCCACGGCATTCCCTCCACAGTCGGGGTTGAGAGGCACTTTCCATTAGGAGCTCAATATTTTTTTTAAACAAAGCATCTTTCTTCCTGACATTTCTCATGCTGGACTTTCAGGCCCGAGGAAATATTTTGGGGGAAGGCCTGAGGTTAATTGAACAGGCCCTGTTGGGCTTGCAGAGCTTTGGGAGAAAAATTTCTGGATTTTTCACTCGTCGAAAAGCTTAACGCACACCCAGAATTCGAAAACGTCTTGGGCTAATGCTTTATCGTTTCTTCAGCACAGTACTCTTCAGAGAAAATTAGTGCATGGTGTGTTTCTATTTAGAAAGTGATTAGAGGACTTGAGGGGGATGGGGGGGCTCAAAATAAAAACCTCTAGGTTTTGTGTGATGGTCTTTTATGGATAATCATGGCATCCAGAGAGACATTGTGGAAATGAGAATATAGCTGATGGTAGGGAAGGATAGATGAAAGGGTGATTACAGGGCGGCATAGACAGTACGTGGAGGGGAGTGTATGAGGATGGATGGATCCTCCTTTTGTTTAGTCTGAGTTTTTATATGGTGACGGTTACCATGGGTTTATAGGTGGGAACATGACACAGATGTCACGTTCCTCTTCAGGCCCCTGAAAGAAGCCCTTCTGCGCGTCTCGTCCACCTGGGCTTGATTACATTTCCAGGTCTTCCCTTGCCATGGAGGAAAGGTTGACAGTGGCTTGGTTGGATACAAAAAGCTGCTTCTTTCCCCTCCGAGACGATGTTTTTTTTCCGGCGGGTTATTTTTACAGCAGACCAAGGCATGCTCCCCTCTTCAAAAATAAATAAATCAGCACAACGGCCTTTTAAAACCATCCTCCCTTCCTAACCTCCCTCCCTTTGCTTCCCAGAAGAAAGAGCAGCAATGCTTGCACTAACAAGGGTCATTAGAAAGCCCTGAAATAAGCCAATTGTTTGGACGTGCAAAGCTGGGAACTGGGGCTGGTGAGAAGTAGCACTGACTGATGTCCTTGGGGAGGCCAGGAAATTTGGGTTTGAAGGCAAGATCACGTCCCCTCCACCCCAGACCCAAGGTCTCCAGTGTCAAGTAGTTGGGTAGGTTTGGGGGCTCAGCCCAACAAGCAAGGGAGCATTGTTGTGGACACCAAAGGATGGAGGCGTGGAAAGATGCAGAGCCACCTGCTGGGAGCTGTGGCTGGATGTGATAGAGGGGTTGGGCTAGCTCGTGTGTGATGGGGAGCAACATCCAGTAGATCCTGTGCCATCCGTCAACCTGTTCCCTTTCGAGAGGCCCCTGTTGTGGCTGTGGGAAGGGGAGGCTCTGGTTCACAGAGGGCAGCTTATGTGAACATGTGCATTTGTGTGAGAACCGCCCTGTCCATAATAATCTGGAGCTAGATTGTTCACGTAAGGGGAGTGTGGGAACTTAGTTTCATTAGGAGGCAGGTAGAAAGTGAGTGGAGATTGTGTTTCAGGAGGGGAGGTGTGTATATGTTGGAGGAAAAGAGAGGGTATTATGTAGGTACCAAAATGTTTTTAATAAGTGGAAAAGGGTTTTTTGTTTTTTAATTTTGCAGTCATGTAACTCAAAACTGGCCAACTTCATTGGCTCAAACTTCCCCCAAAACGTCACCTGAAAACTCAAGAACAAGCACATCGGCTCTCAGCCCAAGGGGAATCTTTGGCTGAAACTACAAGCAAATGAAAACTAAAGGCTCGGAACTGAAATCTCTTCACAGCATTAACTATTAAGGGAAGTCATTTTTTGGCAGAACCTCAATGATGGCCCTGCTTTTAACATACCCCTGCTTTCAGGTGGAAGGCCCAGAAAAGGTTTGGTATTTCAGACTTTCCAGCTAGCCCCTGATTAGAGGGGATTGGGCTCAAAGTAATAATAAGAATTAATGAAGAAGAGCTGGTTGAAGACTTTTTGACTAAAAATGGCAGTTTGGCCAAAATGGAAGTTTTCATTTTGGTTGAATTACCAAAATTGGAAACGTAAACCTGGAAGAAAACAAATCAACATTTTATTTCTCATTAAAAAAAATCCTGGAAACAGAACTTTTGAAAAAAGTAAAACAGGATCTTGGGTTGTGTTTCTTTTGGTGTTATCTGGCAACCCCACATAATTCCCTTTCTCCCTGGCCACATCTCCCCGACAATCCTTTCTCCCTCCTGCATGTTCCACATCTCTCCTTAACTCTTTCCCTCTGCATAATCTTGTCTGTCTTCTCTCCCCTTTCGCTTTCCAACCTCTTCGGCAAAGGTTGGTTTTATGGCTAGAGCATTGGACTTGGGAGACCAAAGAGCTTCTTTCAGCTTGTGCCACAGGTACCGTGTGTAGGACCTTGGGCTGGTCGCTTATCCTCTCTGCGCCTCAGTTTCCAAGTGCTAAAAGTTTTAGTTTTATGTTAGAAAATGCTATTTTGATTGAACTTATTCTTTTTGCCAAATCATACTGATTTTCATAAAAGTTTTGCTTTGGTGGGAGAAAAAGCAGAAAACCAAATTTGGAAAATGTCAAGTTGTCCCCACTCCCATTTTGACACTTTTGGGGGGGGAAATAGTTTCCATTTTTGGTTTCAGAATTATTTTCTGTTCTGAAATTGATGTTATATTTAAAAGGAGATAAACCAGGCTTGAGAGACAAATGAGAGGCCCATACTGACAAATTGAAAACTTTTTGACCTGAAACAAATTATTTGACTTGGAATTTCATTAAGTGAAAAATTTCAAAATTCAGGGTTTCTGCCTTACAGTAGCATTAATTTTTATTGAAATTTTGGGTGGGACAGAAAATCCATTTTTTTTTGACTGCCATTACTGAAGATGTAATCCATGTCCCTTCTAGCAGTGGCTACGTCAGCAGGCATAGCATCAGGAATAGGAATAAAAACTGATACCTCTTCTAAAAGCATCAGCTAAAAAACCTAGTTTTCTTGGCCAAGGTGCCACCATTAGAAGGGGGCATTATACTTAACTGAGCGGCCGTGGGTTACAAATTCATTCCATGAAAGACAAAAACCTGAATGAAGTTTGGGATTTCCCCAGCGACAAAACACCAGCCTTTATCTACTGTATAGTGAAGTCTCCTGACTGCAGACAGACAGACAGAGAACTGGGGTGGGGTTTTCCTGTGGAAATTCCCCCCTCCCTTTTTTTAATTTAAAAAAAAAGGGGGGGGGCAAACATTGTTAACCAAAAACTTCAATATTTCTGTTTTTTCCCCTCACAAAACCCTGAAAAATGTAGAGGCTGTTGCTTCCTGTGAAATTTTTATTTGGTCAGAACCCCCATTTTCCATTGAGAAACATGTTTTGAGGGGAAAATGTTGACCAGTCCTCATGCTGACACTGAAGAATGTCAGCCGCTTGGAAGCTATCAGGGCTCTTAGCTTTCTTCCAAGGACTCCATGAGTCCAGCAGGGAATCAAGTGTTTGGGAGGTGGCTGTAATCTGGGCTTCATAGCCGCCTGAAATGACATGTTCCAGTCTCAGTGAATGTCCAGTTTGAGATAAGATTTTTTGCTGTCGTTTGTCCCAGCGATGGGTGGGAGCTCATTAACTTGAGCATCCTTCGTCATTGTGCAGCTGCGGGAGCCTTTTCTTTAATGAGAGATGAGACCAACAGACTAAAAGGGGCAGATTCTCTGCTGAGCCTCTCTGGAGTTGAAGCCCACAGGAACTGGGAGGCAGCCGTGAACTGCTCTGATTAAGAATCTGTCATAGGTCTTGGCAAAGTAGGTGGTACAGCCTAATGGGAAGAGCCACATGCTGGGATTCAGGCGACCTAGGATCTATTCCCACTCAGCCTGTGGCCTGCTGGGTGACTTTAAACAAGTCACTCCTCTGCTCTGTGCCTCAGTTTCACCACCTGCAAAATGGAAATGATGACACCAACCTCCTTTGCAAAGCCCTGTGAGATCTGCTAATGACAAAAAGGGTCAAAGACACCTGAAAACAACCCAAAACAAAAAAATGCTTCAGCGTCCAAACTGAAAAATCTATTGATTGCTTGACTCATGGTTATTTATTATTTGCAGGTCATCTCTCAGAATCAGAGCCATGAAGGCTCCATGGTGTGTCAATAAAGCTCTGGGGTCCCAGAAAATTGCAATGGTGCCATTCATTATGATGACTAGTTCTAGAGGATGGGGTAGCCATGTTAGTCTGTTTATTTGGCCATAGCTTTCATGGGTTAGAACCTTCCCATTTTTTCCCATCATTCAGGCTTAATTTTTAACATACCAATTTCAGTCCGTTCATTTTCAGCCCCATGCTCCTCTTGGCTGCTACATCTGACCTCAGAACAGTTCTGGGTTAAACTGGGAAAGCTTTTCACTTCAGTCTTCTTGTCTTTAACTCTGGCTGGCTTTTTGTTTCTGTGGACATCTTAGAGTCCTGACCTCTGCAAAATACAACCCCACCTCACAGGCCTTGAGTTCTAGTTCTGGTTGTGCCCCTATGCCTGCCCTGTCTAGATTATGCTCTTTTTCAGGTGGCAACTGGCCCTCACTGTGCATCTGAACAAACGCCTGATGGAGTGGGGCCCAGTTTGGTACTTCTACATGCTAGTGGACTCCAAATGATGATCTGGAGTCGTCCATGTTACCAGGGTCACCTCTTCAGGCTAGATCCTCCACAAGGGTGTAAGTCAATAGATCTGCCCTTTTAAAAAGCTGGGGACTCAGACTTGTGTCTCTCTGCTGACTCGAGAACCTTTCCAAGGATTCTGGCACTTGACAAATGATATCCAGTCCCCAGCAGCTGTACACAACTTTGAAAGCTCCAGGACTATATTCCAGGTCAGAGGATCAAGGAGATGTGGTCATCCTCAAAACCATAGGGCCATCACATTGTGTAGGGCACCTATATGTTATACCCTGTAGTTGTCAACTCCAGGCTTGCATCCGCTTTCTCCAGCCACCATCAAAGGATCCTGGACTGCCTGAGCCACTGAGCTGATCTGAGTGGGCAATTCTCCGGCTCCCTGGTGAAAGTTGGCCACCAAACACCTTTGCACACAATGTGCCGCTGCTACAACATCCCATTCTCTGGTCTGCCCCTGGCTTGGCTGATGGTGCCAGGCAAGCAACAGCCAAATGCCTGTAGAAGGGATAAACGTGGCTATCGCTCTAGTGACAGTTTCTACCCACTAGTGGTCTCTGTGGTATCTGATATGTCTCTGGGGCAGTAGGAATAGAGACTTGTCTTGATAGCCCAGATTTTGGATGGCACTTCTAGGGTCACACAAGGTCTCCATATATGCGTCTGCCTTCTCCACTGCTGGCTGCATACACAGCCTTGGCATCTTTTATGAGTCTAAGATATCTGAGGCTCTTGCTCAGCTCAGATGGGGGCGTGACTATGGATGGTTTGCTGTTGAAGAGCTGTGGAGGAAAGAGAGGTGGTAGTTCTGCCTGATCCAGAGGCCTCTCAAGCCAAGGGAAATAAGCCTTTAATGTGTCACTTGGCCAGCTGTCGACAAGAATCGTCCATGTGTATTTGAAGTCTATAAATCCTAAAGAGGGGAGAAAAGTGACATTGAAACTTAGTTTAAATTACAGAATGCTAGGGGTGGGAGGGACCCCAGTCAGTCATCTAATCCAACTCCCTGCTCAAAGGAGGACCAACCCCAACTAAATCATCCCAGCCAGGACTTTGTCAAGTCGGGCCTTAAAGACCTCTAAGGATGGAAATCCCACCATCTCCCTAGGTAATCCATTCCAGTGCTTCATCACCCTCCTAGGGAAAAATCTTTTTTCCTAACTTAATAAGGGAATGCAATTGCTGTGTATTTGGCCAGAGTCCGAATGAGACTGGGACTCCACCATGCTGCGCATCTCCCTAGTGAGAGAGAGCATCTGCCCAGAGAAGTAGTCACAAGGTGAGAAGGGAACTAGAGGGACCAAGAAGAGAAACAACTGAACAAAATAGGTCAGTGGCATAACCATGAACAGAAACCAGGTCTACATGGACCCAGTCTTCCTGCCTCATATATAAAGAGTGGTCAAGATGCTTAATATCTGTATACTCTAGAATAAGTGACTGAAGACCCCTCATTTCAACTGACCTATTAAAATGGTGGAAGTAGAAACTAGATTCTTGACGGGAAAAGGGTTGGCTTGCACTGGCTTCACTGGGAACTACTGATGAATGTTTCTGACATTATGGCCCTTAATGTAACCTGTCTTCCTAAACCTCTGACTTGCTTAGACCAAGATTTAAATTCAGCTAGCAACAAAATTCCATTGCAAGACCCCATGGCTCCAACCTGCTGTAGGAAAATGCACGCGCCTTGGATCTTTGCCTCTACCCAAAGAGATGAAAAGAATTCATTTCTTTCTGTGCCTTCTCTAAGTGGCTCAGCTCTGATCTTGTGTGCCTCTCGGGAGCTGAAAGGAACAGCTCTCTGTTTTGGGTGTACAGTGTGCTAATCGTGACAGGCGTGTCACAATGCAGGAAGGTCACCTCTATGTTTCATTCTCTTGTTCCTTTCTTGTCCTCTTTTGCGTTCAGGCTAAATCCCCTCTTGAAGGCAATGATTCAGGCATGTGTGGTCCAGATGTGTGGAGCTTAACTCCTCTGGAACATGACACCCCAGTGAAACCAGCTGTCCATTAAAAGTGCAAAGGCAGGCAGAGGGGTTGAGGATCATTGTACTTGACAAAGGGCTCCAGGTGCAGGGCAATCAGATCTTTTAACCCTCCTGAGGGCTAAGGAGAAAGGAGTTTGCAAGAAGGGGCCTGTCTGGTTTGGAGAAAACCTGTCCTGCAAGTCAGCGGTCTGGAATCAGGGGGATGACTTGTTCTTGGCTCACATAAGACATGTGAAGCACCAAGGCTATGCAACGGATCATCCTCATCATGGCAGGTGCAAAAGGCATGACTTCCTTGCAGGACAATCACCACCCACGTTAATCACTAGGTCCTCCAGACAGTCCAGTTGTCTGTTCAGTCTATGTCCGTCACTGGGGATCTTGTTGCACCCCTGAAGAGTATGGTGTTCCCGTGATTGCTGTGTGTTTTGTAATTTGTTGCTCTTCCATGCTGATGATATGGCTGTATCATGAAACCAAACAAGGGTTGATGGACAAGGTCCAGTTTGGGGTCGCCCACTACAGGAAGGATGTGGACAAATTGCCCTCCACTGGACTCTGTCCAACAAAAATCACAAAGGGACATATGAGTAGAGGTTGAGGAAACTGAGTTTGTTTAGTCTCTAAAAGAGAAGAATGGGGGGGGGGGGGAGAGAGAATATGATAGTGGCCTTCAACTACCTGAAAGGTCATTTCTGGGAAGATGGAGCCAGGCTGGTATCAGCAGTGGCAGACGACAGAACTAGGAACAATGGTCTCATGTTGCAGTGTGGAAGATCTTGGTTGGATAAGAGAACCTTTTTCATCAGAAGGGTGGTGAAGCACTGGAATGAGTGACCTAGGAAGGTGGTGGACCCTCCATCCTTAGAGGTTTGCAAGGTCCAGATGGACAAAGCTCTGGCTGGGATGGTTTATTTGGGGTTGGTCCTGCTTTGAGCAGGAGGTTGGACTAGATACATCCTGAGGTTCCTTTGAAACCTGATCATCTATGATAGGGTTAGTGGTTTTGGCTACAAATCCTCATTGCTGCTGTCATCCTGCCACTTAACAGCCCGTAGCGTCTGTGCACCACTGAGGCAAAAATGGCCAATGAAACCTTGTGACAAAAGTACAGAACGAGTGGACAGAGCAAATGGAAGGTTTCTGGGAAGAAGGGAAAGATCACTGATTATTTCCAATCCATTAGCACCTGCATTGAGGGTCCATCCTGCAGGACGCTGCACAGACGCAGGGTGAGAGACCATTCCCAAAAGCTTGCAGTCTCAGGTCAAGTCCACCGTGATGACAGCAAATTAACTATGTCAGTTCAATCTTTCCAGATCAATTTAGCAGGTCAGTGAAGACCCACTCGATTGAGTGGCATGTCGACTCAGTGAGTCCACCTCTTGAAAAAGAGTAGCTCTGACTCAAAGAGAGGGCATTTCCCTTTGATTCAGTGCAGTGGAGCTGCTGCGGTAAGCAGGTATTAGGTAATCGAAGGGAGAGAGAGACCCATTATTTCACACCAGGAGCCAGACTTCGAACTGAAGTTTGGGGTGTCCCACTCCAGTGCTTTGACTGTAAGCCCACCCTTCCATCCATGCAAAATGGACCCCAAAGCAACAGTGGGCAAGTCCTAGCTGCTGGCCTGCAGCCCTGTATGATAAAGAGCAGCCCCTCTCCTTTCATCTCCCAGGCCAGTTTCATTCTCTCCCACAGTTTAAAATGAAGCAGAAGGCCATTTCTAAAGCCCAACCAGTCCAGCGGGAGCCAGACGTGCCCTGCAGGCAGGGATGAGAGCTTGAGGCTGACAGCGAAGGGGAGCACAGCACATGCAGTACAAAACTAGCCTCTCAGAGCCGTCATCTGCTGCAAGACGCTGTCCCAAAAATCCAAGGATCTGGGTACGTCCTAAAGACAGACTGGAAGGGGCTAAAAATAGCAAAGAAAACCACATTGCCTGGGGCGCTATCAAAGGCTACTGCACTAAGATGAGAGCTATTCTCAGCTTGGGTGGACCTCTGAGCTCTGTGGGCTGGGAGCACAGGCAGCCCTGTACAAGCAAATGAACCAGCTTCGCTGGTTTATTGACAGGGCAGTTTTAGCAACACCGGGCAAACATGGGCTGTGCGCCGGCCGGCATTTTTGACAAGAGCTCCTCCCAGGTTATTTTTGGCAGAAGCTCCCGACAGCAACAACATAGGTTTTGTTGTTTTCCCGGGCTCTTTGGGAGGCAGTCTCCTGCCAAGGAGGAGGCTCCTCGCATAGCTGAGATTGTCTGTGCAGAGTCACAAATTTCTGCATCCAGCACCATGCCAAGCAGTGACTGGAAGGACCTGCATGAAATGCATCATTTCCAAAGGGCTCATAAGAATGGCCAGAGTGGACCAGAACCATGGTGGTCCTAGCCCAACACCCAACAGAAGCTGCTGAGAAACAACAAGAAACCTCTTGGGAATCTGTCTCCACATTAATAATTACTACTTATGAGGAAAGCAATGTGACCTAGCAACTAGATCACTGGATTGGGGGTCAACAGGATTATGTCCTAGTCCTTGTTGTGCCCCTGGCCTGCTGGATGACCTTGTGCAAGTCACTTTGCCATTCTGTGCCTCAGTTTCCACATCTGTAAAATGAGAATAATGAGACTGCCCTGCTTTGACATGCATTGAGGAAAAGAATGAGGCTTTAGACTCTGTTAAAGTAGTGCATATTCATGGCCCAGGACCCCATTGTGCTAGGCTCCATTCAAACACAGACCAGCAGGACCTGCCCCCAAAAGAATTTACAAATAAAGGTCCCATCCTAATGTCAAATGCCGCATGGCCAAGTCTGGAGATGGGATATAGAACATTTCATGCTCATAGGGAAGGCTCGAAGTTAAAGCTGAGTGAGATGTTCAACTTTCTTTTCTTTTTTTTTTTTTAAATACACTATCGCGTTTCTAACCCTCATGGTTGCAGCAAATAGCTTGCAAATGTGAGTCAGAACCTCCGACAGGATTTTGGAAGGTTCTGCCATGATTTTATTAACTTTTTGGTTCTGCAAATGCTGCTGCTAATGAAATGCTTCAGGGCTAGCATTAACTCTTAAACGGCTGGGTTTCTTGTTAGTACTATGCATGTTCAGCCTCTCTGGGAACCTTGTCTGAGTGACAGCCTATGGCAATGAGTTCTGCAGTGTAATTGTGTCTGAATATTGTGTCTGAAAGTACGTCCCAGGAACAGAGGACTGGATGGAACAGTCAGTAAGTCGGGTGGACAAAACTGGCTCACAGCTAGGCACCAGCTGTTTGATTTTTAGCTGCTTCCATTAAATTACTGCAGTGGAGCTAGGTAACAAGCTGCTGAAACTGGATGCCATGTATTATTTGTTGAGGCCTGCAATAAGTGCCCTGTTGTTGCAGGGAACTCTATCATATGATCATGTTCATAAATATATCTTGTTTTCCTTTGAGCCATATTAAATCTGCCTCGCTTTGAGTTTAATTGAATGTCATCTTAGCCTTTGATTCTAAGACACGAAGCATGGAAATGTTGGTTTATTGCATGTGACACGATCACCAGCAACTTTGTTGAAAGCAAAGGTAATGCTCACTTCTTCTGAACTCCTTACTGGTTGTCTAGGTGCTCAATAATAGTTGGGATAAACCTGCACGGCAAACGTTGATTTCAGAGGGTGCACGTCTACCCTGTAAAAAAGGGAGGTGACACTAGATTTATATGCACCCCTTAATTTAAAGCCTCCTTACGAGACTGCAAAAAGGTATTGTTTGGATCAGGCCCAACTCACCCAAGCTACAGAGAGACATGAAAGACCCATAAAACTTTCACAGCCCCAGAATAAACTCTGCTCTATCACCTCCCTGCTCCTCAGTGCCTCTGCTCTTTTTGTAGCACCCTGGTCGCTGTGCCCTGGGCTTTTGATGATCATAGATAAGGAACTGAAGAAAGGCTGAATGGGAATGGCTCCAAGCAGAGTTTGAAAAGCAAAAACTCAGGGCAGTGGTTGCATTTTTTCCCTCCCTTCTTTACGACACTCTCATTTCATTTCCCATTGACACTCCTGTACAGTTAGGCCTGTTGTAAATAGTAAAGGAGAGGTTAGATCTGCAGTGTATAGGACTCAGAAGTTGGGAGTGGGCACTCAGCTGTGAGCTAGGAGGCCTGTGCGCCATTCCCTGCTGTGTCATGGAGCAGCTGTCACCTTGGGCACCCTCTCTATTTGTCTTGTCTATTTAGATCAACCTTTTTGGGTTGAGGGGCCCACAAATATGATTTTTATAACCCTGAATAGCCCACAGATCTCCACCAGCAGCTCCCCTTCCATCCTACTGCAGCCAGAGGAGCTCATTCAGTGAGTAGGATTTCCTGTTCCCTGGCTGCACCAGGAAAAACATGCTCCATCTGGGTCTCTAGGCAAAAACTCCCTTCTGCAGCCAAGGGGACAGGAGCTCAATACATCACTTCTTCTGGCTCCAGCAGAGACCCAGTATCCAGGTGGAGCGCTTTGCCGTGCTCCCTGCTGCATCCAACGGGAGGGGAGCACTGATCTCCTTGCGCCAGCAATGCACTCCCCACGGGTGCTTAGGCGGTGGTTCCCTTCTGCAGCCAGAGGGAGAAAAGCTGCAAGCCACAGGTTGGGAACTACTGATTTAGATTGTAAGATCCTCAGGGCAGGGACTGTGTATGACTGGGCCTGTCACAATGGTGCCCCAATTTCCTCTGGGGCCTTTAGACAACACTGTAATATAATTATCCTGGGGATGAGGAGTCTGGAAGGCCGGCTGGTCGCTGTCTGCCACTTTGATACCTTGGCACCCCCGTGGGCTCATAATACGACGAGAGCAGGAGCTAAGCTGTGATATCTTGCCTGTTCTGCAGCCACAGGCTCTGTATTGACTCCTCCAGTCTTATTGATGAGGCTGTTGTGCCATGTGAGGATTTCTAGTGCATCTTGATTGATGGGGAGACTGTAACATTTTAAAACAGCTCATTGTGCCACAGATGCTCACAAGAGTGGAGTGTACCTAACTTGCTTTGCTTTGACAAATCTCCATTTTCATGGCACCCGAAATACCCCCTGGCCACCTTTGAAAATTCATCTGTGCTCTTTTATTGTGAAGTAAGTCAAGTCTAAATCCCTTAAATCTTCCAGACATTGCCAGTAGGGAAATCTGCACTCCCATACAAGTTCTGCAGAGGTGGTGGAAAATAAACTCTCTTAAGGTAGTACAACAAAGAGCTTGGTTTTAAAAAACCAAAAAACACTTCAGAAAACAGCATTTCATTGGCCCTGTTGCTGCCGGAGCTACTGTAAACTTGAAGCTAACAATTCCAAGGCTCTGTGCTGAAAGCCAAAGAGCTGTGAGCTGCGTGTGATGTCTCATGGCACGGGTTTCATGCACTAGAGATGAGTTCAGGGGAAGCCTAGGAATGTCTGTTGTACGTGACTGAGCCCCCCAGTCCAAAAAAAAAAAATGCAAATGTTAAGAAGATAGAACTGTTCTGATCATTTTGTAAGGTATGTATCGGAGGAGTTCCCAGATAAGATAAACAAGGTGCCTCGGGGCACTTCTAAAGACTAACCAATTTATTTATTGCATGAGATTTCATGGCAGAAAATCCTGCTTCATCGGATGCTCGAAGACAATCTGTCCCCATAAACTCTACCTCAAACAACATAGCAATGTTCAAGGTAATCCACTACTGCATTTGGATTCACAAGCTCTTTGGAAATTGTTTTGGGTGTAAATTATTTTAACCCTAACTTAGTGCAGCAAGAGAGCCTCCAAGAGAAAACCTCCTCAAATGATCATTGAGACCCTGGAGTAAGAAGTGGGCTGTGGCCCTTCATCCTTTGCCAGCTTCCAGAAACGCAGGAATTGCTGATCTTTTCATATCCTCATGTTCCAGAAGTAAACAATGGTGTTTCCACTGCACGCCCAAAAGCCACCTAGGAAGAAAAAAGGGAGAGGACCCTAGCTTTGTTGCATCACTTCAAGTTAAATGCTCAGCTCCTCCCAGCTAGGCAAGAGGGGCTGTTCTAGGAAAATCTGTGCCTAAACCAAGGGACCTTCAGAGCTTCAGTCCTTGCACTGTGTGCCTAGCACACGGAGAGGATCTCATTCAACTAGGCTCCCCTTTTTTCATCACTGCTCAATTCTCTGTGTTTAACGAATATACTTGCACATGCAAACGATATGCAAATGAATGTAGCATAAAATCTCACCCAGGAATCCCAGACCTTGGGCTCGGGGGCTATGCCCTGAATGCGGGGAGCGCCTCTACCCGTGCCAGGGGGAGACTCCAGGAGTGGGGGGGCAGCTCCACCCTGCTGAGCCCTGCACCAATGGGAGCGCTCAGAGGGTGGTGCCAACCCCCTGCCCCGCCCCAAATGTCCGCGTGGGCCCAGGCAGGGACCCCCGGTGCCTCCCAGGCCACCCACCCACGCGCGGGCGCGGGTCCCGGGTGCGCACGTGGCAGCAGCGGTGCCGCCCTGGAAGGGATGGGAAGGGCAAGGAGGGGCTTAGGCTCGCCCATTCTGGCACATCAGGGATGGGGGGGGCTTGGGCTAGAGCCCCCCATTCAGCAAAGCAGGTGTTTGCTCCCTTGGTGTGTGCCCAGCTCAGCTGCAGGATCGGGGCCCCTGTCCCCCAGCTCCAGCGGTGGCAACCAGAGACCCCCCCCGGCTGTGCAAAGCCGGGTCCTGCAATCGTGCAAAGGTTGCAAAGCCACGGGAGTCCCTTCTCCAGCTGTGCCAGAGGTTGCAAAGAGATTGTGGAAAAAGGGGAGAGGTGCCCCCTTTTCTTCCTCTCCCATTTCTCCCCTTCCACTAACCGCCCCCCCAAATCCTTTTCCAGGAGCGCGGACCCCGCTTCTGCCCCAGCTGCTAAACTCCCCTAGGGGCTGGAGAGGGAGCAGCCCTGCCTTGAAGTTGGGGGGCAGGCGGGGATCTCCCCCCCACACCTGCCCCAGCCGATGGGCCAGTGTTACCAGGCATGAGTCTCCCCACCGGCCAGGGCAGCAGGCTCGGCTTGGGGGGCAGGAGGGGGAAAAGGAGTCCTGGCCCCAGGGCTTGATGTGGAGGAGAGGATTTTAACCCGGAATCCTAGCCCCAAACCAGCAGTCTGGGGTGGTGGCAGAGAAATGAGGAAACTGGGCCGGCAGCTAGCGGAGCAGAAAAAGCCCGGGGCTGCATCAGTCGCGCGGTGTCACTCCGGAGTGACTCCGGAGCGCCAGGCTCGGGAAGGCTCCTCCTGGCTCAGCAGCGCCGCAGAAACGTCCCCAAACTTTTTCTCTCCCCAGCTGCTCGGCCTCTGGAGCCGGGCTTCGTGCCGCATCTGGGGGGCAGCCTCCCACCCCCGGCGGCCTCCGTTTTTCCGGCGCGTTTTTTGGAGAGCCGGAGCGCAGCGCGCAGGGGAATCTTCAGCCGCTGCGCTGCGCCTTGGAGCTGCGAGGTCCCGGCGCTGGCTGCGCGCCGCGCATCCCTGGTGGGGGGCGGAGTGGGGTAGGTGGGACCCTCCCTTTCTCCCTGCCCCGTCTCTGACTTGATGCCCATTTTGGCTGCAGGGCTGCACCAGGGAGGAGGGGTCTCCAGCCCTGGGGAGCCGGCTCAGGGCTCAGGTTACAGCGCAGCTGGGGGGCAGGGGAGGACGGAAATCTGGGCATAGACACCAGCCCCTCCAAGGCCGAGGGGGACATAAAACGGAGGTGCCTTGGCCCAGAGCAGCCGGTGCGGATTCTGCTGGGGCCTAGGTACCTTGGATTCTCCTGCTGTGCCCGAAAACCAAGGGGGAGTCGGCTGCATGAAGGCTCGGTAGTCCTTGGGGAAACCAAGTTCCTCCTTTTTTTCTCTCCAGACACACACAAAGGTCCTGCATGTCTAACATTTAGACATGTTCAGCCTTGTGGATTCGCGGACTGTGGTGCTTCTGGCGGCCGCCCAGGTCATTTTACTAGCAGTGGTCAGATGTCAGGATGTCGATATCCGTAAGTGGCGCCTCTTTCTTCTTTTATGCCTTTAAAACGTACCCTGGAAGGAGGGTGCGTGCGTGCGAAACACACAAAAACTGTAGGTGAGAGAGAGCAGTCTCGGGAGGGTGGTAGGACAACAGTTGCAAAACTTGGGAGAAGTGGCTTAAATAAAGAAAAGTTTAAGATCTGGAAAATTGGCTTCATGTTCTCCCTTCTTTAGCTTCCATTGCTTCTCTTTAGATCTGCTGCTGCCTTTGCACCTTCTCTGGATTCTGGCCACTGGCTGAGGCTCATAGTTGAGCTGTGACAAAGTACAGACTGAAGATGAAACTTATTCCTCAGTTGCTTTAGAAGAGCATTGCTTTCACTAATCCCTGTCTGTTGTTCCAGCTTCCATCCCTCTCACTCAAGGGATTTCTACTCTGAAAAGGGCTTTCTCGTGAAACTGTACCCAGATCCACTCAGAACCCACCCAAGGGAAAAAACAGTTATCTTTCCGCCTCTTGCAGCCGGGAAAGAGTTAATGCAACAAAGTTAAGTGGGATGGGGGGCTCATAGGGGGAGCTAGACAAAGAGGACATTCCTAGACAGACAAGCTGGAGTCTGAGGCTCACAAAGAGAGACCTTTGTGCAGCCTTTCCCTACATCCCCTCCGCCCCTTTCTCAGTTAGAGCCGGGCGTAAGGTGCAGTAGAAAGTCCTGGGGAAGTTGCTATCAGATTCTTCTTTAAGGATCAGAAAGGAAATTTCTCCCCGAGATGAGGCCACCTGGAAGATGAGAGGCATTCCAGACGCATTAGGCAGACTGTTCAACTTCTCCTTCATCTTCCACCTGCCCCTCTTCCCTCGAAAAATCTGAATTCAAAGAGGGAAGCAAAGGGAAAATTGGGACTGCGCATTCCCACTTCCCAACATTTTAGCATTTTTGCAGTTGCTGATCTTAAAAAAGAACAAACGATCGTCTTGTGCAATAGTGGCAGGACGTGACACTGAAGTCCAGTGCACAGCCTCCTCCTACCCCAGAAACATTTCTGGGCTGGCATATTATTCAGCACGGGAACTGGAAACTGTATTAGGTAGAAAGGATTTTTCTTTTCACTTGTTTGGGCAGGTTTCCTATTGCTTGAATTCCATCCCTGTCTCCAAATGCTCCAGACTGTAAATCAATTGTAGGGAGAGAGAGAAAGTTTCTGAAAATGCCTCTTTTCTCTCTTGCTTCTGAGTCGTGGTGTCTTTCCCCGCTACCAGCCTGAGAGTCCAGCAAAAAGGAGCTAAAATTCCTTCCATTCAGGTGCAAAGGAATTGTCAGGCTGTTTTCAGTTCACTTAGTTCATAGCAAAGGGATTGGATTTGCAAGATTACCTGGTGAGACACCCCTGCCACCCCCCCCCCCAAACCACAGGAAAGCTCAGAAGTCAGGGATTGCACTCAGGCAGTCTGTTTATTTGTAGCAAAGGTTGACTCAGTTTCCCTTTTCTATTCCTGGTAAAATCATGCTGCCCAGTTAGTTAATCCTTTCCTATGTCTGTAGAAGGATGATCTCCACACAGGAATATTGAACGTGTGTGAAAATTTAGCCAAATGGTTCCTCTAAGCTGCACCTTCACGTCTTGTCCATCCTCTCTGGTTTAGACTCAAGTACGTTTAAAACCCTTCATCGTGTCTGGGGTTCCTCAGGTGTGCTGCCCAGGAAATGGGCAGGACCAAGTGTGCCTTGGTGGTTTGTTCTCCAAAGCAAAGAGTCACACCCTCTTTCCCAGGAGAGGTGCTTATTTTCTGCTGTGAGGGCATTAGCTTTTTTTGGGAGGCTCATCTGTAAAAGTTTTCTCCAGGTCATAGAGGAGGGAACTCAATTCCCCATTGTGAGCATTTGTTTGCATAGGGGAGATTGGCAGCAATAGCTTCCAGATGGAGATGAAATGCTGCCCTTATTTATTTAAACTGGTTCCTAACAGCCCGAGGTGAATCGAGCTCTGTGTGTGTGCGAGAAAAGGCCTATTCAGTCATGAGAGGAAGGGTCCCCTGGGCTCCCCAAGGTGCCCCAGCTCTCTGCACAAAGCCCCACTGTCATCCAAACTTGTACAGCCATCAGGCCTTCAGACGTTCAGTTGGATGGAGGAAAAAAGAAACATGCCAAAGAGGCACTTATGCTTTTTTATGGATCTCTCCCTTTCAAGCACCTCTTCTAGGGAGCTGGTATAACTGGGAAAAAAAATCATAATTAACTCGCCCAGTGACAGTTGGATGCTTGTTCCTTCTGCATTTATTTTATCCCTCTCCCCTATCCTGGCCCCCAGCTGCAGCCGTTTCCCCCCACCCATCCCTGGGCTCCTTAGTCCATTCATGGGTTTGACTTTGATTCAGTTTGTTTCTATTTTACAGTGTTTTGATTAGAAAAACAGCCTTCCCCTGGAGAGAATAAGCTAGGGCTGTTGCTCTTTGTTCATCACCATCTCGGGCTGCAGTAAGCATTCCAGAAGCAGCCGGGGGCATTTAAAGAAACCTCTTTGTAGCTTTTCCCTCCACCTTTTTCCCATTTGTGTATTTTTTGATGCGGTCCTGGGGGGATAGTTTAACAGTGGGGCTGGTGCAACGCTGCCCCTTCTGGCAGCTCCAAGAAAGGGAACCTAGGCAGGAGTCTCCTCCACATGTGCACTGGTGTAAATCTGGAGTTACTCCCTGGAGGCAGCTGTGCAGAGCTAGCATGAAACCCAGTCCAGGCCTGGTGTGCGGGAAAAGCCCACCGGCCCCTGTAGGAAAGGGACATTGGGATTCGTTAAGGAGACACAAGGGGGCTGAGCTGAGCCTGACAGAAGTTTGCTGCCCACATATGAACATCACTTGTGGCTATCACACGCTCAGCCTGACTCACGGGCACAGCTTTGTCGTCGGTTTTGCTCAATGATGGGAAATGAATAAAGCAGATGCCTGGTGGGATACCTTGAACGTTACGGCAGTGTTGGTGGCAGGTGGTTTGGCCTTCAAGATGGTTCTTTCCCATAGTACCCTGTTGAGGAGGCCCCCGAACTATCTCCAGGCCTCTTTGATTTGCTTCGCTTTCGGAGCAGCCAAGAGCCCCATGTGGTAATCTGGGAAATGTCTAAGAGAGCTGGCAGGGAACTGGCTTGGACACAAGAGGTCATTTCTGTACCCTATTGCAATTAGTATGTGATTTCTGCAACCAGTGTTGATGGTACAACCCTGTTTTTCTCTCCTTTCTGGTTTTCTCTCTTTCGCCTCCCCTCACCATGTCCCATTTCCCCCAACCCTTCCTTTCCCTTTGGCACAGAGGAGGCAGGCAGCTGTGTGCAGGATGGGCAGAGGTATAGTGACAAGGATGTGTGGAAACCTGAGCCCTGCCGGATCTGTGTCTGTGACACGGGGATAATTCTCTGCGACGAGATAATCTGCGAAGAAATGAGAGACTGTCTCAACCCTGAGATCCCCTTCGGAGAATGTTGCCCTGTCTGCCCACCTGACCAGCCTACTGCCAGCGGTCGTAATTTATTTATTTCTGTTCCATAAATAAATTACTCAAGATAATTGCACAGATCAGGAACCCCCATGGATGCACCTCTAGCAAAAGACCATCCATGGGACCTGTCTAGGAAAGGCAACTTCTCATTGACTCATCTGAGTCTGTCCCTTTTCCTAGAGTGCAGAAGGTCTGAAATAAGTTAGATCAAATCAAAGATGAGATGGAAGGAAGATAATTAACATAACTAATTCATTTAACAGCCCCAATTTTTAAGACATTTCAGTAATTACCAAGACAATATGAAAGCTGTCTGCCTTAACTGTGAATCTGGTCCCTCTGCACCACAGAAGCCTTATTTAAATCCATTGCCCACAGATTTCTAAGCCATGAAGGCGGAAACTGCACAGCACTAAGTACATAGGGCGTGGGATTTTTTTGGTTTGTTTTCTTAGTATTTAACCATTACACAGGGGTCAGAAATTGCAGGGTGTGTTGAATAGCACCTAGGAACTGTGCCGTGATACAAAAAAAGCGTGTCTTCTGAGTACAAGCGAAGATCAAAGCTTCTCATTTAGTTTTAATATTGCCTCCAAAATGACCTTGTCATGGGGGGTCCTGAGAGTCAAAGGAGAGTCTGAGCCTCCATGAAATCAAATTTCTGTGCCTGACTTTGTAAAAAGACTCACTGTGCAACATTCAGTGAAACAAACAAGGAGTCCTGTGGCACTTAAAAGGCTAACAGATTTATTTATTGCATGAGCTTTCATGGGAGAAAAATCCCAACATGCAGTTTCTCTAGCTTCAAGATGGTGGTTGGTAATGAAACTTCCCCAGCCTTCCAGCCGGGGCTTAATTCATACACATTTAAGGGCTTTGGGATCCTCAGTGGAAGCCAGTACACTATTTCAGGTGCAAATGCTGTTGTTCTGAAGACCTTCTCTGTTCTAGCTCCATCCAAAGCAGAAGTTGCCTTTTTTAACCCTTTGCTGACACAGGCTACCTTTCAAACAGTCCCTGTGCCTCCCTCTTTAATCAGGAAATGCCTTTGAGCCTGTCAGTGTGAGTGAAGGGTTGAGAGCAAACGTTAACATTCCCCTGAGATGCAAGCCTCTTGATTTGGTACTGTGCTGAATGTAGCTTTTAACGCTGCCTTTTTTTGGTCTTTGGAATGCTGGCTTCAGAAGATTTTCTTTGTTTTTGGTGTGTGCATCTGTTTTTTTTTTTTTAACCTATTCATTTTGGCCAAGTGCGTTATTCTTTGCTGCTTCATAGCCATGCACTTGTCATTTCTGGGAGGGCAAAGTGAGCAGCCCATCATAGATCTGAAATTTTCACCACCCGCCATTAGCAATTTGGAAGCCTATTATCCCGTGATGCTTTGCGCTACGCCTTGCCTGCATCTGTGAAATGCTGACCAATGTATCGCCCCTCCATGAGAGCAGCGACAGCAACACGTAGGAAGTTGGGTATAGAGGAGAAACTGACGTTACCGTAATCCCATCTTTCCCTGGCATCTTAGCTAATACCTTGTTGTGTGCATCTTTGTGTTCAGAGGTGTTTAAATGATGGGTTTTGTCATGATGCTTACACTTCCTCTCTCTCGTTTCCAACAGGGCAACCTGGCCCCAAGGTGAGATCACTGTCTGTGTTATTTATCATGGCCACTGATCCCATTTGTCTTCCATTCCCCTGCATGTCAGGCTTTGGCCTTTATTACACCTCCAAGGATGTCCCCTTCCGGCTTCTCTTCTTAGTTACACTGTTGTCAATTAGGAGTGAATCCACCAGTGTAAAGCCGGTGGAAGTGATGCCATAATCACGCTCCAGCTAGACATGCAGGTTGTACTGTTTTAGCTGTAGCAGTCTAGTTAAAATGGTGCAAACCAGACAGTGTTGATGAATGTACATGGCGCCTATTCAGTAGAAGGAGGGAAGACTTCACCAGGACAATTACTCGTGCTTAAAGCACAGAACACGTTGAAGTGCTCTGCTCAGTCCTTTGGATGATTGTGTGGACACAGAGGACAGCAAGGCAATACATGCTTTTCTGTGATGGGTCTGGGAGTGGGGTGGGATGGGTTGCATCATTGCAGGACTCAATTATGTGCACTATTTTCAGGTTCTGATTCCAACTGCTTTGCATTGCAGGGACAAAAAGGAGAACCTGGTGATATTAAAGATGTAAGTTTTAATCTGAATTTTCTGCAAGTCCTTCATTTATTTCCCATAGTGGTACACAGGTTGCTTTGGGTGAGTCCTGTGTAAGCTTCCTTTGCAGTCAAGTTTCGCTGTGTTTCTCTCTCCCACCCAGGCTGTAGGACCAAGAGGGCCCCCTGGACCACAGGTGAGGAGTTTACTTCCTCTATGCATTGTTTGGATGTTTGCGAGGGGGGAAAAAATTCTTTGGAGACTATTTAACTCCTCTCATCTCACCTGTTTCAGGGCCCTGTAGGAGAACAAGGACCAAGGGGTGACCGTGGAGAAAAAGGAGAAAAAGTGAGTTTAAGAGAAAACAACGAACACAAAAGAAAACCATAGCAATTAACACACTTCCAAAAGCAGCAAAGTGGAATATTTCTACTTTTAAAGGATTCATGGATAATATTCTTTCAGATAGATTGTAAATGCATCATGGCAGAGGACTTACCACCCATGATGATGATGATGTCCAAAGGCTCTGTCACAAACTAGGATTCTATGTTTCTGGAGCCCCATGCTTACATTATGGAGCTATGTCAACAATAATTAAATTCCATAACAGCGGTATATAGATAACAAAAATTAATGCATAAAATGATCGCTATACACCGCGGGTTATCTATCTTTAGATTAATAAAGTGTCCCTCTCTGAATAATAAGGACACTCAGTGCTTTAATGACTAGCAAGCTGTCATTGATAAAAGGTTACTACTACTAATTAATGAGGTGTAATTAGCATACACTGAGGGCCATTTACATCCTGATAAATAAGGCACCACTCAGTATTAATAATGATACTTAATACATAATGATACTTGAGCATATATAATTAATAATTGATTAAAATTAATCAAATGATATTGCATTTAGTAATGCACATCATGAGCCTCGTGTGTTCCAAGGATTCATGTCATATCAGCGATCAGGATGCAGGCTCCCAATGTCTGTCTGGAGTCATCTTTCTTTGCTCTGTGTAGGGTGCACCTGGCCCTCGTGGTAGAGATGGTGAACCTGGTACCCCTGGAAACCCCGGACCCCCAGGACCTCCAGGGCCTCCTGGGCTTGGCGGAGTGAGTAGCCTCATGTTTTTTTTAACCTTTCCATGCAGAACATGTGGCTGTGCAGACAGATTGGAAGGGGCTTTTGAACATGTCTGAACAGTATAATTGAGCAGGACTCACCGATTCAACCGGACTAGTTATGTCTTTTTAGGACTCATCTGAAAAATTAGAGAGTGACATTTTTGATTAGTCAACATGCAAGGCAAATGTGTCACTGTCTAACTTGCTTCCTCAACATTATTTTGTTCTGTAGCCTCTGAGCCCCCATGGTGCAAGGAACTGTGCAGGCATACAGTAATAAAAGGTCTTTATTGCTCTGGCCTTTCACTGACTCACAAGGCAGTTTCACTTTTCTGTCCCTCATCAGCTTCACCCTTTACGCTAGTCCGCGGCTGTAGTGGGTGGGAGCAAACATTGCACAGCAATATTGAAAGGTTCACTTCTGTTCCTAGTCTGTGGCTTCCATGAGGTAGCCCAAGGCTGCAGATACCACAAGGGACTATTTTATTGCTTCACTTCTGTTCCTTGTCAGTTTTACTCCATGATTCCCATGCAGTAACCCAGCTGCACAGTGACTGATGTGTGTGTTTGGAGTTTGGGGGGGAGGGGGGAGGTACCACATAGTGATATCTTGGGAGAAAAAAACCAAGGAAACATTTCTGGCGGTCTTACCTTGTGCAAGACCACGCTTATTTAACTCAACAGTGCCCCATTGAACAGCACGTTTTCGATGACCGCAAGTGTCGTGCACTATCTTTAGATTCGCTGCCCCTGGGTTTTCTAGTCTCTCAGTCATTCAGATGAATGAACCACTCTATGGACTTATGAGGAACTGTTGGGCAGTTCCTTTAAAAAATAAACTAGAAATGATTTCTATCTTTGGATAAGTTCCCTCATCTTCAAAGCATCTGACAAAGTGGGATTTTCTCCCACGAAAGCTCGTGCAATAAATAAATCTGTTAGTCTTTAAGTGCCACAGGACTCCTTGTTTTGCTGAACCAGACTAACACAGCTGCCCCTTTGGAATTTATCTTTGGATAGCGCTCTTCACTGTCTCTATTAGATGCTTACCTTTTACACAACACAGCCTGAGCAAAGAGCTGTATAGAAATCATTGGGTTTTCTTTGTTTGTTTCTTCCTCTTTGAAGAAATTTCTCCCCTCTAAATATCACAACATGAAAAGGCTGATCCTGAGGTGATAATCCCAAGGGATTTTTAAGTTAAATGTTGGAACATTTTGAATATTTACTGCAAATAGCTTTCCAGCAATTCTTTTAAGATGTGCCTCAGATTTTTCCAAATATCAGCTCTAAATGGCTGCATTTTTTTTGTGTCTGAGACATGGAAATGGTTGCTTATCAGGTAAGGGAATGTCTGGTTCCTTGCTGTGCTCCTTCTCAGGTTACACTGACTGATATGTTTTCCCTACGGAGCAAAATACTTCACCAATATTCATACTTGACCAAGTGCTTTGCAGTCTGCTTTCCCATCGCATGGCTTGAATGAAATTTAATAAGGACCTATGTTCCCTCTAAGCTGTGCACGTGTGCACATGCACACAGGTTGTGAAACCCATGCACACAACAAAATAAAACGCGCACAAAAAAATTCAACAGTGCTGATATTTTAATTTTTTTTTGCTACTTTAAGAAGGCGATTTCAAGTCACATTGTTCAAAGAAGGTTTTGTAATTTATAAAATCATTCCCATCACCAGATCAAAATAAAATTTAGATATGATTTGAATCATACACACTTACTTCATTGCACTTACAAGGTCGACGACACTCAATGGAGTGCACACAAATTTGGATACTGGCTCCAAAAATTTACACAAGAAATTTTTTGCACGCATAGCCTATGAAAAGTTAGAGGGAACATTGATAAGGACCCCACTCAGATGTGTCTGTGCTTTGCTCCTGTTTGCAGAACTTTGCTGCTCAGATGGCTGGAGGATTTGATGAGAAGGCTGGCGGCGCTCAGTTGGGTGTGATGCAGGGACCTATGGTAAGAGAGCTATCTGTTTCCTTTTAGCAACTGGGATGCGCGGCAGCTCTTTGTGGGAGGCCTGATGTTTAGGGCTGTCATTGACAGGAGCTGTGGGCTGCTCAGCATCAGCAGCTTGAAAAATCAGGCCCTTAAAATGCAGCTCGGCATTATCTATGGTCCAGGGCCTCAGCTGGTGCAACTCAGCATGGCTGCGTCGAACTCAGCACTGCATTTCACCTGCAGAGAGCCCGTCCGTGGGATCCCAGCCGCAACACACAAAACTTACTATAAAGCGGCTGCATAACCAATCATTTACTTAGCATCAAGATGACTTAACTGCCTCGGCCTTCGCTCTGTTTGCCAAGGCATCCCAAGTCGCACGCCAAGTCTTTTAAATAGACGGTGCCGGGAGGGGAAGTTACACAACGTTTTGTTTAGAGGCTGGTGTCTGTTACTTTTGGACAAGGGGCTGAGGAGAGCAGCTACTGTTTTTCAAGATCCCACAAGATTTCCAGCAGGAAATTTCTGCTCTCCAGCCTCTCTTGGCAAGCTGTAAATGAAAAGTGGGGCTTAGTAAATATGGCTGGGTTCCAGGAGAAAGCGTGCTGCTCTTTTTTTCCCCCTCCTTCTGAGTAGTTTCTATAAGTCAAAAGAATTCTGATGCATTCTGAGGAGCCGAAAATAAAAGGGACAATTTTGAAATGCTCCCTAGCTGAGAGGGAAAGATCCTTGTTTTTTAGGGGCCACCTGCTGAAGCCTTTTTACCCCCATTCGCTGTGCAGCTTAGAGTTTTTCTTAATGACTGGGATTTTTCTTTCTCAATGTAGGGACCTATGGGACCGCGAGGACCCCCAGGACCAGCAGGAGCTCCTGTAAGTACCTGCCTTTCAGGAGTGATCTGTCTCATCAAGTGTAAAATAATCTAGTGAACATGGAGAGCTTCTTGTTGAGATGGCTAACAAGGTTTCTGTGTGATATGTTGCAGGGCCCACAAGGATTTCAAGGCAGTCCTGGAGAACCTGGCGAACCTGGAACTTCTGTGAGTAGCCAGCAACCTTGCTTTTGGTCAAAGGGACTGTGGTGGGTTACAGATCAATCCCCCACTTACCTATGCAAACTTCCGGCACCCACAAACACCCCAGAAAACCGAGTCCTGCCTTAGAGCAGCCCAGAATTATTGCAGAAAGTCTCTCCAGCCAGAGATCCCCATGCCAACTTCCTTGGGAAGTGTATCATCGCAGAAACCTCCCAGCTTGGAGTCCCTGCTCTTACATCACTGATATTCAAAGCTGAGATGGTAGGTGGAGGGACGGCTTAGATCAGAGACATGGGCTGAGCTGTTCAAAGGGGGTCTAAGAAATTTGGACACGCAGTACCCAGTGTAATAGGGTGAGTTTGAAAAATCTCAAGCCTACGCTTTGGGCACAAGAGGCTGATGATCAATGGGATGAACAGAGCTGAAAGAGAATCAATGGGACAGATTCTGATTTGCTCTAAGATCCATGTACACTGCCCTGGCTGTATAAGGTACTGATAAGGATGGTGCATGTGTAGGTTACTCCTACCTAAGACATCTTTGTGCTGCTCAGGTGGTATAAAGGGCCCTTTGTGCCTATGAGGGTGTAGAGGTACGTGGCGCTACAAGGATGGGCTCGGATGCTATTCTCTAGAGAAGCTGCTGTGCTGGTGATAGGGATGATGGGGTGGGGAGGAGTTGCAAAGAAGAGCTGTCTCCAGACAGTCAATTGCTTTACGTGGGTGGATGACAAAAGAAGAAAGGGGCCCAGCTATGATGGTGATGGAAAGACAGAGTGCGAATATCTAGGTAGAAGAGGAGTCCAGTGGATGGAATGTATGTGGGTGTTGAAATTAGATATTTGATCCCGTGTCTGTCTCACACTGGCCTGGAGAGATTTTTTTTTTGGAGAAAACCGACTACAAGGCATGGCTTAGTCTGTCTCTGTACTGATGTCACTGCAGCCTCTGGGAGCGTGATAGACATTAATAGAATTTGTCCTAAAACAGGCAGGGAACGCCCCATTTCAAAGCCCGAAACTGAGGCACAATGTTGACAAAGTGACTTTCCCAAGGCCAGCCAGGGAATTTGTGGCAGATCTGGGAATAAATTCCCCTGCCCCAGATGGCTGCATCCCAGGCTGGTACTCTCCTAAAAGATTCTTTCCTACCCAAGCGTCTATGACAAATGGTAATTTATATGGGGGGGGTGGGACACCACAGGGTGTGGTCTTAGATTTGGTCCTGTGTAACCTCTTCAGTATGGATCCGGGAGGCAAACATGGGGGATGAGGCTATCTTTGGGAATTTAAACAGCTGTCAGGAGCGGGGCCCTGTTAGACTTGGAGAATCCCGACATGAGGTGCAGGGTGGACAAAAGCTAATCCCATGTTTGCGGAGGGGAATGATCCAGAGGACTACAGTAAAGGGTCACCGTTCTCATCCATTCCCCAGTTTAGCTTCTGGGTCATTCTTCGCTTTCACAGGTTTTGTCTAGTCTTGCCGAGCCCTCAGGCTTTAACTGCTTCCTCTGGGAGCATCCCATAGTTCTCTCTAGCAGGACATTTCCCCCATTGTGATGTTGCAACCTGCATTTTTTTCCACTCGCTCAGTTTCATCCCATCCCTCCTTGGTCCTTGTACCAGCCTACTAAGGAAAGGTAGCCACCAGCCCCATTAAAAGAGACAGAGAGGTGATGGTGGTCAGCAATTTGGACATGAGTTGTGCAGTGCAATCAGGCCGTGTAGTCTGCTGCTGCCAAGACATCACAGAGCAGGGAGGTTGGAGTGGTTCTGAACCTGGAGGTCACAACCCACCCTACACGGGCTAAATGCAGGGGCCATGTGGCTCTATCTGTTGTGTTTCTCCAGCCTCCATCACTGTAGCTTTTGAGCACTTTGCTGTCTTTATCGTCACAGCATCCCGTGAGGCAGGGAACTGGTGCTGTTCCTGTTTTACAGTTGTGGAACTGAGGACCAAGGCTGAGATCCTCAAAGATATTTAGGCACCAGTCTCCTCAAAACATAACAGTGAACATAACTGACAGTGGCCAGTAGCTCCCATGTATTTCAGATCCTTGGAGGATCTGGGCCTGAGTGACTTACCCAGGACGCTTACACCAAACTCAGAGCTCAGTCTGAGGTTAGCACCCAAGCCACAACATTGCCCTTTATTGTGGGGATGGCTAGCTAGACCAGGAGGCGTCGCTAGTGCCAGGCCTACGGGGCTTGAGCCCTGAGTCCTGGCACCTGAGCCCTGGGTCTTTTTGTGGGCCAAGAACACTCCTGAGCTAGACCCCCAGTTAGATGGGGTAGGAAACAGTGGGGAGATGTTGTCTGCCAATAGTGGGGGGCAGAGTGAGGTCAGCAGCTTTCCAAGCCAAGCAGAAAACAGGGGTGCGAGATGTGACACCCCCCTCCCCCGTACCACCCATCGCCTCTGACCAGTACTAATATGGCGTTATCTACTTGGGGGCTGAAAGTTATCAGTAAATTGGAGGCAGTTCAGATAAGATCCGTTTGGTGCAGGTGGCACTGGGGTAGGAGAAAGGATTAAAAGAGCTTTGCTGAGCAGCAGCCAGGGAGGGAAGGGAGAGGAAACCAGTCTCGTGAATACGGTGCAGCTGCTTTTTCTGAGCTAGGCTCTCCATAGGCCGGAGCAGCTATCCTCCAAAGGTCAGCGAGGGGACAGAGACTTTTCGGGTCAGATTCCCAGCTGGTTTATCTCATTGTATCCCATGGATGCCAAACTCTGAGTGGCATCCATTGAGGATTGGACCTATCAGCACTGAATGGAAATTAACGAGGGAGTCAAAATCTGGGGGAACACGTCAGGAAGAATTTCCAGACAGGACAGATGAGACAGGTGGCAGACGCCTCTTCCAAGGACAGGAAACCCTCAGAAAGTTGGTGCTCAGTGGATGCTGTGAGATGCTAGAGCCCTCCCAATAGCAGGCAGTTAGGAGCTGAAGTTTGGAGTACAATAAGTGTCTTTAATTGGGAGAACTTCGCATGTGTGAAGAGCATCCCCTGCTGGTTCCCTGATCTGCTTCCTACAGAAGTCTGTGCTTTCCTTGGAGGTCTGTCTCCCATTCAAGCCAACACTGCTTTCAGCTAGAGGTTTTCAGGATCTGTTTATTGCACACACCCCCTGGAAGGAGAGGGAATTTGGGAGGAGCCACTTGGTTGTTGCAGATTTGGAATCATAGAGGATAATGTTTGGAGGGGACAACAGGAGGTCATCTGGTCCGATCCTCTGCTCGAAGCAGGACCAACATCAATTAATCATCCCAGCCAGGCTTTGTCAACAGACTTCTCGAAGCATTTCCAACTCATGGCCTGGGCAGTGGGGGAACCATGTTAGCCTGGGCTCAGGGGCCCAGCTTAGCAACCCCTGACCCTGATACCTGGTGCGTGGTGTCACCATGTGGCATGGTGATGCAAATCTAATGACAGCACAACACTGGCCCAGGGGCAGAGAGCATGGGCTGCTTGGAAAAGCAACTGGATTTCTTGCTCTTCCCTGATTTCTTGGCCAGTTTCTTTCCTTATGCATTCAGCTTTCTCTGGTCACCTGAATCTAGGGATGATGCACCATCTCTTCTGGGCTGGAGACTGCTGGTGGCACGATGGTGTTGGGATGCTGGAGTCAGCCATGCTGAAGCTCCAAGAAGGCAGGATTCAACTGGGCAAGAATGATTAGGTTTTTTTCTTTAGGAATGGTCCATGACCTTCCCCATTGCCCTTTGCCTAGCTCCATTGCAGAATAGTGGGAGTCCCAAACCCACAGACGCAGCAAAAAGGCAGGAACCAGTGCAGGGTTATGCTGCCTTTGAATTCTGGTAACCAAGTTGCCTCGTGCCCTGTTCAGTGACAACCCCAGGCCCCAAGAACCCCCTTGACAACAGGGATTGTGTGACTCCAGTAAAAGAGATTCTGACTCTCTCTGGTAACCTGAATGCCCTGCCTGCCTGCCCCATGTCACAGTCACTCTCTCTGTCTTTTTAGGGGCCAATGGGACCCCGTGGGCCTCCTGGACCACCTGGAAAACCTGGTGATGATGTAAGTACTCTGTACCCAGTTGTTAACTGCATGGCAGCTTCCAGCATGGACATCAAAGCAGGTTAGAAGGCAGAGCTCTGCAGAAACCTTGGTAGCTCAGAGCCTGAGCTGAATATATTCAAGTAGCTGGCACGTAAAATGTAATGCGCCATTGACTGAAACCAGGGCTATTTCCCCTTCGTTCTAGATAAGCTGTGCATCATTCTGAGATCTCTCAGAAGGAAGCTGAGGGATTTTCTTTTCTCTCTCTTTCTCAGGGTGAAGCAGGCAAACCTGGCAAATCTGGTGAACGTGGATCTCCTGGCCCTCAGGTACAGGGCTCCAGTCTGGGGAGTCCAACACATGCCGTGTGTCCTGGAGGCATGGCCAGAGGGCTGCAGTCGCCAGCCCTGCTCTCTTGTCTCCTTAGTTGGTGAAAGAGGAGAAGCTGGGGGAAATGCATGATGGAAGCCTAAGGATTTATGCCTAAGAGATGTCAGGTTGTTACCACTCTAGAGCAACTCAGGGCTGCAAAATTCACCCCCGTGGATTTAAGTCCCTGCCTGGTGACAATCAAGGGCCATTTGTGACAGTTGGTGTCTGAACTTCAGTGTTCACGGCCATTCAGATGCAGCCTGTGGTTCAAGCCTGTCTCAGACCACTGTCTGTGGTATAAATTGGCACAGCTCAATTGATTGCCACCTGATGACAATCAAGGCCTATACATTACCCTGATCTGGCTCAACATATTACGCATTATGGTCTTATATGTTACCCTGATCTGACCTCGTACGTTACCCTAATTTGGCTCTCTACAAGGTCACTCTAATTTGGCTTTCTATATTACTATATGGCCTGGTGGTGTGACTCCAATATGGCCTTCTATGTTACCCTGAATATTATTGTATTCTGACTCTGTATGTTAGTCTAATCTGGCCCCCTTTATTTCCCTGATAACCAAACCACAGCAAGAATGATTTACTTCCATTCCTGGCTCTTTATTAATATGTCACATCTGAGCATATCAGAGAAACTCATTCCCTTTTTGCCCACATCTTTATTCCTTGCCTGTTGTCTGGGTTGACCTGTTTGTTTCTTTGTAGGGTGCCCGAGGCTTCCCAGGAACCCCAGGTCTCCCAGGAGTCAAAGGTCACAGAGTAAGCACACATGGTTATGACTTACACAGCGTTGACTCTGCCCCTTGCTCCAGCTCACTGGGAGAGTAACCATGACTTTGATCTCTCCCTAGGGTTACCCAGGGTTAGATGGTGCCAAAGGAGAAGCAGGAGCTCCAGGTGCTAAGGTGAGGCGTTTAACAAACGGGTGTCCTGTTTCTAGCATCTGAAATGAAACTGATCACTGGGAAGTTATTCGTATTGCTATTTATTGTGTGCATTACAGTAGTAATGGAGATTTGAGGTCAGGGCCCTTGTGTGCTGGAGGGCTGTATAAAAGTGCAGTGAAAGATCACACCTGCCCCACAGTCTGAATAGCAGGAGAGCCAGTAGCTTGCCCAAGGGCACACAGTGAGGCTGCTTCAGATGCAGGATTTGAACTAACATAGGCTGATGCCCAGTCTCGGGGCAAGCGTAAATAGCGTTCAGTCTGCTGGCCGTGTCTGGCAAACATCTCTTTGGAAGGTGCTCGGGTGATAGGCCGGGGGGTAGAAACCTGACTAGCTAATTGAAACAAACAAGGAGTCTGGTGGCACTTTTAAAGACTGAGTTTACTTTGTTTGTTTTTCTGGACTAGACTAAGATGGCTCCCTCTTTGGAACTTAGATAATTGAAGACAGGCTAGACAGACTGGAAAAGAAGAATTCAAGCCTGTCTCGAATAGATAGAGGACTCCAGTAGCTACATAGCTAGATATAGATCTTGAGATTAGACAGGTACTCAAGTGTGTCTTTAACTCAAGACACAATGCCGTCCTGAAAGATGTGTGTTAGGCAAAGACAAGGCACTGGAATCAACACACGCAGACAAGGAGTCCTATAAAAAAAACAACAAGGAGTTGTGTGGCACTTTAAGACTAACATTTGTTTTTTGCATGAGCTTTTGTGGGAGAAGATCCCACTTCCTCAGATGCTTCGAAGATGGGTGAACTTACAGAATGGTAGGAAACAAATGTAGGGAAGTGTAAGGCATGGGAACAGGTCACACTGTAACAGCAAATCAAAACATGGAATCAACACATGGCAAATAGGTGAAATGCCTTTGAGTACGAGGAGGTCAGACTAGATAATTGAGTGGTCCTTTCTGGCTTTAAACTCTATAAATCTATGAATCTGTGAGATAGATAGATCGATCGATCTAAGGTAAAGACCTCAAAAACTAGAGATTAGCTTCATTCGACCCTAAAATATGTTCCTGGGAATATGAAATGCACAGGGCCAATTTTGGAAGCAGAGAAAACGTGACTAATACTACACACTGATGCTCCTTCTCCATCCCTCCCCATAGACCATACAGGACCACTGTCTGCACAGTCCAGTCCCCTTCCACTTTCCCTCTAAGCATCTCTCTTGGCTTCCTGAGTGTCCCTGGGGTTAAATGCTGCATCTCTGTTTTCTGCAAAGGTTGTTCCTATTTATGGCTCTCACGGTAGTGCCCCACTCCAGCAGTAACATCTAATCCATTTATCACTAGCAGGAACCCCTCATCTATTTCTGTGCCCTCCCCATTCAACAGGACCTCCTACCATCCCACAGCTCCTGGCAGAATCACCTAACCCACCCCATTCCCATTTGCTAGTGTTGCTGTGGACAGTTCTCTATGTCTAGCCTCCCTGTTTATGTCTGTGAAGGCTCATGAGGACCCTCGAGTTATTTCATGGTGATTTCTTTTGCCCGCCTGACTCCGCAGTTGGACTCAGTGAGGGTGGTTGTAGCACAGTAGCCCTGGCTCTGCCTTTTTATAGGAATCAATGACAAAGGCAGGATGGGACTTAATTCTCTTTGTCTCTTCTGTTCTAGGGCGAAGCTGGGTCATCCGGTGAGAATGGTTCTCCTGGTCCCATGGTGAGTGTGAGCCACGTTCTTTATATTAGAGCAGTGCGGAGTGTGGGTCCGTTGTGCTAGGTGCAACAGTATACGATGGATGCTGCTGTATACGGCCCCAGAGGGCCCATCTACACTGCCCACTGAGCATGGGTATGTGAGATCCAGTTCTGTGGTCTGGGCGTCCACACTACATTGTAAGCCAGGGTTTATAATTGTTGCCCCCAGGTCTTGCAGCCATGTTAATGCATCCATGTGGTGCTACACAGGTCTCGGACTCAGCTCCGCAACTTAGCCTCTGTCCACACTGCAAAATGACTGGGCTTAGACCTGAGCCTCACTGGGTTTCACCTTCTAACCCACCCTCCTACCAGGGTCCTGGTACCCAGGTTCTGAGTGCTTGTCAGTCTGCAGCAGGCTGATCTGTGTGTGGAAGAAAGAGGGGCATGTGTTCAAACCCCAAGGCTTAATGTGCAGTATAAATGTAGCCTGAGAGCAGTGCCTGAACAGGGCCATGTAAAACTATTGTAAATGCACTGCACTGGCCTTGTTCCCAACCCCACAAAGTAGGGGCTGAATTGGGGATCTGGCTGGAGACTGTCTGTGTCCCATGTCCATAGGAGGCAATGGGAAGCAGAGTGTAAGCTAGAGCCACCCCAAGACTGCTTTAATTTATACCAGGGCCGCAGCTTCAGAGCACAGGGAGTGCAATGTGCACTTAGCTCCTGTTTTAGGATCAGGCTTAGCCAGACTCATTTGATGCCCCCCATCTTTCTCATGTAACTAAAAAGGCCTTGCACTGTGGAGCTCATGAGCATATAGAAGGTTTGCGGTGAGAGGGTTGTAATGAGATGAGCTTCATCAATTTTACTGCTGTTTTCCAGGGGCCCCGTGGCCTCCCAGGTGAAAGAGGACGTCCTGGCCCATCTGGTGCAGCCGTGAGTATTAGTCCCTGCTGCTTGCTTCTTCCTGCCCCTGTAGCCACATGCTGGGTCATAGGTGTGTAACAAACCAGGATATTAACAGTAACTGTCCATCGTCCTTATAACCCCATGTAACTCCTCCAGCCAGCAGAACATCCTCCACCGTCTCTGAGGGGTGGGCTTTGTTCCCCGAGCTGCATGGTAGCTGTGGCCATTTTATCACAAATCTTGTGAATTTTGGTGCTTTTTGTAAAGTCACAGCTCCTGGAATCATGGGAATAGGGGAGACTCTCAACTTCCATTTAAAGCAGCAAGGCTCTAGCCAGTGTGATTGTAGAGTAAAGCTTAAAAACCATGATCTAAATGGAAAATAAATCAGAAAATAAAGAAAAGTTCCCAGAATTCATTTTTTTTAAGCCAGTCTCATCTTTTTGAGGCCTGACAACAGGACAGTTAAGTGTTTAGGGCTGACAGATGGACAACGTTAGTGGGATTGATTTGCTCTCTCTACAAACCCAGAGGAGCAGAGGAGAAAGAGCTCCTGAGGCCTAGATCCTCAAAGGTATTGAAATCAATGGATGTTAGGAACCTGAATATCTCTGAGGATCTGGGCCCCGATCCTGCAGTCCAGGCTCCAACATGCCCCTGCCCAGCTTACACGGTGTTGTTTTTCACAATAAAGGGCTTTGTCCGTCTTCGACTGCTTCCCCTGGGAGTTTGCAGCATGGCTTAGTAAAGCAGATCTAAGTCCGGAGACATATTTCCGGGCACTGCAGGTTTTCATCTCATTTCCTCTTTGTGCCTCCTTTCCTCTGGCTAATTAATTCCTCATGGCAAGGCTTTGTGGATGCTTTTTTCAGTTGTCTGTCTATGCACTTCCCAGCCTGATTCTGCTCTCTTACATGCTGGTGGCTTGGGACTTCCTTTGAGATCAGGATGGCTCCATCCCCCAGGTTCCGTTCGGGGCAAAAAATACCATGCAGGCCATGAGCAGTCACCCCATTGCAGAATGGAGTCTTTCTTGGGAACCTGTATTCACACACACCCACTAATTTACCAATCCCCTGTAACGCAGCTTGTTCTTTATCAGATGCTGCGTGTTGAGGTGAAGGAATGAGGGCTTCCCAGCTACCTCCTCGTGCATCACTGTGGACTAGCGGCTCACAGAGTGATGCTGAAATCCATGCTGAGCCAAGCCTGATGGAGCTAGATTGGTTCAGATTCTGATCTGTCAGATCTGGTGTAAAATCAGGAGTGATTCTATAGAAAGCAATGAAGTGACACCAGTGTGCAAACGGTGGGCGAGGGGAAACCAGAGTCATGCCCTTTGAGTGTAAAACAGCAGCTCCAAATCCTCAGCTAGGATAAGCTGATTTACATCAGTTAGGCTTCTGATCTGCTGACTTTAAGGGAGCTGTGTTAATTGACGCCGTCTCAGGATCAGGCCTATATTTATGTGTCAATGCCATATTTAGAACACATCGGTAGAGAAAAATACGCTTTGCTGGTGGATGGGTCCTACAGCGCCTCCTAGGGGCCAGCACCTAATGTACCAGCCCACGTGCAGAAGCGATGTTGAACTTATCTACAGAACTGAACTAACTCACTGCAAGAAAAATTTGCTTGGAAAAATTCCTGCTGCTTTCTGCACCTGTCCCCTAAGCTTTAACTGGAAAGGAGTCAAAACCCACCACCACGCTTCTTTTAAAATGGAAAGGGCTGCTAAAACCAGTGGATTTACACTAGAGCTGAATTTGGCTTATGAACTTGTGCGGCTTGTTGGTTCATCCCTGCCCTCTTTGCTCTGACATCCTCTAGGCAGCTGTTGTCAAGGGCCCCACTTTTCTGGGTGCTGTATAAACAAGAGACAGCCATAAAAAGCTAACTATCTAGCCAGAATAAAAAAAGATGGAGGAGAAAGGAATCACCCAGGGTTACCGGCAGAGCTGAGAGCGAAGCCAGACCTCCTGAGTCCCAGTTTAGTGCACGGCCCACTAGCCTGCACTGTCTTATCTGGTAGCCAGTTGTGTCTCATTATTCACTTATTCAGGAGGCTCCCTCTTTTGACTCCTGTTGCCTTGCTTCCACAGGGTGCTCGTGGCAATGACGGTCTCCCTGGCCCAGCCGGCCCTCCCGTAAGTACTTGGTTGATTACTTTGTCTGCATCCACGCTCTTTGACCAGGAAAATTTGGGCTGACTCTAACTTCTGTTTCTCTCTACCCAGGGACCCGTCGGCCCTGCTGGAGCACCTGGTTTCCCCGGCGGCCCAGGCTCTAAGGTAAGGAGTATCTGGCAGATACTTCTAATGTATCTGAGTGAGGGACTGGCCAGAAAGGCCCTCCTACAGCTTGTCTTGCAAACATCAGTGATCACCCAGCTGAGCACTTTATTTGTCTGCTCACCTCCAGCCAGAGATGGGTTTTCAGGGTCACCTGCTGGGGCAGGGAGCAAAGATGAGATAAGGTGTGAGCATGAACCAGCAGCAGTAGGAGAGGGAGAGAGAGAGAGAGAAAGGAAGGACGAGTAAAATGAGAGAAAGAAGGGAAAAGAAAGCAAAAATGGGTTGAGAGACAATGAATGACAAAGAAAGAAAATGAGCAAGAGACAGACACAGAGAAATGGAAAAAGAGAAGGTAAAAATAAAGAAGATGAAAGAATGGGAAATATAGTGAAAAGAGGGAAGGAAAGAAAGGGAGCAGGAGCAAGAGCACAAGAAAAAAGAGAGGGAGAAAGAAAAAGGACAGGTGAGTCTAGGGACTAAACAGAGCTGCCCTACAGCTCAACACTGAAGTGCCGAGCGCTCTTGCCACTTAGAACCAGTAGGACACTTGAAATACGTATGTAAATCCCACTAACTTCAGTCGGACTGGTTCCCAGGCTTAGAGTTAATCTAGCTGGTTAATGACTTTGCTGTATCAGGATTGAGCCCCTTGTCAAACAAATAAAAACAGGCCACTGCACACAGCATCCTGCTGAAAAATGATCACCCTGAGGGTGGGGAGAGTCTGAAAAAAGGCAACCCACCCAGATTTCCCAGGGCAGGGAGAACCCCTCTAAGTCCTATCTGCTCCCCACGGAGATCCCAGCCGGTTGATTTCTTTAATGGAAGTCGTGTAAGATCAGCAAGGAGGAGAGATCTAGAGGGATATTTCCCTGGACATCCCCCACCTGCAGGAGTCGGGGTGAAAAGCATGTGGCGTTTGGCTCCCAGTTGCCATTTTCTTTGAGGGCTGGTTACCGAGTTCCCTGATGGCACAGGCTGCCATGGAGATACAAGGGCAGTCACAGAGAGGCAAATGATGAGCAAGAACTGTCCTCCATGGATTCAGATGCATAATCTCTCCCTTTGCTGCAGCAAGGGCAGTTAAGAGCAGAGAGATGTGTTTAAAGTTTGTTTGTTCAGCTCTGGATCGTTTAATCCCAATAGGAGAGAAATTTTTGAAGATCAGTAAGTCACCCTAAAGCAGGCTGGGGATATGTGTGGGGGAAGGCTGAGGATTTTCCAGGATCTCTTCCAAAAACTTAGCTATTTCAGGTGCCTGGCACAGGGTGCTGTAAAGAGGGCTGGGTTTCCAAGGGTCGGCGCTGGGTGCTTGCTGGAAATCAGGCTCCTTGAAAGGAGTCTCCCTGAAATCACCAGCTACTTTGGAAAATCGTAGCCCAAGATCCTCGCAGAGAGAGAGACTCATAAATGCTGTAGGGAAACAATCTCCGATTCCTTCTGGCACTGGAAACTTCACAGGTTCACACACAAACCTGGCCCCCTTGACTTCTGTACTGTGAGTGACCAGAAACTAGGCTTGCTGTTGTTTTTCTTGGTATTCACTAACACATAGGCACTCCCCTTAGATTAGTGCCCCACCATGCTGGGCACTGCAGAGAAGACAGACCCTGCCCAGATCGGCTCACGCGCTCTGTGGACTAAAAGTAGGAGGGGAAAGTGACATGGGCAGGGTTATGCAGTCTATCAGTGACGGAGTCATAGATTTAAAAAAAAAGTGCACTTGCTTCCTAGCCTCACTCTCTAGGCCAGGCTGCCTCTCCCCATACAGGCTGATCCACTTTTAACTGGACAGAGCATCTAGCACCCTCCACACTGAAACCACCTGGGCCAGAGTGGTTCAGAGAGGCTGCGTTTAACCATTGCCTTCCCCTGCGGCTTGTGCTCACTTCATTTCTTTTCCTTTTCCCTTTGCAGGGAGAAGCTGGGCCCACTGGCGCTCGTGGCCCTGAGGGTCCCCAAGGCCCCAGAGGTGAATCTGGCACTCCCGGCTCCCCTGGACCTTCAGGGGCACCCGTAAGTAACTGGCATCTTTCTGCCGCAGCAGCAGGGTGGCCTATTGCATCCCAAGACCCAGCTGGGTGGGTGGGGGAATGAGGACTATAATTGTAGCCCCCAGGTGATGAGCTAGCTGGAAAGTCCTACCTCTCAGGAACACAGGGTCTCCACCCAGCTTAATGCCTCCAAACACATCCCCCTTCTGGGATCATCTCTCGTCCCCTGCCCCTGGAAGCCCGCCTCATTCAGCCGGGGCTGTGGCATCCTTTTGGCTTGGACAGGCCTGCCAGAGAACTGCTAGCTGAAGATCATAGAGGGATTTTAGCCTCACACACACTCCCACCCTGAGTAATCTCCTTTTACCAGTAGGGAAACTGAGGTATGCCAGAGATGAAGGCCCAGATCCAGGGGAGTTGGGGGCCTGAATAACTCTCAGGAGCTGGGCTGAGACAACTGGCACAAGGGGATGCAGGAAGAGCTGGGATTGGAGGCCAGCTGTCACACGACCCAGGTCCTCCTCTGTTAGTAGACCCGATCTTTTCCCCCTGCATTGTGGCAGGTGTTGTCCCTCCAGCCATAAACCATGGCTGATAAATTAGACCTTGGATCAGCTTCTTTTCCTAGCTGTTTCCATCCCTGAACTGCCTCACTGGGGCCGCAGTCTGTACTTAACCCTGCATTTCCCTTAGTTGATCTTCTCACGCACAGCCCTCTCAGCCTGTCTCCAGAGAGATGCTTTGTTATGTAACTCTCACCCCTGAATTTGCTCTTGACCTGTCGTGGAACCTGTAATTTCTCCCCTTGAGGGGCCAGAGGATCCCCCATCAGCTGGGCCATGGCCAGAGCTGTTCTGCTGGAACTTGCTAAGGTGGCTCATTGATCTTTTCTCTGCTTCTAGGGTAACCCTGGAACTGACGGCATCCCTGGCGCCAAAGGATCAGCTGTGAGTATGATTCGGCCTTGATGCCCAAGGGAAGTAGGGCATCAGTGGGGTGGAGGAGCCTGCAGGAGCAAAGGAGAGGGTTTCAAGGCCCTTGCAGTGAGAATTAATGTTGTCTGGGCGTGCTGTCAGCTGGGCTCCAGAGAGGTGGCAGATTCTCTGCTGCAGGATGAGGGGATGGCCGGTCCTCAAACCTCCTCCGCTTGTAACTCCTAAGCTCTCTTCTTCTCTGGGCTGTCGACAGGGTGCTCCTGGAATTGCTGGTGCCCCCGGCTTCCCTGGCCCACGTGGGCCTCCAGGGCCTCAAGGTGCAACTGGACCTCTGGGTCCCAAAGGTCAGACGGTAAGAACTTGGGGTGGCTGGTGTCTAATGGGGATGCGTTTGTAGTGTGCCAAGAAATGCTGCAGCCCCCTATACACCACACCATCCCCCAGTGCTGATTCTCGCCACGTCACAGACTCCCCTCGCCCTTGCCAACTTCCTCTGGGCTACATTTTCCTCCCACCGCCCCCTTCCCCTCTCATATACCCCGGCTTCCACCTGACGTCTTCTCCTATCCACCAAGCTAACCATTGCCTCTTCCCCTCCCCTTTGCTACACATGCTGCCTTGTGCCACATGCCCAAGATCCCCCCCCCCCCCCCCCGGCTGGGGCCCCTGGGAAAGGGATCTGGGTATGCCATCAGATATTTCATGGGATGCAAAGCACGTTCCCTTGGGAAGAGATTCCTCCACATGCACATGGCCTTGGTGGCCTGTGGGGTTCTGCGGGCAACCTAGGCACCAGCAGAGCTGGTGAGGCCAGGTGCCATGGGGTGATGAGTAAAAGCTCTCTCTCTTTCCCGGCAGGGAGACCCTGGCATTGCAGGCTTCAAAGGCGAGCAAGGCCCCAAAGGCGAATCTGTAAGTATCCAATCAACCAGCTTCCATTTGATCAAACCGTTCAGTGATGTATAGCTGCAGGCCAGCCGGCACGCACCCAGCCACGTGCAGTTGTCCCTGAGCAGACCCATCCCTGAGGGCTGGGAAGGATTCACAGGTGCTGGGTCCCAAATCTCAACCTTCTCTGCCAAAGCCCTGTGTGCCAAAGGTGTGCGGCTACTCGCGGCACAGCAGTGCACAGGACACGTGCTGACCCAGTCTCTCCAGCAGTGCACAGTGGGTGCCAGGGCTGGTTAATACAGTGAGTGACAGATCCTGCCCCCAAGAAGCAGCATCCTAATTAGCAAGGGAAAGACGGGTGGCCTGACGTCACCAGCGCAGCCAGGAATAGGAGCCAAATTTGCTGAGTGCCCTAACCACTAGGCTGTGCTGCCCCCAGGAGGTAGTTTGAATCCCATCCTTTGGCCACACTGGCGTTGCCCTCAGTCACTCGTGCACCTGTTTCCTGCTTCCGGGCATGCTGGGTGGAAGAGGGAGTCTCTCCCGCCCTTAATGAGCCTTTTCCCCTCATCGGCCCCCTTGGCTGCTACTCCTGGCTGGGCCCCCATGCTGAAGGAAACGACTGTCACCCTGTTGTCTTTAGCCTCTGCTTTGGGTTCGCTAGGCTGAGAACAGTCTCCCATCACTCCTTTAACCAGCCTAAATACAAGGGGTCCGGATCCTCAGCTGGTGTAAATCAGCTCAGATCTGACTTCCATGGAGCGACAGCTGATTTCCACCGGCTAGGGATCCGACCTGCCATTCAGAGCCCTTGTGCTGGTCGACTGAGTCTGCCCCCATCTTACCCACTTCAGTGATGCCCCTGTTTGCACCAGCTCCATCTCAAAGAGAGAAACACTTAGGAAGAAGGGTGGCTGGGGATGTGGGACCGAGCCACCATCTGGGTGGGATTCCTTCCTTCACCTCTGCTCTGTCGGTATCATTGAATGACTTGGAGAGGGTCCATCTGAGATCAGGGGCCGTACAGTAGCCTCTGCCCTGGGGACTTCACAGTAAAAGCAGACTGGAGAGATGGGAACAGAGGCAATGGATGCATCTTGCCCAAAATCACATGAGAGGATTGGGGTTAGAACACTGCTCTGTTGACCCCCATTGTCAGGCTCTCCCCACTAGACCACACTACCTTTCTACAAGGTGACTGATAGAGGCCATGGACCTCAGCCGCTGGTGCACTGGGAGCAAGCATGGTGACGCCTAATGCGTGGACTCCTTGTGTCCCCTCTCAGGGCCCCATAGGACCACAGGGACCTCCCGGCCCAGCAGGCGAAGAAGGCAAGAGAGGCACCCGTGGTGAGCCTGGCGCTGCTGGCCCTATCGGACCGCCTGGAGAGAGGGTAAGTGACATTGGCCTGGCGCTTCCAGCCTCGAGGTCTCATTACACTCGGCAGCCCTGATTGTCTGGAAATGAGACATCCAGGGATCACCATCGCGGCATGAGCCTGGGCAGTCATGGTGCAGCAGCCGCAGGGCAGGAACCCCTGGGGCCCTGGTTTAAAGGCCACTGGGGGGGGGCGAGCTGTAGGATCGGCTGCTTTCGTGACTTGAGCCCATCCTCGTGCAAGCCACAGTGTGTCAGTGCCCTGGCCCAACGCGTGGGACTCACCGTGTGATGCCCACCCCTATGAGAGCCCTGGGACTCACAATTCAGGATGAATTCAGCTCCAGGGGTGGGGCTGGGGACTGCTAATGTCATCCCTATCCTTGCCTATACACTGCCAGGCAACTAGTGGACGGCGCTTACTCCCCCCGGTACCAAATGCCTTTACGCAACCCTGACTGTGCTTCTCCTCCATCCAGGGTGCTCCCGGAAACCGTGGCTTCCCAGGTCAGGATGGCCTTGCTGGGCCCAAGGTGCGTGAAACTATTGCCCCTGCAGCAGAATGTGGGGATAGCAAATAATGTAGGGATCGTCTGCCATTGACTCAGCCGAGGTGGCTTGCTGAGCTGGGAGAGGCAAGACAAAACAATCCCGTGGGTGGGATTTATACACAGAGGAACATCCACTAACCTTGGGGTTGGGTGCAGTCCAGCCAGGAGGGCAGGTCAGACACCTGTGTGAGCCCAACTTCCTCTCCCCAAGCCCCAGTTGTTTGCCTGGGGGGAATGCCTTACAGCTGCTCTGGTGGACTGCATTTCCCTGCCTGCCCAGCTCTCCTGGTTCAGAGGTAGAGGCTCAGAAAAGAGGGGAGTGCTCCAGTCTGTGGTGGGAAACCTGGGAACACATGAGACCGCTTCATTGATCAAGCCTCCTGTCTCCCAAGGGTCTTTGCAGGGTGGGTAGGGTGGATGAAGAGCAATTCCCATCCCAGTCTTTACAGAGCCAGCATACCTTCTTCCAGGGATTGACCAAAGTCATGAGAGCATCAGTTAGGTTGATTTCACCGTGACCCAGGTGGAGGTCCTTGGTGATCACATCTTTAGCCAAACTGGACATGGTGCAGCCCCTGCGCCTGAGTGCCCCCTAGATCCGGGTTGGCTAACATGCATGTCTTCCTTATCTCCGGACAGGGTGCCCCTGGTGAGCGTGGTCCCCCTGGCCTTGGGGGGCCTAAAGGAGCCACCGGTGATCCTGGACGTCCTGGAGAACCTGGTCTGCCTGGTGCTAGGGTGAGCCTTTTCTTGTTGTTGACCTTGACAGCTTGAACCAAAAGGATTAAGATGTTCGGAGAAAGCAACATTATTTGGGGTGGGGAGCACAAAATGCAACCCCAACATCCAGTGCATCTCTCATGTCTCCATAGCACTTGAAACTTCATTAGGAAAGGATCCATTTTGCAAGACTTTATGCGGCTGATGTTAATTGAGGGCTTCTTGTAGTGGCTGGACTGTGTGAGAAGTTGATGGGTCTTTCACTGCCCTGGTATTGGATTTGGTATTCAGCTCAGGCACTCTTGCTTTTAGATCCTGCGCATCTTGATTCAGATTTTGCTAGCAGCTAGCCACCCACCTACAGCGGTATCTTGCTGAGAGGCAGAGCAGCAAGGAACACCAGCTAGTTGCACTTCAGCATGAGGTTGAGCAAGGGACAGCACATGAGGACCAGTAAAGGGGAGTGCTGGCTGTCAGTGGGCCTGAAAATGATGTTTGGCAGGGGGTGTCTAGACCTGGATTTAGGTCCCAGCTTGTCTCTGGGAAGAACCTGGCAATACACAGTCATGTTTTCCAGTGTGGCGTGTTGCATTGTTAGAACCAGGAGGAGGCTGTCACTGAAATTGCTTCCCACATCTTTGAATGGACTTTCACTCTTGCTAGTGCGTGATTTATCATCAATATCCCATCATCCCTGCATCTAGCTCTCCTGAGGCACCAACAGGTGGTGCCAACCACAACAGCCTCTCAGCCTTTGGCAGGGTAATAAGGGAATGAGCTGCCCAGCAGCCCAGACGTAGGGGTGCTGAGTCCAACAGTGCTGAGCCCTTCCAGCCAGACTGGTGTAACTGGCAGTGCCAGAGCCCTCTGGCTGGGCTGCCTTGATCCGGTGACACTGAGCCCCGGAGGAGCCTCCTGGGAAGGACACTGAATATTCCAAAGCACTGAGTCCTGGTGACAAGTTGGGAACGGCACGCTCCACTGGGGTGAGAACAATTCTCGTGCACGGCATGGCAAAGCTCTGCTCATTTTCTTCATGTTCCTACAGAGGATTGTGGGCCTGTGTCCATGATGAATCAGGGCGTCTGCAGTGCTGGATGTGTGACAGACACACAGTGAGAGACTGTCCCTTCCCAGCAGATATCTGTGCCCGACTATATTGGGTGCTGCAGAGACTGGATCTCCTCCAAGGCCCAGCTGGTTCAATATCTCTTAAATGCCAGCAGCCAAACAGGCAATTGGCGCAGAGCCGAGTTAGAGCGACAATAGAAGGGACTGGTGGGAGAGGCCTAACTCTTGTCTCTTTCTTTCCCCTCTGTGTAGGGTCTCACTGGGCGCGCAGGTGATGCCGGGCCTCAAGGCAAAGTTGGTCCTACTGTGAGTGAGATTCCTCGTCCTTCCTGGGCTGGTCTTGGGGGCTGGGGTGGGAGGCACTGAATGATGGCGTCTGACTTTTGGGCGGTACTAGGTGGGCTGTATGTTTTTGGGTTTATACTAGACACTGGGAAGTCCTTGGGGAGTGCTCTGACTTGGGGATATCTTAGAAGGATGCTGTGAATTGGGGGGGTAGCAAGTGGGCACTGAGCCTTGATAGGGGATGTTGGGTGGATGCTGAGATTTGGTGAATACAAGGTCGGGCTGTGATTTGGGGGTGCTGAGTGGGGGCTGTGATTGGGGAGGGGATATTAGAGGGGTGCTGTGCATTGGACAGTGCCAGGGAGCACTGATTTCTCAAGGCAAGGAGCATTAAAGGCATCTGTCTGTGTGCCATGTGCTACAAGGAGTGTGGTCAAGGCTGGGTGCCCATAGGACTTTCAGAAGGTTCCCCCCTCTCCAGGCAATCTGCTTCCTTCCTGGGACAAGACAGCACCCAGGAGTGCAGAAAACAGCACAGCCCCGCAGCCCTTTGCACCATTGGCACCTAAATTCAACAGCTAATGGGGCATACGTCATCTCTCTTGCCGGTTCTAAGCTGCAGACGTTAGAGGCTGCAG
This sequence comes from Podocnemis expansa, assembly GCA_007922195.1. Classification (NCBI taxonomy): domain Eukaryota; kingdom Metazoa; phylum Chordata; order Testudines; family Podocnemididae; genus Podocnemis; species Podocnemis expansa. Next base: position 8,779,747 of record ML682037.1, on the reverse strand, counting down.
GCAGGGCTTGCAAGTGGGCAAGAGGGAGATCGACAGTTTACTGACTTAACATGCCAAACATCTCTGCCTCCTTGCAGGGCGCTCCTGGCGAGGATGGTCGCCCTGGCCCTCCAGGTCCACAAGGTGCTCGTGGACAGCCTGGCGTCATGGGTTTCCCAGGGCCAAAAGGTGCTACCGTAAGTACACGTTCCTGAGCTGGCATGTTCCCCCTCCTCGCTCCTGCGGGCAGCATGGACCAAGGGACGGCATCAGCCAAGCTACAGGGATGGGAGGGTGGAGTATCTTATCATGGCAATGGCTCCTTGAACTCCCCTGGAATTTGCACCTTTGTTTCCTGTTGAAGTCCTATGAACCCCATGTGCCCTGGTAATGGACATCCCTCAGGACCTCTGCTCGGTCCATACTCACACGCGTCTTGGTGTGAACTTCTCCCCTGAGTTGGGCATCAGGCTTTGAAGGGCAAAGGAGAAACGAAGGACCCAAAGCAGAAGGGACCTTGGGAAATCCTCCACTTGGTGCCAAGATGTCCCCTGCAGCTGGTGTTTCTTTGGCTCAGCCCTGTGTCTCTGCCAGCGTGGAGCCAGGCCTCGGCTCACCCCAGGTCCATTGACTCCATTCATATCGCTCTTGCCATCAGACAGGGAAGCTGCAAAAGACACAGGGGCTGGTGAGCAGGGGGGACCTGCCTCGTCCCAGAACTCATCCCCTTTACATCATGTGTTCTCTTTTCTCCTAGGGTGAGCCTGGTAAAGCTGGCGAGAAGGGATTGGCTGGCGCCCCTGGTCTGAGGGTAAGTGGGTTTATCTTCCCCTCTGCCTACTATCACAACACAGACACCCCATGGAGAGATCCCAACCCCTGCCTGCAGGCTGCCATGCCCAGGCTCAGAGCCTCTGTCCAGTCCCTTTTCCAGGGGGCAGGGTTGCTCTCCCATGTAGCTTCAACTATCCTCAGCCACAGGGGCCCCACAGTATTCTCGGGAGACTCCATCCCAGTTTTGCCCCTTGCTACCGAAAAGATCTTGTTGTAGGAGGGTCCTTTAATCAATGTCTGACAAAGGCACCTTTGGGAGCCCTATAGTACAGATGGAAACACGGCTGGATAGCTTAAGTGACTCAACCGGGCCAAGCCAGGACTTGAACTCAACACCTTCCTCTTGCAAGAAGCAGCAGTTGATTTCCTGGATTCAGTGGGTGAGCCAAAGCCCTACTCAGAGTCCAGCTGGATGGATGGACAGCTGGAAGAGTAGATGGACAGATGGGCAAATCTCCCGCTGCCTAATCACTAGGAACAGAGCAGAAGAAAAATTACTAGGCCCTGGGAAGGAATTTGAAAGCACAGCAGCCTTGCAGACAAAAATGGGTCACTGATGAGTGTTCTGGGGGTTTCTTTGCTCTCTAGGGTCTTCCTGGCAAAGATGGTGAGACTGGAGCTGCTGGCCCCCCAGGACCTGCTGTGAGTATCTGCCGCATCCTCGTTATGTGGAAATCAGCATGAGGCATAGGTGGCTAGAAGATATTATTCCGGCTTGTCTGTGTAACCACAATACAGAGACAGACCTGGACAGGATGGCTGGCCATAGTCCTGCTGGTCTCAGAGACTGAGACTAATATCCTAGAGAGCCACCCAGACTGGGAAACCCCATTAGGCTAGATTGGAGGACCTGCCCCTCTCCTAGCTACCCCAGGCTGGGGAATACTGCTCCTTTACCAGAGAGGAGGATCCTTTCCCAGTTCACCCAGACTGAAGACCTTGCCTCTTTCCCAGTTACTCATACTGGGACCCTATGCCACACTTGGTCAGTGAGTTTCCAGTCCATACTTCACCCCACAGCAGGGTGGATGGATAGATGCCAAGTGGCATCCAATTGCAATGTAGAACCAATATGTGGTGACCACAGAGCTCCCAGGGTTTAAAATATTTGGGCTGGAACCTCGCTGTTCTAACAAAGGGGAGCCTAAATCAAAGTAAAACAACCCAGACAATGGGCAGACTGCAGGGTTAACACAGAAGGTGGGTGCCCTTATGGCGTGACCTGTCCAGTCGCGGGCACCATAGTCCCCTCACATTACAGTTGTCATGTCCCCATTGGGTCCTAGCTAAATCTAGAGTTGGGACCGAGTACTCAGTGTTCTCCTTTCCCTCTATAGGGGCCAGCTGGAGAGAGGGGTGAGCAGGGTGCTCCAGGTCCTTCCGGCTTCCAGGTGAGTAGGTGTGGTACCTTTCAACCCTTTGCATTGCATAAATACCTCGGCTACATGCTAAGCCTGGTCTGTAAGTCAGGTTTGAGTTCACGTTCCCCTTCCATTCACACACAACCAGTCTGTCTCAGGGCAAGGGGCATGCAGGCCTCTGATACTGGGACGCTGCCAAGAGGTGGGTTGGAGCAGACCCTGTCATTTTGCAGTGCGGACACCACTCCAGCCACAGACCTGAATCAGAAGGTCTGTCTAGCGCAGTGAGGATGTGTCAGCCCAACTCTGTGATCTGGGCCCAGCAATTGCAAACCAAGATTTAAGAGGCAGTGTGGATGCTCCAGCATGGACTTGGAAATGCTGAGTTCATGAGCCAAGATTGCATAGACTTGTGCTTACAATGCAGTGTGGACGTGAGAAACTTATGCTCATGGCTAACCTCTTTGCATTACTTCCTTTCAGGGACTCCCTGGCCCCCCAGGTCCTCCAGGTGAAAATGGCAAGCCAGGAGATCAGGTGAGCTCAGATTCCACCCCCAAACCCCTTAGCGTGTCACTGCAGGCCATGAACAGATGCTTTCTCTATGCTCTGGAACAGACACAGCTGCCATCCGAGTTGATGAGTGAGTCCCCCTTTGCAAGGAGGAGGGCTCCCTGGAGTTCAGTCTGGGGTCCCCAGATGCCAGCACTGGGGATCACGGAGGTTCAGTCCCCCCTATACTCAATTTAGCGCACAGGTGCAGCCTGAGTTAGTGAAGACACCTAACGGTCTATATTTGAGGCTCCATCAGACTCAGGAGGGAAGCTGGGGAGGATTTTCTTCCTTCTCTCTCCCCAGCCGTCTCCATCTTGGGTTTCCTGGGCTGGCTCCAGAGTGAGACAGCTGCTGTGGTGCTGATGCCCCAGGCACAGTCTCATCCCCAAGCACCGTCCAAAAACTGCTGGCTGGAAACACACGGCTCTCTCATATTTCCAACAATGTGCATGTCCGCCCGGGGCCTCCCTGTTACAGTCAAATGACAGCCAGAGGCCCCTCTCTCAGAGCCAAGGGACCCTGCCGCACCTGGGGAGAGCGACCCGTGCTGTAGGGCTGGTCCATAGCCCTATCTTCCCATAGTGCAGGATGGCACTTCTCTGGTGTGGGGAAGGATCTGTCATGCCCAGGAGCTTCCCTCTTGGAGTCTAACCATCTTCTCCTGCCTACCCTCCTTAGGGTGTCCCTGGCGAAGCTGGCACCCCAGGGCTCGTTGGTCCCAGAGTAAGTACCATTCAGCCTTCCGGTTGCAGGGTGGGATGCTCAGTTGCTGGGTTGTTGTTTATTAGGTGTATTATGGTATCCATTAGGAGCCCCAGATGCGGCTCAGGAGCCAGTGGCGCTAGGTGCTGTACATTATTTATTAGGTGTATTGCGGTAGCACCTAGTAGCCCCTGTCATGGACCAGGAGCCCATTGTGGTAGGCACCATGCAAACATAGAACAAGACAACAATGCTTTTGTTCTTGTCCCTGTACCTGCTGTTTATGCTCTCAGGACCCATCACAGCCCTGGAGATCCCTGCATCTCTGTTAAGCTCTCCTCTCAGCGCCCCCTGCACCTCTAACTGCCCCCACTAGGACAATGCAGCAAAATGATCAAAAGCTGCTGTTCTCTTTTGGTGCCTCCACTTTTAGGTGCCCTGTGTAGCCCCCACTCTTCCTCCACTATTTCTACAGCACCATCCAGGTGATTCCAGACACCTAACTAAGCAGCCACTAGGGATCATGCACCTAGCACTGAAATGCAGCCACCTGTGGGGTAGAGAGTGGCAGTGACCCTGCCTGGGGTCCCAGGGACATGATTGCCAAAATGCACCATGTGAGAAAACCATGTAGGCCCTTCAATCTCCCCAGCCAGGCTCCAGGTTTGATTGCTCCCTAACGGTGTCTCTTTCCACATCAGGGTGAACGTGGCTTCCCAGGTGAACGCGGCTCTCCAGGTGCGCAAGGTCTGCAGGGTCTTCGAGGGCTTCCCGGAACTCCTGGTACTGATGGACCCAAGGTGGGTTCCCTCGTATATCCTGGGTGGCTGTCTGTCTCCCTCCACTATCTGGATCCTGTATGAGCTGTGGCTGCCTCCTGGCTAGGAGAACCAACCCTTGAGCTCTGGCAAGTGAGGCGAGTCAATGCCTGTTGCCAGGGTGAAATTTGCCCTGGAGGGGGCCACTCAGTGACATTGCTTTGTTTCTCCGCGCTAGGGTGCGACTGGTCCAGTTGGCCCCACTGGTGCCCAAGGTCCTCCTGGTCTGCAGGGAATGCCTGGTGAGAGGGGAGCAGCTGGTATCGCTGGACCAAAGGGAGACAGGGTAAGTAGCAGCTCGTCCGGGGATTCTGGGACCAGGCATTGGATTTCCAGAGTTGGGATCATGGAAGACGTAGTATTGATGGTGTTGGATAGCAGCTAGGGGGCTGATTCCAGCTGTTGCAATGGAGCCACACTGATTTACGATTCCTGCCAGCGCAGGGGCTTTGCTGGACATCGGCCCCACCTCTCCACACCACATGATAGTTTAGTCTCCTGTGGGCTGCAGTACTTGCTGTTGGGTGTCATGTGTGGGTGCCAGGTGTCATGGCTGGCCTGTGACACACAAACAGTCAGACTAGATGCTCTCTGGGCCCTTCTGGCCTTAGACTTGGTATCCCTTGCAGCTGAGAAAAGACCATCTGCTAATCAAGCATTCAAGCCCCCACAGGCTCTTTAGTGCTCGGATTCCTTGACTCCTGGGGTCTTTTTGCTGCCCTTTCTGAGCTGATGGGCTGGGAGAGGGCTCACGGGCCATTGCTGCCCCACGATGGTCCAGCTGTACTGTAACTTCTCTCTGATCTCCTCCCACAGGGCGACGTTGGAGAGAAAGGCCCAGAAGGCGCTCCTGGCAAGGACGGTGCCAGGGTAAGTAAAGGGGAAGGTGTCACTTGAACAGAGTGTCCTGGTGGCTGAGTTAACAGGCAGCATCCTAGTTGGCCGCCCGGGTGATGCTGGTGATACCAGCCGCAGGACTATGGATCAGGCAGAGAGCTGTGGCTGGGCTGGGCGCGATGGCACTCAAGGAACAAGCCGTCATGGTGTAGCCGTCAGAAAGCAGGATGGGCCAGGCAGAACGTGGTTGCAGTGTAGCAACTCTCAAGGAGCTGTAGCTGTGCAGCCGTCAGGCTGTAGCAGGCAGCGGGTTGTTACACCCTTGCTGTTTTAAAGCTGATCCCTGGGGTTTCAAAGGCAGACTGTGGCCTGGAGCTTTGTGCGGCAGAGACACCAGTGCAAGCCTGGGTTCAGTCGCTGACACTGAGCCAGCCCCAAGCTCATGCTGAGCTCTGTCCAGCATGCACAAATGGCAAATGCACTTCACCGCCATCACCTTACCCTCCTCTCTCCTTCTCTCTCCCAGGGTCTGACAGGTCCCATCGGCCCCCCTGGCCCTGCAGGTCCCAATGGCGAGAAGGTAAGACCCCAGGATCACTGCGTTACACTTGGCTGGGGGCAGTGGGGCTTAATGCAATGTGGGTTGGACCAGACCAACATTCACAGTTCAAATACACTGGATTTGCCAAGCTCTCCATGGCAAAGGTCCGTGACTTCCTCTAGGTGTGTGTAGGTACCACAATAGCCACAATGCAGCTGGGAGAGTTGCTGGGTTGTGGGTGGGGTCTGGGCACTTGGGAGAGACTTCAGGGCATGAGCTGAGCCAGTGCAATGGGAACAACTTTATGCTGGTGGTGGGGTGGAGTCCTCAGCTCAGAGTGCGGAAGGGATATGGGGCAGGTGGTGGGTTGGGAAAGCTAGACCGGGCTTTGGGAGTGTGGCTGGGTCTGGAAACTGGAGGAGGGGCTTGAGAGGAAGCTCAGGCTGTGGGTGGAGCGTGAGATCTGGGCAGGTTTAGGGGTTTGGAAGGACCCTCAGGTTGGGAGCAGGCTCCACCATGCAGTGGGTACGGAGCGTGGAAGGCAGCCAGGCTGTGGAAGAGGAATGGGGAGGACTCTGCCTTGGGAGGGGAAGTTGGGGTCCAGAGGTGGGTGTAAGCTCTGGAGGGGGTCACGGTTTGCTGGGTTCTGGGAGGAAGGGATTCGAGGTGTACACTGGGCTCTAGCTACAGGGGGAGGATGCAGACTGTGGAGTGGAACGATTCAGGGTGCCAATGACAGGGTGTGTAAGGTCTTGTCTAGTTGCAATGGAGGTTTTTTTTTCTCCTGAGACGCTGCTCACCTTTCAGGGGCTGGTGGGTGCTGGTGAGCAGGGCGTAGATGCTCCTGTTCCTTGGGAAGGGGCCAGCGAGGGGAAGGAGTATCACATCCTGCTCACCCTTTAGGGTGAGGATGCTGAACACAGAGCAGCTCATGTCCCCTCTGCAGGCAACCCCACAGGCTGTGGGCTCAGGGCCATTCTGTGGCCGGGGTTATGCTGCTGGTCACACCAGATGAACACACAGGGCCTGCCTGACCCTAAGATTTAGGTGTCTCTGAAATACTGTAGGTATGAGGGGGTCTCTGCCCACAGGGCTCTGCACCCAAATCAGTCCCCCTGTGAGCCTCTGCTTCATTCCCCAGCTTTTGGCAACATCAGGTGCTCTGAAGTCCCCAGACGTTTCCACTGTGGGCAGCCCCAGGTTCAGAGCAGCCCTGTGATTCCTGGCCTAGATCAGGCAAAGTCCCAGAGGCATACAGCATCTGGCCAGTCACATCTTCCACATCTGTGTCTTCTTTCCTCCTGTCTAGGGTGAATCGGGTCCCTCAGGCCCAGCTGGTGCTGCCGGTGCTCGTGGCGCCCCAGTAAGTGTGACACACGAAGCTTTTTTTATGTGAGCATGTGGGATCCAGCAGGCCACGCTGTGCCCATTGCACAGCTCAGAGCCAGCAGATATTCACCACAGGGTTTGGATATTAACAAACGCCTGGCTGGGATGATTTAATTGGGGTTGGCGCTGTTTAGAGCAGGGGTTGGACTAGATTTCTCCTGAGGTCCCTTCCAGTCCCTATCGTCTATGATTCTAGGAGGCTCCAGACTTTTCCAGGGTTTGGTTCACACCTTGGGGTGGGAGGGGACTGTGCCCGTCTCAAGTCAAAGACCCCCATTGTGGCCACCTTGCTAAATAGAAGGGGGGTCACCATTAGATGGGAGTGGTTTCCAGGGGCTGTCCCAAAATGGACACGGATGAGAACCATGGTGCTAGGTGCTGTATAGAACAGAAGCAGAAAGATGCTGCCAGCCCAACAGAGTTTGCTGTCTAGGTTGGGGTGTTTCCTGCACGTGCCAGGATCCCCCCCCTCACCTCCCTCTTTTCTGTTTCAGGGTGAACGTGGCGAGCCTGGTGCCCCTGGCCCTGCTGGATTTGCTGGACCTCCCGTGAGTACAGTCGCCTTTGCTGACCTGCGTAGTCTGGGTTCCCTCTGTGCCCCCGGCCCCTTGATGTGCATATGGTGTCGTATGCAAAGCCCTGGGCACCTGTCCCTCAGGGAGATCATGTCTCACCCCAGGTGCTTTTTCTTTCCTTCCTTCTGCAGGGTGCTGATGGCCAACCAGGTGCTAAAGGTGAACAAGGAGAATCTGGCCAGAAGGGAGATGCTGGGGCCCCAGGTCCACAGGGTCCATCTGGTGCTCCTGGCCCACAGGTTGGTAAAGCGAAGTTCAGACCCTCCCCGCCAACCCATCTGGAAGAGCAAGGGCTGGCCAAAGATGAACTGGCCTCAGATAAAGGAGCCCAAGCAAAGGCTATTGCTTTGCATAAAATAATCTGGCCATTCAGAGTCTAGGATCTGGGTCAGAAGATAGAATGGATGATCAGGGCCAGAAGGTCCATAAATCAGGACCTTTCATCTAGGCCAGCATTTACTGTCTGGGTCCAGGATTAAATCAGACCTAAAATCTGTCCAAGGCCCAATAACTCCACATCGCAGGCAGAATTTTTAAATTCCCTGGCAGTTAGTAAAACTCCAAAAGGTTTCACCCAGTCTCATTTCAAGGACTTTAGTGGCATAGCCCTGATTTATCCCAGCAGAGGGATCTGAGTCTTTGAAAAGACTGATGCCCACAGCTCTTCCATAGGGGGAGCCTGTGCAGGCCCTAGTTTCACTTGGGAATAAACCCCCAGAGCTGAGCTAGGACAGTTGGGGGGCAGATTCCTGTCCACGGGTCTCCCGTCTGTGCAAGGGCAGCACCTTTTTTGAAGCAGATGTGCACTAGGGAGCAAGGGCTGCAGTTTTGTTACAGGCATGAAGCCCTTGGAGAGCTTGTGGGGCTGGAAAATAACCTCCCATCTGAGTACTTTCTGTGGTGCATCCCCACAAGCGAGGGCCCCTCCTCACCTTCCATGGTCCCTAGGGATGTTGAGCCAAGTTAGTTTCCTTCTGTACCTCCATCTGAGGGGGGTGACCAGCAGGGAATACCCCAGCTGTGAAGGGCTCATATGGCTGCAGCCAGGAGCGTACCCAGCCCCCTAGAAGAGGAGATGGGTTGGGTGCAGGAAGGAAGGCACATGAGAACATGGAAGGAGGCTCTCCCTAGAGAACACTGGGGCCAGGAGGGTCTGCCTGCTACTCAGCTGTAGCCTGTAAGATCAATACCCATCCACTGCAGTTGGAACAGAGTCCAAGGGTTGCGTTTCTGGCGTCTGTTTAGGATCTAACCTACTTCTCTTTCCTTCTCAGGGTCCCACTGGTGTGACTGGTCCTAAGGGAGCCCGTGGTGCCCAGGGACCCCCTGTAAGTACCACCGGCACCATTCGGCACCTTGGAGATGGGGTGCCCAGGGCAAGAGCCCAGCCTGGCTCCCGCCCTGAGGTTGGGCAGGGGGTGGTATTGGGCCTGTATCGCTTGGGGTGCACAGACCAAGCAAGGTGGTGGGGAAGCAGAGATGATCACAGACCAGGCAAGAGCAGTGGCTGCGTAGGGCGCCTGCCTGTCGTCATGCATTTCAGGTCAGAAGGTGGAACTCTCCGTCCTCATCACAGCGAGGGTGTCAGAAAGGACTGGTTAAACAGGTGCCTGTGGGAGCTGGCTTGGCACCACATCATGCAGCACAGACTCCTGCTTGCCAGCAGGCTTGTGGGCTTTGCTCATTGCTCAGGGCTTGGGACCACAGCTCAGATCCCTGCCAAGCTATGAGCCAGGGGAATTTGCTGCATCTCTTGAGTTTTAAGATGACAGCAAAGGCTGTGGCTGAACTGCCCCTGTCCCACAAGTGGAGCTAGGGTTGAGCACTCACATTGCTTGCTGGACTCACCTGCTCGGGTCCAGCTGGCCAGCCATTAGCACTGACATGTTTCCTCCCAGTCTCTGACTGGGTGACGCGCCAGTGCATACTCTGGGAAGAATCCACCTTTCTGGCTTGTAGAGTTCAGCCCAGTTATTGGCAGGAAACCATATCTTTCTCCAGGAGAGGGAGTGACTGGGGTGCTCCACTTTTCCTTCTGTTTTTTTTCCCTCCCTTCTTATCCAGGGAGCCACCGGATTCCCTGGTGCTGCAGGACGCGTTGGCCCACCTGGCCCTAACGTAAGTTTATGAACATCCAGCGTTGGTTCCACCTCAACAGGGCTTGAGTTTGGGTTGTGGAAAGGAGACAGGGCATAAGCCAGCTTCTGTCTGTGGGAGGGCTAGATGGTCCATTCCTGAGGGGCAGGTCTGTTCTTCATGACCTGCTATGGGATTTCTGTTGAAGTAGCTGGTACGGGGGAAAAAAGACTGATCTGTATGGACTCATTGATTTCACTTAGGCCGGCTGTCCCTGTGTTCCTGGTTTGTTACCATGCCAACATGCTGCTTCAAAGAGATCAAGGGATGGGATGATGAACCAAAAGAGCTTTTCAACATTTTTAGCAAATGAACCAGGGAGTTTCCCCCATACAGTAGTTTTCAGTAACTTTGGGGGATTTTCTCCCACAAAACGAATCAGGCGAGGGGCCCCGGTACTCTGTGCTTTCCACAACTGGAGAATCTATCCAAGATGACAGGAGGCAGTGAATTGGAAACCAATCCTGAATCTGAATTACACTGGTGTCCTTTCCTTTGGAGAAAGCTTGATCTTGCTTTGAGATGGTTGGTTGTTGTGATGAGATTGGGAGGGAGGTCAATGGCTGGTGAGTTTTTTATGGTGAGTCTTTGTGTGGAGGAGGAGTCCCTGGGACACTGATGGCCACCTAATTGCTGTTCGCAGATAGAATTGCTTATTGGCCTTTGCACCTGAATAGCAGAGTTACCCCATTCTCACCAAATCCTTGTGCTGCTCTTTTAGGGCAACCCAGGCCCACCTGGCCCACCAGGTGCTTCTGGCAAAGATGGACCCAAGGGTGCTCGTGGTGACGCAGGCCCAACGGGCCGGGCTGGTGACCCTGGTCTCCAAGGCCCTCCTGGATCCCCTGGTGAGAAGGGAGAATCCGGAGAAGATGGCCCACCTGTAAGTTTTCACTGGCACCTTGCTCTGTGCACATTGCCTTGTCTTTGCCTGAACAATAGTCATCTCCTAGCACAGCTCCTGCTGGATTTTTACCTCCTGGCTTTGTCTTTTCCAGGGTCCTGATGGGCCTCCTGGTCCTCAAGGTTTGGCAGGCCAGCGAGGTATTGTCGGTCTTCCCGGCCAGCGTGGTGAGAGAGGTTTCCCAGGGCTGCCTGGTCCTGCGGTGAGTAGCTTTGGGAAGACAGAGCTAGACTGCGCAAACTTAGCTCACAAAATCCCTTGTGTTTTGTAGCTGAAAGGGCTTTGCACAGCTTGTTTCTCCACAAAGACAGAACGAAGTGGGTGCACCATCAGCTTCTCTGGGCTTTTTCCTGCCTGTGAAGATGTGTCTCTGGCATTTGCTGCCACCATCCTAAAAAGATGTCATACTGGACAGGAAAAGCAATTTCAGTCCTCCGGGACTTGCCTCGAGAAGCCTCTCGTGATTAGCTGTTACTTGCCCCCAGAGAGAGAGTTGTTTGAGTGACAAAGCTGACCTGACTGGCTGACTGTTCTGAGCTCTGTAACACCAATTTGGACGGTTAGAAACTTCCCAGACTTGTCTGTGCCCTCAACACAATTCAAGAACCCATTAGTGGTGCAGACTCCCTGACTGGGTGAATTTCAGCCCAAAGAGAACAGGTGCTGAGCCTCCTGCGGAGTTTATAAGCTTTAGATCTTAGAAGCTCTGCGAGACCTATAAAATCTACAAGAGTCTGTCTTTAGTTCCTCAAGGAGGGTGCCTGGATATACTCTAGGACTGAGCTTAAACCACATGGATATTCCATGACCTGGAAGCGCTTCCATTCACAGCGCTTCCAAACCTCACGCTTTAAGGTGCATGGAGATCATCACAGAAGTTTTAGTTACCAGTTCTCCACTGCTGGGGACCTTGTGTTGTCATTAACACCCACGCAACACATTGCTAATTCAGAACAGTAGCGCTTTAAGCCCAGCTTGTCTTGGACAGTGTTGATGACACAAGGGGCAGATCAAAGGAGAACCTCCCCATACTCTTCACTGAGATTTCACATAGCACCCATACGTTAGTTTTGGCCAGAGGGTCCAGAGGGGGAGGTGCTGACCCCTCAGAAGCCATAGAAGGGAGCTAGCACTTCCCAGACAATGCTCAGCACCCCACCCAATATTAAATTCAGTTGCCCACTCGGCGTCACTTACTATTCAAAGCAGGATGAAAGTTGGTTTCTTCCCAACATTGGATTTTCAAGGAAAAAACTAGAACTGAAAATTTTCAGCTAAGGTATTCGGGAGTTCTTTGTTTTTTTTGTTTTTTTTGTGGTGGGGGGGGGGGGGGGTTCAAAATTTTCAGCCAAAAGCAGATAATTTTTGTAAATACATTTGTTGTTTTGTAAACCCCTGATTTTGTGTCAAAATATTTTTGATGGATAATTCTCAACCAGGCCCTAGTCAGTATTCCCCTTGGCACAGCGGCTCCTCAAGGCCTATTGAATGCCAGCCCTTTGGAGTCCATGTGATGAGCTATGCAATGACCAAAATTAATGGAACTCTCCGCTGCAAGTGCATTGCTGGCTGTTACCTTAATTTGCCAATTTCACAAGCCTCTGGCCTGTGACAAAATCATTCTGCTCATCCAGAAGACGCTTACTGCAAACTTTCAACCAGAAAGGATGCAGAGGCCTGATCCAAAAATCACTGGAAAGACACCCGTTGAGTTGGAGCAGAAGGTTGTAGGGTCAGATTTGGGCTTTAGAATGGGAAGTATCTAATGACCTTGAATGATGGGTAACTGTCAGGAAAGTGACTGTGCAGAAACAGCTCATCTTCACTCTTGTCAGCTCACTGGGAGTGTTTGTTCTTGTTTTTCTGTTTTAGGGTGAGCCAGGCAAACAGGGAGCCCCTGGAGGTGCCGGTGACCGAGGTCCACCTGGTCCTGTGGGTCCCCCAGGTCTGACTGGTCCCCCTGGTGACCCAGGGCGCGAGGTAAGCAATGAAACCAGCTCGTTGTGATATGGCTTGTAAACAAAGGGAGACAAAACCAGCTTCCAAAAGCCAAAAGGTTGGGTGTGAATCAGCCATCGGTAGCACCTTCCAGCCTTCAGCCTCATTCCATTCCCATGGTGACACTGGATATTATGGACTCTCCTTTCCCAGGTGTAAAACAGATTCCCTTTCCCCAGGGGAGGGCCAGGAATGTGGTTCCAGTCGTTCTGTTTCCCCTAGGACAGCCGAGCCATTGAAGGGAGTTAGCACCTTCCAGATAATGCTCAGCTCCCCACCCAGTATTAAATTCAGTTGCCCACTCAGCATCACTTACTATTCAAAGCCAGAGCCTGGCATGAGAGAGTTGGTTTTGCTAGCAGCTAGCGTGGTCAGTTGCATTGCCACGTCACCTGCTTTCCCAGAGATAGCTCCATGGGGGCATTAAAGGAATTCACCTTTTCCTCTTTTCATTCCCAGGGCACCCCTGGCTCTGATGGTCCCCCTGGCAGAGATGGTGCAGCTGGAGTGAAGGTGAGCTTGGCAGGAAGAGTTCCCATCCTAGACCTTGAGGCACCTTGTGTCCTTTTCTGTGCTCCAGGAGTCAGGTGCCCAGAGCTTGGGCATCTCAGAGGGCACCATACCAAGAGCTCCCACTGAGCTCCTGAGCTCTCTGAAACAGCAGAGGTCGGTTAGTTCCCTTCCAGCGCAACTGCATGCATTGGGCTCCATGTGCAAAGGCTGATTTGACTGCCACGTTCTGGGCAGCAGCAGCTGTCAGGAGCTGGGCCAGGTGGAGCCCAGGCTGAGCAAGCAGGCTGGCTCCTGTGTTTGCGTAGATGTGAACTTGGGCTTCATCAGTGGCTGAATGAACTGGTGCTGGGTTGCTCCACACACACCTGGGCAGTGGTGGAGGCTCTGTGCTCACGAAGATGGTTGCTGGCCTCTCCAAACCTTCCCCTGATGCTGTGCCACATGCCTACCCCAGCAGAACAGAGGTCAGAGGTGACCACTGGAATCAGATGGCAACATCACTATGCCACCTTGGCCTCAGGGTACGAAGAGTGTGTTAACACTAAAGACTGTGTCTTTGTCTCCTGACAGGGCGATCGTGGTGAGACAGGTGCTGTTGGTTCTCCTGGTGCTCCTGGCCCTCCTGGTTCCACAGGTCCTGTTGGTCCAACTGGCAAACAGGGAGACAGAGGAGAAACAGTAAGTGCTTCATCCTGTGATGTCAGGTGACAGTAGCTCATCAAGGGGTTAACGGTGTCAGAATGGGAATGTACCAGAGAGAACACAGAAGAGACTCTGGGTATTCAACAGGACTTGACCGCTGGCTTGAGTGCATCAGTGGTGATTTTCTCCATAACAGAGACCTGGGGCTTGAAATCCGTGTGCATCACTGAGTTGGTGGAGGCCAGGGCTTTGCTGGGATGGAGCACAGAGATCAGATCAGCTGTTACCACCAGTGAGGGTTGGTTTCAGCCCCAGAGACCTGACCCGCCTATCTGACTTCCTCTCTTCCACTCTGGGTTTCAAATGCCCAAGTGTGAGCAGTCAGGGAAGAAGCCAGATTCCAGGAGTGGTGCCTGGGCTATCAGGAAACAAGATCAATACCATATCAACCTCAGCCAGCTTTCAAAGGGATGCACCCAGTGGCATAAAGAGCCCCAGCTGAGATGGTCAAAGCCACGGGAGCACATACGGATGCGTAATTCCCATTACTATTCCGTGGGAATTAATGGGGTGCTTAGATGCCCTAGGAAGTTTGAAGGTCACCCAACAGGGCCAACATGATCCTTGCTTGTATAAGCAGGGATTCTCCAGTAGGAATGGGCAAGTTCTTTTACCTCTGCTTTTGGCACTGCTGGGAACGTTGTTCAGTTCCAGAGTCCGCAGTTGAAGCAGCATGTTGATAAATTGGAGTGGGTCAGAGAAGAGCCAGAAGAATGATTCAAGGATTAGCAAATCTGTCTTATATTGATAGCCACAGGAACTCAGTCTGCTTCGCTTAACAAAGAGAAGGGTCAGGGTGACTTGATCAGTCTGTCACTGTCTTCATGGAGGATAAATTTTTGACAATGGACTTTTCAGTCCAGCAGGGAAAGATCTAACACAAACCAATGGCTGGAAGCTGAAGCTAGCCAAATTTGTATTGGAAATAAGGCACAGATTTTTGAACAGTCATGGTAATTAGCCATTGGAACAGCTTCCTGAGGGTCATGATGGATTTTCCATCACTGGCGATTTGAAATCCAGATACGGTATTTTTCTAAAAGGCCTCCTTTGGGAATTATTTGGAGTAAGCCCCATGGCCTGTGTAATACAGGACGTCAGACTCACTGACCCTTCTGGCCTTGAAAACTGTGAATTGACAAGAACCCTTTGAGACAACAGACATACATCAGCATGGACAGCTCATTCACAGGATTACTATGATGTGTCTAACCAACCTGTGTCTTTCTCCAGGGTCCTCAAGGTCCTATGGGTCCCTCTGGTCCTGCTGGTGCACGTGGCATGCCTGTAAGTCATCCCCATGTAGAATATGCTGCCTGGTCCCCTGGGTGGCTGAGCACCTTGTTTCTACTGATGTTGGTTGCAGATGCTCAGAACCTCTGCAAATTCAGCTGCTATCTGTCTGAGGGAAATTTTCATTGTGTTCTCTGGGCTTCTCTACTGCTGCATGATCCTATGGAGTCAGATGCAGGGGGGTTTCTAACTGGAACTCCTGTGGGATGCACAGATTGGTGTTGCATCCAGCTGCCTGGGATGCACCCTTTACACCACCACGTGCGTGACACTGATGGTGTCTGGGAATCTGGGCTGGATCCTAGGCAGCACTACGTAGCATGTCCATGTACTGTATCTGGCTCACTAGGTTGGGCCACATCCTGCCTCAGGCTGAAAGCTCTTTTCTTTCACTCCTTTCAGGGTCCTCAAGGTCCTCGTGGTGACAAGGGTGAAGCTGGAGAGGCTGGTGAGAGAGGTCTGAAGGGTCACCGAGGATTCACTGGTCTTCAGGGTCTTCCTGGACCTCCCGTAAGTTTCAGCGTCAGAGCCTCATCTTCCACCTGAGCTCGCCAAGCAGGACTTGGGACAGTACCTGCCATGCGAGGGCCCATCTGACCAGGATGGATGCTGGGGCACTGGGCCATGTCCCCACAAGAAGAATCCTGCTCTTGTCACAGTGTCAGGAATCTGTGCATCCTGGAAGGTTGGATAGCTTGATGTACTGAAGGCCTGAGACAAGAGCAGAGATCAGAGTGGCTGAGCCAGCCCCTTGGAGTCAGGCAAAACCAGTCTTTCCTGGCCTCCATTCACTGGGGGAAGTGGGTTGGGAGAAGGGAGCACTGGGGTCTCTGGCCCCAGCTGGGCCACCTCGGAAATAGATCTTCTCCCCACCACACCTTGTTGGCCTTGCTGTGGCATGTGACTTCTGAACTTGGGCCAGGTGAAAAGCTGACAACTTCTCTTGGCATGGCCAAAGGGGGCCCTCCACGCAGCCCAGCCTGGCTCCTGTGAGCAGGTGGCTGACAGTGCCAAGCCCCTTGGGAAAGGACCACTTTCGCCAAACAACCCCCTCCCTGAAAGAAGCAGTCCAGGGGCTGTGATATGACCATGTGGTTCTGTTTTCACCCCCAGGGTCCATCTGGAGATCAAGGTGCTACTGGTCCCGCTGGTCCTTCTGGTCCCAGGGTAAGTCCAGGGCCCAGCAGGCGGGAGGGTAGCGGGAGATGATCCGAGGAGTAGCATAGCAGAGTTTCAAGTGAAATGGCTTCATCAAGCTGAGCAAAGTGCAGAAAGTAAATCTACAGCATTAGGAAGGAAAGAATGTTGGGTTTCAATCCCCTTTCTGGCTTCAAGGAGGGGAAATGAGGGAGATTTTACTCACTTGGATAAAGAAATGGATGTAAGGTTGTGAGTACGAACACGTGCCCCTTGATGGAAAAAAAAACAATTGCTACTCTTATTTGTCACTGCACCATAGCACTAACAGCTGGTGGAGATTCTCCTCAGCCTTTGCCTTTAGGTTACTCTCTATTAGCCATTCGCAGCATAGGCAGAGGCACTCAGGTTCTCAGTGGCCATAACATGTAGCAGAGGGATGGATGGGGAAGACCTAGGTGCCCCATTCATTACGTTTTGAAGGAGCCTGGCCACCTCATTAGCATATGGAGCCCTTTGAGCTTGCAGGTATCTTTTGGACCCAGGATTCCTGCCCGGCCTGGTTCTCAGCTTCTTCTCATGAATCTTTTCTAGGGTCCCCCAGGCCCTGTTGGTCCTTCTGGCAAAGACGGTTCAAACGGCATGCCTGGTCCCATTGGTCCTCCAGGTCCTCGTGGTCGTAGCGGCGAAACCGGCCCTGCTGTAAGTACCACACCTGGCAGAGCTGCCAGCTTTTCCACCTGGGCCCTAAGCTCACAGCCCAAAAGAACCGGCCTTTCCTGCCAAGTGCAGCTGCAGGCCCTCAGGTATCTCCATCTGCCCAGTCCATAATGAGCGGGTCTATCATGTTAGTCTGACTCCGGTAATTCCAACACCCCCGCTCCATCACCCCAATACACTGAGCAGCTCTATTTCCAAGTTGGTTCATCACCCTGATTGGCTCAGTTACTCCAATCTACACGCAGCAATGCTGTTCCCCCACCATCTTGCCCCTTCAGTGGCTCCATCACCTCTGCACCAAGCAACTCCCTTGCTCCCATCTCTGGCTGCCATTTCCAGTTAAATCTTCTAGCAAAGAAGCGGTGAAGGAGTGTGGGAATCCACTGATTAGCTCAACATGGCCTTGGCTTCCCCCTGCCATGCCTGCTAGGGACACATGGTGCTGATGGGAACAGGAGCAGCACGAACCCGGTTCCAAGTTCTAAACAAGGATCCTCCTCCCCCTTCCATTATAGGGCCCCCCTGGAAACCCTGGACCACCTGGACCTCCTGGCCCCCCGGGGCCCGGCATTGACATGTCAGCCTTTGCTGGTCTGGGTCAGGTAGAGAAAGGCCCTGACCCTATGCGCTACATGCGAGCCGACCAGGCCTCTAGCGACCTGCGCCAGCACGATGTGGAGGTCGATGCCACTCTGAAATCCCTCAACAACCAGATTGAAAGCATCCGCAGCCCTGAGGGCTCCAAGAAGAACCCAGCCCGGACCTGCCGTGACCTTAAACTCTGCCACCCCGAATGGAAGAGCGGTGAGTGCTGGGCACCAGAGCTAGGAGGGAACCAAGACAATTTGGCTTCTGAGTCCCTCCTTGCCTGTCTTCTCTGAAATACTGACCCTTCAGGCATTGCATGGGCAGGGGGCTGTGCGAACATCACACACACACTGTACCACCCTGCCACTGTACTTCATTCTTGATCAGTGGCCCCCCTACTATTCTAGCCATGGGCTCACACCCACAGCTCTGCCAAAGCCTCTCAATCCCAGCCTACGTCCCCTTGCTGTTCCACTGGAGATCTCTGCCATAAGTCTTTCTCCCAGTGCACATCATGTCTGATCTGCAGTGCCCACCTGCTAGTCCAGCCCTGGACTTCCTAACTCAGGGGTCTCAAACACGCAGCCCCTAAAGCTATTTCCTGCGGCCCACTGTGACACGACCATTACTGATATTTTCAATATCATTGTATGGAAAGGTTTCAGTGGTGTAGCCCTCGGGCTACTTTACTAATCCTCGTGCAACCCTCTACTAGTCCTCATGTGGCCCTCATGGTGATTTGAGTTTGAGACCCCTGTCCTAACCCCATAATACTCAGGCACCTCACTCGTCCCCTGTAGCATTCCTGCTATTCCATTCCTGGGCTCCCCTCTAATGCACAGCTCCGTTGACGTGCCTCCTTCCTGCCCTTCCCCATCCTGGCTATCAGAGGCCTGCGCCTCTCTCCCGAATTTCAAAACAAGCAAAAAAGATCAAGATTCCAACCTCCCAGGTGTTTCCGCCATTGCAGGTGACTACTGGATTGACCCTAACCAGGGCTGTACCTTGGATGCCATTAAGGTTTTCTGTAACATGGAGACGGGTGAGACATGCGTCTATCCCAGCCCATCAAGCATTCCCAAAAAGAACTGGTGGACAAGCAAGACCAAGGAGAAGAAGCATATCTGGTTTGGAGAGACCATCAATGGTGGCTTCCATGTAAGTGTCTGTGGTTTATGTTTCAAAGTAAGGATTGAGTTGACCTCTGTTGGGGTTAAAAATTGACTTCAGGGGCAAGATAAGGGATTTATTGTCTCTTCGAAGGGAGAGTCCCTTTTCTTTACCTGTATTTTCAGCTTCACATTTTCCAAAGGGAAGGGGGATTTTACAGGGCTCTAGAAGTGCTGAGTGCCTGCCCTCTGAAAAATCAGACCTCTTTAAGAGGTCTCAGCTGGGCCCCCATAAAAATCCACGCCCCTGAAATTACTAGTCATCTTTGAAAATAGAGACTCAAGACTCGAGTAGGCTGACATTTCACTTGAAATTCCATGGCAATTTTCATCAACATTTCAACTCTTCCTCTCCTGCTCAATGGAAAAACTTGACTGTCCAAGAACATTTTATCCAATGTGTTTCTCACCCACTGATGTGAACAGTCATAAGTGAAGTGAAAGCTGCAAAAGGAAATTATAAGAATTCTTATAATCTCTTCCCAATCTTTAGAATGCCACTTAGTAGCAGAGCATGAAGAGCCAGATATTTTTAAAGATATTTCAACAAGAGCTAGGCACTTAAATCCCTTTGGCTATCTGGGCCAGAGTATCCAAAGGAGGTAAAATGGCAGGTCAGCTATTAGGGAATGAGATCATTTCCCTAAGCAATTGTTTAATAACTTTCTCCTTGAGTGCTGTTTTTCCATGACTTCTAATAAGAAACATCAAGCCTCATGTGATAAATAAATGGTGCCCTGCTCGAGTCTGCTTTTCCATATCTTTGGTACAATACCACTAAGCTGGGGAGAGTGGTAGGTATGCAGGAGGGCAGGAAAAGGATACAACGTAACCTAGACAACTTGGAGGATGGGGCCAAAAGAAAGCTGATGAGGTTCAACCAGCACAAGTGCAGAATCCTGCACTTAAGACAGAAGAATCCCAAGCGCTGCTACAGACTGGGGACCAACTGGCTGGGCTGCAATGCTGCAGAAAAAGACCTAGGGGTTATAGCAGACAAGAAGCTGAATGAGTCTGCAGCATGCCCTTATTGCCCAGAGAGCTAATGACATATGGGGCGTATTAATAGGCGCAATACCATCAGATCAAGGGGTGTGAATATTTCCCTCTCTTTGGCATTGGTGACGGCACATTTGTTGTTTATTGGGTCCAGTTTTGTCCCCCTACTACAGGACAGATGTGGACAAATTGGAGAGATTCTCTGGAGGGCAATGAAAATGATGAGGGGGCGGGAGCTCATGTCTTATGAGGCGAGGCTTAGGGAACTGAGCTTGTTTTCCCTACAGAAGTGTATGGGGGGATTTAATAGCAGCCTTTAACTACCTGAAGGAGGTTCCAGGGAGGATGGAGCCAGGCTGTTCTCAGTGATGGCAGGTGACAGAACTAGGAGCAATAGTCTCATGTTGCAGTGGAGAAGGTCTAGGTTGGATATTAGGAAAAGCTTTTCCCCTTGGTGGTGAAGCCCTAGGATGGGTTACCTAGGATGGTGGTAGAATCTCCATCCTTAGACATTTCAAAACCAGCATGACAGAGCCCTGCCTAGGCTGATTTAGTTTGGCTTGCCCCTGCTGTGAATCCAGGGTTGGACTAGACACCTTGAGGTCCCTTCCAGCCCTCATCTTCTATGATTTTATGAAGACGTTGACTCCCCTTGATGTTTCCATGTTTAGTTTTCAGTCTTGGTTAGCACAAAGGCCTTCAGATCTGGGATGCCATCAAAATTTAGAATGCGTTAACAATGCAAGGGGACTGCTGAGGCTACATTTCGTGCCAGCTTTCTGAATTGCCTCTTGGTTGTTTTAAACATGGTGGGGCTGTCACAGGAGTTCAAGGATGACACTTGAAAGACAAAGGGAAATGAAATTGTCTTTGGGACAGCTTAGAAGCTGTGGCTGAAATTGTTTTCCAGGATTGCCTTGACTTTACTAGCCCACACTCTAGGCCCATCGCTTGCTACCCGCACTTGTTAACCATCTCATGTCTCCCCTTCCAGTTTAGCTACGGAAATGACAACTTGGCCCCTAATACTGCCAACATCCAGATGACCTTCCTGCGCCTCCTATCTACTGAAGGCTCCCAGAACATCACCTACCACTGCAAAAACAGCATTGCCTACATGGATGAGGCTTCGGGCAACCTGAAGAAAGCCATCCTGCTACAGGGATCCAATGACGTTGAGATCAGAGCCGAAGGCAACAGTCGATTCACATACAGCACCTTGGAGGATGGTTGCACGGTAAAATGATGGAAGTTAAGAGATGCCTGAGGGTTTATATAGCAAGGCAGCTGCAGACATCAGCTCATTAATCCTGACAATGAGCAAGGCAGGTTGGTCAGCAGGTGCCAACATGGTTTCACCCACAGCAAAACTGAGGCAGTTTTTTTGTTTAGGGCCCAAATTTTGACAAGCAGCCACTGATTTTGTGCACCTCAATTTCTTGGCCCTTTGCTTAAGACAGGGCCCTCGCACTTATTATTCCATACAGCAGAGTAGCACATATTGCACTCCTCAGAGACTGGGGTCCTGTCCTGGTAGGCATTGCATCGGCACATAGTAAGGATAGTAGACAGGGTGTACACTGACATAGCTCTGTCGATCAGGGCAGGGAGGAAAAAACTACACTCCTTAGTGCTGTATACAGACAAAGAGGACTTCTGTCAACTCAGCAAACTTTGTTTGGGGCCATGGCATTCCTGTGCAGGCAGAACACCTCTTCCGATCAGCATAAGCTGTGTGTACATCGCGGACTGCGCAGATTCCTTAGTGTACCTAACTACAGTAAGAGGAATTCAAGTGCCACAGTGAATTAAGACCACACTAATTAGGTCTGAAAGACGAGCATCCACACTGATATTCAACACGGTTTACCTAACCCACTTTACTTCACAAGACATTTTCTGAGCGGCAAACCCCATACATCTCTTCCTATCTCGGTTCCATTCTGAGGTCTGGTCTACATTTAAAATGTAAGCAGACATAGCCCATGCATGTGAGGTGTAAAAAACCTACATCTTTGAGTGCCATAGTCATGTTGACTTAACTTCCAGGGTAGACACAGCTGGGTAACCAGAATAATGCTTTCATTGCTCTGGCTGCTGGCATGTGGGTTGGTGCTGATACATTAACAGGAATTAACCACTGGAACAACTTACTGAGGGGTGTGCTGGATTCTCCATCACTGACAATTAAAGCACGAGTGGCTGTTGATCTCGTCTAGGGCTAGGCTGATCAGAGAGCAAGTGAGAGAAGTCAGGACACTTTTTAATTGGGGAGGGAGGGAGGGAGAAGAGAATATAGTTGCATATATCAAGTTCCAGAAGGGCAGCTGTGTTAGTCTAGTTCACTAAAACAAACAGGGCACTTAAAGTCTAACAAATTTGTTTACTGCATGAGCTTTCATGGAAGAAAACCCTACTTTGTCAGCTTACAGAATGGAGGGAATGCAGGGAAGTGTAAGTCATGGGATCAAGTCACACTGTTGCAGCAAATCAAAGCCATTGTAAAGATTCAAACACCAGGGAACAGCATATAGAGGAAGATGAGGTCAAATCACCTGTTGTAATGAAGGAAAATCTAAGCCCCTATTAAGCCCTGAATCAATGCAAATAAATTCGATCTCAGCAGCTTCTCTTTGCAGCCTTGATCTGGTCTTCATCTGTCAGAGCACTGCAATTAGTAAATCATCAGTGGAGTGATCAGGAAGATTGAAATGCTGACCCACTGGTTAGTCTTTAAATGCCACAGGACTCCTTGTTTGTTTTAGTTGCATATACAAGACAAAGTCTCTAAAACCAGCATCTATGGTCCTCCTCTTTAAGAATTATTTTGGGTAAGTTCTATGGCCTGTTAATCAAGGAGGTCAGAACACATTTGCAGCTGGCCTTGAAATCTATGAATCTACACTGTAAGGTTTATGCCCATAATGCAGACATTCTCTGAAAACAGAGGAGTGAAATTCCAACCAACCTGGACTGGACTTCTGTTCTAGTTCTGATGGAGTTAGCAGCATCTAATCAGCTTTGCTCTTTCTCTCCCTCCAGAAACACACTGGTAAATGGAGCAAGACAGTCATTGAATACCGATCACAGAAGACCTCACGCCTGCCCATCATTGATGTGGCACCTATGGACATTGGTGGAGCCGATCAGGAGTTTGGCGTTGACATTGGACCAGTCTGCTTCTTGTAAACAAAAAAAAAAAATATTAAATTTTGCCCAATTCCATAAAAGTAAACAAAAAAACAACCTCCCCTCCCCACCCAAGGACCTGAGTACTTTCCAATCACTTATATGACTTCTGCACTGAAAGGGTGTAAGAACCCTAAATTCCCATACATTCGCAGGCTTACATTTTGGACTATTGTCTATTCTAAAGCCATCAGTGGGCAGACTGCAGAATAAAATCAGTGTTATTTATTTATTGTCTTCCTTTAAGACCTATTGTTGGGTCAGGTGGAGGTGGGAATCTAACTGGCAGGTGTGAAGGCCCCTCCTTACAAAATGGATGTCCCAAATACAGGTATAACCAATTCTTCTCCCCCCCATGTATGTCATCAGCAGGAGTACTGTATATAATACAACAAAAATGGTGCTATTGTAAAACAAGTCTGTATTTTTTAACATCAATTGATATAAAAAACTTTGTTGGAAAGTACAAGTTGATCTGAGCTTTGTTTATTTTGTCTCTATCCATAGGAATTTCCAGCATTCTCTTTCCTTTCACCCCTTTCTCGGTTTGTTTGCTTTTTTTCCAAACCAAGATAAAGGAAGTTTTAGGGTCAAATCTCAAACTTCCCTGGTTTTAAACTACCTCACACCGAAAAAAAAAGAAAAAGAAAAAAAAATTAAAAAAAGGGGGGGGGTCTTAATCACAGGAGCAGACAACACAGAAGGCAAGAGATTTCTGTAAGGGCGATCATTAATTCTACACGGTAATGGAGCTGATGGAGGAACTTCTGGGGTACACGCTCCCTCTCATCTGTGGCAGGTTTAGGAGAATATTTAAAGATTGGAAGGGGACCCAGTAATGACCCATGGAGGCTGAGATCAGTCTTGAGAGCTGCTCTAACATGTTTTATTACATCTTTCCTAGCATTGCAGTGGCAGTCGGGTGAATGGGATATATATGGAAACATCTGTCAGGAGGAGGATGTGGGCAATAGCTATTTACTGTTTCTTCTAACATTTATTTCAAAACTAAGCATGTGGATTGAGCCCAAAACCTTTTGCTAATCCTATCCACCCTGGCCATGAGAGTGTCTTGCTTCCAAACAGCCCTCTGGGGAGGCGAAAACTGGAACAAACAGAAACCAAGGAAGATGTACTACTTTCAATGTGTAAAGTAAGACTTTAAAAAATATATATATATTTTGCAATACCAATCTGAGGCATGGTAGAGAGTTCATACCTATTACACACACTTTTTTTTTGTGAAACAATTCTGTTCCCATCTTTCTCAGCCCCCATCTCCCAACTTCACTCCCTTATTCCCACCCCCCCAACAAAGTAGAATGCTTTTCCTATCAAAAAAAATAAAAACACTTTTGTTGAATTTGTTTTTGTTTGTATTAATTGCCGCCCTATGCTGTAATCTTTGTTCAATGATGTTTTACCTTTTCTGGGATATCTCATGACAAACCAAAACACCACAAATAAAACATTTTTAATTAAAAATATTAAACTAAAATGGCTCATTTCATGATTTAATTTTTTTAAAAAAGTTTCCTTCCAAGCAATGCATGTACTAAATGACAATAAAATTGCTGTAGCTGAAATTCCTCTCACCCTCAAATAAATCCACTTGAGACCCCAGAGATTTAAATGTGCTTAACCTTCATTTACTATGTTGCCACTACACAATTTTAATCACATCCCATGAGACTGTAGGTTTTTCTTAATACTGCATCTCATGGACTCCACAAGATTTTTTTTTGTTAAATGCACACAGAACTCATTGTTGTAAAGAAGAAATTGAAAGTAAAACCTAAAGACTCAAAAAACCTAAATGCCCCCCCCCCCTTTAAACAGGGCTTGAATTTTTTTTGACCCTGGTATCATGAGCAGTATGTTCCTGCAGGATCAGGGCCATAATTCCCCACCACCACCACCACCCAAAATAGCCAGCATGGAAGATTAAAAACACTGCTTTAAAAGGGACATTTTAAAGTGGCACGCTTCTCATACAGACTCAAAACTGCAGCACAGGCTCACCTAGGAAACCACCAGTAGCTTGGATTCACACAATGCATTTGGAGGCATCACATGCAGGGCACATGCACCTCCAGAGGGGAAAAAAAGCCCAACAGCTCCCAGTGAAACTAGTGTAGTAACATCCTCACGGGTTGTTAAAGACTGAAGGTGTGGACTGGCACAGTGAGACTAGATTTTTGCAGGGGGAGGGCCTTCAGCCTGGGGCTGCAGCACCTAAGATCCCTGCTTTAATCTGGCTCTGAAGGGTGCCTTCCAGTTAGTTAGGATGCAAGTGGGAGGACTGAGTCAGTCTTCTCTTCCTTGGTGTAAAGCAGGGGGTGCTTGGAACCTACTTTATACCACCTCTGCTCTGATGGGCATGCAGCCCCAAAACAGGTGATATTTTAGTTAGTGCTGCTGGGTGCTGGATATGATCAAAGTCAGGGCTCTACAACATTCACCAGTGCACAAAAACAGGACACTGGCTATCAGTAAAGATCCATACAGAAATGATCAAAAAAGATTAAAGGAACATGTTATAGAAACTCTAGGGCAGAGACCACATCTTTATGCACGCAGGAACTCCAACACTGAACCAGAGTTAAGGTTCATCTACTCCTGTATCTTGTCTCTACTGGTGCCTTCAGAGCGAGGTGCGAGAATACCAGAGCAGGCAGATGTGGGTGTCTCCCACTCACCCATCAGACTGCATAATAAAAAAAGATAGACTTAAAGCACCTGTGTGTGTGTACACGGCCCAGGCGCCTGGAGCCTGGGTCACTGATTTTGGAGACCAAACATTGTTATACAGATCACTAATACATAGATTAACCAAAGTCAAGGGTTGCACATCAGACCAGTGGTAAAGCAAAAGCACTCAAGGTCCAAGGTAAAAATGCAGGTGATAAAAAGAGCCAGGGACTACTTCATTCCAATGATGCTTCCAAGTGATAAATAAACTCAGGGTTTATTTGACTATCAAGATATAGTTCTACAAATTCTGCCAGTGAAATGTAATTCTATACAAATAAGTAACATTTTCTTAAAATTAAGGTTTGTTTTCTACTTCACGCCATAACAGACAAGTATTCAACGACATGTTTTAGATATGATCAATTTCCTTTGCGGTCTTCCCCGTTGGATTTTTTTCCTCCCCTGGCACAGCTATTTCCTCTAAACTTAGAGAGGGAAAGGGGCCAGCTGACTTGATATTACAGTTAATTCAAGAGCTCTAAAATCACAAAGTGCAGGACTCTGGCTCAAAGCACCCCGTGACATCATCCATCCTCTGTAGAAGTGAGGAATTTAAAGCTAAAATACATTGGGCTTTACCTTCTGTACCAGGGTTAGCTGCATCTCTAAAATGAGCATTTGAAACAGGGAACTCCCTTTAACTTAAATGAAATCGGCTCAAGTATGCATTCAGTCAAATCCCCATGCAAATGCAAACAAATGACTGAAGAATCTGTACAATGACAGTTGCATGTTTGATCTTCAGATCTCTTCCCTTTAGCAAAATTTACAGATGCACAAAAAAGCTACTCTGAAAAACTGGCCTTTACAAACTGGTACAAAAAGATTTCCTGCTAAGAGAAACAGCAAGTGCACAGATAAAACTGTTGAGTCACAGGTTCCCTAGCTTAGGGGCACCTAGGAACTCAGCCTTTAAATGCAGCATATATGTACAGCAGTATCTTCAAAACAATGCATGAAAGAAGAGGCCCAAGAACTATACTGGCCCTACAAGGAATTCAGTATGACTCCATTGGAGCAGTGCACCTGTTGAAAACCCAGCTATCACTAACATCACAGGGTTTTGACCCCTGGAGGAGGACACCCTGAGATAACCGGTTAGAAAGCAAACCAGCACCCCAAACAAAACATCTATTGCTTACCTCCAGTAATTTCCACTTTCAGAATCTGTCATAAGTTCTAGCTACACGGAATAAGTTTGAGCACTGATGTCTCTTAGAATGACTGTGTTGAAATCTTCCACTCAAAAGGGATAAGGTATCTTAATGGGATGCTGCCATTGAGCAGAATGAGTTTCACTGAAACAGGTTTGTCCAGGAAGAACAAGAAACTCAGCTGAGTCCCATAAAGCAGCAGTAAAACTCAATCCCAGCGTTATGCCAAGGCAGTGGTAGAGTCTGAAGCCTTCTTGGTTTTTCTTAAGTCTTTCCATGGAAAGATGAATTTAAAACCGTTCCTTAGAATTCAACCCAGAAGAAAGCAAGAAATGTGTTGCGCTGACATTTAGCTGTTGCAATTCAAGTTATAAGTGAGTGGGAACTCAGCACATTTTGGGGCAGGTCAGACCACATCACAGGTGGACACGCTCTCAAATCCCTGCCCAAAAGGTAACCAAGTGCAACCACACGTTTGCAGATACCTGTTCGTGCTGAGGACAACAGCTATTTCTCTACTCCACTTAAAAGTTACCTTGGGACCCTGCCTATATTGCTGAGCACTGTGATCCTGCCTACGTGCATGTAATTAATAAAAAGAGTAAGTGTCTCATCATCAGCTCCCTCAAGAGAAGTATTAGCAAACTAGGGCATCCTCAGAGCATCCTCTTCTCTCTGGTTGCACCAGCTAGAGTGTACGGAGTGGACACTGGACGAGGATCTTGGGCCGCTGTGGAATTAGCGCCACAATCCACATAATGATACTTTTCCAAGGAACTCTGAGTCACGTGGCCAATGTAGGAGATTTTCACTGATGTTCTAGAAAAGAAAGAAGTCAGGTCAAACAGAATAAAGTTGTATTTAATTCACTTATTAAGTGTAAAGACAGCCTGGGAAGAGAAGATGATGAAAATATCAGACAGCAATGCGAGTGGCTCTGCTTTTTAGTTACCCACCTTCACTCAGAAACACACTACAAACCACAAAGCACATGCTACACACCATCTTTGGTGTTCATAAAGCATTCCCCATCACTGTGTTATGGAGGAACCAAGACAACAGATGTTTATGGGGCATTTATTCCCTCTATTAGAATTTGCTTAAGTGTGGGCATCAAAGTCTAACATTTATGCCACTAAGTTTTAACTGTTGTGTATTCCTAACAGCTGTTGCAGCCAGGCGCCTCCTGCAATTACATTCCCCAAACTCTTCGAGAGGCCAGCATCCACCTCCATGTCCTAGTTAAGGTGGGATAACGCTTCTCATGCCAAGAGCTGAGTGTGGCATAGCAACCACTGCTACAAACAAGGCACAAAGAAAAACCCACAAACATCCCACTGTTCCAATGGAATGGAGGAATAAGTGCGCCCCTTTGATTAACGGTCCATCCGACTTCCATATCACTCAGTTTGTTTGTTTGCCTGAAGTCAGGGCTTGTCCCTGAAGCCCTTACTCACCTGAGTAGACCCAGCACAGTCAAGCAGAGCACTCATGGAAACAGAGGCAGAGATGATGCACCTAGATCACTGTGAAGGAAATCTGTATGCCAGAATGAACTATGGTGATGGATCCTGGAAGTGTCTTTGATATAACCATTGCCACCCTCTGATCAACTGTCCTCTCCTACAGAGATGGAACTATACTTTGCAGAACCGTACCTCTGGACACATGGAGCTACTATGGGACGCTTGTCAGTTGGAACTGGTATGGAGCACTACAGGTTTAAATTCTCATATTGTTAACAACAGTGCTTGTCCCAAGTCTAGATTAAAGAGGATTCTGCAGTTGGTTTGTGATCCATTCTGGGAAAACCTCACTCCACAGAAACAGTCCAGTTAAACTGAGACTTGAAGATTGTAGGTGGAAACGAAGCTCAAAATTCAAGCATGACAGATCTCAGCACAAGCGAAAAGGAAGCTGACATCAAGACACTGACTCCTGGTGACCAAACCTGCACACCTGAAAAGCACCACAGCTAGCAAGCAACCACGATCCATGAAGGAACGGGAATGTCTGATACATCAGTAGCACAGGAGGAACTCAAATCTAAGACTGTTAATTTGTCACTGCAATCCCATTTCCAGTCAACAGCGTACAGCAGAGCACAAGAATTTACATACCTCATGAAGAGCACTATGTTATGCACCTTGACCTTGGGTAATGTGCAAAAGAAACTGCAAGAGACCAACGGAGAGGGACATGTTAGAAGACAGACTAAACTCAAGTTTGGGAGCCTTAACCCTACCCAGAACTTTTCTTCATATATTTGAGAAGTGTGGTGCAGATGACCTGTCAGCTCTGATATTTCAGACCAACGGGAAGTCTTTAAAGTGGCTGTACCCAAATTAGTTTAAGTAACCCCATGAACTTCAGAGATAAATAAATAATACTTACTACACATAGGAGAAAGGTCCACCCATCTCTGATTTCACAGTAAAATTCACCTGGAAAGACAACAGATTCAGCAAACAGCATAGCGAATCAGAAGAGAGAGTTGAAGTGACTTTCACAATTAAGCTAAGTCAGCCCCTTCCTGTTCATTCCCTACATTTTGTTCACCAGTGCTTTGTCCAGCCCAGATGTGAGAGAGACTACTTGCAAGAAGACCAGATCACCATTCAAAACCTAGTGAACACAACCATCACCGAATTAGGAAACAGAAACCACCACAGTTAAGACAGGACCCAACGATGCAGCAAACCGAGTCTCTTAACTTTATTGTAGTTGTGAGCTAACAGTACATCCTGGCATTTCCCCTGTAGCCTAAATTCTCCCTTGCTTAGTTTAATCCTATTACTTCTATTTATATTCTAATCTGACCTCCTTGGATAGTTCTCCCCCCTCTTCCAGCCATCCTCAGCATTCAGCCATTTGTGAATCAACCTACTACTAACACTTAAGCCAGTTTCTTTTAATCTTTCTTCCCAAGTCAAAGGCTGCAAAGTGTTGAGGATTTTTTGGCCACGGTTATATTACCTGGCAGGCACAAGACAGGACTTGTGGGTGGGTGAGGCTTTTTGGCCTGCTTTGTGGAGGAGCACAGACTAGATGATGATATTGGGCCCTTCTGATCTTAGAGTCTATGGGGATGTCTACACTATAAAAGCAAAGTGGACTTTATTAAGTCGACTTAATAAAGTCTACTTAAAGTCAACTTAGTAAGGCTACACTACATTAAGTCGACTTTAAATGGGTGCCCTGGCTTAATTCGACTCTGTAAAGTCGACTTAATGGCCCCACTGCACTAAGTCAACTTAGTAACTCCACATTGCCTTAAGTCGACTTTATAAGTGGATCTTACAAAGTCGACTTTACTGGACCCTAAAGTAGACTTTATTGCCCTGCAATGTAGACAGAGCTTTGTTTAAGTCGACTTAAGGGCCCTTAAGTCGACTTAAACACACAGTGTGGACGTACCCTATGAGATCTTATTACTGCTTTCCAGTTATTGCGAAGGTGGCCAGTCTTAATCTCACGCCTTCCCACCTTAACTTTTCGATAAACACTTCAAGCTTCAGTCATTTTAAAACCATCAACTTCCCCAGCGACTACCCAGCATTTTCTTTTGCCAACACATGTAGCAGACCATTGATTGCCATTAATTCACCCTGGGTTTTTTTGCGGGTGCTATGCATGTTCTTTTCCCCATCAACCCAAACAACTTTATTCTTGTCTAGTGCCACCCCGATGCTCCATTTCCAGTACAGGTTACTTTCAGCTTCACAATGAGTTGGTCAGAGAGGTGAAGTCTCACTGGCAGTCGCTCATCACTTGCATTTTAATGGCATTATGGGTCCACCCTAGTCCATGCACAAGCCAGGAGGAGGAGAGAAAAGTGCCTCTGTGCCAATCCAGCTCATTAGCACAAGAACCTCAGCCAAAAGTCATCTGACTTTCAGCTGGTGCCATTTAGTTTCCAAAGGCAAAAACAAACAAGGAGTCCTGTGGCACTTTTAAGGTCTAACAAATGTTATTTATCACATCAGCTTTCATGGGTAGAATCCCGCTTCTTCAGACACACAAAATGCATGTTCCACTATGAAAGGAGAAGTATAAATGCAGGGAAGGGTGAGTCACAAGGTAAGTACAGCATTTTTTCAGGAAACCAAGGAAGTTGTTTGGACTCTAACAGTGTGGAACAACATAAGAAGTGAAGAATTAGAATTCATGTGCAAATCTGACACCATTAGCTTGGCTCTGAATATAGAGCTGGCCTGGCTCTCATTACAGAAGGTCATTTACCCTTCTTTGAACCTCCCCACCCTCTCATATTATTCCTCACTGTCTGAATCCAAACAACTTCCTTGGTTTGCCGAAAACATTCTGTTCCAACCTTGTGGCTCATCCTTCCCTGCATTTGTGCTTCCCCTTTCATATGGGGACCTCCATCTCATGACGTGGGATTCTACCCACAAAGGCTCATGCAATAAATAAGTCTGTCAGTTTTTAAAAGCACCACAGGACTCAATGTTTGTTTTGCTGAACTAGAGCGACACAGCTACCCCTTCCGAACTTTCCGAAGGCTGGCATCACCAGCAGTGCGTGACAGTTCAAGAATCTCTACTGCTTATTCCCCAGTCATACTCAAGAAAGGTTGCAATACCAGTTTGTCACTCAGCGGCTGGATGTGGGACACATTGGTGATCTGTTGGGTTCCAACTACAGTGTTCATGTACTGCACCTGGCTGGCTAGGCTGGCGACCGCAACTGAATAGAAATTGGAGTTTCTGATCCTCAAGGTAGTCTGTATTAAGAAAGAGAGAAGACACATAAGCTTCCGAGTCCTCCAGAGTCCAGCAAATTCATTGACAAATGGATTACCAAGAGCTTTACCGTGATGACAAGAATGACAATGGAGTTTTTCTGGTCGAACCAAACTTGAACCACTTTGATGCCCTCGTCATCCACAAGGACCGAGTGTGGAAACAGGAAGAAAACCACTAGCCCCGATATTAGAAGACAGAGCAGCACAGACAGCAGCACATAGAATTTCCTGCAACAGATGTGAATATTTTACACACTTCGCCCTAACACAGCACTTGTGATTGGAGAGTCTCAGTTTACAAACACAAACTGATTGTAAAGGCTTTGTAAAAGGCAAGATGTTTATTATCCCCATCTTACACAAGAATGAACCAAAACCCATAGAAAGTAAGTGACCCCAGTCACTGGGGGGTCACTTAGTTTCTGGAGCAGCCAGGAAGACAATCCAGATCCAAGCTGCTTACAAGGCCCTCAAATTGTAGTATCTGAGTGCCTCCCAACCTTTAATTTATTCGTCTCACATAAGCCCTGTAAGGGAGCGCAGGGCTATCACCCTCATTTTATAGATGGCGAACCAAGGCACAAAGAGTCTAAATCACTTGCTCAAGATGGAAAAGCAAATGTGCACCAGAGCAGTGAAATTAACTCGGATCTCCGAAGTTCTCTCTTTCATCAAGTCCTTGCTGCTTTGTTTAAAGCCATTAGGAAGCATTTCCTCCCATACAATGAGACAAGATCACCAACTGTTACCAACAATGTTGCAGCTATACAAAAAACCATAAAAACCAGGAGAAGGGACAAGACGACCAAAAAGGATTACCTGGAAAAATATCACACGCTGTACATAACCCTCCCCCACCTGTCAGACAACACAACTGGGGGTCCACGGGGAAACACAAAATAAAATATTACAATTAGATTATGTGCCTGCTCAACTCAAACAACAGAGCTCTTTAAACAGGCATTTTATGTTATTAAAATAACGGGCTAAAAATATGTCAAGAAAGGTGTAGAACCATTTCCCCATTTAATGCTTTCGGTCTGGCACCTCCGATGTTGGCAAGCCAGCGTTCCTTTAAGTGCATGAGGTAGAGTAGCTACATGTATTCTACATGCCTGCCAATGGGATACATTTAGTTACAACTAAGTAAGTGTTTGTTGGCATTATCTTAAATTAAAGTCCTGAAAGGGAATGCAAAGTGGATGGAATATTTAATTGTAGGAACGCAATCCATCAATCAATAATGAGAAGCAGCTCCATTTATTCTTCAAGAGAAATATTACTGGACGTGTATCAGACTTTTTTTTTTTTTTACCGTGAACTTACGTTCTCTGGGGACGTAGCCTCTGGTCACTGTATGGTATTAAAGCCACCAATTCATTTACTTGCTCTGGAAGACAAAAGGAAAAAGCTTTGTCAACTATACCCAATTGCAAGGTCATTATGTATTTTCTACATGCTGATCTGTTTAAGAAGTGAGGGCTTTGGAAATGACTAAATGCTGCCAGGGATTTCTGGAAGTGCATTTTAATTTTATGCTCTCTTACCATGAAAAGGAACATACTTTTCTAGACTGTAGCAGATAATACGAACATCACTGTTACCAGCTGGCAAGGTCGGGATAGACAATCTCATTGCTTCTTTGCTTTAACAGTTCACCACCACCATGGAACGGATAGCTTCACAATGACACCATCTACCCAAAAAGCCTCCTTTTTATTGGTCTGGTGCCTTAAGATTCCAAACATAATTACAAAGCTTAGGTCTTGAAAAGTAGGCCAGCCTTGGAGGAGGAAATTAATTAGATAAGGGTTTAGTACAAACCCAATTAAGGGCATTTTTTTTATACATAAAAAAAATCCAATTTTTTTTCCATGTAACAAGAGAAACTCCCCCATACATTTAACATTTAATAGCTGCCAGCCACAGCCTTTTCTAAAATTATTTAAACTCTAAATTATCCACAAGTGCTCTACATAGTAAAACAGTAGCAGAAAGACAGAGAAACATGCAAGAGAAGTCAAGTATATTTCAGAAGAAATTTGGGAAATCAAAGAACAATTTTGAACCAGTTCCTGAAAGAGTTTCACCTAAACACGGAAGGTTTCTAGCCAGTGTGTAAAATGCTCTGGGATTTAGATTTTCAAAACGGACAGTCACCTGTGGGAATGCAACCAGTGCCTTGACAAGTTGGGCAGGTGATGCTGTCCCGACCTGTGAACTCAACATACGGAAACCTGGCGATGTCTTCCTCACGATCTCGGCTGTCTAGCAAGTCCTCATCGTTCTCCCTCCTCTGCCTGGAAGCCACCACGCCACAGAGAGAAAACAGAGACCCCATGGCAAGAGGACGAGATGCTGTATGTGCTGGAACAAAAAATGGAGCAGAGCAAGGTTTCCATCAGGTGAGACTTCCAGATTTTCTACTCTGACCCCTGCATGCCACCCACACTCCTCAGAGACCACTCCTCAGGGGCCGCTCCCCCCACACCCCCAGCAACCACCCCCCCCCCTGCCACCCACCCCTGCTCCCCCCCCCCCATCCCCTCCCCCACATCCCCCAACCCCCTCCCCACCACATCCCCCCAGAAACTACCCCCACATCTCCCCAGCAACCATCCCCTGCTCTGCCCCCCAAATCCCCTCACACCCATCCCCTGCTCCCCCCCACATCCCCTCACACCCATCCCCCGCTCCCCCCCACATCCCCCAGAAACTACCCCCACTCTGCACCCCAGCTGGCCCAGCAACCCCCCACTGCTCTGCCCCTCACAGCCCCCCACAAACCCCCCCACTCTTCCCCTCCCCCCGCCACGCCCCCTCCCCCCAGCAGCGCTTCGCACTTCCAGCGCCGCCGCCCCACACTGCGCATGCCCACTCCCGGTTGCGTCACTATGAGGGCTCTGGCTAACGGCTCGCCCCCACCGCAGGGCGGGGCCAGGAGGAAGCTCCGCCCCTTCGGGGACAAGGCGGGGTCGTCATAGTGCGCCTGCGCAACAGACGACACAGGGAAGGGTGGACTCCACCTCCCACTGAGCCCAACCCGCACTGCGCACGCGCCGTAAGAGGGCGGGGCCAAGCTGGGAGAAAGCTTCCGCCTGCCGGAGAAGGGGAGGGGAATGACACGCCTCTGTGGGCGTCCCAGTGCGCATGCCCAGAGAGGGAGAGGCACTCCGCCCGAAAAAATGCCTCTCACGCGGGGTGCCACTCAGTACGCATGCGCCGCAGCCGCGCCCAGTCCTGTCTCTCACTGCGCATGCTTAAAAAAGGGTGGGTGACACCCTGCGGGGACTTGTTTCTGCGCATGCGCCCAATGGGGAGCCGACGATCCGAGCCAGTCCAGAGAGAGGGAGGGGTCTAGCGCAGAGATGGTGCTTGGGCTGCAGGCGTGCGCCCCCTGTCGCTGGGAGGTGGTCGGTGGGTGTTCCCAGGACCATGCGGAGGGGGCTCATCCCCATTTATGGGGCTAGGGAAGCAGCAGCCAGTGGGTGGCCATTTGCCCCAAAACCCCAGGTGCTGGCTGCCAGTGTGTGTGTAATTGCACCATCATTAGGTTCCAGGGTTAACAGGGGAGGCCCTAGATGTGAGCTTGGGGGGCACCCAGATCATCTGCTGATGATCTCAGCCCATTGCAGACCCCACCCCTTCTGCAGTCTTTTGGTTACGCAGGTGCTTTCCGTCCCCACTTCATTGGTGCAACTGACCGGTCAAGGCACAGGGGAGCAATGAATGGAGACTTTTGTGGACCCTAGATTCTGTTAAAACCATGTGCAATCATTTAACGGGTAAAATTGCTGCTGCTTTTTCCCAGCAGTGCAAAAGGGAATCTGGCTTGGGGCTGTCTGTCACCTGTCCTGTTTTTTCCAGGACCACCTCTTTCTTAATAGCCTGGGAAACCTGACAGGCTCCTCTGTAGACACTGCCAGCTTTCCAGTTTTGTGGGCCCAGGAACATCCTACATGTCCGTGCTCTTTGTACCTCAGTGGTAGCAACCCTCCATGGGACCCATACCCCAGTTTATACCTGTGCAGAGGGTAAAATGGTGTCAGATAAGAGCAACTTATGCTTAAGTTTGGTCTACACAAAAAAAGTTAGGTTGACAGACCCCTGACCAACAAACGTAATCAAATATTCCAATGTAGCTGCAGCTCTGTTGGTGGAAGAGTGCTGCTATCAAGTAGCAAATGGCATGGGGAGGTGATGTAACCTGCGTCTGCGCTGGGGAAGCCATGCTGCCGTAGATGTATTTCCTTGCACAGGTGTAGAAAACTACACATGGTGAAAGGCTGGAGAGAATCCGGCCTGATGGGGTTGTTTTTTTTAAATGGAAGATGTTGCTGCTCATTTCTCTAGCAGGTGCTAAATTGTCAGATGAACTCTGTGGTTGCAGAATTGCGTAATAGCCCTTTCCCATCACTTTCTCTGCTGTGCCCACACTCACCATAATGCACAGCACATTTGACTCACTTGTAGCTGAAGTGACAGTAATAATCTAAACCGAAAGGGTGCTTTCCTGCATTTGTGATGGCTCTTAAGGTTACTATCAGCACCTTTAATGAACCTGGGCCAGGAAATGGGACTTTTTAAATTCTGCCCCTAGTTGCACATGAAAAGCGGTAAGTGGAGAATTCAGTTTGCGTCACAGATGTTGTAAAGGAAACCAGAGAAAAACAGGGAAGATGTGGGCAGACAAAGAAATGAGAAATTGATTATTAGTCTGCATGCTATTTTCATACCATTATTTTGGTAGGGAGTATGATTTTTTTTTTTTACCTTTATTCCATATAATCCCTCGCATGGAGGCAGTTCTGTCAGTCTGAGGCCACATCTATACTAGCAAACTTGCAACAGCACCAGTACAGTGATGCTGCTGTAAGTTTGCTCGTGTATCTGCTCTCACAGGGAAGAGCTCTGTGATCGACATAATTAAACCACCTCAATGGTAGCTATGTTGGCAAGAGAACGTCTTGTTAAGGCTTCAGTCATGGCCCACAACCCCATTGTGCAAGGTGCTGTACTAACAGAACAAAAAGAAACAAGGAGTCCTGTGGCACTTAAAGACTAATAAATTTATTTATTGCATGAGCTTTCATGAGCGAAAATCCCATTTCCTCAGATTCTTTGAAGATGGGGGAACTTACAGAATGGGAGGAAATAAATGCAGGAAAGTATAAGTCGTGGGATCAGGTCACACTCTTACAGCAGTTCAAAGCAGTTGTTAAGATTGAAACACTGGAGAACAGCAAATCACCTGTTATAATGAGAGAAAAATTCAAAGTTCCTATGAAGCCCTGAAGTAATGCAATCAAATTTGCAAATAAATTCAAGCTCTGCAGCTTCTCTTTGAAGTCTTGATCTAGTCTTCATCTGTTAGAGCACCACGATTAGTAAATTGTCAGAGGAGTAAGCAGGAAGATTGAAATGCTGACCTACTGGTTTTCAAATGTTGTGATTTCTGATATCAGATTTGTGTCCATTTATTCTTTTGTACAGAGACTGTCCTGTTCGTGCAAGTCAGAAGGGCATTCTGGCACACGATGGCATAAATCACATTGGTGGATGAGCAGGTGAATGAGCCTTTGATTGAGACAGTCCTTGCCCAAAGAGCTTATGATTTAAGTAGCCCAGTTACTTCCATGGAGATGCACTAATCTGCCTTGTGCATGGTCAGCTACAGGATCAAGGCCTAAACTAAATAATATAGCTGTATAATGGCGTTAGTTCTTCCGTCTGTCCCAGGAAAGCTCTTGGAGCTTCTGGGGTGGAACACAAAAGCTGGAACATGTCAGACTGCCTGTATTGGGACAATAAAACAAACAAGGAGTTATTGGGACAGCTCTCCCAGTGCCATGCTGCTGTTCCCCAGCCCTTGTTGATTCCCGCAGGCTGTGTGTAGCACTTAAAGCATTCTGAAAAAAGTGTGGGTGGGGGGAACAACAGCTTCATTATGGTATTGCTTAAGGTGCATCCCGTAGTGATGTGGCTTTATTTCTTATTTTGGGGGGGGACAGCAGCTCTGGGAACCTTCCCCCCACATGCACACACTTTAAGCTCTGCAAGAGGGTGCTACTTTACAAGGCTCCGACAGGATGTTAGAGCCTATGGTGAGGATCACCTCCATTTTGAACCCCGATCTTCCAAACACTTCAAAACACAAACAACCCTTTGAACTGAAAAACATCATAGTACAGGCTAAATAGTTTTGACGGAACCATTTTTTTGGCAAACAGTGCCGATTCCAACTTCTTCTAAATGAAGCCTTTTGATTTTGTGGTTCAAAAGAACTTTTACATTTGGCCGTTTATTCAGTTTTGGTCAGCGATGGTGGCACAGTCTAGCTGGGGCATCTTGGAAGTGGGAGGGGATGGTCAGGAGGAAAATAATATCAGCTACCAATAGCTGGTTTTGTGATTAAGCCCTTGGGCTGACACTTGAGAGACAAATTCGGTTCTGCTTCTAGCACAGACTTTCTTTGCGATCTGATGAAAGTTACTTAGTCACACTGAATCCCCAGCTGCACAATGTGGACAATAATCACTGAATCAAATACATGAGGACTAGAAGGTCTCTCAAGAGGTCATCAAACCCAGCTCCAGTACCAATGGCATGCGGACCAGCCCTGACATGAGTTTGCACAAATTGTTCTTAAAAAGCCCCAGTGATGGCGATTCACAACCTCCCTTTGGAAGCCTGTTTGAGAGATTAACTATCCTTAGAATTAGGAAGCTTTACATAATACCTAACCTAAATCTCCCTCGCTGAAGATGAAGCCCATTACATTTTATCCTGCTTTCAGTGCACATGCAGAACAATGGATTCCTTGCCACTTGCTAACAGGTTTCAACATATTTGAAAATATTTTCAGGTTGCTCCTTAGTCTTTTTCTCAAGACTGAACATGCCCAGCTTCTTTTAATGCTCCTAGGTCAGGTTTTCTAAACTGCTAATTGTTTTTGTTGCTCTTCCCTGAACTCTCTCCAGGTTGTCCATGTCTTTCCTAAAGTGTGGCACCCAGAATTTCTTTCTCCCGTCTTTTGCGCATTACACCTCGTCCGCCATCAAAAGGGCTCTGCCTAAAAAGCCTCTTAGTGGAGATGCAGCTTGCACGGTGAGTATAGCCAGCGTATCTTATGCTAGGTCCCCAAATGAAATAATCTATATAGCAGGGGGTGGCCAAATTGCAGCTTGTGAGCTATGTGTAGCTTTTCTACAGTTAAAATGTGACTCACAGTCTCCCGCCCCACCCACTCATCCTTTCCCCTCTGTCTCCATTTGCCAGGTGGGGAGCTCGGGGCTTCAGCCCTGTGGTGGGCTGGTGGGGAGAAGGTTCTCCCCACAGGGACGGGGATCTTCAGCCACATCACCCATGGCTTAGGACTTCAGCCTGCGAGGAGTAGGAGTCTCAGGGATGCAGCAGGAAGAGGGCTGAACCTTGACAGGCATGCTCCATGGGGCAGAAGCCCTAAGCCCCCTAACAGAGCTGAAGACCCAGGACCAGGTAGGCACACTCTGGCTCTTGAGCTTCTGAACATTGTTATACGTGGCTCAGAGGGGCATCACATTTGGCCACCCTTGCTGTATAGGCCATAGGTTTATACAAACCATGGGTCCTGACCTAGTACTGGGCTGTAGAGCAAAAGATGCTGGCTCACAACACACCTTGCTGCTGCCACCGAAAGACTGGAATACCTTGCTCAAAGATATAATTGTTGGGTCACTGTCATCAATTATTTTTTTCAACCGGGTCCTGAGGAAAAAAGTTTGAAAGCCACTGGTATAGGCAAACAAATGTTTGTGTAAGTGTACCAGCATCTAGTTAGGCGTTCTGTTTACACAACTAAACAAACAAGGAGTCCTGTGGCACTTTAAAAAACTAATAAATTTATTTATTGCATGAGCTTTTGTGGGAGAAAATCCCACTTTGCCAGACACTTGAAGATGGAGGAACTTATAGACTGGGAGGGAAATAAATAAATGCAGGGGAGTATAAGTTGTGGGTATAAGATAGCTATGCAAAACTCTTCAGAGTCCCCATGAGTCTTTTCAAACTGTAAGCTCTATGAAGCATGAACTGCCCCTCGCAATGCATTTATCCAGAGCTTAGCACCAGGGGTGCCTGTCTTAATTGGTGTGACTGCTACACAAATAAGCTCCCTGCATGTGTTTGCCAGATCCACTGCAATTGCCCAGAGTTTCACTAGATGGCACAAAATGCTACTTATATGGAAGAGCAAAGCCGGCTGCTGGTGCGTCACTGGAAGCAAGGCTCAAAGCCATCAGGTTCGTAGCTGTCCTGGGGCATGCACTATCCTGATCTAGCTCCCATTGGGCTGCACCTGAGCACCCTCACCATCTTC
Source organism: Podocnemis expansa (assembly GCA_007922195.1). Lineage (NCBI taxonomy): Eukaryota > Metazoa > Chordata > Testudines > Podocnemididae > Podocnemis > Podocnemis expansa. The sequence continues at coordinate 8,739,779 of ML682037.1, read as the reverse complement.
ATTATCATCAGGCTGCCTCTGGGAAAAAGGGCCAGGGTAGTGTTCCCCTCCGGAACCGAGGCACAGAGTTTAAATGACTCATAGCAGTTGGGTGCCTCAGCAAGGACCAGAAATCTATCAAGCAAGGCGCTGTACGATCAGAGCAAGAAGATGGTCGAGTAGTTCACAGTAATTTCTGCATCAAACCTGTATTTTCTGTTCGAGCCAGAGCAGTGGTTTACAAATTGGTAAACTGGTGAGCTCTCATCAGGGGGTACACAAGGAAAATCCTGCACTGACAGACAACTCGTTGTGTTATCCCTTACTGATAGGTGAGGGGGTACACAAGGAAAATCCTGACTAGGCAGACAATGCATCATGTTACCCCTTACTGACACAGGTCTGCCTTTGTGGTAGCAGAATCCACCCCTTCCAAGCCACAATGTCCCACCATGCAAGACAGTGCCCCGCACTATGCCAGATGTATTCCAACATCTCATGTGCAGGGGGATCACCAGACAACAGCCACCATAGCAATCACTGGAGTCGTTAGTGTTCCCGTGGTAACCGTAGTAGCATCATTTAATTAGACCGAGGGTAACACCGTAAAAGTTTTAAAACCCACTACCTGAGATGCAGCCTAATGTCGAGTCATTAACCTTTTTATTTCACTGCTACTATTTTCTGTGATCTCAAACCTGGTCCTTTTCTGCATCAGTTGATGGGGAACCAGTTCACACTGAAATGGCACCCTGTCACGGGAGGCTGCTGTAGTGGGGGACCAGACTGCACTACAATGGCATCATGGCACATCAAAATGGTATTCTGGGCACAGCGTGCATGCAAGGTCACGTTGGCGGGGCCGTTCCCACCCTGGCAAATGTGGGCTGGTGGTTGTGTGTTCAGGATTACGCTCCCCCCACTTGGCCAGTCTCCCCAGCCCTTTAACAAACATGGCCTGCTTGTAGTTCGATCCATGGGACCTGCACTGATGTCCGTAACACAACTGCATCTATAGAAACCCTGTCTTACTTCTTCAAGTGCATGTTCTTCATTATTTCCATGGCGGTAGCAGCCAACTTTGCTACATGGCACAGTTGCCACAAGAAGGAGTTGGATGACTGCAGTCCACAGCTGCTCACCTCCTTCTGCCTTCCATGGTGGCTGGGCCACAGGTGTAGATAGATGGATCTGCTACAACGCAGACCAGCAAAAAGAGAATTTTCACTTCAGTGGTGAGATCCAGAGGTCAGACCTTTGATCCTCATGAACAGAGATCCACCCAGGAACAACACAGACAAACACCTGTTGGGGTGGTTTAAGAGGGTCCTTGGTCCTGCCATGAGTGCAGGAAACTGGACTCAATGACCTGCCATGGTGCCTTCTAGTTTCTATGATTCTGCCCCATAATAAGGGACAGTCTGTGCCCCCAGAGAGGTTCCAATTGAATTAGGCACAACAGAGTGGGAGACGTAAGTGTCATTATCCCCATATTAGAGTCTGGGAACTCATCTGGAGAAAGATCAAGCTTTGACATTTCTATAAATATAAATAAGTATCAGTCATCCTGGTGTGGGTGGAAGATGGACTTATCATGTCATTGTGGTTCCTAAAATTCTACCTGCTGCCCAGCTGGTTAAGAGATCTGTGCCCCCAGATAAACGGGGGATTGATTGACACCCAAGTCTAAATATAACGGAAAGCAGGTCCCTGATACTGTTGCATGAAACATTGTGCCCAGAGGGTATGCATCGTTATTGGAGAGGGCTCAGGAAGGACCTGATGAGTGCAGTGGAGTAAAAATTATACCCTTCACAGATTCAACAAACAAGGAGTCCTGTGGCACTTAAAGACTAACAAATTTATTTATCGCATGAGGTTTCGTGGGAGAAAATCCCACATTGTCAAACACTTAGAAGACGCATCTACATACATCTTCTAAGCATCTGATGAAGTGGGATTTTCTCCCATGAAAGGTTGTGTGATAAATAAATTCGTTAGTCTTTAAGTGCCACAGGACTCCTTGTTTGTTTTGTTGACCTAGACTAACACGGCTGCTCCTCTGGAACTGTCACAGATTGAGGCCCAGGAAGAATTGTAGAGAAATAAGGGAAGTGAGAGGTTGAGTTGGCATGAATGAGCATAGCTCTATTTACTCAGTGATTGATTTACACCAGCTGAGAATCTGGAAACCCCGCCCCTGATTTGCAGCCACCTTGCAACTGGACCCTGCATGCCAGGATCGTATCAGAACACAACTTCTGTGTTGGGCACTCTTGTCGTTTGAGGCCGTCAGGCTCCCTTCCCACCCGGGACACCTCTGCTTTCAGCATCAGCCCACTCTCCACAGACCACCAGTGGTGGCAACTCCCAGCCCTCCCCGCAGCCATGAGTCCCAAGGTAGTTGTGGCAGAACCGCAGGCGCTTTCCTTAAAGCCCCAGCTCCTGGAGCCATATGATCAGGTGAGGATCAGCTTTCATTTAGCATACAAAAGATGAAGGTTCTAGCCTTCCTGGTGGAAGAGAAAAGCCAGAAGACATGAACCCAGCACTAGCTAAAGGAGCACAAGACACGATTTAAAATAAAAAGTTGGATTATTTTTATTTGTAAAATCTCATGAATGGTGGAGTGGGGCTAATTCATGATGGCTGAACGCTTCATGGTGGCAACATCCCAGCCTATCCGAGCCTCCTTGACTAGCTTTCCAAAGTGACCTCATCATCTAAACAAAGCCCCACCCATCTCCTCCCTCCCCATACATGTCCCAGTGGAACAGCAACTGCTGAAGAACAGGCACGTACACTTGAAACGCTAAACCTAGCTAACACAGCGCCCTTTAGCATCAGATTGCATGGATCACTCTCACAGTGGGTACCTCTGGTTTCTGTACATTGTGAGCCCCATGTTTGCCCTTATCTGACTCTGTCCCAGGAATGCTACCCAATGCCCGTGGTATTTCTACTAGCCTAGCTCTGTTCCTCAGCAGAAAATATTCTTATTAATGTTACAAGTGCACGAAGAGGCACCAACCGAGATTAGGGCTCAGTGTACTAGGAGGAGCTGGACAGATAGTCAGAAGTCCTGAAAGACGTACAGTCTAGACCAGTGGTTTTCAAATTTAGGGTTGGGAGCTCATACTGGGTTTCAGACCCTCAGGCACTGGGTCACGCCATCCCCTACTGCCACCGCCAAAAGACTGGAATACATTGCTCAAAGAGGTAATTGTTGGTTTGTGGGCAAAAATTATTTTTTTCAACTGGGTCCAGAGGAAAATCGTTTGAAAACCACTGGTCTAGGTAGACAAATCACCGAGTGGGAAACAGAGGTACAGGAAGATGAACTGAGTCACTCAAGATCACCCAATGGCAGAATCAGGCACGGAACACACCTGTCCTTAGTCTAAAATCTGTGTTTGTCCTGCTGGATCATGCTACCGAGTAGCTCTGCTCATGTAGCCATCAGGAGCAGCGCAGGACGGTTCCTGACAGCATGCCTTTGAATGTTTTATCTGATCATGTTCTAAATCACTCAAGCAATGGGCTTTCCAATTCATCCCTTTCCTTTGGGGAACTACTAAACGGTCTAGCAGCCCTTCCTAAAAACATTCTCTCATCATCAGCTTCAAATGTCATCTTCTGGCCACTCGACACTCATCAGGGATTTCCCTGTGCAATGCCTCCCTTCTGGTAGTTACAAGAGAACCAAAAAACCACATTTGTAAGTTGTATTTGTTATTGTTCTGGAAACAACTAAGAGCCCGGTTGCAGAATTGAACCTGCAGAGTCTCGTGAGCCCTTTCTGAACAAAATGAATCACCTGGCCGCAAGGAGGAGATGAAAGTCATGCTTTAAACTGGTGAGAGAATTTCTCTCTCCTGAAAAGAAGCAAAAAGAAAAAAAAAAAAAATCTTGAAACAACTCCATCTCAAACCAGCTATCTAAGGACTGTGCCCTTCCCACAGAAGGGTAGAGACTGGCTCAAAACCATCACTGGCCTGGCAGGTAGGTAAGATTGAAAGGGAATGTAACAGTAAACTTACATGTTCTAATCTTTTCTTTTGTTTGGTAGTAGTTAAATCTTTGACTGATTGTGCATTGATTTTCTATGGCTCTGTCCACATATAGATGCTTATTTCAAAATAAGTTAATTCGAAATAAGCTAATTCGAAATAAAATAATTATTTTGAATTAACTTAAATTGAAATAAGCAAAAACCTCAAATTGAAATAGCAAGTCCAGACACAGGACTTGCTATTTCGAATCAGGAGAGGGGCACCATGGCTATGTCCACACATACATCATTATTTCGAAATAAGTTAATTTGAATTAAGAAAATGTTAACGAATTAAGAGAAAGCCTGCTTTCAAAACAGCTGTTATTTCGGAATGGTTATTTCGAAATGAGGCCATTTGGACATGTTGCTTCGAAACAATGGTGTTGTTTCGAAACAACATGTCCAAACAGCGTTATTTCGAAATAACAGGCGTTTCGAAATGAATGGGGTTTAAGCTGTTTCGAAATGATGGTTCTTATTTTGAAATGACAGAGCCTGTCATTTCGAAATAAGAAAACGTCATGTGGACATTCGGTTTTTTATTTCGAAACAACCAGTGTTGTTTCGAAATAAAAGACTCGTGTGGACATACCCCATGGTAAGTGTGGCAACATGGCCCCCTCCCTGGGCCATGCCCCCACCCCAATATATAGAAAAAGGAAGGCACCTTGGGAAGGAGAAGGGCAAAATGTGTTAATTTGAAATAACGGCTATTTCAAAATAACTGTTTTGCTTTAACAGACAATTTGAATTAAAGTAGGTTTAAGCTATTTTGATTCAACGTCTCTTGAATCGAAATGATGGAGCTCGTCATTTTGATTCAAAAGAACGTTGTGTAGACCTAATATTTTTTAAATCAAAATAACCACCGTTATTTCAATTTAAAAGATACGTGTGGACCCTATGTGTTCATTTAAAATCAAGTTTTAATCAATAAACTAGTGTTTGCTTTATCTAAAGCAGCATGGATTTTAGAGAGAATGCCAAAAAAGAACGTTCAGGGGAAGGAAAAAAAAAACCCAAGGGTTAAAGGGAATTAAAAAAAACTCTCCAGGAGTCAGGAAAAGGAAAAGAACTCGAAGTGGTAAAACTGTTTCATTTTGAATCTGGCTAACAATTGAGTTCATTGGGTTTCTCTGCTGCTCAAAGAGTAGACAAAAAACCAATATGGGCCCTGTTCCATCAGAAGCAAATTGTTTACTTGCTGGATGACAACGCAAAAACCATCTCCAAAAGATAAGCCGGTGGTGTGTAATTTACAATGCACAGATGCAGGTTGTCCAGACAAATTTGCCTGTTGGTGTTATCCCCCCCCCACACACACCTTCCTCTCTTCCAGAATATATGTATTTTAAACAAGAAATTCAACCACAGCTGGAACCTGAAACTAAAGTTAGCAAATGAGACAGGGAGCTGCCAAAAGGAAATTGTAGGATCTAGAAATAGAAAGGCCATGTCCTATTTCAGAGGCTGAACGAAGCCCAGCCAAGCTTCTCAGCTGGCACCTGTCCCATATCTATTGCTCCAGTAGCCCTGGACTCAGTGGATTTGGCACCTTGAGGATTTTCTTTGGTTGGAAGAATCACCTGTGGCATAGATACCCCCTTGTGTCTCTCTAGTAAGGGAAATGGGGTGTGTTTACCTAGCTAAACTCCTATATGGCCCTCTTCACCAGAAACAAAGAGAGTCCTGTGGCACCTTATAGACTGCATCTGCATTTGCATCTGCCAAAGCGGGTTGGAGCCCATGAAAGCTTATGCCCAGAGAAATCTGTTTGTCTGTAAGGTACCACAGGACTCCTGCTGCTTGGACTTGGGTAGTTAATAGGCAGACCATGGTCCAAATCCAGGCCATCAAATGCTTTTGAATAGACCCTGAATTTTTTTTAGTTACTTATTATCATTATTTTTTTTATTTATTATTATTTTCTCTGGAGTCTGGATCTTGACTGTATCTTGACCAAAACATTTGGACTTTGAGGAAAAAAAAATAATAGATTACCCCTGCAGTGGACCATACATCCTTCCTGGCTGGCATGAGTGCTCCCCTGCTCTTGAAATAGTCCTTTGCGAGCATCATAAAGTAGAGCTGGCCTGAAGCTCTGTGAGACAAGCCAAGCACTAGGAGGAAAAGGCATAAAGGTAGGCTACAGGCACCTTGGCACCAGAGACACCAACAGGCATAAATTGATGAAGCAATTACCCCATGCCCCAAGCAGCTCACTGGAAGCCCTGTTCACTTTTTTAGCACATGTTGTGTGTGGCAGGGGCCCCATACTATTCCTATTTAAGGCCCCAAGCATTGTCTCTGTTTGCATTTCTTTTTGCCCCACTCCTTCAGGTTGCACTGACAGCAGCAAAGACGCATCCCAGGATCTGCGCTAGAAGGAGAAGCAGCAAAGATCCATTGTACCATCCATGAGGCTCTCTGTACTCTGCTATGGAATTGAGATTGCGAGAATCATTTGAAATGGCATTCCAGTTTCTGTCCTACTGAAAAGACGTAGGTCTTGCTTCTGTTTTTACATGTAACAGTGTAAATATGGACTACTGAAAGCCATACGTTGCTGTGAAACCACTGCAAGTCAGAACGATGAGGGTCAGAACCCAGCAGCACAAAACCCTCTAACTCCCCCCTCCAAACCCTTTGCTCACAGTTCATGAGCCTTGCAAAATCCTTCCCATTTCCCGAAAACAGCTGGTGGGGAGGATGTTATGGTTACAAAGCTTTAAAAAGAGGCTTGCAAGTTCCAAGTTAAAGTTGTCATTGAATTATTACTGAATAATTATTAGTTAATATAAATAATGCCTGATAACACATTAAGGAGCACACAGAGATTCCAACCTAGATTGTGGTTCTGTTGCATTGGGAGCTGCACATACACTTTGTAAGAGACAGTAGGATATCACAGCCTGGAGAAGCCATGCAACATTTTTTTCAGATTGGTAGTGGACAGAAGGAAACAGTTTTCATCTTACTGTTTTTTACCATAGCAGAATAATGCAGCATGGTGGCAGAGGTGGGACTGGTAACTAAATCTGCAATGTTAATAGCCGCTATAGGTCCAATATTGAATATGACTTTTGCTTCTGGAGGGGCAGTCAGGGTCCTCCTCCACTCTTGACAGAGATGGTTATCGGCTGCTACTCCATACTGTATACATATGCAGACAATTACTTTAGGCAGCTGAGTGAGTAATGGTAATTAAGCAAACAAACAATATACTTTGCTTCAAACCAAAACTATGTTTTTCTTTCCAAAACAAAACCCAGAAAAAAAATTCAGTTTGAAAATGTTTTTAAATGGTTCGTTTCAACATTTTCCTTTTCAATTTCTTTCTGCTGAAACTAAGTCACTGGGGTGAAAAAAAGGCACTCCTTTCTGAATCTACTATTCATCCCCTCCCACCAAATTAAACTCTAAGCTATGTTCCTCATCCTTACCCCTCACCATTCCTTATTTGCACTGCAATAACATCTGAAAGTGCTAACCAAGATCAGAGCCCCACTGCACTGGGCTCTGTACATACAATTCCTGCCCCAAGGAGTTTATATTAGAGACCCTGAATGGTGCCAGCAGCTTCAAGTCATTCGGATGATGAGCCAGGTTTTCAAATGATGTGAATCAGTGTCATTCCATTGACTTCAGTGGACTTACGCCTATTGATGTTGGCTGTGGCAGTACTCGATGATGTCTTTTGCATCAGCTGGCAGCAGCCGCCAGAAGCTTTCAAGGGAAGGCTTGGCGTTGTCCAGGCTGATTTGCCATTGTGTGACTAGAAAGCATCCAGGACACCATTCCTGAAGCATTCCTAAGCCAGTTCAGGAATCACATCTCCATACTCAAAGAAGGAGGATGGCCAAGGATGAAGCAAGACATGAACCAGGAAATGCCTCAGCCACCCACATTCCTTATGTTACTGGTACTGGGAAGAGGGGAGAGAGGGCTTTGTAGATCAGAGATCCCACAGGACTATACACCCTATCTACAAACCTCAGTGCCAACTGCCCGTTGAAGTGCAGCAGACTGTCTAGTGCGCACCGCTGGGGATCTGTGGCCCAGAATCGGCTCCCTCCCCCGTGACAGCAAAGGCTCCATCGACACCCACTTGGAGAAAGAGGTTTTCACCACAGACTGGCACAGCACCAGAGACGCTGCAAAATTCATTCTGAAATTAGAGCAAGGAGGGAGCAGCTCACAAAAGCTCCAGCCGTGGCGAGGAAGTTGCTGAACAAAGCAAAGTCTCCGCTTACTGAAAGAGGAGCTGAGAGACAGAAACCCACCAAAGAACATCCTTGTCCACAAACCAGGGTCTGTCTGGGAAAGGAAGCGAACGGCAAAAATAATAAACAAGTGGAATCCAGATCCACTGTGGTCTAAAGGACACTGAGGAAATCATTTATTTTACAGGGCCTGACTCTCATCTACACTGGAGCCCCTTCCCACCATGATGGCTCTGTAAGAGGGCCTTTAAGTGCAGACAACCCTAACTGACACCTCCACAGGGGCATCGGGGGGCCCTGCTTTGAGTATTAATCCGTTTTAGGTACTTGTATGGCATACATCGCCATGCAATCTGAGCCCTTCACAGCTGCTACCGCATTTATTCTCCCATGCTCGTTGGGAGATAAGGCCACCCACCCTTTCGTCCTCATTGTACAGATGAGGAACAGAGGTCCAGAAAAGCTAACGGTCTATTTTCACTGCACAGTTAATTCAGAGGATTAGCACATATGTTAGCCTAGCAAGCTGGCCCTCTGCACAGTGGTGAATTCTCCCCTCAAAGAACATCTTTATGGCTACTCTTCACAGTGTCTGACAAAGTGGGATTTTTTTCTCCCATGAAAGCTCATGCGATAAATAAATCTGTTAGTCTTCAATTGCCACAAGACTCCTTGCTTTATTTGCTTTACTAGACTAACACAGCTGCCCCTTTGGAACATGGCTACTCTGGTTTTCACCAGCTGAAAATCCAGCCCAGAAAACTGACCATTTCCCAAAATTAATTTGGCTGTTGCAGATCTATTGAGGCTTCTCTGTACTGCAGGGGCAAATAAGTTCTCTGTCTGTGTGATTTTGGTCACTTGGCTCATGCATGTGGATACTTTGTCAATAAGTAGCTACTTCCTACCTACTGTGGGAAGACGCACAGCATCTATCTATCTGTCTGTCTAATATGCTACCCATGCCCACAGCATTCTAAGTGTCTTGTACCCCCTTCTGGACTCCATCACAGCTCTGTCCAGTAAGGTCCTGCCTGGATCCACAAAAGACATCTGCATGTGCTTCATATTAAGGACCCGAATAGTCTGTGGGTTAACTTGTGCTTAAAGTAACACACGTGGTTAAGGATGGGATTTTGAACAGCGTAAGTGACAAATCCCGTTGAAAGTCACTGTGGTTTGTCTTCCTAAAGTCACTTAGGGGATTTAGAAAATCCCATCCTAGGTGCTTTGCTGGATCAGAACTGACATGATCGACATCACACCAGATCCAGAACTGAGCCCATCAGTTTTTCCATGTGTTTTGAACTGGGCTCCGTGGAAGGGAGACCGAGGCAAGTTTACTCTACCCAAGTCCAGTTTTCCTGTCTTTCAAGGATCCCCTTTCTGGTACTAGTGAAACACAGCACTGAACCTGAGTCACTACATCTGGCAAAGGAATTTGAAGAATGAAAGGACGAGATCCTCTTAATACTGTGATGCTCATTTCTGCCGGAGCTGAGCCAGGCCTGGACTGCAGGGTGCTTTGGTTCTGCTCCAAGAAGATGTCCAAGGTTCAGCTGTTCAGAACACTTTGTTACCATCAAGTCTACCGCGCCGACTTCCATTCGCGTCGCTGGGAGGTCTGTGGTTCTCTCAGGGCTGTCATTATGGTGTGCAGGGGAACTCCAGAACATTTCACCAAATATGTGCACTCTGGCTTAAATCCCAGCGCTCTAATTACAACTGTGACATGGCTGTGAGAGACGATGGGAAGCTGCAGGGCCACCCGACTGCCTCAGCACCTGGCTATAACACACCTCAGGGAAGCTTCTTAGTGAGCAGACAGTGCTCGGAGAACTGTGAGGGTACTGAGCAGCTCCTGACAGCGTTTCCAATTGCTTTTCCAACCCTTCCAAAAGCTTGCCCCCTCAGAACTCATGGGCTGGATCCAACCATAGCAGAACCCCGTTGGCCAAAGTGGCGTTAGCCCTCCAGAGCTGAGAATCACACCCTGAGCGTGACATAAGAACTAGAATAAGGTGGCTGTGGATGCTGCTCCTTTTTGGCCTTCACTTATTTTCTCTGCCTTCAGTTGCATTCCAAGGGTTGACCAACTGGAGGAAATATTAACCTAGCATCTGCTGTGACGTGGTCAAGGTTTCAAAACAGGTCACCTCTGATGAGTTCTCAGTAGAAATTTCGGGTGCTGAGCTTTTGTAGTTTGGTATCCCGTCAGTGGAAGAGCACAGATGAGGGTGGTGTGTCCTGTCATAGCTGGGCATGGTTAGCGGGTTCCTTTGCCTCTCTGGCCCCCACCTCCCAACAGTTACTCTGGCCCCGCGTGTCTCTCTCTCTTCCCATAACTCAGCCTTCTGGCTAGGTCACAGCTCAGGCCCACCTCTTTTGGGGTAACAAAGTCCAACAAATAGAAGTTCAGTGTCTTTACAAAAAGATTTTCAGCCCCAACTCTGGGCCCTCATACCCTTCTCCTGGGGTTTCCCATTGTTCTTACCTCTTCCATCAACAAGGACTTGATACTACCTTCTCCAGTGACTGCTGGGGGAACCCATGTCCTCTACTTCATTGGGGTCCAACCAGGGCCCTTACGTGAGCAGCCAAGATTAATATACTCAGACCTACTCCTGGGAGCTCAGACAACCCCAGTTCTATTCCTCGCTCTCGCATTGGCCCAATGGGTGATCTTGGACAAGGCACATCCCTGCTCTGTGCCTTGGTTTCCCCATCTGTGAAATGGGGATAAGGATAAAGCTTTCCTCTGGAAAGTGATCTGCGATTTAAAGATGAAAATACTATCTAGGAGCAAAGTGGTGTTATTTCAGACGTGAGAGTGGGGCTGCAAAGCCATATCCTCTGGGTAATGTGAGTGTGGTAGGGAGTTGTCCTGCTGCCTGACTCAGATAATTCAATTCAGTCTGCCGAAATGGGTTGGAGCCCACAAAAGCTTATGCCTGAAGAAATCTGTTAGTCTTTAGGGTACCACTGGACTCTCGTTTTTAATGTGAACAAAAAATTAAACTCTGTGCCTATGTTTGCCACAGAAAATTTCTAATTTCAGCCAAAATGCAAACATTTGAAATATTTTGATTTGACAGTGCTGCTGCGGTGCATCATGGGAAATGTAGTTCAGGTGCCTCATTCCCTTATCAAATCAAATTCTCCACTATAAGGAGAATTCCTGATCAGATTCCAGTTCCCATCACATACCCTACTCTCCCTTCTTGGAAAGGGGAGTCATTAGATCATGGGTATTCCCAAATATGGTGCATCATGGGAGATATAGTCCTGCTTAAGAGCTCAACCTGCAAAGGAGAATGAGGACGTGAAGTCACTAAACTACAGTTCCCTTGAGGCATTGCTGCAGCATTTCAGAATCAAAATATTTGGTTTGGGGATCTGGTTTTTCAAAGAAAAAGCCAAATTTTCCACTGGAAACAGACAAATTTTGCAAAGAGCATTGCTGAGTTGACAAGCTCACTTTCTACTGAAAAATAGACTAGATGGGAAATTTTGAACCAGCCCCTGTGGCCCTGCCAGCTTTATCCATCCGTGGTATGGCAGCATCCTCCCTCTTGATGCAGCATACATAATCAGTAGCCACATGCCCCTGTCAACATCTCAAAGCGCTACCTGGAAACATTTGTGATGGAAAACAGGAGTGTTTGATCTTTGCTCTGGCCCTTTTATTGCCCCTCAGTTATCTCACCTAATATTTTTATGACTGGAAAATTCTTGTCATTTGTTTTTTTACCTGATAGGGGCAGAGTTCAATTCAGCACCTTCCAAAGCAATAAAGGTGAATTACTCTTTCCTCAGTAGCTGGAGTCTGGGCTGAGCACTCCGAGGAGGCCGAATTCTGTCCTTCCACTGCATCAAAAAGCCCTCCCCATGCCAACTCACCCAGCGATGTACATCCACCATAATTAAGCAAATAAAAATGGTGATAAAATAAGAGAGTGATAAAGAATAGATAAGCATGTAACACATGGGAGGAACCCTTGTAAAAATCCCCAAGGCTATGTCACCCTACTTCAAATAGTTCCATACACAAAATATTTGGCAGCAGTTAAGTAACCACTGCTTACTGGCATTATGATGGGTTGAATTAGACTTTATTGTTATAGGCTGGGCATGGCCATTGCCTTACATTTAGGACAAGGAATCTCAACCTTTCTGGAAGAAGAGCCCCTGCCCGCCCTACCAGCTTTATTTTTTTTTTTTTTTTTTTTTACCTGGCATGCCTTCCACTCTCCAGCAAAATGCCTCTTTCCAATGTGACCTAGATCAATGGTTTTCAAACATTTGTCCTCTGGACCCAATTGAAAAAAAATCATTTATGTCTGTGACCCAACAATTACATCTTTCAGCAGTGCACTCCAGTCCTTTGGCAGTGGCAACAGGAGGCACCATGGCCCCGTAACTGAGGGTCTGTGCCCCAGTGCTGGGTCCCAACCCATGGTTTGAGAACCACTGATCTAGATGTATCTGGGCCATTAAAACATTGGTTCCAGTAAAGGGGATTCTGAACAAATCGGTCCTTTGATTCTGCTGCCTAACTGCACATGGGCTGCAGAATCTTTCAAAGGTCCATCCCATAATTCCCCTACAGGGTTTTGGGCAGTGCTTCTCAATTTTAGCATCAAAGAGATCCACTGGGTTTGTGCCCCAGGCGGCAGCGGTGCTCATTCAACCTGCCACATTGCAGAATCAACCCGCTTCCCCCATTAAAATGTGCAGCAAACGTGTGAGCTGTGTGGAAAGCTGAATTCCTTCCCACTGTAATCCACAGTGTCCTTGCAGCTTTAAAAATGAAGCTTTTTGCATGAAATTATTCCAATTAAACCAATGCCTTAAGAGGCCAGGGCTCGCTCTTTATATCTTTTTTTCCCTTCCTGCCAGTTTACATTGATGATGGAAACTCTATGGATCATTTACTCTCTCCTTCCCACCAGCAAAATGCCGACATGGTTTCCTGGCTCACCTGCTGCAGACAATGACCTGTTGCAAGTGCTCCCTGTATCTCTCTATAATCAGCACTGAGACTTGCAGGGAAAAGATAGGGGAGCTGGGATACAGCGTGGTAGGTAACACAGCCATCGAGCTCTTGTAATGATTCAAGGCAGCCCCAGACAGTGAACAGAAACTTATAAAGGGGAGCAGGGTTGCTTCCATAAGGCTGCAACTCAGGTCTGCTCTTGCTGTGAGGAGCTACACACTGTGCACCTAGAAACAACAATATTGAACCCTGAGATTTACAAAATGCAACAGTGGTTGTTACTTGTGTTTGCCACTAGATGGTGATCTTTCTATATAACTAAGAACATCTGCACAGATTATTTTGGGCAGGCCTATTATTAAGGTTGTCCCAGTGCTTCCCATTATAAGCCCCTGTTTTTTGGTAACTTATAACTTGAACAAATTGTAACAACTTAGGCTGAAGTTTCACATGCCCAAGTATGTGCTGCAGCCTGGGTTTGTTCTGGGTTATTTTTTTTCAGGAATTTTTATCTGAACTAGTTTGGCAGTTTCCAGGAATGAGGCTAAGGAAAAACTACTTTGCTAATAAACTCTGGCTACTTTTTCTTTGAGGAGCTCCAGCATTCCCGTGCTTTATGGCAGGGACTTGAAATTTAGCAAGGGAGGTCAATGCGACTTGCTATTCCCAGGAAAATCTTCTCTAATTTGGCCAATTTATAAACCTTTGAGAAAAACATCACAGTTTGCACATGCTCAGTAAAGACTTCTTAGTGTTCAACAGCTAAAATCTCTGGAGAGTCCCACTGTGCTGGGCATGGCTCCAGCCCAGCTCTGAAGCTGGACTTTCCCTTGATTGCAGGTCTGGGTTGTTGCAGGCTGGCCCACAGCGGGGCTGGGCACTGAGAGCAGAGATCCTATCTCTTCTGTACTCAGTGCCTCCTCTGCTGAACTCAGGAAGCCAGGAGGTGAGTGGAGGGGCATGGACTACAACTGGAGGTTGACAGAAGGAGAGGGAAATAATGCCTCGCAATTTGGGCAGAGAAAGTAAGAACTGCTCTGAGAATCACCTCCCAGGAGTCTCTGCAGCTGGTTGTTGAGACTCAATTCCCTTAATTCTCTGCTGCGAGCAATGCATTGGACTCAGCTCCTGGGGTCACCTGCCGCCTCCCAGCTTCCGGCGTGTGTGCACTCTGAGCATTTTGCTCCTCAGTGTCTTTGGAGCCTGGGGCTGGGACTGACTCCAGCAGGTGTGGGCGTGAGTTCCAGCTCCCTCTAATATCACACCGAGACTCACTTCCTTGTAATTCCTGCTCCCTTGGAGCACTGTGCCAGGCTTCAGTTCCTGGCAATTCTTCTCCTCCCAGAGCTCATCGCTGATCTCTTCCCCATCCTCTGAACATCGTGCCAGATACCCGTTCCCTTGCAGTGCTGTGCCAGGCTTCCACTCCTGTTCTGGACAGGGCCTCGCTGGGAACCCCTGGTGATGAGATCATACACTGAGCTAGAATGCGTGCACTGTGGATCAAGCCAAGGACTTTCCAAACCTTCCAGCAGATTTTGCTCTAGGAAATTGCATGTTCTTTTTCTTCCCTGTGCAGCGTGAGTAAAGAATCAGAGCCTCTTTGCAGCATCACTTTTGCTCCGTCCAGGAGGCACTGGGCACCTGGGTACCACTGCCACTTTGTGGCAAAGTGGAGATATTGGGGTTTTCTCTGAGTGCTGAGTCTGTGCCCGAGTTTCCCCTGTACATTACTCATGTATGTCAGTGATGGGACCTGTATGGGCTTCCCACACAAAACAATTGCAGGCTTCCATTCCAGCATGATCAAAGTGGAATGTTTCGATTTTTAAAAACGAAACAAAACAAAGTTTTGTTAAAATTAACATGTTCTATAGCAACATCTCATTTTTGACAGATCAGCATTTTCCAGTGTGTTCCATCAAAAATTTTTTGACCAGCTCTTAAAGTGAGCAGGAGATTGCTACATCTCTCTTCCTGGAGGCTGATGGCACAAAGCCAGGCCATGTGCGTGTCACTACAGCATATTATGTAAGATTGCACGAGACATTTTTAATTCTCTCACATGAGAGAATGTCCCTACCCAGGACCTGAGCCCTATTGTACCAGCAGGCATTGTGTGGTCCCTGCCCCAAAGAGTTTACAACCTAATGAAACAAGGAAATCAAAGGGCAGGAGGGGAAACAGAGGCACAGTGAGGAAATAGCCCAGTGTCACACAAGAAGCCACTATTATAAGCCAGACAAGAATCCACATCCTCTGATTCCTTCTCTGGTACCATCGCTACTAGACCGTAATGCTAAAGAGCACTTATGCTAGCTAATATATGTGTTGAGCTGCTGTGTGTGTCAACAGAGACTTAGTAACTATATTTGTAGCTGGTTAAAATAGGCTTAGCTGTGCTGAGGAGCGCTGCTGATTGGGCTGTGGCCCGCCCATGGACTCCAGTGGAGCCACCTCCATTCATACCAGCTGGAAATTTGGTGCATTGCCTTGGACAGAGTGGGGCCCATTTAAAAACATGGCTCTAGAGGTGGCCATAGGCCTGTTGCCTGATCCCTCTTTAAATGCGACCCATACCTGCCCACCTTCCAAGCCCCACCAAATCACCATCCCCTGAACACTAGGACGTGAACGTACAGGATTCAAGGAATTCTATACAACAGCACAATCTGCTATGCGGCGTGCTCTGGAATGGAGAATCCATCTGGTTCTTTTTTGCTTTCTGAGATGCAAGAAAAAAAGGGGAATGACTGGAATGTGATCTGGATTGGGTCCCACCTGGATGCTCTAGCTCAGCGGTCTCAAACTCAAATCACCGTGAGGGCTCCGTGAGCACTAGTACGGGCCGCATGAGCACTAGTACATTAGCCTAAGGGCTGCACCCCTGAAACCTTTTCATACAACAATATTGCAAATATCGGTAACAATAGTGTCATTGCGCGCCGCAGGATATAGCTTTAGGGGCTGCATGTGGCCTGTGAGCCACAAGTTTGAGACCTCTGCTCTAGCCTAAGATCCATCTCCCAAGCTACTGTCTCTACAGACTTCTGCCTGCTAGGGCAAAAAAGAGTAGTTGGTTACTGTCCCGGTGACAGAAGACTCATTGACAAGTCATCAGGGTATCAAATGATCCTTGCACTGCTCTCCCACATAGCCCAACCCATCACTCCATTTCCATGGTGAGTTTTGCTTAGATATTTCTGGATTAAAATACCTCCCATTTTTTTTACCAGCCTAGCAGTGCCCAATCTGTCAAGATTCTCAAAAACACGTACTGGGCCCTGAGAGGTGGCAAATCCCTGGCCTCCACCCAAAAATACTTGCATATTCTAGCTGGCATGTAAGCAAACAGGACATCAAGCCAGATGAGAATCTAGAGACCACCTCACTCAGGGGTCGTTAGCCGTGTTTATTAATACTCAATCTCTAGGCATTTTACAGAGGAAGTCAGGATCATTATCTTCATTTGAGAGCTGGGAAACTGAGGCACAGACTGGTGCTTGCTAAGAGTCAGAAGGTCAGCAGCAGAGCTGGAAATAGAAGCCAAGGCCTACCTCATAGAAAGGCTTTAAATGCGTAATTCCCGTACCTTTGAGGATGGACTCCATGGCTGGTGGCTCGGCTGCCTTCTAGCTATGGTAGTCAGGCTACCATTAAGTGTGGTGACGTTTCCACATGTAGAATCTTCTGGTCTGGTCTTTCTGGTTAAACAGGTAGCTCAATATATTACTCTTTAAGTTATAAAATGCATCTCATAAAACATACATGATGTGCCACGCCAGGGCCCTAAAGGGACAACATCAGCTCCATACTGGTTCCAGAGGTAGGTTTTGGAAAGAAGCGGTGAGGGACTTTTACAGTGAATTTTGAGAGACCAGCTGACGCTGTCATTTTTACACAAATAAACAAACACTGCAAACTTTGCAGTACTGAGAAGGGAGCAGTAGCCAGGGCAGGATGAGGAAGGTGTTATACAAAGTGTTTGTCGGACCTCATCTGGAAAACTGTGTGCAGTTGTGGTCTCCCCCATGAATTCAAACTAGAACAAATGCAGAGAAAGGGCTACTAGGATGATCCAAGAAATGGAAAACCTGCCTCATGAGAGGAGACTCAAAGAGCTTGCCTTGTTTAGCCTAACCAGAAGAAGGCCGAGGGGAAATATGATTGCTCTATAAATACAGAGTAATAAATACCAGGGGATTATTTAAGTTCAGCCCAGAGTTGGCACAAGAACCAAAGGCTACAAACTGGCCATCAAGAAGTTTAGACCTGAACTAGATGTAGGTTTCTAACCATGAAGTTCTGGAACAGCCTTCCACGGGGAGCCATGGAAGCAAGAAGTCTAGCTGGCTTCAGGACTGAGCTTGATAAGTTTATGGAGCCAGAAACCAAAATGCAGTAAAGGGGCCTTTGTAGTTTTTTTTTGTTTTAGCTCCTTGACAACAAGTGTAGGAAATGAGAAGCACTGGCTGGGGAATCCAACTGCAGTTTTAGCCACCAGTTTGGGAAGAACCTGCTCTCCCTTTTGCAGCCCTTGGCATTGTCAGGTGGGCTACCCTAGGCACAGCCAGCCACAGCTGACTTGACAAAACCATCCAACAAGTGACATCAGGCGAGTGGCTCTCATGACCTTGCCACCAAGTAGCTTTCTACAGTGATTTTAACTTCTCATTCCCAAGAGAACAATTAACTTTAATCCTACAGTACTCCGCTGGTTCCACATCAGCAATTCACCATGATAGACTCAGCTCTCATCTTTCGTCTCTTACCCTCCGTTTTCGCAGAAAAATGATCAAAGACAAAGCCCCCATATCACCGGGAGACAAGCACATTTCACTAACCGGTCAGTCTTTGCCCTCAAAGAACACACACACTCAGAGCTGTAACTATGGGTGGGCCAGCGGGGCTTTGCTCCAGGCGTCCCAGAGCAGCTCCATTGAGCCACTCCATTAAAGGGCACATTCCCCACCATTTGGTCCAGGTGCCAGCTATTGTAAGATGAAGTAAGTAAAGAAGCCGGCGCCAGAGATGCATTCCTATTGGAACGCACCCTGGGCACTGGCTTCTTTAGTTACAGCTCTGCACATCTTCAGAAGGCCGGCCTAGGAACTTAAATCCGTAACTCTGCTACGCAGCAAAAACCGTGGACTAAATAAAGACACAGGATTTATGGCTCATTACAACAATCTAGAAGCCCCTAGGATCACAAAGGTGTTAACTGCTCACTTCACGTTGAATGGCCTCTTGCAACATGTCTTAACTCCTCATGTGCTGTGCTGGGCTTGTCTACACGAGAAGCTCGCCGCTCACTGCTGTAGAGCTTCTGGTGAAGACAGACGCTCGAGGCCAGTGGGAAAGAGCTCTTCTGTCAGCTCAATAACTCCGCCTCCACGAGTACTGGTCCTAGGCAGCTATGACGGTAGGAGAAGTTTTACCTGCAACATAGTGCTTACACCAGCGCTTAGGTCGGTGTTTTTACGTTGCCCAGAAGTTGGATTATTCACAAAGTTAAACCAAAATAATTCTGTACTATAGACAAGGGCTGGAGGTACCTGTCCCAGTCCTGAAGAACTGGGTAGCTCGAAAGCTTGTCTCTCTCCTCAGCAGAAGTTGGTTTGATAAGAGATATTACCTCGCCCACCTTGTCTCTGAAAGAGTTTGGCTACATAAAGGGGACGTGGTGCACAATAAGCAATTAGCTCTTCAGACTGTTCCTCCACAGACTCCCATGTCCTGAGTGAACTCAAAGCTCTGAAGACTGGCATGAAAAATGTCTCACAAGGCCTCATTTCTAGCACATACATTTCCATTTTTTTTCTCATCTTCACCTCCAATGGCTGCAATGCCTTAGCTACAGGTGCAATTTATCAAGGAAACCTCTGCTTTAAAACTCGCTCAACTCATGCAATGCCAGCCAACAAACTCCCTGATCTGTAAAACTAATGGCATGAAGGTTTTCAAAGGTGCAGATGCTAGTGCAATCCATACAAGAGTTGGTACCTCTGAAAAGCAGGCTGTAATATTCGTTCACTCCATTTGTAGATTGCAAAAGAAGTCAAGTATCATGCTCATTGGACAGATGGAGAAACTGAGGCATAGCAAGGGGAAATGACTTGGGCAGGGTCCCAAGCAAGTCAGTAGCACAAACAGAACCAGGTCTCCCTGAAGTCTCGGCTAGCATTCTGGCCACAGCAGCCTTTCTGAAAAGGGACTTCACTGACTTTATTTACGGCTGGGTTTGGGTGTGGTGGGCAGAAGAGCTAAAGCAGCAGCCTCTGACTCATCCGGCTCAAAGTGGTGCAACACATTTCCTATGACTGACGAGACTGTGGTAAGTGATGCTGTCCCCTGCTCATGTTCAGTCAGGAACGGATGCTCTCAACTGGACACTTTAATGAAATTGTTTTCCTAGGCGCTGTGTGACACTAAGGAGGCCTGGCTATTTCCATGTGGCATTAAATTAACTGCTGATAAGAGTGGCCAACAGGCAGTCACTGGGGCATTTCACACAACCGGCTTCTCAGACACGGCAGGATTTTATGCTGTTTAATTCCTGGGGAAAAATTTACCAAGAAGCTGATTAAAATCAGAGCCGAGCAATGAATTCGCCTTCACAATGAGAGGCTATTTATAGAGACGCCCGTATATACACACACGTGCATGTTCTACACTGAAGCAGAACAGCCTGAGGCAGCAGGACAGCATGAGGAGATAATGAAACCTCACCATACAGGGATTCGTACTGAAACGGATGGATCCTCGGCCGATATAAATTCCCCAGAGTTCCACTGACGTTAAGTGGGTCAGCTTAACACCTGGTGTAAATCGGTCTGGTGACGTCAGTCAGGCCAGAAGCTGAGCTGGTGTGACTCCATCGAAAGTCACAAAACAGGACTTGTTCACACCAGCTGGGGATCTGGTGGAGCACCTCAGACCTGGCCTGCACAATAATAACTCAGCTGTGTGTTTAAACTCATTTAGTAAAATTGATGCAAACCCCTGTGTAGACACCCTCATTGGTTGCCACTTGGCATAGATCACTTATATCAATTTCCATGCTGAATCAATATTTAAATCCAATTTAAGAGTAAAAAAACTGAAAAAAGGAATCCTGGGGCACTTTTAAAGACCAACAAATGTATTTATTACATAAGTTTTTGTAAGCACAACCCCACTTGAGATGATTTAAGAGTATGCCCACACAGGAATTTGTACTACTTGAACTAACTCAGTTTTAAAACACAAACTCACACTGTCTGGAGTGGCTCACAACTGTGCGTGCCTACCTCAGGACAGCCAACACAAACTGGGGGATGGTTTCTAATTTGATTTCATCACACCAGTAACATGTGTACTCCTAGATCACTCCACCCTCCAGTCTATCTTGCCATCCAGGCAAGTTGGATTTAGTGATAAATGGTCACACCAAAATAAAATAAAATAAAACAAATTTGATTCAATTCTATTCTATTCTAAATCATAAAATATTCAGGCTGCTTCCAGTCCCAAGAGACCAGTCACATACATCAAATCTATTTGTATCTTAGAGCTCACACCAAAGACAACACCTGTAGCATATCCTGTAACAAACTAACTTAAAGCATTATTCATGAGGAAGAAGTAAAAAATTCTGTTATAAGGTAAAACAATCAAACACATATACTAATGCGTTGCCATCTAAATCCAAAGAGTTGTAATGATTTGTCTTTCTAGGAGGAACCAGGGGTAACCCTGGGGATCGCTGGCTTCAGTTTACCATCTCTGACCTGGTAAGAGTTCAAATGGTAAAGAAATGGAAATCTCCCTGTCTCTGTTTTATTTCCTTCATTCTGCCTCCAGATCCATAGGACAATCTTCCTTGTACATACCATTTCCCAGGTGCGAGAAGACCATTCACCAGTCCCTTGTATTGCAATGTTCCTTGATAGTCCATCTGATTTTGATAGTTCGTCTGGATGTGTCCACCCATTTTCTGGAATCTCGTGCCTCAGTGAGAGGCAGGACTTTCTTCTCCCCATTCGGTCAGGCTACAATAGGCCCTATCTGCCTCCTTTTATACGCTGATATAAATAAGTTACATATTGCCCCTCTGACATTGTTAACTACCACTCGTTATCTTGTACATGGTTGGTTTGATCAAAACAGCACTAGCCATCACTCTGTCATCCTCCTGACCCAATGTTTAGCAGAGTTAATAGGGTTCACACTCTCCCCTTACTGCTCCAGGCTTCTTACCCCCACCAACCACATGCAGATACCCCTTCATTTTCCCACTACTGGACTTTATTTACAGGTTTTTCTTCCCACCACCAGCTATTTACAGGTACGCTCTCTGGTCTGGAGCCACTCAGTCACAACCACCAAATCAGGGCAGCTCACCTTCCATTGAGGTTTCTTCCTTTCAGGCTAATCTCTTGACCCTTCCAGCTACTGCTCCTAAAACCTGCTTTCAGCAAGCCCCTGATGATCCATCCCCTGAGCACAGTCCTGCAAGCCTTCATAGGGGCCTGTCTAATGAGCCTCACAGCTGCTCCTTGTAACCTCAGTCTCTGCAGGCTCACTCAGCTGGCATAGCTATATCGGTTGACGATGTAGATTTTTCACATCCTGAGTAGCCGTGCTGATCTACGCTCCCACGACAGACCAGCCCTGAGGCAGAAGTGCCGCATGTGCTGATTTTCCTGAAGAGCTTGGGTCTGGGGACTCCACTGATAATTTGATTGCACCAAGTCTGCTAAATGTACTCCTATCTGCAAGCTGAGTCTGTCTGTCTCATTGGCCTGGTCTACACGAGGAAATTAGGTTGGCATAATTACATTGCTCACAGAGGTGAAAAATCTACACCTTTGTGTGAGGCAGTCAAACCAGCCTAAGCCACAGTGTAGATGGTGCTGGTTGGATAGAAGAATTCTTCTGTTGACCTAGCTACTACCCACTGGCAAGCGGATTACCTATGCCGACGGGAGAGCCCCTTCCACTGATGTGCGTAGCGTCTCCACTGAAGAACATACACCGCGCCACTGCAGAGTTTTAAGTATAGACTGCGACATTGTCTGGATTTAGAGGCTCGTGTATTATGGTATGTAGCATCCATAAATCAATGAATGCAATAATCCACAGGAGATATGCCATGTTGAGTAAGGTTATGGAAAGGTGATAATGTGCTAAGAAAGATTATTTTGTTTATGTGTAGGTGTCATATCTGTATTAGGAGTTATGAATATGTTTGTTATGTCTTTATTTCAACTTGTGAGGTGATTCTGGGAAACACCCCAGACAGGATGTCTACAGCGATTGTCTCCTTAATGGCCTTAAGGCAACCACAAGTACAATGGGCCTGGGAAGAGACCTGAACGAATCACCAGGGTTTACCCATGTGACCCTAGTCGCCATTTTCTTTCTGCAGAACTCCACATACAGCCTGGAACAAGAAAGGACGCTAAAAGCAATTGCGCCCACCTCTATTTTGTGTCTTAGTCTGTGAGCTTTCAGCCAACATCTACCTCTGGATCTATTTATCTGCAATGAAGCTGTGGAACAAAGGACTGAGACCCCCCAAGTAGCAAGTGCGCACCAAAGGAACTATACAAGCCTGAAAAGTCCAAATTCTAGCAAAGATTTGACTTACATGGACTTTGAATCATTCTATGTATGTGATTTTCTTTGATCCTTTAACATCTCTCATGGTTTTTTTCTTTCCTTTTTATAATAAACCTTTATTTTGGTCACTAAAAGATTGACTGGCAGTGTGGTATTTTGAGTTAAATCCAAACCTATATTGTTGGGTAATGCGGCTGGCCCTTTGGGGTCAGGAGAACCTTTCTGGTGAAGAGCATGGAGTTTGAAATAACTTATCTCTTTGCTAGACCCAGTGGCTATTTGGGGACCAGTGGCTGAAATGAAGTAAAGGGGGCTGAATATATTTTGTTGTGGCTTCTTGAGAACCAGTGTGAGATCAGATGCATTATTTGTGGCTATTTGGGGCAGTTTATCTTCAGGGTAACCTACAAGTTTGGGGAGAACTTGGTTTCCTTCTTGCAGCCTGTTCTGATCTTTGCATTCTAGGTCTCATAGACAAGCCCTCAGTTTAGCTGTGTTGGCAGCCTTCCTGATGGGATTTTTTTTCTTTTTTTTTTTTAATTTCACAGAGAGTGCTTGTGAGAAAGATATGGCTCTGGTGAGTCACAAACTCTCCAACCATTTCTACCTACCACTGATGTCTAGGAGATTATATGGACAACAGATCCACATGGGCAGCTATAAATAGCACCTCATTGTGAGGGCGAATTGCCCAGTGCTGATTTTTATCAGTTTCTGGGTAAAGTTTGCACCAGGAATTAAACAACACAAGACCCTGCCGTGTCTGAGAAGCTGTTTATGTGAAACGGTCCAGTGACCTCCCCTTGCTCCCTCTTATCAGCAGTTAGTCTAATGTCAGATGGAAACAGCCACCAGACAGCACAACTACGAACACGATTTCATGGAAGAACACCCACTTGAGAGCATAACAACTGAAAACGAGCCATGGAGAGCAGCAGGCACTCAGAACATCAATTGCACCTGACTCTCTGGGAAACCAGATGCATCATTTTTTGCTCATCTACCCACCTTACCCAACCCAGCCATGAATGAAGTCAGGACAGTCACATTTGGAAAAGATCAGCATGGCCTGGTGGCATGAAATCTGGTTTCTAACCCACTGTGCTACTGAGCCCCTGTGAGAACATGCCAAGTCACTTCCCCGTCTGCCTTTGGTGTATTGCAATTGTACGCGTGTTCCTCAGGACAGCATCTGCCTGTCCTTAGGACTCAGATCCTTAGAGGAATTTAGGCAACTAACTCTCATTGATTTCTATTTGAGTTAGGTGCCTAAATACCTTGTCAGCTCTGGGCCTACATATCTTGTGCAGTGACTAAGGGCTTGTCTACACTTACAATGTCACAGTCGCGCTGCTGTAGCACTTCAGTGATGCCCCATCTATGCCGATGAGAGTGGTCCTCCCATCGGCCTAGATAACCCACCTCCCTGAGAGACAATAGTGATGTCAGTGGGAGAATGGTCCCATCAACCCAACGTCGGTTGCACTAACTTTCCCTAGGAGGTGGATTTTTAATAGCTCTGCGAGAAGTAGCTATACTGACCTAATTTCCCAGCCTTGACCGGCCTTGCCCAGCTGGGCCAAGAAGTCTCAATCAGCCCTTATGCTGACATCTGCTCATCGATGGGAATGCTCTTTCTCCTTTTGTGGTGGGGTGGGATTTCTCAAACTGGCCTGAGTGACTTAGGAGCCTTTGAAAATCAATGGCGCTTCTCCTCCTCAATCACCAAGGCACTTTCGGAACCCCACACCCTCTATAAACAGTCAAAGATACCTGGTTAGGATGTCACACTTGGCAGGGTTTGCCAACTAGTTAATTCCCCACCCCACCCCCAGTTTCACCTGCTATGTTTCTGGATGGGATAATGAAGTCTGTGCTTCAGGGTTAAAGTCAGTCTTTATGGGGGATCAAGATAAGACTCATGGGGAGCCTAGGCCTCACAGCCTTTCCTACCCTGGGGTTTTACACCTTTCTCTGAAGCATCTGACGTTGCCTTAGGTCAGAGACAAGATGCTGAGCTAGATGGACCATTGATCTGATCTTGTCCAGCAAGTCCCCTGTTTTGATCAGAAGTCAGGCCTCTCCTGCATCTCTGTACTCTGTATGTGACTCTCTTCCTCTCTTGATCTCCACTAATTACCAAACCAGGAGTGTGTTCAGCGGGTTTAAACTCCCACCTGTTACCTTGTCAGAATGTTTATTTTGTGGAAATTATTTCCTGCCTAACAGAGTTCACTGAGACTTTTCTGCTTGGTGCTTGGTAAATTGCTGGCTTCGTTCTTTGAGTCACGGCACTGCTGGGCTCTCTACTTTTTACTAAAAAAGGTTTTTGAGGTTTAAAAAACCCCAAAACCTTCCTGCTGTACTTTGAAACTGACCACGGATGTGTCAGGAAGAGCAGCAGTTGCTATAAAGAAATACTATTGTAGCTCTGATTTCTAACACAATGACTCTGCTTGATTAGACCAGCTAGAGTTTTAGGTAGAACAGCACAGATTTTTGTCTCAGGCTTTCTGTAAATCCGGATGGGACTTCCTCATCTTGGTACAGTTTGATGCACAGCAGTAGATTGAGTTGGCAGGGAAAGGAGGATCTGACCCCAGATGTGGAAGTCTTACAGCTGTAACCCAAATTGGTGCATGGGGAGGGATGGTTTAGTGGTTAAGTCATTAGGCGTAGGCCTTGGGAACGAGGAAGTCAGGTCAGTGTTGCACAGATTTTGTGCGTGGCAGCGTGTGAGTCGCTTCATCCTTACTGGACCTGAGCTCAGTGGTTCTCAACCTTTTGTGGGTCGCAGTATGCTTCGTGCCATGCACCACCCTACAGCATGCCCCACCGCTCCCCGCCCGCTGGCTGAATCCAGCCCTTCCCTCCAGCTCTCCACGGCACATTTACAACTGTGTGGCAATACAGTAACGTGTCCCGACACGGTGGTTGATGACTGCTGGCCTAGTTAGCTGCCTGTAAAAATGCTCTCCTACTACCAGGGTTCTGAAATCCATTCATGTTTATGGGTCACGGTTAGCTGCACCTTCCTCCCTGTCAGCAAGCCAGGCCCTTGTCTTTACCTGTCTGGAGGTGGGACCCTAGCATTCTCCCACCTTCAGGCTATGTCTACACTGAAGGCGGCAAAATCGCCACTGTCAGCCCAGCGTGCCAGGAGCACTGAGCAGAGAGTCTGAACTCATTGTGGCACTCCCGGAAGTCAGCGTAGAAGTTCTGGGGGCCAGGAGGCATAGGGGAAAGCCGACCACAAAGGATTTGCGGTCGGCTTTCCCAAGTGTTTGCTGGCAGCTTAGCGGGGCTGGCTCTACTGTGAGGCAAGAGACAGACATGGCTTCAGGTGACAGTTCTTAGGGTGCCAATTCCCCATGAAGATCAGGCTGGCTCCCGCCTCTTCAACTCTTTCCTAGCAGCTCAGGCACTGTTAGTCAACCTGCAGCTCAAGTCATGTAGGCAAAGTGCACTTTAAATCCCTCTGCAGGCAGACGCTGGAGATTTATGCACTTTGGGAAACCATTTTCAACCTCCATGAATGAGATGGGGGGACACCAAATCAAAATTTGGCTTGGGGCACCACAATCCCTTGAGCCGGCCCTGCGGCTTAGGCAGTCACCACCTATTACGCAATGCATTTTACGTGCCTTGCGTAAATGATCGTCAACTGCCCCCAAAAAGCAGCCCCAGTGTAGATTAGGGCTTTGACTGATCACACTCTGTTTAATGACCTTGACCCAGCTGACTTGGCTGAATTCAGCTGTCTTGCAAGACTTCTCTCCAGAAGCCGCAAACACGGGGATGGAAAACAGCCTTTTCAAACAACGTGGCATTTAATTAGGCTTGGAAGGATTCAATTTTTTATTTGGAAAGCTTATTTTCACTGTACACGCAAACTTTCAAAAGGATATTCCCATCAATAACAGCTGAAATCAGGGTGACCAGACAGCAAGTGCAAAAACTCAGGCCAGGAGGTGGGGGTGCAATAGGCACCTATATAAGCTAAAGCTCTGGACAGTGAAACTGGCCCTGTAAAATTGAGCCATCTGGTCACCCTAGATGAAGTGTACAGACAGGCAAACTAAGGAATGAGGTGTCAGAGATCTCAACAATGTGATTGGAGACAATTTGCTTTGTGTATTTTAACAGATGATATTGACAGTGTTTTAATGGTCTATAAAGCTTTAACTTTCTCAGTCTCAACATCTACTGTCATTAAAAGATCTCTGTTTGGCTTCCCTATTGTCTGAAAATTTACATAGATAAAAATTGAAGGAGAGGCGAGAAAAAACAACTATCCATGTGATCTATTGAAATTGTAAAACAATAAAAATTGAATTCTGCCTGGCTACGTTTAATCTCAGCAGTAAGCAGAAAGCATACAAGAAAGGAGTTCTTGCCCCAGTAAAAGGTCTATATACCTGGATGTCTAACAAAGTTTAAT
Source organism: Podocnemis expansa (assembly GCA_007922195.1). NCBI lineage: Eukaryota > Metazoa > Chordata > Testudines > Podocnemididae > Podocnemis > Podocnemis expansa. Next base: position 8,712,483 of record ML682037.1, on the reverse strand, counting down.
ACTGCCTCCCCCGCCCACAGTTTAGGATAGCTCAGTTCTCAGGCAGGGTCTCTCTCTGGGAATACAGCCAGAAGGAGAATGACCGGCACAGGTAGATGCACAATTGCTTTCTCTGTCTCACCGGTTGGATTTGTGAACAAAAGACTGGGCAATGTCACAGTTGCTGCCTTTCTCCTTTCAGGTGCTAGATCAAACTGTGCCACCTGCTTGAGCCAAGAGTCGCTCCTCCCCGCATCAGTGCAGACAGACCCTGTGTCAGTCTGTTTCTCCCCAAACAGTCCCTGACAATTTTCTCTTCTAGCTCTCCTTTGAATGGTTTCTTTTTGAGCTGCCTGTTTGCAGCCGTGTAGCTTTGGGCTGGACCAAGGAGGTCGGATCTGCACGGTGAAGAGCGCAGCATCATTTCTTAACCTCTGGCCCTTTGCTCAGAAGTAGAACTGGGGGGAAATTATTTAAATTGTTGGGGGGAAAAAATCCTAAACAAAGTCTGAACTTTATTTTTCATTTTGAAATGATCATTCATTGCAAAACTTCCTTCAGTTTTACAGAGGAAAGTCTTCAAATTACGAGGAACTTTTCCTCCTAAGTTTTCCAAACTGCCAGTGAATCAAAAATAAATAAATAAATAAATAAACTACTGGAAAAAGCTCTAGCCAGGGTGAAGTTCCCTTGAGTCATCATGTTACCTTCCAGCTAACAACCTGTCATTCCAACCCTCACACAGCAAGCGTTTCTTTATAATCAGATCAGGAATCATTTCTCATCCCCTTGTCAATACAGATCAGTTTCACATCCTTCACGCTCAGATCAAAGGTGAAAAGGGCCACAGAAGAGCCTAAACAGAGGGCTGGACCATATAAAGGGATTTATGAGTCTGGCAGCAGAATCTAACCCAGGGGTCTCAAACTCAAATCACCATGAGGGCCAGTGCAGGGCCTCATGAGGATTAGTACGTTAGCCCAAGGGCCGCATCACTTAAACCTTTTCATACAACAATATTGCAAATATCAGTAATGATAGTGTCATTGCAGGCTGCAGGAAACAGCTTTAGGGGATGCATGCGGCCCGCGGGCCATGTGTTTGAGACCCCTGGTCTAACCTCTTTCCAGAGCAGTGTTTCTCTAGCTTTAGTTTACCAGGGAACACCTAAAGGTATTAAGTACTTTAAACTGAACACCTGATGAAAACTCATTTGAAAAAGCCAGCATGTACTGGCTGTAAGCTCATAATATCTGCCTACTACTCATTCCTGCAGAAACAATTCGGGAAACCAAACTGTATACGGTTTTATGAATATAACATGCATCTATTTCTAAAAAAATACATAATAATTATGCATACAACTTAAAACTGAAGTATTACTCAAATTTTATGGGAATTTTGGGCCTGCATGTTCAAACAAAGTTAATCTATTCTGGAAGCAAGTTTGTCAAAGAAAGTCTGACTGTGGAAGTTTTGTCTAAGTGATTTCAATGCCAACAGTAACAGCAGTGGGAAATTTAAAATGTGCTGATTGCAGCAAAGGAGCATGGTGGAGACAGACACTTATGTGCACCTGGAAGCTTTGCTGCAGCGGGGGCGTTTTAAATCTCTCAGGTACTCACTGGTTCACCACACTGCTCCTTCCCCTCTCACACTTAGCCCCCCCCATTGCTGAACCCCTTCACCCCATCCATGATGTTCTGTGGAATACCAGTTGAGAAACACTTTTCTAGACCCAGCGGTCCTGGGTTCGAGTGTCACTGATGCCTCCTGCCAGAGGCTGAGCCTGGGTGATTCAGTAGGGGAGGAGAGAAATGAATTTTTGGGGATTTTTCTGAGAACATGCTTTTTCACTGGAAAAAGCCTGTTTGAGAAAACTGAAACTTTTCATGGTAATGTACTCGTGTCGATAAGAAACATTTCTCACGTCTAGGATGGAAAATCTTGTTGAAAATCAAAGTAAAACCCTGCAATAAACCCATGCTTATGGGGCTCATCAGAGACACGGGAGATGCATGTTGCAGTCCCTCTGCTATGCGAGCCTAGAGGAGTGCCCTGACCACTAAGCTTGCTTGTTCTGGAATGGGTCTTTCTCCTCTTGGAGTTGTTCCACATTGCCCAAATAATCATGGGAACAATTTGAACCTGGATCTGTCACATCAGTGGTGAATGCCATAGCCACTGGGTTATCGTCTCGTAAGGAGCTAGACTTTCTCACTCTCTGGCTTTTCACAATAAAATCAAAAGAGAGACAGGGAAACATTTTAAACTTTCAAAATTTTTTGCAGGATGGGAAAAACCATCTCCTGCCCACCTCGAGCAGGGGAACGTCTTGCATTGACAGGATAAACCATGGCAATCAGAGAAGAAATGTATCCAGAAGGGCAATCACACCTGTGGTGTAGACCTGAAACCAGGTGAGGTAGAGGAAACCTGTGTCAAGCCTGTGATGAGTTTGACTAGAACAGCAACTCTTCCCCTGCTGAATGAATTCTCCTCTGGACCCTGTACAGCAGAGTGATGGTGTCTGTCTGTCTTGGTCTTCACTGCTGCCCTCGCATGCTGTGCACAGTTAAAACAGCCGCCTCATCTGACCCCACAGCCCCCGTGAATGCAAAATGATCCCTGCGTATCTTTTGTTCAGCTAGTAAATTTTGCAAATGTCTGATCATTACCAGCCTTCTCATGGCGACGCTCACCCGCCCCCATAACAAGCACTATTAAAGTAAAGTAAAGATTGTTAAAGCAATCGCACAAGAGTGGGAGCATCCATTATAATGAGAGCGTTAAGGTTGCAAAAACCATTTCTGCTATCACGTGCTCATAACTTTCACCTTCTAGGACACAATGTTCTGGCTTTGGTCTCTACCAGAAAGTGTGACCTGGGGCCAGGCCAGATTTAGGAGTGGGCGATCCAGGTGATCACCTGGGGTGCGTGGCTTAGGGCGCTGTTACAGTAACCTTCTAAAGCCAACCAGGAGTCCTGGGGCACTTTTAAACACTAACAAATTTATTTATCGTATGAGCTCTTGTGGGAGAAAATCCTACTTTGTCAAATGCTTTAAAGATCTTCTCCCACAAAAGCTTATGAGATAAATAAATTTGGGAGTCTTTAAGTGCCACAGGATTTCTTGTTTGTTTTACTGAAATAAACTAACACGGCTGCCCCTTTGGAACTTCTCAAGTCGTCACCTACTGAAACGCTATTTAATACTGGCCCACCCAACACTGGAGTGTTATTCAATTTCTAGAGGTAGCACATTTCAGTGATTCTTAAAAGGAAAGTGTGTCTATAAGCTTAGAGGTAATGAATTTTAGTTGCTTATATATGGCATAAATAAATGCAGATTTACAGACCTTAGCATGCAAAGTCATCCTCTTATAGGACAGAGATATGGCATGCAGGCAAATCATGCCTCAAAGTCAGGAAATGGGCTATAAATGCAATAAAAAGCCAAGGTGTTAAAAAGCTTAACAAACAGCAGCGAGGAGGCACGCTGAAGATGTTCCTCACCTGGGACGCCATTCGGTTTAGGGCTGGCCCTGCCTTGGGCAGACTCGTTGCTAAGAACTAGGCAAAGGAGATTGGTGGGAAAAGCTGGAAGAAGAGATACCGAAGAGGGTACAAAGAACAAAATAGCTGTCAGGTACTGACAGAGGCAGTGTGCTCTATTGGACAAGTGCTGACCAGCCTCGAGATGTTGGGAGACTCACTTCCCCTCCCACTCTTACTCTGTTTAGATTGCAAGGTCCTTGAGAACGGTCTTTCTCCAGGGGTCTGTACAGCACCTTGCACAGCGGTGCCCTGATCTTGGATGGACTACAACAATCAAAGAAGGGAGGGGCTGTCTTTAGTAACCAAGAAGCGTGGTTCTGCCCACTGGCCTTAAATCTGAATTCAGTCACACATCATCTATCAGCTGAAGAGCTAAATTCATGTGTCAACGTGCAATACTTAGGAAGATGGATGTTCGCAGGAGGTGTCTTTGCTCACCTATCTTGATATCTCCTTGCACTTTTCAAAGCATCCTATCCAAGAGCAAAAGCTATACCCCATGCTCTTTGGCACTCAGTCCGACAGCAAGAAGAAAAAGGATACTGAGAACTCTAGATTTGTGTCACTACAGGGGAGAGGGGATGTCTCAGCTTCTATTAATAAGAACTAAGTTTCTAGGTTTCCTGGCTACGGAGGAAAACTCGAAAGTACAAAGCAAGTGCATGGCTCAGAAACCAGAATGGAAATAAAAAGGATCAGACAATTAAAAAAAAAATTCTCTTGATTTTTAAGTTGACCTTGTGCTTTTTGGAGGTATGACTTGCGATTTTCAAAAGCTTGAGGTTAACGGTCTTGGAATAGCAAGGTATGCGCAGCTGATTCCAGAAGAGACGGTTGCTACTATTTGCCTGCAGGCCCCACGGAGGCTAAAGAAAATTGGTAGGATGTATCTGGGCAATAGAGAACAAACAAAGTCCTACAAATCAAGGTCTGTTTGTGGCAATGCTCAGTCTCAGTTTGCTTCTTTCATGAGGGACAAGTGGATGCCATGACTCATGTTTCAAAACTATAAACCTGGTTTTATAGGATATAAGGGCCTCTGGAGAAGAGACTATTGTGATCATCTAGTCCAGTGGCTCCCAGACTTTTTATGCCATGCTCCCCATCTTACTCGTGTCCACACACACACCCCAGCTGAGACTGGGAACAGAACCACAGTTGGGAGCAGGATCTGTGGTTGGCTGGGGCCTGAGGCTGGGAACAGGGCTGGGGCAGAGACAGGCTGGTTAGCACTTCCTCCTTCCCACCAGTGGAGGCTGGCCCGGATCTAGCTGTTCCTCCTCCAAAATTTCTCCGTGCCCCCTAAAAGGGTGTACCCACTATTTGAGGAATTCCGATCGAGTCTGGTCTCCTACATAACACAGGCCACGGGATGTCCCTGAATTAATTCCCATTTGAACTAGAGCAGAACTCTTAGAAAAACATCCAGTCTTGTTTTAAACATTGCCAGAGCCAAAGAATCCACTGCAACTCGTGGCAAGTTATCTCAATGGGTAATTACCCCCACCAGCCAAAATTTGCACCTAATTTCTCGTCTGAATTTTTCCAGCTTTCATTTCCAGCTGTCCTCTTGTTTAGTTCACTCGCTACTCCTCCACTCATTTTATCGGCACATCACTTTGGTTTGTCTCATTATCCCTAGCCTAACCCCATCACCCCACCACTGGACATGTACCACCCCTCTCACTGGTGAATTCGTCCACCAAGGCAGCAAGCAAAGTTCAAACAGACACAGCAAACCAGACATTCTTCGACCAACAGGTCTTGCCATTTGCACAAGGTGCTTGTCTCACTTTTAAAACAACAAGCAGATGCTGAGAAAGTGGGATCTTCTCCCATGAAAGCTCATGCAAAAAATAAATCTGTTAGTCTTAAAGTGCCACACAACTGCTTGTTGTTTTTTTACTGGACTAGACTAACACGGCTATCCCTTTGGAAACTCACTTTTAAAAGTCTTTGTGCTGACACAGGGTTCATGATCAATCAAATCTGTGTACTGCTTGTATTCCTATACGGGTCAGAAACCTGAACCTTCTTGCAGGCAGACTTGGAGCACCTAGAGGCATCCCATATGCACTGTCAGCACCAAATCCTGATCATAAAGTGGTTTGACTTTGGGCAAAACGTCATAATCGGGGAGAGATCTAGCCTTCCCCCTGTCACTTGCTGTATTCAAAAGTAGCATTGCAGGCTCTTTGGCCATGTTGCTGGGATGGAGAAAAACACTCAAATCTGCATCGATGCGTGAAGGGCTGCACGCCCTGACTCTGTTTGGCATTTCCTGTAGGGCCACCTCAGAGACTCGTGGATTTGCGGCAGTGAGCCAGGCCTGGGAAGTTCACTCCACAATGCTGTCAAGCGTGGTCACTCTGGTGTGGAACAATGGTCCTCGGTGATCTGTGCACTTTTGTTGATGACCTCATTCACCTCCCCAACCAAAGCTGGAGTAACTAGGAGCCTATTAGGAGCCCAAATCTACACCAGGCCTACACTAGACACCAGGCAGCTCTGCAAAAAGCTGTCATGTGGGAGCATGAAAAATGCAAACACCCCTACCTGCTGAATGAGCTAGGCTGACAAAACTTTCGGTGCAGATTTAACTACACAAATAGAAGAGTGTTCCCGTCACCTTACCTAACGTCATTTGGGACACACCAGCAGATGCTGCAATCTACACAGATGGACTAGCAGCACAGGTGTTGGAGTATAGATATGACGCCAGTGAAATCAAAGGAATCTGGGCAATAAATTCCCTTGTTTCTGTAGCCTGCAGAAATATATAGTTATGGTAGCGTTATCCTCTTGCAACATGTATTTTACCTCTCATTAAGTACATTCGTAGCCCTTATGGCTGTAGAGAAAAGTCAATATACAAGATCTCTGAAATATGCAAGCCCAGAAAGCAAATAAAAGAACCTTAATTTTTTTGTTTTTGTTAAAAGTCTCGAGTTTTAAGCTAATCACGTGATTTTGGGAGAGGCCTTGACATTTGATTGCTGAACACTTGGAGTCGGCGACACCAGTGCAAGGTGGCTCAAATCTGCCCGACCCTGCTCCCCCACATGAAGGCTGAGAAAAGTTGCTTGTCCCCCAAAGTATGTCGTGCACAATTGTACCTAGTGTTCCCCCCAGCTGACTGCAAAGTTCTGCACGTTTAGTACGATGTTAAGATTTATTTTTCTGATCGGCATCATTAAATCAATTTAGAAACGTTTAGCAAAACATTTTGCCAAGGCAAATTAAAGTGGTTGCACTTAGTGTTTTCAGTTCACAGCTAAAAGAGCAGTAACTTTTTTTCTGTTGTGCTGATGTGTGGGAAGTTAGAGGGGTGGGTTCTGAGTTACTACAGAGAATTTTTTTTTTCCAGGTGTCTGGCTGGTTAGTCTTACCCACATGCCCAGGGGTTAGCTGAGTGCCATATTTGGGGTCAGGAAGGAATTTTCCCCCAGGGCAGATTGGTAAAGGCTCTGGGATGGGGGGGTTTCACCTTCCTCTGCACTTCCTCTGGTTACGTGCTGGTGGCTTCTCTGTACCTTGAAGTCTTTAAGCCATGATTTGAGGAGTTCAATAACTCAGTCTTAGGTTAGGGGTCTACTAGGGAAGTGAGTGGGTGAGGTTTCATGGCCTGCATTGTGCAGAAGGTCAGACTAGATTATCACAATGGTCTTTTCTGATTTTAAAGTCTATGAGTCTATAAAGTTAATCATCCTGCAGACAAAAGCTGGGAGGTAATTACATATTGGAACAACCTTCCCGTGTTTAAACAGGTAAAGGAGTGATTTAAAGATTGCTCCAACCCCCCAAGGCCTTTCATTTGAAGGAAGCGCTGATGAGAGCAAAAGCAAAAGGACATAAGTGCCTTCTTAGGAAGGAGAATTTGCTCACGGTGTGTTGTGCACCAGGGAACTGACTGCAGCACTGTTAAGCCACTGGGTTTCCAGGGCCAGATCTTTTCGTTGCTCTGGGAAGCAGAGGGGTAAGTCTATGTCTTTGCCTTGGTTCTCTCAGGAAGAAAAGCTTATAAATGGAAAGGTGCGAGTTTAATGAAATTCCCTCTCCTACGTACCGGTTGACAGCTGCCGTTGGATGGTATATCTACTAGGTGGGGTGACAGTTCGTGCTAACGGAGGTAGGCCAATTTTAATCTAGCCACTTCAGGTGCCAGAACAGTGAGATTTCAGCAGTACGCATTTTCCGTGAGAAATTTATTCAGGTTTCTGGGCAGACTGGTACAGCAGTGGCTTCATTGCTTTGGGACTTGAGCTAGATTAAAGCTACCTTGAATACATCCACACAAGCTGCGGACACATCCACTGTCGGCAGCATAGACCTTCCCTGAGTCACCACCGATGGCTGAACGCCAAAGCACCCTGAGCCGAATGCCTAAGCTTCTATAAAACAAAGAGTCCTGGGGCACTTTTAAAGATTAACACATTTATTTATTGCATGAGCTTTTTGTGGGAGAATATCCTACTTCACTGGATGCCTTGAAGATTGGTCTGATGAAGTGTGATTCTCTCCCACGGAAGTTCATGCGATAAATAAATCTGTTAGTCTTTAAACATGCCACAGGTCTCCTTGTTTGTTTTTCTGGATTAGACTAATACGGCTACCTCTTTGGAACTAAGCTTCTAGAGTTTGAGCTAGAGAGCCAAGCTTCAAAGCTAGGATCTGTAACACTCACACTCTTCGTAGGTCAGGCACAGAGAGGAACATAAAACCCACGCTGACCCAGTGGGTTACACACACGCCCAGGCACTGCGCATCAGCAAAGAATGAAATCCTCCAAGGCCCTCTGCATTCAAGGGTTGAAATTCACCCTAGATTGGAGTCGCTGGCTGTCAATGATCCATCAAGGGCAACTATTGCAATAATCTAGCCCAAGATCCTTCACAACACAGTCCGGAGAATCTCCCTCAGTAACTTCTGTGTTGAGGCCAGCTGCCTGTAGAGCTGTGGGACCAACCAGTGACTTTTTTTTCACTCCACAGAACTGCACACAGCTTGGCAGCTACTCACGGGAGAGGGGGTTTCGGGGAGAAGCCGGGGGCATTGGAAGACAAGAGATGACAAAAGGCCCATGTGGCAGATCCAAGTCTGATCATTTAAGAGAGCATCTACCTGCCTCCTTCCTATAAGGCCTGGCCTTTATTAAAATTAAGGGCTGAAAATGGGTTAAAAGTCAGTTGAAGCTGGTCCATGTGCAGTGCTGTGTTGGTTATAGAACCGCAGGCTTAAAACCAAATTAGTTCAATCAGTGCAACAATAGAGGTGAATGTCTTTAGATACCCATAGGTGGTGCTAAATCAATACAATTTTTAAACCCGTGCAAGCTTCATCAATATATCCAAGACAGATTTAAGGGTACAGCAGATACACTGAGCCTGAAGATGTGACAACAGATACACCTGCACTTGTTTTAATCTAGCTAGCAGGGCTAAAAATACAAAGCTGTGCTGGCTCAGACCCTGGCCCTGACGAGCAATGTGAGTATGTACACAGGGAACCTGGCAGGTTAGCACTGTTCAGAGCTCAGGTGTGCCCACCTACAATCACACTATCGATTGCAGTATATAGTATAGATGACATGGGAGTTTCAAAGAGAAACTAGAGAACTGGAATTCATATGCAGATCTGACACCGTTGCTTCAGGATCAAATAAGGACTGTGGATTTTTTTTTCTCATTACAAAAGGTGGTTTGACCTCATCTTCCTCTGTAAAAGGGGTCTCAAACTTGAATCACCATAAGGGATGCATGAGGACTAGTAGAGGGTTGCATGAGGATTAGTACAGTAGCCTGAGGGCCGCACCACTGAAACCTTTCCATACAATGATATTGCAAATATTGGTAATGATCGTGTCATTGTGGGCTGCAGGAAATAGTTTTAGGGGCCACATGCGGCCCACAGGCCACATGTTTGAGACCCCTGCTCTATATGCTGTTCCCCAGTGTTTGAATCTAAACAACTGCTTTGATTCGCTGTAACAGTTTGACTTGCTCCTATAACTTACACTTCCCATTATTTATTTTTCTCCCATTCTGTAAGTTACCCCATCTTCAAAGTGTCTGACAAAGTGGGATTTTCTCCCATGAAAGCTCATGTGATAAATAATTTCTTAGCCATTGAAAGTGCCACAGGACTCCTTGCTTGTTTTGCTGAACTAGACTAACATGGCTCCTCTTTGGAACTTGTAAGTATATAAACTGTTAACCTGGGGATGTACATTAGCTTAACCAAACTAACTTGAAATGGATTTAAGTTGAACCAATGCAACCTGTGCATGCAGACAAGTTCTAAGTTAAAGCAGTGGAAACCCTTGTGTGGATTGGTTTAAAAATCAGACCGTTAGTTCAACCAGAAAAAACTACTAGGTGTGACGACATCAGCCAAATCAGATCGGATACTGTGAGAACGTTTCAGGCTTTCCCCCTGTTTTTTGGCGATATGGCTCCAAGTAAGTGACAATTGATTGACCTTTATGAACAAGAATGAGGTCATGGCAGTAAAACTCTGATAGCTCTCTTTGACTTCATATCTGATTTAGTAGGGAAAAGGGCTATGGCACAAAGATCATACATGGCTTTGTTGTGTGTCTGATAGAGAAGTATGTAATTGACCTGAAGGAGCTCTATAAAAGGCATTTACGAAAGAACTTCACAGCACAGATTAGAAGTTAGTATTTGGATAGGAAATTGTCCTCTGCGGTATAGAGATAGCTATTATATTTGCATATAGTGGCTGATGTATTATTCTGATTTAGTGGGTACATTCTGCTGAGACCATTTAGGAGGGACCCAGTAGCCCAAACAAGTCCTGAGTCCGTATGGAGAGAAGACTGGGGAAGGGGGGGGAGGGTGTGATGTGGTATATATCCTACAGAGGCCCAGCAAGGGATTATATGGACCTGAGGAGGGTATGACCAAATGCACCGCTGTGTTCATAGCCTACACATCATCGTAGTAATCTTTGTACAAAACAACCATTGTAAGAGATCATCTGAAAACTAGTCACTCACTGGTCAATAACATCATGATGAAATGTGTGTAGCAATGTCATTTGTAAAGTTCTTCATCCCCCCCAAATAATAGGTGTAGCACATATTCAAACCCACACAGCCCCAATTAGTCAGAACTCCTCATGCAGGCCTCAACTGCCCCTGCCCCAGCAGCACACGTTCCCCTTATCCTTCCCTAGCTCCTTGCCAGGCTGAGCCATGAGACCAGCCTCGCTGCGCCCGACGCCATGCCTTTCCTGCTCACTCAGTGCCAACGTCTGGTCCCCAGCACCGAGAAGAACTGTGGCAGGGACCAAACAGGCTGAATGGGATGGCTGCTGGCGGCGCTTCCAGCCACATGTACCACTGAGGCAGGTTTCTGGAGTTGCAGCGGAAACCAGCAGGAGAGCCTACCAGCCACACAGAAGAACGGGGCACCAGTGAGGAAGGTGCTGCAAGAACACGAAGTGCTCCAAAGAGCTGATCGCAGAAACATAGAAGATGAGGGTGGAAGGGGCCACAGGAGGTATCTAATCCAACCCCTGCCCAAAGCAGGACCAATGCAACTAAACCATCCCAGCCAGGGCTTTGTCAAGCCAGCCCTTAAAAACCTCTAAGGATGGAGATTCCACCGCCACCCTGGGTAACACATTCCAGTGCTTCACCACCCTCCTAGGGAAAGGGTTTTCCCTCATATCCAACACAGAACTCCCCCACTGCAACGTGAAACCATTCCTCCTAGTTCTGTCATCTGCTACCACTGAGAACAGACTAGTTTCATCATCTCTGGAATCTGACATCTGAACAGACGGAGTCCCAAAAAGGAGACATGACTCATCAAGGTTCCCAAAGCATGTCAACAGCAGATCCAGGATCAAAATCTGGTCTCCCTAAGGCCCCTACCATGGCCTCGTCCCTAGACCACACTGCCTTTACCAGGAAGTAGCATTGCTGCAGACACTGATCTGATTAAATACTGACACGCTCTCTTGAACAGTCTTCTTCTCAGATGGCTTCTGTGCATTGTTTTACCAGTGCTACTCTTACAGTTGGAGCAGGTCCAGCCTCACAAGTTCAGCATCTTCCAGCTGAATGCTTTGCACAAGCCAGGAAACATCACGGCCTCACAGCTGTTAGAGCTTTCTGCTCCAGTCAGGGCATGTAACTCCCTGGCCCAATCAAAACCTCTTGTGGCTGACCAAACTTACTCTAGCAGGGCCAATAATAGGTGAGGATGGAATAATGCTACCAAGCTACTGTTGCCTGGAGTATAGGGTGGGCACAGAAAATAGCCCATAAAAAGAAATACCATTATTCCAAGAGTAAAATGATACCCCAGAGTTTTCCATTGATGGGGGTGGTGGTAAATTATAATGGATTACAGCAATGTACCCTCTAATTTTTTGTAGACTGTGTGTGCAAAAAATGTCTTTGTGTGTGCAAAACATTTCTGTGTGCACTAATATTAGCGCTGTTGAATTTTTTTGTGCATGCTTTATTTTATGTGCACAGGTTTCATGACCTGTGTGCACATCCACAGCTTAGAGGGAACAGGGGACCACAGGGTGGCCAAACAGGCAGCTCTATCCTGAGGCAGAGCCCCTTTAGGGCAGATATATGGACTGGTAAAGTGGCTGATCAGCTCTAGCTGGGAATGGATCTGCTTGCGTGATGAACACCTGATATCTATAAAAGGGTTCAGAGCCCTGAGCTAAATGGCAGGGGGATGACAGCTGTATGGGACAGGCACTTGGGGAGGGAAAAGTAATGCAAATAACAGTATGTTTTGGTACAGAGCACCTAATCCGTGGCTGTCACAAGCAAGAACGGCTTTCAGTACTGTACAGGGATGATTCCCAACCTGTGATCTGTGGACCATCAGTGGTCAGCAAAGGTACTGCACTTGGTCCATGGGAGTGGTGGAGGGGAAAGAGATAATTACTCCAAGTAAATGGACTGGAGGTAAAATGTAGCATGATGAGTGCACTATGTTTGTGAGCAACCGTAAAAAATTATTAGAAATAGATGCATTTTTAACTCCCATTGATGTATAACTTTGACTTCCGTCAGTCATAGATTATGTTAAAAATGTTTAAAACGGCTTGTTTACGTGGTGGTCCACAAAAATCTTTTGATGACAATATAGTGGTCTGCAAGGAAAAGGTTGGGAACCGCTGCTGTACACAAAGGCCTGGTGAAGCCACTCTGTTCCCCTGATAGTGGGGGCCGTATGGTAGACAGCAGGCTCTGCTCAAGCCCTTTGTGAAAACCTGCTAATTCTTTTCACACCCCCTTGGTCTGGTTTTCTGCTGATCCAGATGGTGCAAAATGCATTCAGAACGGTAGCGTTGCACCTTGAGCGCAATGGCTGTGCAGCTCTTGGAATGTGTTGAGGTGGGGGAGGTGAGCGCAGGACAACAATTCCTTTGCTAGGGGATCTAGCTGGTGATTTCGAGGTCGCCTTTGAAGTGTGCAATTGTTTTTTATTGGTTCATTTTTAAATCCCATTCTTGGGCACCAGTGACAGCAGATGCAATGCTGAGGCAAGCCAGGCAGCCAGCAGGGGAGCAAAACCATTGCAATTAGAGTAGGAATGTTGGACTGAGACAGGGTGGCCCTGATCTAAAACTTAATCAAGTGCAAAAAAACGTGCACAACTGTCACCTGCTCTGGGAGGTACCTGACAGGTCCTGTGACCAAGGGCTGAGTTAGTTGACACTGAGGCATTTGATGATATCACTTCATAAAACCAATCCAAATTCAGATTTCTCAAACTGTACTAACTACTCGCACTAAAAACTTCATTTGGAAGCTAGCTGTGAATGCAGCAGAGACCTTTTTAGCTCAATAGAGGTCTGTGCTTTAATCTCTCCAGCTCATATGCTCCTCTATTTGATATAGGTCATCTAAAATATGGGTGTCAAATACACTGTGGACCACAGACTGTATTTGGGGCCTATTTCACAGGTCCATGTGGTCATCTAGAGTCCCTGCTCATTGGGGGCGGGAAAAAGTTTCCAGCCCTTCTCTTGTCCGCAGAGATACTTGGACCTTTGAGGTTCTCCGCCGCAGCCATCCCTGCTCCAGTCTGCAAAGAGCCTCTGGGCCCAGGACCGGACTACTCCCTCTTTCCTGCCAACCTCATCAGAGCATCAAATCTACAAACTCCATGAACTGTGTCCTGGCTGATTATTTTGGCAGCTGGAAGGAGGTGAGAAAAGTGCTGCAGGAGGGGGATGGAGGGAGCCTGTGGAACTGGTAAAGGGAGTTAGAGGGCAGGAAAGGTGGAAGGAAGAAAGGTGGGAGCCAAGGGGGTGGCAGGGCCAGTGGCATAGCAATGGGGGGGGGGCAGGCTGCAGAGGGTGCTGGGCTGTGGCAGACTGCAAATTGTGCCGTGGTGCGAGGTGCTTGGGGCGAGCACAAATATGGGTTTGGCCCCCTGGCAGTGGTGGGTGACGGGCACTCTCGCTACACCACTGGGTAGAGTTGGTGGAGGGAGGAGGGTTTGGTGTGCAGGGGTGGGGGTTGCAGGGAGGGGGTGGAGGGAAGGGATGGGGGGTTGCAGGGGGGGTGGAGGGGAAGGGGTGGGGGTGCAGGACAGGGAGGGGCGGAGCAGGGGCACGTGGGGGTGCTGGGTCCCTGGACCGGTGTAACACATTGTTGCTGGCTGTGCACGGGGCTGCAGGAGGCTAGACACGCGCCACCCCAGCCGGGGGCGGGGCGAGTCGGGAAGGGGGCGGGGCGTGGGCGGGGCCATTCCCGGCTGCGGGCGGGCGGGGGCGGAGGGAGACGGGAAAGGGGCGGGGCCGTCGGCGGCGGCGACCGAAGGCGGCCGCGAAGGGGGCGGGGCGTGGGCGGGGCCATCACGGGCTCCGGAGGAGGGAACGCAGGAAAGGGGCGGGGCGTGGGCGGGACCATTCCGGGCTCGGGGAGGGGGGACCAGGTGGTTTCCAGTCAAAACGCTCGGCGCGTGGGAGGGGCGGCGCCGCCGAACCTCAGGCCGGGCTCAGCGGGACGTGCAGGTACCGCGCTGGGCGCAGCCTCCGCTCTCCCCCTCCTCTCCGGGGTGTGGTGGGCCGGTCCGCCCCTGAGGGGCTGGGGTGACCGTGGGGCGGGGGCGGGGCTCCCAACGGTCACTCTGGGGGCGGGGGCGGGGCTTCCAACGGTCACTCTGGGGTCTGTCCTGCTGAGGTGAGGTGAGGTGAGGTGGGGGGGGGCTCTTCCTCCCCTTGCCTGGCTTGACCCCCCCATGTTGCCATCCAGGCCTAGGCACGTGCACCCCTCTGACCCCTTCCCCCCATGGCCCCCTGGGCCCCCTCCAGCCCCTGTGGCCTTGCCAGTTTCTGCCCCCACCCCCATGGTGGGCACCTGCCCCTCTTGGCTGACCTGGCCCAGCCCTGCCTAAACCTGCACTGACTTATTTTGCTTCTCTCTTCTTTTGCAGCCGCACAGCGATGGCTAATGCGCTGCCTCGCCTTGTGCTGAGGGGCTTTCCGCCTTGCTGATTCCTTGACTGCTTATTTCCAGGAAGGATTTGCTTTAGAGTCTTCTCTTACCCTCCCTGCCCAGTCTTTCTTCCCCTCTATCTGCCGTCTCTTGCTTAGACGCTCTCCTGCCATCCTGTTTTTCCTTCCCCTGTGGTGCCTGCAGCTTATTAATGTCTAAAAATGTCAGCTCGGTTTAATGGAACTGACAAGTTGTACACTGTTGACAAAGTGTTAGATAAAAACAGACCCCCTCAGGTAGCTGTCTGAGGTGGGTACAACTGACCTAGGATTGTTAAGGGTTTGGGCACCATGTGGCTGCTATTCATGCTTTGCTTACTAAGGCGTCCAGATCATTTAATTAGCCTGATGAGACATGCCTTAACACTGGTTTCTTTGTACAACCCCTGCCACCACTTTGTTCCTTACCATTTTGTTTATGGTTTTTGAGCCACTTCCTAACCCACAGCAGTTCTGTCTGAGCCACTTTGAATTAATTTCCCAATTAAGATTATGAGGCACAGCATCAAATACCTGACCAAAATCTGAGAGAATCAAACCCGGCTTGCTTGCTTTCTTATTCACTCTAGGTTTGTAGTGACTTCCTCCAATGTATTCCTAATGATAGAAATTTGCTTTATTGAGATAAGTCACCAGGATCTTTCTTCTTTTGCAAGAAAAACTCCTTTGTGTCTAACCGCTTGCTGAACCTGGTGCCTCTCCCTGCATGATGTTTGGGGACATGGGTAAAAGGTTAAGGCTTCTCCATTCACTGTGACACAGTGGAGTAATTAGAGGGAAAAATGTCTTTTGAGGGGACAAGGGAAGGAGAAAATGGGCAGGCTGGGTTAGGAGCAGTCTTTGCTTGGGGCAAATATGTGAAGTATGAAAAGATGAGTGTTTTGGATTTTCCCTCTCCCCCTGTATGATTGTCTCTCCTTCTTGGAGCTATAACTTGCTGATGTAGTAACACGAAAGGGCTGGTGTCTGACAGACAGAGTTGTTTGATGGTATTAAAGTGAGGTTTTACAGAAGCCAGTTTTCACAAAAACACCCTCCTAGGGTTGCTGCGCTCCATGGCTTGCTCACCTCCCACACTAGATTTGGTTAGTGACTCATCTTCCTTTATGGGTTCATCTTAAAAAGCTGTAGCGTGTCCAGGAGCATCTGCATTTCCTCCTGAAGGGAGCCTTTGTTCAAAGTTAAGTTTTAGTCTGGAGTCTGCCAAGTCCAGGGTCCTGCTGCTGCTGTAGAGATACCCTTCTCTTGCAATTGCTGTACAGTGGGTGTGAGATGGGTCAGCAAGGCCATCTTGGCTTGTGGCTGTAGTACCTGGGAGAATGGGATAAAGGCTTTGATTAAATATTTAAAAAACAGTACAATTGCCAAAGAATATTATAAGCTGTCATCTGCCAAAGACAGAATAATTCTGCAAAGTTCAGTCATTTATCACTCTAAGCCTCTTTCTCCCACCACAAAACTAGCAGTTTACAAACTGCATCTGACTTGACGTTCTTGCTGTCAATCTATTCTAAAGTATTTGAAAGAGTGCTTGTGCCAAAAGGCAGCTCTTCTGTCATTCAGGTGGGAGTCTTCTGCCTTCTCAGAAATTTGTCAGCAAACCTGAAATGCAGGGAAGTTCACATTCATCTCCTTATGGGACAATGGAGTCCTGATAGCTCTAGCAAGAAAATATTTTTCAAAGCAGTACAGCTTTGTTGATTAAAATGGTATCCTCAGTGCAAATCTACTGCATTAATTGGATCTGAATGATTTTTACCAGATGCTCCAGAGACTTGAGCTGTGTATCTGGTGAGTTCTAATCACAGATGGAGAGAGTAATGGTACCAAACACTGTCTCTAAAAGTTTAGTTAAAATGTATTAGCAGCAGCTGTTTGTAGACATCTGTGTGAAACCATCTCAAAGTTCTTTTTAAAACTACCTTCTAAAACAGGCATGAATACTTATCCCTCTATCTTTAACTTGGTACTTGTGTTTCTGACTGACATGAGTCTTGCTTGTGGTCATATCAAGATATGGGACTGTACAACAGAAGGCTGGATGGTTTCTTTCAAAAACAATTAAAAATAAATAAATCCTTCAATTGTCCGGAGAATTGCTTTCTGTTTGCTTTTTGCTAAGCTTTTTGTGCCTAGATACTAAGGTGCTTAAGACAGATGGCTATATAATAGAACCCTACATGAAGTGCAAATACAAGTGCTACTTGTGGAGAGGTGACTATTTCTGTCCTTGGTTAAAATGACTGTCTTTTTAAAAACTTCTGTAACTTAGCCAGAACTGAAACAATTCACCTGAAACTTCCTGTGACCTTCTGTGGAGTAGTATTAGAATCTGGGGCAGCTGGAAAAAGAATGATCAGATAACAAAAAGCTGAGGTTTGCAAAACTTCTTTGCTGGAAAATCCTGAGCTCAAGGAAAAGATGGAGAGCTGTGGGTTTTAACAGTGAGCTCCCTGAGGGTATGTTTATACTGATGGTGGCAAGCCATTGTCCCTGCACTCTTCTGGGTTCGATTGAGCAGTCTGTCAAGATGCACTCAGTCACTTCAGAGTTCTCAACAGTAACTCCACCGCAGAAGTAGTGTAGCACTAAGGCGACCAGACAGCATTTTGATTCACGTTGGCATAGTGTGTTGGGTGTGGTAAGTGGGTGATAGTAAGGTGACAGAAGATAGGCAAGGTATTTCACATACCTTGTGTCTCTCCCATCAATTGCCTCCGAAAAGTGGGGCAAGTGTAGACAATGGCTCAGAAACATATTTCCCTTCCAGCTGATCAAGACTAGGGAGATCTGGGATCTGCTACAGCCTGTACCTCTTAAAACAGAACGAGGATGCTGTGCTCCAGTTTAATTAAAAGTGGGGGATATAATTGACTTGGCCCCTGAGCCAAATCTGCTCAGTTGGCAAATACGTACTGACAATAATCCAAGGTAGATGTGTTAAAATGAACCTTCCTGCAACTCATGTATTTGCTCTTCCTGCTACAACAGAAGTTGAGCTTTGCCCATGTGGGGTCCTCTATGTCTCCCTGTCCCCAAACCACCTGAAGATTACACTATATTAACTAGAAAATATTAATTTCTGAGGGAGAATGAAAGGGGGATTTGATTTAGTCAGATAAGTTGTATACAAACCCAACACTGTTTATATTTATGAAGAGAATCCCTCCAGCAACACCATTCACAGTGTAATTCTGTGAAGAGAAATTGTGGTTCCCAAACATTTTAATAGCCTATTTAAAGAGGGTAGTTTTGATAATACAAATAGTTTATTGATGGCAGTGGGACAGTTATTAACAGCAATTTTGGAATGTGGAAACAGTCTGTACTTGTGGGAAGGGGGAAAGGGAAGGACTGGTAAACCAGAACATGAGGAATATAAACTGCAAGATAGAAAGGGAACAAAAGTCCAACCAGATAAGCCAGGTCAAAGACTCTTGTTGGGTTTTAAAGTAGATTAAAAAAAAAAAATCCTGCTGCAAATAAGATGACTAAAGGGAGGTAAATTAGAATGCTAGTATCTTGTTCCAATAATTAAGTTTGGCAGTGTATTCTGGCTTAGTTGTGGCTTACTGGGGACATGTTCTGGAATATACAATGGGTTAGAATAGCTTGTGTGATTGAGGGTAGTGAAGCCAAGTCTTCTAAAATGAAGCTTCTTAAATACTGGATTCAGCCTGCACAGCCATATAAGTGATGGTCTAAGATTCCTGGTGTGGACTCCTGTATCCCTTGTCTTCTGACTTTGGGATCCTCAGTGTCTTGGTGTCCAGCTTGGGCATGAGGGTGATTTCCCTCCCCTCCTACCCCCCACACCAAGTTCGTTTGGGCTCAAGGGTGCTCACAGCCCCTGAAAATAGGGCACAACGTTGTCTCAAGTTGAGCACTCAGAACAAGAAGCAGCAGCTTAAAATATGGACCTCAAAATATCCATTCCAAAGTGAAAAAGGGACGTGAAGAAGTTAAAAGCCATGCACGGAACTCCCAAGCCCTGTTACCTGTATTTAAGCTATGCATATTTAAAGCTGTTTTACACTAATAGGTGTTACCTAGCAAGCCATTGATGATCAGTGGGGAAAAAATAATAACCCAGTTAATAGTCTTTGCTCTTTAAGACAAATGCATCTGTTTGGTTATATTCAAAGAGAAGAAAGAATGCTAAAGTACCTGGTATGCCTAGGGCTTTAAATCCTCCTTGGCTGATATGATTAGTTGTTACATGGGAGTTTTATTTCTTTGGCCTTCAGCATTTTGTATTTGAAATATCAACTGCCAGACACCTGAATATCCTATCTCTCAGGGCTAAAGGACAGGAAAAGGAGGAAGGGTTTCAAGGCAACCCCTTTAACTAGCTGTCACCTTTCCTTCTTGGTCAGACTGATTTATTTTTATTACCATATAGAGGATCCATGATAATGGCTTGACATTAAGGTTGGTAACTTCCATTATGTGCCAGAGCCACCCCTCATCTTGCCTCTTTTCCTCCATATACAAATTGAGATCATTAGCTTTCTGTCATCACCATTTTTCTGTGGTCAAGGGATCACTGCACATAGTACCTTCACGGGAGAAAAATCCCACTTTGTCAGATGCTTTGAAGATAGGGGGACTAGACTAACGCAGCTCCCTCTTTGGAACTTACCCTGGGAAGTAACTGCTGCCTATAGCTTGCTGACGATGCGGACTTAAAAAGCTCACAGAATGGTGATCTGAAAATTTAATATGTGCATTTTAATCTTGTTGCCAGGACTATATACCCCTTGCCTGGAGCATCAGTCATTGCTAATACAAGTCTGGATCTTGATTTTGAAACATTTGTGTTGACAGCACATAGGTGAGTAGCTCTTTAAATGCTTTATATACAAGATAGTTTTGCAGCATTTCAAAAATGCAACTATTATTTTTGTGCTTGTGCTTGGTCCCCTTGGTTTGAAATGCCAGCTCTAAATATTGTCTCTTACAAAACCAGACATTTGGGAAAAATGCTTTACTTCAATTCTGAGACCTGAATTCTCGGTTACCCTATAATGTTCTCACATACTGCTCTGGCCTCCTAGAAGTATACACCTAACTTCAGTCCTTTTCATATGGCCGGAGGAGGTAACGGGTGCTTTTGGTGTAACTGCATCAGGCACTGAATTTTTAGTAGCTTTTTGTTCTAATGACTCTGGAAGTGAAGTAGTAATCGGCTTGATGACATGAGTGTTTCTTCTGCTGAAAGGTACAGCTTCCCCTGAACAGTTGTCAGACACAAAGACCCGATGACAGCCATGTCTTAGGCACTGTGTATACACAGGCTGGAGTCTTTATAAACCGTGTAAAATCAAAACAAAATATTTCCTCCTCCTTTGCTGCTTCTGCTTAAACTGCATGCTAGCACTGTTGGTCCTGCTGGCATGATCCAGGCCAAACCTATTGGCCACCCAAACCATGTTAGAAAACTGTCTGGCTGGGATCATAGTTGACGTGGGTTTGAAATGTTACCTCAGTGTTGCCCTATTTTGTATGGGTGAAGACACTGCTATGGTCTGCATTCTTGTTTTTTCTCCATATGTGGTATCCAAAGATAAAGCTTTTAAAACTGATCCCTTCTGTATCTGAGACTTCTAGCACAAGACTGGTATAACTGATGAGACAGCTAGGAATTCTGAACTTCTAGCAGAGCCAGAGTATGTATAGCTGAGTAAGGTATAGCTGAAGTCACCTCATTTTAAAAGGCCGTTGCTAAGCATTTTGCGGTACTGGGACTTCAGAGTTGCATAGTCCTGATTCTTGAGCATGCACCTAACGTAACTAACTATGGGGCTCAGTTGTTTCTCTCTTCTCCCACCAGACACATACCTTTCAACCTTCCCGGGCACGTGTCTCCATCACACGTGTCCCACAAGTATTGTTCATGTAGGAAGCTTGAAAGAGTGTAGGATTCTTTGTCCCAGTGTAAATAGTGGAAACTCTGCTTCTTGATTCTGTATTTCTAATGTAAATAACTTTCAATGATAAAAGCAAGGAAGATGCCAAACATGCTTCAAATATAAAGAACTTTAAGGCTAAAATGGGGTAATGCCCTTTGAAATGAGCGACACTTGGGTAGTATGACGTTTACTTGTTAAGTGAATTTGCTTTCTGTTTAATTTCCTGTCTTTATGTGTTCCTGTCAGGATTGTCAGAAATCTTCATCGGTCTTCCATGGGTCAGGAAAATGTCTGAATCTTCTCATGGATTTCCAAACATCTGATTAGTTAGGTCGTATCCAATTTTCAGGCCTGCTTTGCATAGACTTAAATTTTAGGTTGACCTAGCTACTTCACTTGACATGAAAAATCCACCTAGCTTTGCTAACGTAATCCCTCAGACTAGATGCAGCTAGGCTGAAATATGAAGAATTCCACTGACCTAACTACTGTTGCTCAGGGAGGCCCTACACTGATGGAAAAATGCCTTCTATAGGTATCTGGTGCGTCTGCACTATGGGATCATGCTGACATAGCTATGGTGCTGCAGTTATGCTGGTTTAGTCTGTCAGGTGACATGGCCTCAGTCTCATGTCTGTGAAACAGTTGTAGAGT
Source organism: Podocnemis expansa (assembly GCA_007922195.1). Taxonomy (NCBI): domain Eukaryota; kingdom Metazoa; phylum Chordata; order Testudines; family Podocnemididae; genus Podocnemis; species Podocnemis expansa. The sequence continues at coordinate 8,690,877 of ML682037.1, read as the reverse complement.
CCATGAATATGCTGACATGGTTGTTTGTTTATAAATATTTATAGCACCATAAATCTAGGCACTTTGCAGAACACAGATAAGACACATTCGCTTGCAGTCTAACTATATATTTGCTTGATTCTATAGTTTGTTTGCTTTCCAGTCTCAGAACTGGGGTCATTCTTCAAGTTTGTGTTCTACACGGTCATGTGGCTCAGTGGGTAGGGCACCCAATTTGAAGACCTGTTTCCTTCCTAGCTTTGACACCAGGCTTCTGGGTAGTGCAGGACAAGTCACTCACCCTGTTTTGATTCAGATTTTTCATGTGTAAAATGGAAATTAAAATGACTAACTTCTTTTGTAAAGCACCGTAAGAGCTCTTTTCATCCATAGATAAATATTATTAATACAACTGACCAGAGGACTTGGCTTTTTAAGCAGGAAAGATATTAACTTTAAAATGAATGTAACAAAGTACTCTGCCGTAATACAGTTCAAATCCTGGATTACACTAGGAGTATGGAGCTCATGCTGGTTAGTTCATATGTCTTTTGCTGGCTTGGGTGTTTTTTTTCCAGTACAGCACAGTCTTGGCTAGTGAGCAGATATGTTGCTTTTCCTGCAATCCTGTGATTTCAGGTATGAAACTCTTATCTGTAGTTATGCTAAAAATAGCACTTGTTGTTTCAAACTGTAATTATCTCAGGCTTGTGTGCTTAGAGGTGACTACTTTGATTTATTTCTTGTCTGATTATTTCTGGCCATGTCTCCTTCATGTTCAGCTTTGGCAGAATCATTTTAGTGAGTTGGGCCCTGGACTAGGAGTTCCTAGAACTCCGTTTCTGTTCCTGTCTGTGGCACTGACCTGCTGGGTAACCTTAATCAAGTCACTTTGCGCCCCCCCCCCCACTTGTTGTCTGTCTTTTTCAAGGCGGCATGGTCACTTCCTGTGTGTCCTACCACAGTAGAACCGTGATCTTGATCCTATAGCTGCACCATAATAATAAGTCATGCCAGTGACTGTGAGATGCATCATGAATGACTTATTTGTGGGTATGATACTTAGTGAAAGATGAAGCTTCCACATTGCAAAAGATACTTTCTTAATTTATGTAACTAGTTTAGCTTGTAATTCAACAGCCGCCCTAGCAAAATGTTTAGGAACGAAACCTTTGTAATGGGAAAACCTTACTACTGCTCTTGATTATAAAGGCATTGAGGTTGTGAAGAGGCTATAAAGGACTGGATCATTCACTTTTAATCTTTGAAGACCCCACTTAAGTTAATGTGACTACTCCATGCTTAATGTGTGCCCTTTGGCGGGGGGGGGGGGAGGGAATAATCAGGAATGAACCCCAATTAGTCAGGAATGAGTCAACAATGTGCTCTTGTTGCCAAAAAGGCTAATGGCATATTCAGCTGCATCAGTAGAAGCATTGCCAGCTGATCAAAGGATGTGATTATTCCCATCTGTTCAGTGTTGGTGAGGCCACAGCTGGAATACTGTGTCCAGTTTTGGGCTCCCCACTACAAAAAGGATGTTGATAAAATAGAGAGTCCAGTGGAGGGCAATGAAAATGATTAGGGGTCTGGGGTACATGACTGATGAGGAGAGACTGAAGGAGCTAGGCTTATTTAGCTTGCGGAAGACAAGAATGAGGGGGTATTTGATAGCAACCTTCAACTATCTGAAGCAGTGCTCCAACAAAGAGGGAGCTAGGCTTTCCTCGGTGGTGACAGAGTTCAGAACAAGATGCTGCAGCTGGGGTGGTGGAGATTGGATATTAGGAAAAACTTTCTCACTAGGAGAGTAGTGAAGCATTGGACTGGGTTACCTAGGGAGGTAGCGGAACCTCCCTCTTTGGAAACATTTAAGGCCCAGTTAGACAAAACCCTTAGCAAGGATGATTTAGTGAGAGTGGTCCTGCTTTTAGCAGGGGGTTGGACTAGATGACCTCATGAGTTCCCTGCCAGTTCTAAGATTCCATGATTAACAAGGTTCTCCTCCACTTGGTGAATGGGAGGAAGAACTCTGTCTTTAATTGTGACAAGTTTTCTAAAGTAAGAGAAACCCTGTACCTTCTCCACCTGAGCACCAAATGTCTTTGCTAGGCAGTTCTCTCAGCCTAGTGGTCACCTAAAATAAATTGTAAACCATTCACATTTTGGAGGCAAGTTCCAGAGGGGTAGCCTTGCTAGTCTATTTCAGCAAACACAAGCAAGGAGTCCTGTGGCACTTTCAAAGACTAACACATTTATTTATCACATGGATGTTGGTGTGCACAATCCCACTTTGTTCAATGAATGAAATGTAAAATATAGCAAGCAGGCTGTAAATGTATAGATACAGCAAAGGGTTGTCACAAGGTTAATTCAAACAGATCGAGGGAGATACAAGATGTCTTTATCTCATCATTCTTAGTCTTTAAAAGTGCCCCAGAACTCGTCGATTATAGAGTTATAAAGTGGTAGCAACATTAGTCTAGTTCAGCAAAACAAACCAGGAGTCCTGTGGCACTTAAAGACTAACAAATTTATTTATCGCATTGTTTTTTCAACGTTTCTCCTAGAATGAGGATCGCTTATTTAAAAACTTCTCTCTGAAGAGGGAAAAATAATTACCTATAAATCTTTTCTCTGAAAGTACATGATCATAGCAGATTCACCCTCTTCCCCTTGCTTCCCTGGGTGCCCTCAGCTGTGGTGCTAGAAAAGGAACTGACAATTGAGGGCTGGTTGGGCTGTTCTGGCTCTGCCTTCGGCTCACGTGACTGCAGCTGTGCTTAGTTCTATATTCTCCGTTTACTGATCAGCTCGAAACCAGTCTGTCACCGGAGACGCAGACCTGGGAGTTGGGACCTCTTAGAGCTGTGTGCTGCCAGAGATCAAAAACTGAAGGTAAAAAATCTTTTCTTTTGTCTCGCTTACAGCTTATTACTCCTTTTGAGTTCTCCTTCCCCCTCCACTCTTGGTGCTCCAGTTTTACTAAATTCAGGTGACATTTGCTGAATTGAGTGTGATCTTTCTCAATTGTTTTCTTAATGCAGACAAGATGATAGTCCTTCTGAGACGCTCTTTAATACAGTCAGACTTGTTTTTAGAAAAGTCTCCCTACTGACAGTTGGTATGAATTGCAAGGTTTAATGATTTACTACTTTATCCTGTAAAAAAACAACAAGGAGTTGTTTATCCTGAACTTCACTGTCTTTCTACATTATTGAATGTTCTACATCAGTGGCTTTCAGACCCAGAGTAAGGACCCAGTATCGGGTCGCAGGCTCTCAGGTACTGGATCACGGCACCCCCTGCTGTTGCCGCGGACAGACTGGAATGCATTGCTCAAAGATGTAATTATTGGGTTGCAGGCATAAATGCCTCTTTCATTTGCGTCCTGAGGAAAAAGGTTTGGAAACTGTAGCTCCACATTGTTCCAATTTTGAGAGGGAAAACATTATGTCAAAATAATTTTTTCTGTCCCTCCTCTTCACCCCTTGAAGACCTCAATTTGTTCCTGAGCTATTGCAGAGATTTCAACAATGTTTTCTTGCATAAATAACAGAAAACAATTTGATTTTTTTTCCTCAAGGGATAACAGCAATATTGTGACTGTCTGCTGTGGCATGTAGTATCAACAACTAATTATTTGGTACTGATGCCGATATCAAAATAGGTATTGTGCTTTCCCTTTCAGTCGAAGTCTCCGGAGATTCTTTGATCTCTGCTTTTGGGGGAGTGGGACTCTCAATTCAGTTGATATTTGAAATGACTTTAAGAAAACTAGAGGTGTAAACCATGATGCAAGTTTCTTTTCTTCTTTAAATACAGAATTCTTGGTTTACAAGTACAGCTTCTTTCTGTTCCAATAACCTGCTTTTGCAGGTTTTATTTTATATTTAGTGTTTTCACAATAGTAGGTAGCAGATTGACTGAAATGTGCTTTTTAAGTTTTTTAAATGCCCTTTTAGACAACTGAAAAGTTTGCATCTTTTAAGTCCTACTTTCAGACTAAGACTCCGATAGGACAGAGACACAATCCTGAACTTTACTCTTTTTGGCCATGATTGTGCAAAAACTTCAGTACCTGTTTTACTTTATACACTTCAAGAAGTCCATTGAGGTCAACAGGCTTTTTCAGTACATAAAGCTAAATGTGAAAATTATCTGTGCTGCTGGAGCCTTGATAACTATGTGAAGGACTCTCTTCACATGATGTCATGGTATTCTCTTGCACTGTGGTTACCCCTCCAGAGGAGGAGACCCCCGTTATTAAATGGAGATGAATTTCAGAGGTGTAGCTATGTTAGTCTGTGAATAGCAAAAACAAGAGTCCTGTGGCACCTTAAACTAACAGATTTCTTCGGGCATAAGTTTTCGTGAGCTCCAACCTACTTTGTCAGATACAAGGGATGAGTGATATTAATGGGGGATTTGATTATTAGAAATATTGGTCATTGGGTTTGTGATGGCAGGGAGACTCTTGGGATGAATCGCTTGTTGTCTGCAACCTTTGTACCCCTCTCAAGATCAATTAAGTCCCCTATTAACTGTTCCCATATTGATTCCATACATGGTGCTTCAGAACGGGATGCTGAAAGAAAATTTCTAGACACCATAAATGATTGCTTCCTGGAGCAGCTAATCCTGGAACCCCAAGAGCAAGGGCAGTTCTTGATATAGTCCTCAGCGGAGCGTGGGATCTGATCTAAGAGCACAGCTGCCTTGGTCAGTAACGGCAGCCTCCAGGTAATTAAGTTTTTAACATCCTTGTAGTAGGCAAAATTACTGAATAAACTCCCTCACAGTAGAATGTAACTTAAGAAAGGCGAACTATATGTATGGGCTTTTTGTTTTGTTGTTTTTAAAAAGCAAGTAAGAGGACTTACAGTCCAGGTTCACAGAGAACATCCAGCCCACTGGCACAGTTCAGCAAAGAGGATAGGGAAGGCAGTTGACAGGGAAATCTTGGTGCTGCCCACTTGAAGAGAGGCTAGAGAGAAGCTGACAGACACCAGCTGTGTCCATTGGGATCAAAGACACTGTGCCAACATATGGCTGGATCAATAGTTAGAGCAACAGAAGCAACAGCTGGCAAGGGAAGGCTGCATTTGGAAATCCAGCTGCTTATATGCTGGGAGCAAAGAGATTGTGCTGGAAGAGGGAGAATTGGTTCAAGAGAGAACAAAAGGAAAACGAGAGTCAGCAGTGGAAGACAGAGGAAAGGACAAGAAGCATCAATGGCCGTCTACACTTAACAAGTTATGTCGACTTAACAAGTCGAATCAACTTTTTAAACTGTAGATGTGAGGAGCCCAAGGGACCCACAGCTCCCTTCTTGTTTGGAACTGTGGCTTCCCAGAAGAAGGGACCTCTCTTGGGAGCCCCAGAGAAGTGAGCTGCAGGGGCTTCCTGGAAAGAGGAGCCCTGGGAAAGACAGCTGCTGGGGCTCCCCAGACACGGGAGCCCTGAAGAACCCAGCCACTGGCCTGGCAGCAGGGGATGCCCTCGCCATATGAGTTCCGGCTGGGGGCTGCGGTGGAATCCCTCGCTGCTGCAGCCCTGGTCCGAGTGGCAGGGGAATCCTTTGCTATTACAGCCAGGGCTAGGGAGCCCCACATGGCTCCCTTCTTCCCAGAAGCTGTGTCTCCCTGCCTAGAAGGAAGCTGCAGCTCCCTTTTGCCAGGGAAAATGGTGCAGGATCTCCCTTGTCCCTGGGGGGAACCAGGGCTCCCTTCTCTGTGGGAGATGCGGCTCTCAGGAAGAAAGGCCCTGTGCGGAGCTCCCTGGCCCTGGCTACAGCAGCAAGGGATTCCCCCACACTCCCCTGGCTGGGGCTCAAGTGGCAAGGGAATCCCCTGCTGCTGGGTTGGCAGCCAGCTTCTCCAGGGCTTCCGTGTCCAGGGAGCCCTGGCAGCTATCTTCCCTGGGGCTCGCGTCTCCGGGGCTCCCAGGACAGGGCAGCCCTGGCAGCTCACTTCTCCGGGGAGCCCCTGGGCTCCCTTGTTCCCAAGCAATGGCTCCCCAACCCCTGGGTCTCTTCTCTCCAGCCCTAGGTCAACTAAGTTGACCGAGGGTGTCCACACTGGTTTAGGTCGACTTAATGAGGTTGACTTAGACGCCCTTAAGTCGACTTAATGAAAGCCTGGTATGGACTGGGGGTAATTTAGGTTGACTTAAGCATCCTTAAGTCGACCTAAATTGATAGTGCAGGCATAGCCAATGTGAGCTTGAGGCAGCGAAGCAGTGTCCAGAGAACTATAGTCCAGTCCCAGGGATTGGCAGAGATCCCAAATTACTGCTTGCTTTAGGCAGAGGCCTGATATGGGTGTGCTTCTAAATGCATTAAAAAGGAGGCATGAATTGAACATGGTGAGGGAAGAGGGCAGGCATGGATCTGGTGTCACTGCTCTCAGGGCCAAAAGCTTTTGTCCATTTTCACCATTATGGACAGAGGACAATAAAGATTCCTGTGATTGTAAACTTTGGTTGCCAGCTTGTTTCCATTGACGCCTGCAGTGTACTGGAGAAGGTTTGGGGGACTTCAGTGGGAAAAGGGGGCCATAAAAATAGGTAACTAGTTGGAAGGTTTCTGTGGTCATTGAGACCTATGCATTAATGGATTCAGGACAGTTCTAGATATTGTGCCACCCTGGCCTAAAGTCTCGGTTAATAAATTAAAATTCTAGAGATGTAGTTGAGAAGTAGGCTGGCAGTTATGTGGATAGTTCACCTGCATTTGATAGAAAACCTAATACAAAAGGAAGGGATCTGAGGTGGGCCCAAGCTGAGACTCATGCCTGGGGGTGGAAGGCAACTTCTCAGAAGCCCTGAGACTAGTTTGGGAAAAGCCGTGTGTAGGCAGTGGGCTTGCTCTGCCCGCATGGCCCATTCTCCTAGCTGAAGCCCGCTACAGTGCTGGAAAGAGCAGATAAACCCCATTCTCACAGTGTTCCCATATGTGGGAGAGAGTTAGACTAATGGCACATAGTATTTACGCTGAGCCTGTCACATCCCAAACCGCCACTTGTGTCGTGTTGCATGCTCCCCAGTGCAGATTCATAGGTTCACCAGTGGGAATGGAAGGTGGTTGTTAATGGGAGATGTTTGCTGGATGCTGAGATACTGGAACTGCTAATTCTATAGTTAATCCCCATATTGTGAAATCCTGTGAAATGCTCGCAGCGCATGAAATCAGGGTTAAAGTTCCTGGTGTAAAAGTCTCGGCTCTACCTACAGCATGATTTTTGTACACTCCAGGGATGGTCGGGCACCTGAATGTTCCATTTAAAGAGCCAGCTGAATGATCTAAATATCTGCGGTCAGATGTATACAAGTGAGGGTGAGACAGCAATTTAATATCTACCTAGACTGATCAAAAGTTCTCTTGTCCTGTGTTCCGGGGGGTGGTCCATTTGCCAGGAATTTTTTTTTTTAATATGGTGTATTACAATAGGCTGGGATTTTCAAAGGTGCCTAAAATTCCATCCATAACTTACTTGGCTTTGCTGGCAATGAAAATGCAAAAAAGTTCTTACCAGCTTAAAAGCATCAATTCACTTTTTCCACTCTCCTTACTTTTATCTCCTGATATCTTACTGAATTAGTTTATTATTTCAGAGGTCATTGAACCAGTTTGGAGTCTTAAGACTGTCTGGCATTTTCTGCACGGTTTGCCACTTCATAAATCCACTCCTTGATCGAAGGACCTTGAATTCTGAACTCTTCTCTTTTTCCCTACAGAAGGTCTATATTGAGTGGCTTGAGCAAGAGGGAATCTGAGATGTTTAGCTGTTAATTGCTACAGCAATAATTATTAAATATCAGTTGAATGATTTTCCTGGCAAATTACCTTAAGTATCTATCAATTCTTCTGTGCTGCTTGCACGCTCATACGATACTGCCACAGGTGAACTGTGTATTGACTCAACTCTTCAGCTTTCTTCCTGGTCCTCATTTTCCCACTTGCCTGTTGTGAATCACAATGTGCATTATTTTTGCCATTGTCAGACATATATTTTCTGCATTTATTTTAGGGGATGGGATTGTGAGCTTTTGGGAAACACCTCCTCCTTCATTTTAGGAATTACTAAAATTAAAGCACTAATGCCTACAAACTCTGGCCAGGTCCTCACTAATAAATCAAATAGAGCAGTATTCCATTCAGTGGAATGTTATCAATTCTGGTCATCCTATTTAATACATTCAGGGCATGGTATAATATCTGAAAGATTTTTGTTTTAAATGCTATATGGAACCTGCGGCCTTATGTTTCTCCTTCATCTGTCATTGTTTCAGTCGAGGAACAAGATATTTGCTTCCTCAATAAGGGCATTTAGTTTAATGGCTTATGTATTCTTGTTTCTTCTCAAGATACCTACGGTTCTGAGGAAGACATGATTTGCTAAACAGAGGGGAAACTCCTCTCACTTCTTAACTTCTTTGCTCTTTTTCCCCAACTTTTTTTGGAATATGACATGAAGAAAAGAGCTACATAGCCTATGAGGCCAAGAAATAAAGTTTTTTAAAAGAAAAAGGACTCAGGAATGGGGCAAACTGGTTGCTTAGTATTGAGTGATACCTGTAATAAAATCAGCCCAACTAGCTATGGAAGGAAGGGGGTGGGGGGAGACTTCTTTTCACTTGAGATTTGAAAGGAGATGATGAGCTAATAATCAGCTTGACTGTGGCTTTATTTGGGAGGTGAGAGGATGTATATCTGAGCAGTCTCCAGTTGCACCTGGCTTCTGTCTATGTCCTTCAGACTGGGAGGTAGCACTTGAGACAGCTGGTTGTCCTGTCGCCTTGAACAGGCAGCTGTGCCAATGTAGTTCGGATCAATGTGGTGTTCTTGGGTACTGTCTGTTCTGCCAGACTATTGACTCATTTAAATGACTTGGCAAATGAAATATGACTAATGAGCATCACTAGTGCCTTTTGATCTGATGCTGCCCCTTCTCCCTGAGAGCTTCAGCCTGTTGAGTCTGCAAGGGTCAATATACATTAAAGCTCTAGAGGAGATCACTGGACTTTAATTCCAGCAACATGCATGTGATTTCAGCTCTGGCCATTCTTATAATGGAGGCAGACTTGGTCAGATCAACGGTCCATCTTCTACAGTATCCTGTCTTCTGACCGTGACGAATGCCAAAGAACAGAACATGAGATGGATCACTTGATGATTACATCAGCCATTCCCAACCTCTGGCAAACGTCAGTCCTTTGGCTACCTGGTTAATAGCCATTGATAATGGACCTATTTTTCATGAACTTTATCAAGTTTCCTTTCAGTCTTGGTCTTCGCAGCAGTCTCTGGCAAGAAGGTCCATGGATGGACTGTGCATTGTGTGAATTAATTTTAAACCTGCTGCCTCCTAATTTCATTTAGTGACCTCTAGTTTTTGTGTCACGAAAAGTAAAATAACTCTTTTTTGCTTTCTCCACAGTCATGATTTCATAGACCCTTATCATGACCCCCTTTAGTCCTATTTTTTTAAGCTGCTCAATGACACACCTTCCATGCAGATAATATGGATGCATTTTCAACATTGTCCCAAATATTTTCATCATCTGTTCTGGCTAACTTTAGAAGCATGAGCTTGTTGAACTCTGAATCTCTGCATTTATTATGAATTCCATTGACCTAGTATTTTTCTAAAGCATTTGCTTTTCTCTTTTGTACTAGTCTCTGACTAACAAGTGTGTGGCACTTGTTCCAAGTGCTGAGTAAATGGGTCTAGCAGCTGCTGACTGTTTAAAAAAGGGGAACAAACTTGCTGGGTTCTATAGAAGGGGGGGGGGGAAGAGCGCCTAATCCCTGTGTGCTGGGACTTTTAATATAATTAGCAAAGTTGGAATGGTTATTGACTGTTTTGGTATTGTGCTCTCTAAACAGTTCCTTTTCACTTCTTTATTTTGTGAGTGACATCACAGCTTTAGATAACAGATTCAACTTCATTTTCTCATTTGCTGATTTAAGCCCACCAGCAACTTAACTAAAAACATAACAGAACTAGTAGTCTACATGGTCTCTCAGTCACCTTTCTGAGTTAATAACTAATGCCTATCAATGTGTATGTATTTGCAGTGAAATCCAGACTTGTGAAGTAAAAATAGTTTGTCTGTATGAATCTGAGAAATTGGGGGGGGGGGGGAGAGTGTGTGTGTGTGTGTGTGTGTGTGTGTGTGTGTGTGTGTGTGTGTGAGGAGAGAGGGAGAGAGAGAGAAATCAGGACAGGCTTGGGGTAATAGGCCCTGTATTTGAAAACAAAAGAACCCTGAAAATCAGCACTGCCCTACAAAATTGGGACACTTTGTCTCCTTAGTTTGAGAGAACATATAAAAGTATTTTTTTAAATCAATCACAATAGCTAAACAGAGTTACTCTGCTTAGCACCACTACTGAATTTCTGTTTATCTTAAAGCCTTTTTCTATTGATCAATTTCACGTTTTCCTAGTTGCAGCTAATTATGGGGAAGGTCAGAAATGTTTAATGACAGTGGAATAGACGTTCCAATTGTTGCAAATGATTAACTGTTTTAACCTAATGAACATCATATGTCAGAATATAGGAGGTAAATATTCTTCAAACTCAAGTTTTCAAGCTGCAGTTTTCTTTTCTTATCTGTAAATTTCAGTTATCAGTGGAAATATTGTCAGGTTGTAATTGACATTTGCTGATAATCTAATCCCTTCCAAGCAGAAATATGTAGTTACTACGGAACTTTGCTCCCCACTAGTTCTGTATATGCTCACTATGTGTGGTCTCTAAATAGCTACTTTAGTATTTTATTACAGTCAGGTGACTACTCCTACCCAGAATTTTGTGGGTTTATGGAAATGGAGGATGACAAAATTAGCTCTCTACTCACTGATGAAGATTAATGTGACTGCTTTTAAATAGCTAACCCATATTCTAGTGTGACTTTCTTGCTAGACACATTGTATGACTGTACTGTTCAACTAGCCTGGCTCTTATTTTATTTTTTTATTTTACAATAGACTTATCTGCCAGCGAGTAGATAGACACACAATCTACTGTTCATTTTTCTCCTGTGTGTGTGCCTCCAAGCAGAACTGCAAGACTAGGCTAGCTACTTGGATCTTTGCCTTTCTTTCAAAGATTAGTCAGTGGGGGTGGGGGTGGCTTGGGTATGTTAAATCTGATAGCGACCTTTTGCAGTTTCTTTTCCAAGTGGCCCCACGGAAGAGCTTCTTTCCATTTTCTGATCTAAGGAGATTTGCTGTAGCTCACCGAAGACACTCTCGAATGGGTGGTGCTTCAGCTAGGATCAGAAGTGAATGGTGTTTTCACCAATGTTTACATTGCAGATTCATCCACAATTGTTAGTCAGAATTCTTAAGAACTGAAAGTGCTTGGGTTGTTTTGGGGAGTTAAAAAAAAAAAAATCACTGAACCTGTTTTTTCCTTCTTCCATGTGCTGACAGTTTTAGACCTTCAGGTTGCATCAAAATTGAATTAACTCATGCATGACTTCCTCATGTTATCCTCGTATAACTGCCAAGTATCCTTGCTCCTCAGCAATAAATAAAATCAGACATCCATGTAGACATCTAATCTAATGCAACACTGTGGTTGAAAATTTAGGGTTTTTTAATCAGGATAGTCGGTTTCCAGGAGTGTAGCAGAAAGGCTTGTATATACATTAGCAAATGCTGCATATTAACTTGCTGAGTTTTATATGTTCATGAGATGAGACCATAACAAAAATCCAGATCAAAACACTCCCAATCATTCCATAGGTACTTAGAGGCTAATAAAGTGGTAAGTTTTTGGCTGTTGAACAAATCATGTCAAACCAACCTAATATTTTCCTCTTGACAAGGTAACAAGCCTTGGGGACAAGAAGAGAAGCAGTAGATGGGATTGGATAAGGCTGGGCATGCAGTTGTATGGAAACCCATACTCAGAATAGTTATCAATGGTTCATGGGCTACCTGGAAGGACACATCAAGTGGGGGTCTTGCAAGGATTGGCCTTGGGTCCAGTTCCAGTCAGAATCTTCAGAAATGAATTAAATAATGGTAGAGAGGGGACACTTAAATGTTTTTCTGAAAGATATCACACTGAAAGGGGTTGCAAACACTTTGAAAGACAGGATTAGAATTCAAAGGGATCTTGGCAAACTGGAGAAATGAGCTGAAATAAATAAGATGAAATTCAATAAAGACAAATGCAAAGTACAACTGTAACTCTCCCCTCTACTTCTTGCATGTTTGTAGCCATGTTAAAACACAAGTGCAGTGCTGCTGAATTGGGACTGCAGCATAAACCTTCACTCTTGAACTTCCTGGCCTCTTATGTGTGGGATAGGGGAAAAGAGAATGATAATGCTGATTTTGGGTGAGAGCTCTTGAGGGTAATGTGACGTGACTGCAGTAGAAGTTACAGCCCTTGACGCACAGGAGGGAAGCAGGCACTCAAGTTAGGACATGCCGTAATTAAAATTGCATATGAAACTTCAGGTGTAATTCTTTGTAAATGCAGCATTTCTATACAGCCTTTAATTACAACGTGACCAATTTTCTAGATAACTTTTCAATGCAGTATTGTGCAAAAATGCAGGTATAGCATATCAAATTTTATTCTGGTTTATAGTTGTATTGTTGTGGTCTAGTTTACTTCTATTGCCTTACTTTTTTTAATACCAGATCACTTTCCTGCCCTGTATGTGGTTTTTTAATAACTTTAAATCCCACATTCTTGTTAACCAGTAACTTGCACTTCTGTAAGTAAATGTCCCATCTCCTGAGCAGTGGTTTTTTTTAACTCAGTTTCAGGCTTAATAGCCGATGTGCATCAGTTAGTGTGCAGTTGCTTGAGTATATTCTTAAGCTGTAGTATGTTGTGAAAGACAGACTTTTACTTTAAATTACTTTTGTGGACTCTGACATCCACGGACAGCACACCCATGTCTAACATCGCTGCAGTTCAAGCCCACTGCTTCTTGTCCTGGCCTCACTGGCTGAGAGTGGTGAAAACTTTTCTCCATTATGTAACCACCTTTTAGGACTTGAAGACTGTCATGGCATCCCTCAAGCTTCTCTTCCCCCAAGTTAACAAACCCAATTTTTTTCAATCTTTTTACGTAGGTCATGTTTTCTAATGTAGACCAGTAATCACTATGTCCACATCTCTCTTGAAATGTGGTGCCCAGAACTGGACAAAATACTCCAGCTGAAACCTTAGCAGTACTGAGCGGAAGAGATGCTACTTGTGTCCTGCTCACAACCTTCCTGCTAATGCATCCTGGAAGGATGTTTGCTGGTTCACTTTTTTGCAACAGTGTTACATTGTTGACTCCTATTTAGTTTATCTGCTATAATCCCCAGATCCTTTTCTGCAGTACTCCCTTTCGATGCACTCATTTGCCGTTTTGTGTTTGTGTGATTTCATTATTCCCTCCTAAATGTAGTACTTTGTTTGCGCTTGTTGAATTTTATCCTGTTTCTTTCAGACCACTTCTTCAGTTGGTCAAGATTGCTCTGAATTCTAATCCTGTCCTTCAAAGTGCTTGCAACCACTCCCAGTTAGACATCGTTCACAGACTTTAAGTGTATCCCATTCTTTAAGTCATTTCTGAAGATACTGAGTAGAAGCTGACCCATGAAAAATCCCTGCAGGACATCACTTAATGTGTCCTTCCAGCTTGACTTTGACTTGCTGATAATTTACTCAATGTGGTGCTATCATCAGAGAGTAACTGTGTTTATCTTGTTGCATTATTTTAATAAATGCATATTAAGTATATATATTTACAATTAAATGTATACAACAATTCATTGTGTATATTAAATATACTATCAGCTACAAAATACTAACCATGCTGTATTACAGCAAACAAAGCACAATGATACCTGTCAAAACAGTCACACTCTTTCCCATCAGAAAATTAATCAACTGAAACTTTTAGCTTGAATGTATCATTTTGCACAAAATGAGAGTTTTGGATGGAAACCTATTTTTTTCCCCTGACATCTTTGACCAGTTCTGACTATAGTAGAGCAAGCAGCTGCATCCAGAAACCTAGAGAGGCCGGGTAATCTGTATAAGGGATGCAACTTAGTGTATTGGTATTAGGGGGACAACTATTCAGCATTAATAAATCATGAATCAGCTGCCCCCACCCCCTCTCAAATTCCACTATCTTTCTTGGGTTATAAGTCTTTTTGAAACGTTAAGGTTTTTGGCTCTTCTCCACAATCATGAAAGCAAGAAGCTCCCCCCGTCCCACCCCAGAAAAGCACTTTGGCTGCCCCCTTGTGGCTTTGGGCACCATGCCCACTCCTTCCTTACTATCAGAGGACCCATTGGGTGGACTGCTTCTGGTTCCAGGCATTCCTTCCCTCTGCCAGGGTACAGGCACCCTGGCCCAGCTCCCCCTGCCGCATGAGCAGGCTACACCCATTGTAGCTCTCAGAACACTTGGTTGCTGGAGGAATTTTTTTTTAAAAAATGACCCTTATCTTTTGGGTTGCTGACCCCTGCTTTAGGATCTGGGGGCTGGAGCTTTAAGTAAAAGCAAACTAAAAACACTAAATATGCATGACTCAGAAGATAACTGGCGTTGGCAGTAATGTACTGAAAACATGATTGTGCCAACAGTCTAAGTGTTTATCATCTCATCTGGTGCCTAGCTCAGCCAATATTGCTTTTGGGTATCAACTTGGAAGCTGTTCCACTCTGTCAGGCTGCTTACATTGGTCCTTCAAAACCTCCCTATGCTGTGATGTCTACAAAATATTTGTCAGTGAGGGATGAGCTGACTGCCTGGGAAATGACTGGTGCTTTAAGTTCCCCATCTTCAAGCATCTGACAAAGTGGGATTCTCTTCCACAAAAGGTCATGCGATAAATAAATCTGTTAGTCTTTAAACATGCCACAAGAATCCTTTTATATTTTGCTGGAGCAGACTAATATGGCTCCCCCTTTGCAGTACAAATTGTTAATAATAATGAGGTGAAGCCCAATTCTGGGCAACCCACTTCTTGTGCTTAATGTTTGTTTAGTTTAAATTACTGTAATAGATTTAGGCTTTAATATGGATTGGCCTCATTTCCAATTTAATTTAAAAAGTTCGTTTTTAAAATAAATATTTTAAATTAAAATCTGATTTTTATTTAAGTATTTTTGGTTTTACTTTGTGGATTTTTACCCATTCTGGTGCTCTTTTGAGAGGGGAATTCTTTTTGGTCAGTCCTTGCGGAGATGGCTTTATAGCTAATTATAGTCTCAAGGGCATGATTATCGCATTCTTGTCTTTGACAAATAGACACCTTTGATCTAGTCTGACCAGGCCTATGAATATCACAGGCCATTAAATTTAACTTGGCAAATTCAAATAGAATTCTGAAGCTTGCTTTTAGGGGAATTCTGGATAAAAAGGCTTAGTTATTGCTGGTCAGGAACTTGAGTATCTGTGTTATAGCATGACCTGGTTGTGACCATGCACTGATTGGGAAGCCTGTATACCTGGTTTCCTTCCAGTCCTTAAAGGAACAGCTCTAGGATTTTGGAACCTCCAGAGATGTAAAATGTTTGCCACTTAATGTCATATGAGTTCTAATAAAGACACTTGGATACTATAGTGAATCTAAAACTGTAAAATGATGAGCAAGGTTTACCAAGTTCATGTGCTTTGCCTGTCTATTAAACATCCATCAACAGTTCCCCTCAGTCTCATGCCCCTTATATCCCATGGTGCTGGTCTCTGCCGCCAGCCTTTCTGTCTCAACCACTCCCCACAGATGGCATCTTTCTTCTACTTCCATAATCCTACATTCGGGGATGGCCTCTCCCCTGGAACTCTGAGGATTTCTTCTATTTGATATATTTGTTTAACACAGTTTGCATCAGACTGGGATTAATATGTTTGCTCATAACTTCTGGTCTGTGATGGCACAGGTGATTAGAAAGAACCTCTAAACTCTTTGGGGCCCCTTTGTATACTTTTTTGGTTTGGGGGTTTATCCAATGAGGAGGAAGATGGGGATTAATGAGGCTGGAAACATTCTATCTGTAGCTAAATTAAGGTACACACTCTGTCATGTCTGTAGGCTGAGAACACTGCATACATCAAGGGCTCATTTCATTTCTTCATTTCCTTCCCCACCCATTCCACAAAATCCCTTTTGACACCCTCCCATCCAGCTTCTTCAGAGACTTGCAGCAGCCTGCATCCCCTCTGCCCTATGCCAAGGACTCTGTTCCTCTTGTCTCTTCCCCACCAATGGCAGGGACCCTGTGTGCCCCATTCTTCCCCTTCCCTGGGCTCTGCAGTGCCCTTTCCCACTTTCTGATTTTTTTCCCCACCAAAATCCAGAGAATCTGTTCATTGATACCTAGAACATTCCCTAAAAGTTTAGAACTATGTGGGTGTGGCAAGCAAAAGTTCACGTGTTACAGACAGAAATGACGCTGAGTTCAGGGTAAGACCCTGGTTCACTCAGGCAGCTTTTTCTTTCTTTCTTTTTTTCAAACTGTATAACAGGACATGGCTTTTCAATGGCCTGGGTCTAACTGTGTTAGCTAAGAGCTTTGTGACTTTGTAGAAGTTCAGAATCAAATTGAGTGTATTAATGGGCTTGTACACTTTAAAACTTGGTATAGCCTGTAAATAGATGCTGGTGTAATCCAGTTCCTCAAGGGTAATGATGTTACTGCTCCTTTTTTATAGTAGAATGTTAGCTCTTTGGACCGCTGTACCAAAACACTTCCTTCCTTATGTCTTTTTTTAAACTGTCAGACACAGAGGACATTATTTTTTCATTGCTAGATAGCACTGGGCTAACTAAATGCCTAAATTTGGCACATCTGGATCCTCCTGTCAATATTGTAGCACATGACCTCCTACCATGCAACACTTCAGGACGACAATTTCCAAAGGGGCAGCCATGTTAGTCTAGTTCAGCAAAACAAACAAGGGATCCTATGATACTTTTAAAGACTAACAAATTTATTGCACAAGCCTTCATGGGTAGACTTCCACTTTGCCAGATGAGTGTGGTTCTGCCCACAAAAGTGCATGCAGTAAATAAATTTGTAAGTCTTTAAAAGTGCCATAGGATTCCTTGTTTGTTTTGCTGAACCAGACTGGTGCTTCTCAACCTTTTGCAGGTGATGACACATTTGGTGGCATATCAGGAGCCTACAGGAAACACCAGTCCCCCCACTCCCCGGGCCAGATCCGGCCATCTCCCCAGCTCTCTGCGACACACGTATCACTGTGTGGTGACACAATAATGTGTCCCAACACAGTGGTTGAAAACCACTGAACTAGTCTAACACAGCTGCCCCTCTGGAACTTGTCCACATGCAAGGCACTTTAGGATTGTCATTCTTCTGTGGTAAGACCTGTGCCTTTGTATTTATTTGTACATCATCCAGCACAAGGGAGCTCCTGATCCAGTAAAATCAGTATCCCATAAAATGAATGGAGGGTTTAGTTCCTTACTGACATAAGACAGCTCGGAATGGAGTAAATACTTGCTAACCTGCATCCCAGAGTCACTGCTGCAAAATTGCATATACGTTCAGCGTACCTACCTCTTAAGACTCCCAGCAGCCCATGTGGCTTGGAATAGCAAAGCTGTAGCTGTGTGTTTCTTTAACAGCAGCAGTCACGGTTGTTTGCTCAACATCTCTACCAAGTGAAATAGGGAAGCCTTTGGATAGTAAATTCATTAACAAGACTGCCTCCTTCTGTGTTGATTTTTTTTTTTTCCCCTTGCTACACAACCTAGACTTCTGTATAAACTCAATTTCCAAGTATGGCTCATCCTGACTCCTGTTTTTGCCCTCACATGGGGAAGGGGACCTCCTGTTGGGTATAGCTCTAGACTTAATTCTTGCAGCCTTCTTGATGCATATGGAGATACTGTGAGGAGCCTCATGGTTCAGTGGATAGCAGAGGTGACATGTGCTGGGGACACACAGGGTCATGTGCCCCTCAGATGTGCTGGTTGTCTTGTACTGACCAAGCTCAAATGGAGCAGGCATGGGTCATCTTTGGTGTACAGGGCATAGGACGGGGATGCCAGGAACCTGGGTTCTCATTGCATATCTGCTGCTGACATGAGTTCACACCTTTGTGCCCCTCCCACCCTGTGTTTTTTCTAATTAAATTGCAAGCTGTTTGGGACAGGGATTCTCTTACTATGTTTGTACAGTGCTTAGTGCAGTGGCCGCCTGACACTACCATAAGTGTCTGGCCACTACTTGTAATATATTCTAGATTATTGGTCTTTTTGCTGACTCTTGACACTTCAGTTTTAAACTCATGCTTGTCTGTCTCATGGTTCCATGGTACTAAGCATAGGGTGATTGCCATAATCATAGAAAATGTAACCTCAGGAGAGGCCAATATACACATTACAGTTAAATGTTAGCACCTCAAAAAAATGAAGCTTTGTAATTGTTAGAAAGTTCAGTGTTGTTACTGTGAAGAAAAATGTTTGACATCAGGGAAAATAGTTCCTACTGCAGAACCCAAGGGAATCAGTTCTAACCATGGCAGTTAAGAATCCAAGACTCCCGTAAATCAACCCAGTTAATCTTCTGTCAATACAGTACAGTCCCTTTATACATGTTTCCAGTCTAGTGGTAAATGATGCCAGCAATGGAAATGTCTGCCCCTTTCTGTGGAACACTATTTTGTGACCGAACTGATCTTGGTAAATTTGATCTGACTACATGGGTGAGAGACTCTTGGGTATCCTTTTAATCCTTTTGTTGTGTAAGGGCTTTAGTTTTTACTGACGTGAAGATCTGATATTAGTTTGGTGTGTGGGTGTTTTGGTGGGAGGGTGGTGGGGTTTTTTACTGATGCGGTAAACTTTTTACTGACATCACTAAAAATACCATAAACAATCTAGCAGCGTCACAAGTGTGTACTCACTCATGATATTCTGAACACAGGAATTTGGAAGTATGCAATTATTTTAGACGTACTTAATTGATCAGTCCAGGTTCTTTGGGTATGTGAAACAATAGAAATGACAAAGTCATGATCAAAGTAGTTTTATGATACAAGAAATGATTCTGAATTATGACATCAAAATACTGTGTTTATTTCTACCCAATTTTACTGACATTTTAATTCATTTATGGATTGACTGACTTAAAATTGTACCTATTTTTTGCTGACAGTTGGCAAATCACCAGTGCAGAGAAGATGTAATGCAATGCAACCACAATTGTTTTTATTCTGGTTTCATAGCATTTCGTACCCATGACACAGGACAATGCCAACTCAGACTGTGTCCATCTTCTAAGTATTTTAAATTGATACCAGTCTTTCAATGAAATGAGAATTCTTCAGCTACATATTTCCCCACCCAATCTAAAGCCAGCCAGCCTGCCTATCAACCCCTATGGAAAGTGTCTAATCCAGACATTTTGGCAATGATCCTATTCCATTGCTCTCTAAATCCTCATATTCCCTCTGTATGTTGATTTGACTGGCTCTTACTGTTGCTGATCCTTTTAGTCACAACATATTTTGTTGTTGGAAGGATTTCCTAGATCATCAGAATTAAATCAACACAACCTGCTTCTGTTCTCATGACTATACATTTTGTCTGTTCGATCTGATTCATGATCACTGGTTCCTACACAGTGCAGAGGAAATTCCATAGCATTCTCTGTGCCATTCATTTTCCTTTTGTGTCTATCTCCTGTTTTGGAACCTGGGATGCAGAAAGCCATTTCTCTTGTCTAACATTGAGAAACATGGTTATATTCACTTGTTGCCTCTACTTCCTGGCAGTTCTTTCTTCCCCTGTTTTTGATTGTTTGCCTACTCTTCATTTCTCCCCATCTTCTAACTTTTTCAGCCTGATCCACACTTGGCTGGACTCTTAAGATTAACGTGCATAGTTCTTCTCAATAATGGCACTGGATTTTCCTGCCATTCTACATCATCCACATCTATCTCAGTGACTTCCATCCCAGATGATGGTACCTTCATAATCTTAATTCCACTTCCCTTTTTCTGCAACTTCATCTGCACCATTGCATTGCCTCCATCAGAATGGAAAAGTCTCTCTGCTTTGTGCTGATGCAGACCTCCTCTTGGTTTTCATACAGAAATTGCATCTATCTACATACTGAAGCTCCCTACAGGAATCCTCCTCTTGTTTGTCACTCATTTGGGCTTTCTGAGTTAAACCCAGTGTCCCACCACCACTCCTATTCGGGAATTTCTGGACAGACTAAATATGTGGTTCACCAGCCAGCCCTTTGCCATCCATCACTCAGCCTTGGAGCCATAGAGTCTCTTTCCCCAAAAGAAACATTTTAAGGTGGAGTTAAGATCTGAATTGGGGGAGGAGGGGCACATCCAATGTTCCCTTTAATTACTTGTAGACTGTGTGCGCAGACAATTTCTTTGTGTGCGCAAAAACATTTCTTTGTGAGCACCAATATTAGCACTATTGAATTTTGTTGCGTGCACTTCATTTTGTTGTGTGCACAGGTTTCATGACCTGTGTGCACATGCACCCCGCGCACAGCTTCGAGGGAACAGTGGCCACATCTCTTATTAATGCTAATGGAACCCTCTTTTTTCTTCTCTGTGATCCCATTTACATTATTTTTTTGTGTAGTGGGCTGGTGATGGTCCCAAGTCCATTTTGCCAGAAGATTGTAGAGGGCAGGTAGAGTAGACATAACTAAGGCACCTAAGTGTACTGGTGTACATGCTGATCACTGCATGAAGGCTGTACTGCCTAACTGCACCCCACATCTGATAGAGAACTCTTGTAAGTATGAGGGGGGCATCAGACATGATCTCAGAGTGGTTCTCTTTCTCGCATGACTGGCCTATAGATGTTGCTCTACTGGATGGGCCAGGAGAGTTATAGGGCTGCATGGTGACAGACAGGACAGCCCGAATTAGTCTCCCATCCTGCCGATGCACCTTCCTGCCTCCTAATGTTCATCTATTTGATACAGGGGTTACCAGTCTTTTTGGCTCAAGGGCCACAGCTATCATTTTTACAGTCCTGAAGGGCCACCAGCCTCCACCAGTAGACCCCTCTCCCCCCATCCTGCAAAGTAGTTTGCCTCCTTGCTCGCTGATCTCCCGTCTCCCTGGCTGCAGCAGGGAAAACACACACATCCTGCAGCTCTGTGCTCTCTGTTTGTGTCCCAAGATAGTGGCTCCCTTGTGCAGCCAGAGGGACAGAAGATCAGTGTTCCCTTTCCTATGACTCCAGCAATGACCCCAGGACCTATGGATCTAGGCCAGGGGTCTCAAGCACATGGCCCATGGGCCGCATGCGGCCCTAAAGCTATTTCCCACGGCCCACAATGACACTATCGTTACTGATATTTGGAATATCATTGTATGGAAAGGTTTCAGTGGTGCGGCCCTCAGGCTAATGTATTAGTCCTCATGCGGCCCTCGTGGTGATGTGAGTTTGAGACCCCTGATCTAGGCAGAGCACTTTGCAGTGCTCCCTGCTACAGGCAGGGAGATGGGAGTGCTAATCTCCTATGCCTTCAGCTGTAGCAAGGAACCTGCATTGGTCTTTTAGCACTGTGGAAACACACTGCACCTAGGTCTTTAGGTAGTGACTCCATGCTGCAGTCAACAGGAGGGGAGCCAAGGGTCACTGTGAAAGCCGCTTTTGGCCCCAAAGCACAGGTTGGGAGGCACTGATTTAACAGCGTGTGTATGGTTGCCATCAGCTTGATAGCTGAGCACCACACAATCTCTAACATGTTTATTCTCTGAACACCTCTGTGAGCTGGGGCAGTTCTTTTATCCCCATTGTACAGCTGGGGCAACTGAGGCATACAGGACTAAGTGATGTGCCAAAGTCACACAGGAAGTCTGCCGGAGCAAGTGGTGTTTTATTTATTAATTTATTTTTTAATTGCAGTAAGCCCTTGGAGCCCTAGTTGTGGATCAGCATCCCATTGTGTTAGATGCATGAAGGCTGGGAAGATTGAAAGGATTGGGTTTGTTCAGTCTAGAAAAGAGGACACTGAGTGGGGACATGATAACAGTTGTTAAGTATCTAAGAGGTAGTCAGGAGGAGGAGGGAGAAAAACTGATCTCCTTTGCTGCAATCATAGGACAAAAAGCAATGGACTTAAATTATAGCAATGGAGGTTTATGTTGGACATTAGGAAAACATTCCTAACTGTCAGAGTGATTAACCACTGGAGTACGTTGTCTAGGCAGGTTGTGGAATCTCCATCATTGGAAGTGTTTAAGAGGAGGTTAGACAAGAACCTGTCAGGGATAATTTAAGAGGGTACTTGGTCCTGCCATGAGTGAGGGGGACTGGACTCGATGGTCTCCCATGGTCCCTTCCAGTTCCTATGATTCTATGCTCCTATCCTGTATTAATACAGAATAAAAAGACAGTCACTGCCAAGGGGCCTTGCAATAAAAGGATGACAAGACAATAAATGAATTCAGACAGGCTGCAGGGCAGAATGCCTAGGAAACAAGGAGAACAATATTTATAGATTCTAAAGCAAGAGGGGACCATTATGATCTCCGAGTCTCACCTCTGGTATAACACCAGCCAGAGAACTGCCCCAACACAATTTCTCGAGCAAAACGTTTAGAAAAACATCCCATTTTGATTTTAAAATAGTCAGTGATTGAGAATCCAACATGATCCTTGGTGTACTGTTCCAGAAGTCAATTACTACTGGAATTTATGCCTTATTTCTAGTCTGAATTTGTTTAGCTTCAGCTTTCAGCCATTGGATGAAGTTATACCTTTTTCTACTAGGCTGAACAGCCTATCATTTAAATAAGTTTCCTACATATGGATTGTAACTGAGTCACCTCTTAAAGAAATAAATTTAAGGGAAGGTTAAATGTAACACTTTTTTTTACCTTATCATTATACTGTAAGGCTCATTTTCTAATCTGTTAGCCATCCTTCTGGATCTTCTCTGAACCCTCGCCAAATATCAACATACTTCTTGACTTGTAGGTGTAGCATGTTGGGTTGCCTTAGTAATAGATGGTGAGTTGCCACAGTAATAGATGTAAGTAAAACCAGTCTGGTTGGTTTTATCTACATCTGTTACTATGGCAATCCACCATCTATTACTAAGGCAACCCAATATACTAAAGTAGGTGCTGGAACTGGACATGGAATTCCCTCAGTAGTCACACCATTGCCAGGTAGAGAAGTAAAATAACCTCTCTACTTCTGCTTGACAGATCTCTCTCTCTGCATCCCAGAATCACATTAGCTCTTTTTGCTGCCACATCACAGTGGGAGCTCACGTGCGCTGATCATCACTCCAAATCTTTCTCAGAGTTGCAGCTTCTCAGAATCAAGTCCCCCATTCTGCAGGTCTGGCCTATGTTCTTTGTTCCTAGAGGCATATGTTTACATTTAGCTCTTTTTTTTTTTTATTTTAAGAATCATAGGTTTGGAAGGGACCTCATGAGATCATTGAGTCCAACTGCCTGGGGCTTCAACCTAGGACCTTCAGCATATTAAGCAGAGGTGCTAACCAACACACGTTCTTTGCCTGTGCCCTGTCTGC
This sequence comes from Podocnemis expansa, assembly GCA_007922195.1. Classification (NCBI taxonomy): domain Eukaryota; kingdom Metazoa; phylum Chordata; order Testudines; family Podocnemididae; genus Podocnemis; species Podocnemis expansa. The sequence continues at coordinate 8,667,358 of ML682037.1, read as the reverse complement.
CAAGTTATCCAGGTTTCTCTCAATCTGTGATCTGTCCTCCATTCCTCATGATTCTCCCCAATTTTTGTGTCATCTGCACATTTTATCAATGACTTATTTTCTTCTAGATCACTGTTGAAAATGTTAAATAACATAAGGCCAAGAGCCAATCCCGTGGAACCTCATTAGATGCACATCTGCTCTGGTGGTTCCCATTGAGCCCTATCACTTAGGGAGTGTTAACATGGTACATATAAAAGGAATTTAACTTCCTCTAATTTTAGTTTTTTAACTGAAATGTTACGTAGTACCAAGTCAAATGCGTTACAGAAGTTTACGTGTATTTCATTGATGGTATTATCTTTTATCAACCAAACTTGTAATCTCATTTTTAAAAAGATCATGTTTGACTGACATATTTTCCATAACCCATGTTGATTTGTAATAATTAGGTTACCCTCATTTAATTTGTTATTAATCAAGTCCCAGATCAGTTGCTGTGCTGTCTTGTCTGGGATTAATGTCAGGAGGACAGGCCTATGATTACCTCCAAAAAATCTTTCTGGAATTTCCCCAGTTCCAAGACTTCTTGAAAATCAGTATTAATGTTCCAGATTGCTCCTTCAGGCAACTTGCTAAACCTGTGGATGCAAGTTATCTAGATCTGCTAATATAAAAATGCCTTCCTTTAATAACTTCTATTTAACATCCTTCTGAGATGGTCAACGTGATAGTGTTCTCGTCACACCAGCAGCCCTAACCATTGTCATGTTTTTTGGAGGCATCATGACAAAAGTTTTTTTTTTGTTTTGTTTTGTTTTTTGAGGTGGGACCTGAAGGTGGATACCGTGGTAGCTTTGTAAAGATCCCTTGATCTCCGAAGTCCTGAGATAGCTATCTCTCCTTCTGGAGAAGGGTACAGGGCCCTTGTAGGCCCAACATCTGGGATTTTGTGAATACCACCATTAATTTCACTAGGTTATGTTAATAACAGGAAGTGACTTCTAAACTGTTTTGCCGGACCTGCTCACATTAATCATGACAAGGAGGGGGTTTTTTTGCATATGCTACATGCTTTCAGTCATTTCTACGTAAGAAGGATCAGACAGCCTGGTAACTGAATATACTCTATTAGCATTTAAAAGAAAATGCTGTATCATTCACGCTATGCAGATGATGTCTTTCCATCTGTTTAATGCTTAACAAGAGAGGCTTCCTTACTAAAATTGCTTCCTCTGCATATTCTGTCTGGTAGTGTCTTGGTGTAATGTTTCAATTGTTAATTAGACTACTCCTAACCAGTTCAAAGTGGCTATTATAGTTTTGTTTTTTCATTCTTAGTTCAACTTACAGTGGAAGAATGAGTCCTATGACACTTTTAAAGACTAACAAATTTATTTATTGCGTGAGCTTTCATGGGAGAAAAATCCCACTTCATCAGACACTTGAAAATGGGGAACTTAATGTAAATTCCCCATCTTCAAGCATACAACCAAGTGGGATTTTATCCACAAAAGCTCATGCAATAAATAAAGTTATTAGCCTTTAAAAGTGCCACAGGGCTCCTTGTTTGTTTTGCTGAACTAAATTAATACGGTTACCCCTTTGGAACTAGTGGAAGAATGGTCACCCTAAGCTTGATGTTTCCTAAGTTTTCAAAAACTTGATTTCAGTTTGCTCTATTGTAAGAGGACTTATTAAACTTTCCCTTGGTAGAGTATAGGTTGCTTTTTCTTTAAACCCTCTACATAGATGACCTGTGTTTTGTTTTGTTTTTGACCCAGTGGCAGCTCCTACATACAGCTGTGAAACTGGTTTGATCTTTTTTCCAATCACAAATGTGACCAGGGACAAAAGATTTAAGACAAACAACTTGGACTCTTTCAAGAGTTAGAGATTAAAATGTCAGCTTGACGAATCAGCCACCTGCGGGTCCTATAGCTCTGTTATCAGAAGTTACTCAATACAATAATGAAATTAACTTATGTGTTCCAGGAATTTCAGCATAAAATAGTACTAAACTGTCTGGTAATTCCCATGGTGATTGCACTTAATGTTAATTGAGAGAGAAGAATAATTAACTGTGTAATTTGAATGACAAACCACCTTAGCTTTTCATTAAAAGTTAAGTAAGCTAATAGCAGGGAAGAGCAAACTGCAGGGATAAAGCATATATTATATAGTCTGACTGCACGACTCAAAAATGCCCCTTCACTAGCAGCGAGCAGGGAATTGGGGCCTTGACCCGCGTGCTGTTTTCTGCCTAAATTGCACCAGCACAGCAGGAATGGGAAGGCTGATAGCTGGGAGTGCTCTTCTCTCTGCTTAGTGCAGATGTACTGGCCAGCTCTGGCAGCAGAGTGTCAATGTAACTCCAGAGCTAGTATTGACTGGAGTGTCTTGGCACTGAATATACCCGTGCAGGAAGAAGTTTGTTGGACTCCTCATGTTGGGAAGAGACAGCGGTCCTTCTTTTTTCCATCCCTTTTGCTCAGTCCTTTCTCCCAGAGGAGAGCAGAGAAGATGGCACTGTGCTTCTTCCCATTTCTGAAGGCATCTATCAACTAGATCTTGGGGCCCACATACCATAGTTGTGGCTACATGCTTTCTTCCTTTCACTTAATGCTTTGAGGTGCCAGGGGTTTAGAAATGTTTACCTGGCCTTATGTACATACCAGCAAATCATGCTTCCATCCAATTTTTAATAGAATGGAGTTTGCTGCTTCTAATATTGCACTCTCATTGTCCCTTTAGGGAAGTGTCACACCCAGTCAGGACAGCCTCCTCCATTTGGGAAAATTTTGGGGGGATTGTACTGTCCACATCCTTACTACTCAAATAACGTACAAAGATGCTGAAGTAACCTAGTTACTTCAGTGTAACTAGGGCATACGAGCATGTAGCTGTGACTCAGTCCAATGGATGTTCTATGTTGAGCCATGGCGAAAGGAAGCCGTGTGGGAGGTGGGGCGGGAAGGAAGGCAGAGTTGGATGGGTGCTGCTTATGGTGCCTGAGTAACCTGGTTAATGAAATTGTGGATGGCAGTTTATGTAAGGTCATAGAATCATAGAATCCTAGGGTTGGAAGGGACCTCATAGGTCATCTAGTCCAACCCCCTGCCAGAAGCAGGACCACTCCCACTAAACCATCCCAGTCATGGTTTTGTCCAGCCGGGCCTTAAACACCTCCAAAGATGGAGACTCCACCACCTCCCTTGGCAGCTCATTCCAATGCTTCACTACTTGCCTAGTAAAAAAGTTCTTTCTAATATCCAGCCTCGACCTCCCTAACTGCAACTTGAGACCATTGCTCCTTGTTCTGTCCTCTGTTACCACCGAGAACAGTCGAGGTCTATCTTCCTTAGAGCATCCCTTCAAGTAGTTGAAGGTTGCTATCAAATCCCCCCTCAATCTTCTCTGCTGCAGACTAAATAAGCCTAATGCTTTCAGTCTATCCTCATAGGGCTTGTGCTCCAGCCCTTTAATCATTTTGGTTGCCCTCCTCTGAACTCTCTCTAGCATGTCCCTGTCCTTTTTGTAGTGGGGAGCCCAAAACTGACCACAGTATTCTAGATGTGGCCTCACCAGTGCAGAATAGAGGGGAAGGATCACATCCCTTGATCTGGCTGATAAGGCAAATGAGCACTAAGGACGGGAAATCTCCATCTTGATCCTGGACAGCTATTTGACAAATCCACAGCCTAGGTTATATGCAAGAAATAAAATCAGAGCAAAACTTCATTTTGATTCCAGATGGGATGTTCCTCAGTTAGATTTGGATTCTAACTCTGAAACAATCATTTGATGGGTTTGGTGTTTGTGTTTAGGTGGTGCTTTTTTCTTAGCATAAGAGGAATCTGGCCATGTTTCACAGTCAGTCAAGTGGCCTGTGGCTTCAAAGCTGAAATGCTGCTTTTATGGAGACCTAAAGTGAAGTGACTGTCAAAGTTTTCTGGCAAATTGCTTCTGTATTTCCTCCGTGGTCTATTCCAGGAGTTTCCAGTCATGTCTTTGGTCCCCAGTTGTCCCCTGTTGGTGGCCAGGTCCAAATTCATGGCAAAATTTGGTGGCAGTCAGCTATTCTATGTAACTCCCATATCTTGACTTCATAACTCTGAGTGCTGTGTCCCTACTACACTGCAGTGAGACAAGAAATGCCCTCCCATTGATGCACTGTTAATCCTTTTGCGAGGCCAGATTTGTTGAAATTACCTGTGGATCAGTCTCCACTTCTGTTCAATTGATCCAGTGACGCTAAATGTGCTGCCATGAGTGAAGTTGTATCCACAAGGTTGTACAGCTCCCTGCCATTCGCTGTCATATCTATATCAAGAACATTTGCTTAAAGGCCAGCACCTGAGCTACACATTCTCTCCAATGACCAGGAGCATGTTTTGCCAGTGACCACAGAGCTCATTCTCAGCAGAGTACATTTATTTTTAGGACAAAAAAGTTCATAGAGAAAGCATATTAAAAAAAATTCCTACATTCTTACAAAACATGCCAGAAATCTTTCATCTTCCACATGATGTGTCTGATAGGCCAACATTCTTTCTAACCCTTCAGCAAAGGTTGAGGTTTTTTAGGACAGAACGATCTGTCCATTTGCTGGATCAACAGAAAGACACCCCCACCCCCACCCCCAAAAAAGAGCTTAATCTCATCTTTTCTACCAAAAGCTCTTTGTTTGTTTCCTAGTCTCTGGAAAAGCCAGGTGAACCAATGTATTCAATTTACCCCCTAGAGTGGAACTTCTCAGGAATTGTTTATGATCTCTAGGGTAACTGTCTTTAGTGACAATTGTGAGTTGTTGTAACACCCTCTTCCCCTGGAGTAGAACACAATCAATTATACAAAAGCCATTCATAAATTTAATACAGTGGTCCCAAAAATATAGCAATATCTGCCCCATGATTAGTCCAAACAAAGAGTGCCATCTGTGGAGTCATTCTAATAAAAAAAAAAGAGTTCTAGCCCTATTTTGTTTCTAATGAAAGATATAAGATGGGGAGAAGGTGAGAGAGATTTGTATTTATATGAGAGAAATGTATAAAATCTGAACGATGGGGCAGATATAAAGAAGGGAGCCAGTGAGAGAGTCTGATTCTTCATTGCTCTGCACCTTTTTCACTAATTATATCATGGCAAAATGGGGGTAGACACTGCTAAATCAGAACTGTAGCATATCACACTGCTCTGAATGACTGCATCTTTTGGAGCCAGTGAACTTTTTCTGGCCCAATGACCACCTTTTCATACTGAAGACTCTTGATGAACTTTATGCAGCAGTTGTTTGGCACAGGAAGTGAAAAAAAATCCACTAAACAATCCAACAGAATGGGAATTTTAGTGAGTCAAGAGCTGGAGTTTTGCCATGATACCAAGGCTGACAGCCAGAGTCTGCCACGCACAAAAAAGGACAGGGGGACCTTTCTAGCTGACACTCAGTAACCAGGATCTCCAGTTCAATATTCTGTTTAAAACATGGCAGCATCCCCGGGGAAGTGGGGCTACTATTTCAGAGGGCAGAATCCCAGCTATGAAATTGCCAAAGTCATTGGCAGCTGAATCTGTCCCCGTTTGGAGAGCTTCCATTCCACCCATGTGCTCTTCCAACCCAGTCCTGGTTAGCATGCAGATCTGACAAGAGCATCTTGCTCAGTAGCAGCGCTCAGGCACATGAATAGTGTGACTTGAAAAAAAGTATAGCTGTGTCAAGTTTAACATGGATTACTGGATATGACTCCTATTTCTGCATGCACTGATTGTCAGTAGATGTAGCACATTATGCAAAATTTGCAGACAGTTTTAAAAACCGAGGGAGTCTTATAACTGTATAAGTTCCAAAGAGCCAGCTGTATTAGTCTAGTCCAGCAAAAGAAGCAAGGAGTCCTGTGGCATTTAAAGATTAAAAAATTTATTGCATGACCTTTTGTGGGAGAAAATCCCACTTCATCCAACACTGTTTGCACTATTGTCCCAAACTTAATCCTTGTTTAAATCTCTGAGACAGAAAACAGTCTTGAATTTGCCTAAGCCTGCCGAGGCTTGCCTGCGCCCCACAGTTCTTTGAAAGCTGCCGGGATAGAGCCGAAGCTGCTTTTGGACATCAAGGGACATAATATCGAGGGGAAAATGGTCATTCCAAACTGGTTTATAGTAATCCAGACTCCATTTGATCAGGTCCTAGTATACTTTGTATGTGCAACAGAAACACAAGAGATGGACTATACCCTAGAGGGTTTACAATCTGAATTAAGATAAATTACAGCAAGTAGATTTTTTTTTCCTTTTAAAGAGGAACTGGAAAAGGTGGATGAGTGTAACAGTAATAGGAATATCCCTTTATATAAGCTAGCTATGTGCACAATTAGATAGGTTGGAGATTGTACCGTATTTTAAAAACAGGATATAGGTAGACAATTAATTGATTGAAGAAGTCCCCATTGATCATCCACCCAGCCATTATTAGCCACGAGTTAGAGATTAGTTTTGAGGAAAGACTTCAGGGAGGTGGTTTGATGGATGAATATCTTAGCAATACCTTTTCCCTTTAACTTTTAAATCCATATGTAATATCTTGCACACCAGAGTTTTCACTCTTGTATACTTGCGTGGTTTTCACTATCCAAATGGTCCAGTATATTTGTATTGACCTAAAATGGTATTTCCTGTGGGATTTGAACACCTCACTCCACTAGCCTCTTCAAAAATAGCCTAAAATCTTAGGTGGGGAGGGGGAGAGGTTAGATAAGAAATGTGCAGTAAATCGATATTGAATAGTAAGATGACTGGAAGAGCAAGGCCTCTAACAGAGTGTGTCAAACTATCCCAAAGTATGTTGAGCTGTTTTCCTCAATTCTCAAGTGTGTTGATCAATGAGGAGGAGAATTTTTTAAACTGAAATAATACAAATTTTGGACCTATCTCTTAGCAAAATTCTATTCTACTCTTTCTGAGAGGAAGATTAATAGAAAGTTACTAAGTGAAGGTAATGTCTATATAAGCATTCTAGAACTTTTTGCATGGCCTTTTGATTCAGCGGCTGCACAGTTAGTGATAAGGCTTCATAGGTGCTGGAACGAGGCGTGCTGAAGTGTGTCCATCATATACATGGTTTACACTTTGGTTCGATGACCCTTGGGACCCCCACTGTGCGCATTGTCCAGCACCTCTAGAAGGCTTGTGGTCTCAGCCTTCCAAACTGGAAACTTTCTGCAGTGAGTCACTGCAGAAAGTGGGGAAAGAAGTTGGTGTGGTAGTTTACTGCAGTCATTCTCTGTCCATAGCTTGCTTATGGCCCAGTTGACAAACAGTTGTGGCCTACGTGACATCCTCAGGGCCGCACTGATATAATGTGTTGTGTGGATGTAGCCCACATAACACCCACAATGTAAATAGGTTGAGAACCACTGATCTGCTCCATAGATTACAGATGAGGTAAATGAACTAATGTCTTTTATTAGACCAACTTTTGCTGGTGGAAAGTACAAAAACTACAACAGCTGCACAGAACTCTTCACGTCTGGGGAAGGAAGCAAAGCAGCTGCATGGACTAGTCACTACAATTCTAATGAGGGTGCACCAAAGCACAAAAGAAATCAATTAAACTATTTTGGGGGTCTGAGCATGCACCAGATTAATCCACTGTTGTCCCTTATCATGCTAGCGGGGCAGCCAGATAAAGAAGAAAGGCCCCCATTTTACAAGGTTCTTGACTTCAGGCTTCCCATGGTTTGAGCCTGAAAACTGCTCTGATTTGCTGTTACTTTATGACCTGATCCTATGTTTTACACCCCCTTGTATTTAGTTTCATTCCTTTCTGTAAGTTCACCCATCTTCGAAGCATCTAAGGAAGTGGGATCCTCTCCCATGAAAGCGCATGCAAAAAATAAATCTATTAGTCTTAAAGTGCTACACAACTCCTTGTTGTTTCTTAAATGTATGCCTAACTTCAGCATTTAATGATCCTACTGATTTCATATCTAAATGCTTTGTTGAATCAAGGCCAAAGCTGTGAGAAGCTATTCAGCACCACTTAACTCTATCCAACACAAGCCTGTCAGCACCTCATTGTTAAGCTCCTGACTAGCTGAATTGAGAAACTTACGTTTACAAAAAACGTTATCAAGATTAATGAAACTAGCTGTGCGTCACTCTCATCCTTTGTACGTCTTCCTGTGTCGCTGAGCATCATGTTTTCCTTGGCATTCCTTTAGTCCTAGCCTTGTGCTCAGTTTGGCCATCCAGAAAGTAGTATGCTCTCCCATTCAGGGCTGGATCAAGGCCCCAGGGCTGCCCACTCTTGTGGGCCCCCCTCCCAACATCATGGTGGCACCCAGCCTGGGGACAACCTCACTAGCATTGAGGGGAGCAGTGCCTGGCACTGCAGGGAGTTTGAGACCCGCAACCAAGCTAGCCCCTAAAGCTCCTGCCTTAATATAACCCTCTTCCTATTATGAGTATCTCTTAACCTATCTTCCACGGAAAGCAGAACATGGCATTTGGTGTTACAAAAATCTTTTTCTGGTGGGGTTATTTTTAGAACACCACACTGAGGTAATATATATTGCATAGGTCACTAGATGAGTTAAAGAAAGGAGTAAATTCCCAGACCAAATGCAGAATCTACGATTTTTCATTTGGCTTGCTTGACAGTCATTTATGTTTTGACCAATTACATTGTCAAACACTTTTGACCACAGGTTGTTCCATGTCAGAGCTTCAGAACATTTGGGGAGCTTACCAGGACGGTGTGACGCATGTTCTGGATGCCGGTAAAGTACTTATTTTCTTACGGGAGGGATAGCTGTCTGTAGTGGGATGCCTATTGCTTGCTTCTGCAGTATTTCAGGAAAGAGGGAGATCTCTATGGGTCTTGCTAAAACAGCTTGGACTGAATTCTGTAATTCTTGGCTGGGATTTCTGTAGGACCCAAAGTTCAGCACCCAGGTCACAATCAATTTCAAGGGAGTAGAGGCCCAAATCAGTTAAGACTCAATGGACCTCCAAGGTGTGTTTAGAAATCCCATCCCTTAAATACATTTTCTTTGTATGCTTCTTATTGTACTATGTTCAGGGGGTAAAACTTTCAACACTGCTAAACTGCTTGCGTGCATAAGTTCAGTTTTCAAAAGTGACTTAGGCTGTGTCTTGCACCTAAAATGTCATAGTGGGACAGCTGCATCACTTCCATGTAGGCCGTCTTTGCAGCAACACTACCAGCTCTTACACTGCGACCCAGTCAATGAGACCATCGGCTCCTGAATAACTAAGTCACTTTTGACAATAGCAGACTTCTAAATCACTTGAGGCAATAGATTTTTAAAGGTATTTAAGCACCTAATACCCATGGGAGGGTGTTAAGAGGATTTTCAGAAGCATGTCTAGGTGCCTAACCATTTCTGAAAATCTGGAAGAGCTTGCTTCTTTTGTACATTGGCTTTCAAACATCCTGTCCAGTGCAGTTTTCCAATTGCATTGTGGATTAGCTCTCTATCAGCAAGAAACTGAAAGTAAAGACTTTTAAATTGTTCATCAGTTCTTTTGAAGTGGATTTAAAGCACCTTTACAAATGCGGGGCTGGGGGAGACGAACTCCTGAAAAGCAAGAATACTGTAACCAAATACCTGCGGGTTGCTCACATGACTACTGAATCAGTGGCCTTGGTTGTTGATTAATCACTGCCTGAAGAGAGTGGCAGACAGGACAATTCCAGTATTCACTGAAAGCCTACTGAAAAGTGGAGTCGATATTTTCATCCCTTGAAAGGTGTAATTTTATTCCTCGTGACAGTGGTGGGCAGCTCATGCATGTGGTTAGGCCAGTACACATAGGCATGTACATTAATAAACACTTGAGCTTTGTTGAATACAGGCTCTCTGTTTAAGTATACTTGAATGTTAGTTATAAACAGGAGACTTTAGCTTTAACTGTCATGTCCAAAAAAACAAACAAAAAGTCCTGTGGCACTTTTAAAAAGACTAACAAATTTATTTATCATATGAGCTTTTGTTGAAGCAAATCCCACTTTGTCAGATACTTGACGATAGAGGACTCACACTCCCTTACGTTTATTTTGCTCCCATTCTGTAAGTCATAGGATCAGGTCAGACTGCTACAGCAAAACAAAGTAGTTGTTTAAATTCAAACAGTGGAGAACACCAATAAACGCAGGGGCAGGGGGCAAAATTACTTGTTGTAATGGTTTAAAAAAAAAAAACAAACCACAGTCTCTATTCAGCCCTAAATTGATTATGTCAAATTTGCATATGAATTCCAATTCCGCAGTTTCTCTTTGAAGCTGTGATTTATTATCCATTTGCCTGAGTATGACTATTAAGAGATCATTAATAGAGTGATTGAGAAAATTGATGTGTTCCCCTGTTGGATTTTGAATATTGTTATTTCTGATGTCAGATTTGTGTCCATTCACTCTTTTGCTTGGAGACTGTCCCGTCTGTCCAACATATAAGGTGAAGGAGCAAAGGGCGATTTTCTCCCACGAAAGCTCATGCAATAAATAAATTTGTTAGTCTTTAAAAGTGCCACTGGACTCCTTGTTTGGTTTTGCTGAATTAGACTAACACAGTGACCCCTCTGGAACATGTACACCGAGGCTGCTCTACATGGCTCTTGCAAAATAAAGCAGCCTTAAACTGAGCGTAAATGTATCCTACTCCTACTTTAAGACCCCTTGACCTGTCAGTGCAATGTAAGGCTACCTTGAGAATCAAACATTACGATTCCCTTCTAACCACTAAATTAACACCAGTTACTGAGGAAACCTTACCTCAGGTATAAATTATATTCAGTGTTATTTACAAGGAAGTCCCTATTAAATAAAGAACAAGTGGCAGTCTCACATGTTCCAATACTATCTAGACAAATTCAGTAAATGTATTCCTGAATATATTTAAAGGTTACATTTACTTAATCTGAAGTTAGGAGTAACATTTTCAACACTGAAAAGGCAGAGCATGCAAGTTAAAGATCCTATAGTAATATGCCTGTAGGGCATATGTCATCTGTCAAGGTACAAATTTTAACAACATAACTAACAGAAATACCATCTGCTTCTATCTTGGGATCTTAGCTGTGTAAATTGCTATAAATTAAACCTCTCAGTCTTTGTGAAAGAGCTGCTAATACGACTTTGAAAATGGGGAAACCGAGGCACAGAATTAGCAAGACTTTCTTGAGATCACACAGTGGTTGATTGGCAGAGCTGAGAGCAGAACCCTAAGTGTTTCTGAAAATGTAACCTCAAAATTCCCTGAGCCAGCTCAGCTTCCACTTTAAGTACCAGATAAGTTTACTTATGTAGGTCTGATACATTATCTCCTCCCAACCAAATGCTCTGTGCTCTCACGGAAAACAATGGAAGGTGCCGAGCGTTTCAGAAAATCTGGTGCATTGTGGGAATTAACTTTTGCAGAGCAACATTAACACTAGTATACAGCTAGTCCTCACTTAGTGACCTACTCGTTTAGTGACCCCTCAGAGTTATGACCGGCTCTCTGATGAGTTGGTATTATGGCGATGTACGAGAACTCGCATCAACTCTCTCAGATTACCTATATTTACAGTACACTATGCAAACTAAGTTCAGTACATTAGAGCTTAAAACATTTAAAATATATATTAAAAATGTTATAAATGATGCAAAGGTGACATTGAAACTATCTACCGATGGTTGAAAAACCCACTACCAGTAAAGTACATTATGCCTGAAATACTGGTAAGGGCTGCTCCTCGTTTAGTGACCAATTCGTTTATCAACCGGGTTTCAGGAACGGAACCCGGTCACTAAGTGAGGACTACCTGTATTTGGATTCTTGGGAGTTTAAAGGGGAAGCTTCAGTGCAGTAATTTACTGTCACATAATCTTCCTGTGTTTTGGGTGTTGGGTAGAGAAAGGAGAGAACAAAACACTGAAATGCTGGTTTTTCTACTTATTTCTTTTACTGGTTCTCCAGTTTGAAAGCGAACAAAGAAATGAAGTGTTCAATGAAAAAAACAGCTCCAAACCACATCTATGTAACTGGCAAGCAGTGATTTTTATGTAATTGGTGCTCTCTAGTAAAAAACCAAACAAAAAAAAAAAAAACCAAGCTCTGCAGAAATGTTACACTGTGTGTGCACAAGCAAAATGTTCAGTTGCATACGGTTTTATTTTTTTTCTCCTTATTAACTCAGAGACTGTTACTCAGCAAGGCCTGGACACCATAGGAAACTCAAAACTTTTTTAGCCATTTTTGAATTATCAGAGTGCAAAAAAGAACTTCAGTTGGCTAAGTGGAAGACTTTAGAAACAGTTATGAGCATGTTGTATTGTAATAATGAGAAAAACAAGCAAGGAGTCCTATGACACTTTTAAAGACTAAGACATTTATTTATCGCTTGAGCTTTCATGGGAGAAAATCCCACTACATCAGATTCTTCTCCTACGAAAGGTCACGTGATAAATAAATTTGTTAGTCTTTAAGTACCACAGGACTCCTTACTTGTCTTGCTGAACTAAACAACACAGCTACCCCTTTGGAACTTGTAATAATGAGGCTATTATAATAGGCATCTACATTTAAGCTTAATTCTAGTGTTCACTACCACGGACCACAGCATGAGCAAAGTTTGAATTTCTTTTTGTTAAGCAACAACTCTTTCCATTTCATCCTGCTTTGTTTATTTTAAACAAACAAATAAACAAAAACAAACCCCTCCCATTATTTAAGAACGGGCGTTTTTTAAAAATCTGCTCACTTGAGTGGCACTATTTGACTCATGTGTTTGCGATTTTACTCATCACCTTGTACCAGGTGACATGGTTGTACTTGAGTCACTTCCTTTTTGCGGAGAAGGGAAATTTTACTTGTTTCTGGTGAGCTGCATGTTTTCCACTTGGTATAAATGATGAAATCTCATTGTACAACCCATTCTGAAAGGACCAGGAAGAATAGGGAGAAAAGATCCTGACATCAGACCGGGGTACGGCCACTTGCATACATTCCACAGGTCTTAACAAACTAGGACTGTTTGAGGTGATTGTGGTCACATTGGGAAGGTGAGTGCAGCAGGAATTCATAATGTAATTGCATAAAAATTGCTTTATATACATTTTGTGACTCCACCACATAGCTGTAGTGCACAGGATTACTACTGTCAGCGAGTCAGCAGCAACCCAGTGCTTCTGTCTTCAGTTTGTTGAACAAGTCTCTGTAAAGAGGAGGACTAAAACCTTGTTTTTCTGTCTCAGAGATGGAGTTGATGGCAGCAAGCACACTTCTTCCCGACCCAGCCAATGAATTTGATAAGAATGTCCCCCGTATCTGTGGTGTCTGTGGGGACAAAGCTACTGGTTTTCATTTCAATGCCATGACGTGTGAAGGCTGCAAAGGATTTTTTAGGTAAGTGATGTTTTCAGTAAGTGAAAACTAACCCTTAGAAAGCAATCTCAGTTTTTAAAAAAAATGGACCCTGACTAGTTAGGAAGAAGACTGAACAAAGGGGGAGCAACTTGAACTCTACATTTTGGTTCCTAGTTAGAGCTGTTAACATCTGTGCAAAATAGAGCATCACGTACCTTTTGAGCAAATTTGTCCGACCTGTGCACTGATCTAAAACTTGGTGCGGATGCAAGAGGCTATGACTAATACAATTGCTGAAAAGTCCAGCTGTCTCCATTCCCAGGCAGTAGGTATTCTTCAGGGTTAAAATGCTGCTGCCTAACACAGACTGCCTATATACATGTGAAGGGGGCTTTCTATTACAGAAACGTAAGGAGTTGTTTGAGAGAGAAAAGTGTAAAAGCGAATGCCTCTCACATCCCACACCAAGACTTGGGGAACTTTACCTGCCATTTGCTAAAGCTACATTATAGCTACAATTTAAAAGGCTCCACAGGGGCAATAGGCTTTTTTTACAAAAAAAAAAACCAAAAAAAACCCCTTTTCTCTAATGGAAATATCAACATCAACTTACTGGCCAGATCGTCCTTTGCATGGCTCTGGCAGAGTCAAGGGGCTTTACAGTAGGCATGACTTGTGTATGCAGCCTATTTGAGGCCTGTTACACAGCCAAAATGATGTAAAGAAGGGGCCGTAGTGTAAATGACTATCAGGTCCACTATGTTTCCCTCACATTGGTAGGTTTCCTTTCACCCCAGTGTCTTCTGTGCCCGCGCTGCCAGAGCTCAAAAATCCAGGGCGCTGGCTGAGTCACACTGGACCCATGCCCCATATGCCCAGTGGCAGTGACGCCTTGTGTGCAAGTATAATAAGTCCCCTCTGTAACTGGAAAACACTTGTTAGAAGATTCTGCCAGGTAGGAAATTCTCCTCTGGCAGAGATCTCAGTAGGGATTTACATGATGCATAAACCTTGCACTGCTCTTTTGTTATGGGAGAGTTTCCTTCTGGGAGTTGCAGAGACAGCTGAGTGAACTTGGAGGGTTCAGCTAAGAGGGACTTCTTTTTTGCCAAGTTCCAAAGAGGGCAGCCGTGTTAGTCTAGTTCAGTAAAACAAGGAGTCCTGTGGCACTTAGAAACGAATAAATTTATTTATTGCACGAGCTTTCGTAGGAGAAAAATCCCTGTTTGTCAGATGTGAAGTGGGATTTTCTCCCACGAAAGCTCGTGCAATAAATAAAATTGTTGGTCTTTAAGCGCCACAGGGATCCTTGCTCATTTTTCTTTATGCCAATTAGCCATTCACCCAGCAATTATCTGTGATGAAATAATTCTATTTATCTTACAGAACATTTCAGTACTGACGACACTAGAGGATTTGCATGGGAATTTCTCCTGTTGGGTACAAACTATATGTAATGACTCAGAGCTGGTTTAATTAAATAAAATAATAGCTATTATGTGACTAAGAAGGACAAAACTCACTTAAGCATTTAGCCCTGTACTGAAAAGATAGTAACAGGGGATGGTGGGTCTAGCTGCACAGTAAAATTATTGCCAACAAAGTTACAGGAAACAAGTCTACAGTTTTAAGTTGGGGTTTTAAAAGCCTTCATTTCTGTTGCGATAAGCCAATTTGTTGGCAGGAATTACTGAACTAGATGGTTTGCATACCATTGTCTTGTAGCTTGTTCCAGTTGGGTTACATTGCAACCTGACTAACTAGAACAGCAACATTTTCCTCAATGACTGTGTTTAATTGAACAAGGAGTCCTGTGGCTGGGCACTTTTAAAGGCTAAGAAATTCATTTATCGCATGATAAATATCATCTCATGCGATAAATAAATTTGTTAGTCTTTAAAAGTGCCACAAGGCACCTTGTTTGTTTTGCTGAACTAGACTAACACAGCTACCCCTCTGGAACTTCTCTTTTCAGATGCTCACTTCCACCCACAGGGCTAGCATCATCAGCTAGCTAGAGGCATGCAATCTGGATGAAGCGTACCATGAATTTTGCCATGACAACACAGAGAAAGGAATAAATGTCCAGTTTTCCCTATGCTTTGGTCAGTTTAATATCCACGACTGTGCTTCCCTTTTTGTTCAAAGGTTATTGCATACCTTTTGAGACTCTGGTGTGGTGGCTAAGCCCAGTGATTCTCAGCCTTCTGCAGGTTGTGACACATTTGGTGGCATATCATGACCCTACAGGACACACCAGCTCACTCCCCCAAGGCTGAATCCAGCTATCTTTCCAGCTCTCCATGAGACGCTTACCATTGTGTTGTGACATGGTAACATGTGCTGACACAGTGGTTGCGAACCACTGGTTAGTCTACATACACTGTTTGTTTTTTATCCAGACTAAACTATTTTGGTCAGAAGAATGATTTTAATACCAATATAAATCAGCACAACTCTTTAGTGTGGTCTCAGTGATACTGGTATAAAGATGTATAGCTTATCTGCAAGAATTTATTCACTTTTCATACTGGTACAACTGCATCCATTCCAGGGGATTGTTCTGTTAACTTCATCTGTTTCTAAATCATTTTGGTTGGACTGGTTCAAATACTATGCATTTGACCTGCTTGGCTATTCTTAAGTAATCTCCATGGGTCCATATAAAGACTTCAATTTCTGTATGTTCAACTTAAGGAAAGTTGACTTTCGCTTCTCTTCCTTTTTAAACTCCCTTTGCAAAACATAGTATTATCACAGCAGTTTTGGGTACCTTTGCTCCGCCCAAAGATGTTCTGCGTTGATTCTGGTTTGCAAAGGTTTTGATCTCTCTCTTTTCACAATTGATTGATTCTTTTTTTTAACTGGATGTTTATTATTCGGGTTTCCAAGAGCCATTCCAACCAAAGATATCTCATCACTGAAGTTATCTCCCACTAGCTACAAGTCTTGCATCATGCCCTTGATACAGCCCTAAACCCCACCATTTTTCTGTTCTCCGTGGATGCATATTAACTTCCAGTACAGGAGTCTGCCAAACACTACAGACAGAGTAGCTCACTTTACCGATTGTGCGTGTGCATGCATCTGTTATCGTGAAACACTACAATGTTCTCTTCACTGTAGGCATGTTGGTTTTAACACTTAAAGTCCTGTCCTGAGGTGTCTTACATCACCAGGACTGGCTAGGCTGGGTGTGAAGTTACAATGGAGTCTGGTGGGACAAAAATAAAAAAGACTCCAGGGCAGAGCCAGTTCCACCATGACCTACCTGCCCTGGCCCACTTAAGGCATTTGTTCACCTCTGTTGGGCTTGCCTCTGGCTCTTATAAAGAATCAGAGTCAGGCAGTTGCGAAGGGATGTAGCAACGTCTTGTGGCAAGGTATGTCCTAGCAGAGAGGCCAAACAGGCTCTGTGGTATATAGCTACCTGCCAGCTGACTTGCTATATACTGCTTACAGAAGCCCAGGGAGTGGCTGTAACAGAACAGTTTGTACTGCCCTGATGATAGCATGTGAGTTCCTTCCACATAATGCAAATGGTGATAGGAGAATTTCTAGTGATTTAATGGAGTTTCTTGCTCCTTTTCCATTGTGGTGTTGCAGGGAGTTCTGCATGGGAGGTAGATTTGTACTTCTGGAGGGAAGGTGTGAGCTGTCTGTGCTTAGGGTAGCCCATCTGAAAATGCCAAGGTTGGGGCTGGCTGCAAAAGAAAAGCAGAATTCCCAGAACCAGTGGGTAACACTGAAGTTAGATTCCTCAACCAATCACACACAGATGGTGCTCCTGATTGCCCACATTTGTTCAAGAAGCTGCAGCAAAAAATACACAGCCCCCTGTACTGCATTTTTCTCTGACTCCCAATCAGCAACTAGGTCCAGCAAAGAGAGGTTATTTAAATTCTATTCCCTGTACCAAACATTCTCCTGATTCCCAAATTATCAGTCACATTACTAGATAACTATAATCCTGGATCTTGCGCAAAGTACCACACTGCCAGCCTATAGTAACTAAAACTAAGGGTTTATTAGAAAAGGTAACTAAGAAGAAAGGATATGTTAAATGGTCAAAACAATCAAATACATACAAATGACTTAATTCATGTTCTTATGAAGTCTTGTAATTTTGTCCCCTCACTTTCAAATCCATTCTGTCCTCCATTCTCATGGCCCTGTGTTGGTTTGCACCTCCCTCATCCCTCACCGCAATTTAATTTTTAATCTCTTTTGCTGCATCTGATCCCTCCCTTCCCCACTCACCTCTCCAGGAATTAATTGCCAAGATCACTTTCCTTCCAGCCTGCCTTTCTGACTTTCTCCCACCTGCCAAATACGATAAATGGCTCCTTTGGCCCTTCCATTCCAAAGTCCTCCTCTTGAAGTTCTGTACAAGGCTTTACATCACATCAAATGTCTCATGTTCTACCCATGCTCTCTCCTGATGGACCTCTTCCACTCCCTGACCCCCTCCTGACTTTGGGCCTATACTGAAACTGGAGCTGGTGGGAAACTTCCATAATTTGAAAAAGAAAAGAAAATCCCAGAACGTAGTAAGTTTTTAGCAATGCCCAAGAGCTGTTGGCTAGCTCACATTTAAGCTTTGCTGGGTGTTCTTCAGTAATGCTCACCAAGTGTCTTCTTTCCCCTCTCCTTCTGAAACAGCCCATTTGTTCTTCAAGGGTTCCATCTACACTTCTACCCTTCTTCCCACTTTCACCTTGCTCTGGCTCCTATCTGTGAACTGTAACTTCTGTCTAGGAGGTGATCTAACTTTTTGGCAAATTTGCAGGTTTGCCAGCTCTCGCCATTGGAAAATCACAAGCTGAATCTCCTCCCCGCACCCTACACTGAAAAATTACAAGTTTAAGCTAAAAATCATGAGGTTTTTTTAAAAAAAAATTAAATGTGAGTTCTCTTTGTTTCCCTACCTGTTTCTGAGCCTTTAAGGTGCTCTCAGATCACACATCTAGCTGAGAGCCGGAGTCCCTCCCTGTTGGGCTCCTCCAAGGATAGACTTCTGCTGTCTGTGGTAGCCCCGAACACCTGGGTCTGACAGCCATTTCTAAATAAAATTATTAAGCCTGACTCGTGATCTCGAGATAGACGTCTCAAATGTCAGGATGTAACTTTACCACAGTCAGATTTAATGATTTTTGCTTAGAAATCACATCTTCCACAATTAATTCACAACAGTTGGTATGTCTGCTACAAAGAGTCTCATATCACAGAGATGCTGTGTGAATGATTACTAAGAAGAAATAATACCCCGCTTTATGCATGCTAAAAACTAACCATAGAATAGGTTCATTGGCTTTAAAACTAGAAGGGAGCATGATGATCATCTAACTTGACCATTTGCGTAACACAGACCAGAGAATTTCACTGAGGCAAATTGTCTGTGCATGGGAAACACCTATACAACCTGGTAGTTTTTTGAATAAATGTAATGAGATTGCTGCAGACAAAACCAGAACATAGAAATAAGAAACCAGGCATGCACTGCCCCTGCAAATCTCTTCCTCTTTTTATCTCAATTCAAAGGTCTGGCATAACAGGCTGGTTCTAATACTTCCTGGCAGGAATGCAGTTTGGGTCCTCGATAAATGCATTTTTGGGGCAGGGTGCAGTTGTCTCCCATTGCTAACCTGATCTGTGGATTTTGAAGCAAAAGTACAGGATGAGGTTTGTGGCAATTATTCCACTTCTGCAAAGAGACACATAGATACAAACCAAAGAGTTAGCAGAGAACATCAGCTGTGCCAGGGCCAGCCTTTCAGGGGATGCCATCAAGGGACAAATCCCTGGGGTTCTCTAGCCTTGGCAGCTGTCTGTTGCTCATATTTTGCCTGGGGACAAACATGCTTGTTCTCTTAGCTATGTGGTAGCGATGCCCACAGTGTTAAAATCAGAGTTATTGCTCTTTGCTAGAACAGAACCCCACACTGTCTGCCTTGTTAGTAGGGACTGCAGCTCTGCTGAGTGCTTTTATGTCTCAGGTACCTCATGGGGACCAGTTCACCCAACTAGTTTGTGCATTTGGGAGAAGAGCTTATTTTTGTCTCCTGGATTGGTCAATTAACTTTTGTTTCCGACTATCCATTGGGCAGTTCCTTTTTAAACAAATTATCCTTTAGCATGAAAAGAAACAGTGATTTTCAATTTTCTTCCTGTCTAAATGTAGACTGCTAAAGGCTGGGCTAAGAGACTTGATTGTTGTGGAGCTAAGCCAAACACTTCTCCTTTCTCTTTGGTTAAGCTCATGCCAGGCTGTCACTGAGATTTCCAGCCTATTCCAAGGGCCTCCGTTCCCTCCCCTTACTTTCAGCGGCCTGTCTATATAGGCGTGACTTTGTTTTGTGCTTGGCAGTGAAAGATGTTGAAGGTTTGTTTTGTGTTAGCAATACTGAAACATGCAAAGAAAGGACAATTGCCAGTACAACACTTTTTAATTAAAATGTCTGAGTCCCAAACCAAGGAACAGCCCTTTTTACTTTGCATGAGGGAAGGTCTCCAAGACAGTGATCTGTGAAACCCATCAGCTGATTTGCAGATGAAGGTTACTGTGGTCTGTCAAATGGCATGACACTATTGCTACAGTTGTGGTCATTTGAGGGACACAAGCTAACACCACATATGTCTTAGAGAGGGCAGCAGGATCTTCCCTGGGTGGAGGTCCTTGACCCTGGAAATCTTTGGTTCACGTGAGTAAAGATTTTGGTGACCTTCACTGCACACCCTCAGGGTCTTCTGTCCTCCCAAGCTTCCCTGAATGACTGAAGATAACTAGAGCTAGAGGTAGAAGGCAGGGAAGAGTGTTTGTGCAAGGGAGTCTCACTTAGATATACATGATCCAAATGGTGCGCTTGCTTTTGACTACTTCCATAGTGCTTGGTAATTGGCTGACTATAAATATCTAAATAAGCATCATGGAGATAATTTCTACAGGCACAAGCAGAGTGGGAACCTCTACCATAATCTGAGGACTGGAATGACTCATGAATAACAAAATACACAAGTTGACACATAGTGATTTTTTTGGTATGACAAGGGTAACTTTCAGGAATATAAGCATTTCACAGGTTTCACAAATGTGCTAGACATAGGGGTTTAGTCATCAAAGGTCACTGTGCTTAATACTTATTAAGATTCAGAGGGATAGTGAAATGAGACTGAAAGTTTGGTTTCTAATTATTTTGGCAGAAAAAACTAAAATCTGAATTATGTTTTAATATCTCCAGGCTAAAGTAACTTTACGCATCCATGATAAACTTATTATATTTATTTTATTGCTCTTCAAAGTATCTGATGAAGTGGGATTTTCTCCCACGAAAGCTCATGTGATAAATAAATCTGTTAGGCTTTAAGTGCCACAAGACTCCTTGCTTTTTTTTTTTTTGTTTTACTAGACTAATGTGGCTGCCCCTTTGGAACTTGTCATTATTTTTTTATAACACATAGGTTCCTTAGCCATGGACCAGGAGCCCATTCAGCTGTGTGTTTGTACAAACTGAACAAAAAGAGAACTAATTTAATATTCTCACTTCCTCATTTGCCTGTGCTCAGGTGATTTTAATATTACTCACTTATATTGTGGAAGCACTTTAAAGGAATCCCAGTCTTGGAAGAGGATCCTATTGTGTTGGCCTTGTACAAATAAACCCAGAAAGGCAGTTTCTGCCCCAAATTGCTGACAGTCTAAGAATCTACCCAAATAAGTGCCAGTTTGGGTATCCAGTAAAATCAGGCACTAGCTTAGGTTTTTCTAACCTATCTTAAATTGTTGGCCAAATTTTCAAAGCACCAGATACTCAAGGGTGGGTTTCCAGTAGAGCCTGTTGACAACTACCACACAGATTAATTTCCACAAGGAATTGCATACACACCTAATTTCTTCTTCCTGAGGCCATGTGGATCTGTCCAGAACTTCTGCACAGTTTAAGGCACTTAACTCTGGCATCCAGCAGGTAGTTGATTAGAGACCAGGGAAAGAAATGCTTTTCCCATTTCTCCTTGATGATAGAGTCAATTTTCACCCGTTTCGCTGATTCAATCATCTCAGTGTCGGAGACACACACCAGGCCTGTGCAGAGGTGGGGGACCATTTGGCCAGGACCTGAAGCCAAGTGGCACTGCAACCTGGTACACCTGGTCACAGCACCACTTGCTCTGGGTCTGGTGGCCCCTCTATCATAATGGAGGAACAGCTGGGCTGGACTTGAGCAGTGTAGTATCCCAGGTGTCTGGTAGTTAACTTACAGAGTGGGGAGCTTGCCCTAACCCATGGGACAGGAGCTGCTGCTGTGGGGTGAAAATGAGACAGTCCCTTTATCTCTCTATCCAACTCTTCCCCACCTCACCAAATGGTAATTTTTTGGAAGAGTGGAGAGCCTCAGTTCAGATTTTTCCCAGGCTCCCAAACACTCTGTGTGGCATGTGTTGACATGCACTTTTGCTTTCAGCTGAATACAGGGCCTGTTTATGCTTGCGCACAGACAGGATTAGTGCAAAGGAAGGCTTTGGTTATTTTTAATTTTCAGCAGGATGTCTGGGATATAGTTTTAAGCAAGCCTCAAAATGGCTAGTTCTGTACATTTTATAAAAATACACAGATGTTGGTCAGAGCCGGACAGCCTGTGCTCTTGTTGTGGATGTGTGGGTGGGATGTCTGCCCCCACTGCATTGACTCTGTAATTTTGTTTCTTTTGTAATAAAGAAGCAAGCCCCTATGCTCTGACCAATAATCCTCTTAAACCACTGTATTTTCCATTGCTACTCTGCATGATGCAATGAATTGCAATACTTTTCATGTGCATCAGAATCCAAGCTCCTTATGCTATTGATCTGTATTTTAGTACTGCCTAGACCCCAACCAAGATAAGCACTCCGTTGTGCTGAGTCCTGGGGAGACAGTCTCTGCTCCTCCCCACCCTCCCCCACCTCCTAAAAAAAACAAAAACAAAAAATCGCCGCCTTACAATCCATGGGACAAAGTGTGAAAGGGGAACAGTCACAGAGGAAGGAAGCAGAAAAACAAATCCAACTCATCCAAGTCATAAATTGACTCCATCAGAACAGGACTGGCTTAACCATGAGAACTTTTTCTTAAATTTGCATCCTCTTTATTTGCCTTCTTAGTTTGGGGTTTTGTTTGAGACTATAGGGTGCCCTTGGGTCACATTTTCAAAATTTTTCTCCATGAACACAAAGGTTAGAAATGCTTTTTTTTAATGACTGCCAGAGGCTCTCCCATCATCACTACCTCTTAGTGACTCATCAAATATCACAAGACTTCTGATAATATCAAGAGAAGTGGCAGTTAGGCAAAATAACTTTTCCAAAGTCATGCAGCAGACCTAACTCCTAGGCCATGCTAACCAGCTGTGTTTAGGAAATGCAGGAAAAGCCGCTACAGAGTTGAATGAACATTTTAGCCCATCTAATCTCATTCAGGTAGCAAACTTTGTTATCTGATACGCTATAAACCATCATTTTTAGTTTTTGCTTAAAAGAACTATAGACATTGACTTTAATGTCTTTTTAAATATGCTTTTATGGGGCTCTATCTTTCAGCCTTTCCATTTTGAGTAGCCCCATTGACACAAGTGGGTAAGGTTGCAAGATCAAGTTGGAAACACAGTTTAAAGCTTGGTATAAAGAAAACATTTGCTTGGAGAAGTCCTCACCTCAAAGCCTCTTACCTGCTTCTGTGTCCTGTAAAACAAACAAACAAGGAGTCCTGTGGCACTTAAAGACTCATAAGTATATTTTTTTGCATGAGCTTCTGTGGGAGAAAATCCCAAAGTGTCTGACAAAGTAGGATTTTCTCCCACGAAAGCTCATGCAGAAAAAAAAATTTGTTAGTCTTTAAGTGCCATAGGCTCCTTGCTTGTTTGTTTGTTTTACTGAACTAGACTGACATGGTTACCCCTTTTGGTTCTGTGTCCTGATCGTTCATGATGGGTCATGAATGAGTAAGATTGTCTTCCAGGGGTCTCAGTAGTGGGTCTGCAGGTGGCTCCATAGCCCAATCCTAGATCCAGATGTCTTGTCACAACAAGCACAGGTGCTTCCAGGAGGAATAGGGGTAGTGTTGCTGCATTGAACGTTCTGATGTTCTTTCTGCCTGTTCCTCTTCCACCTGTCAACGAGCTATTTCAGAGAGCCCTCTGACAGAGCCTTCCTCCATTTGGGACAGTTCTGAATGAGGGTCTCACAAATGTTAATGTCAATGTTGCACTACTTCATATTTGCCTTCAAGGTGTCTTTGAAACACTTTCTTTGTCCTCCATGACTTTGCTGATCTTCTTTTAAGTGTGAGGAAAGGATTCTCTTGGGGAGGCATGTGAACAACAGTACTTTTAACTTAACTTGCAGGTCCAATGGATAATCTGACATCTCTTTCCAATTGGATGGGCTTGGGTATATCTGCAGTACAGTAAACACCAGTGGTTGGGCTACTTCAGGTGATTTGGTTTACAGGGCTATACAATTACAATGTAGATGTCCATGTCCAGGCTGCCATCTCTCCTAATATCTTCACATTTGGATTTCTGATTGGAGGTGATTTTGGTACAGTCTCTGCTGTTTCATGACAGTTCTCCTTTCTAGAGCATGTATTTTTGTATGCTCGTCTATCTCACTGCATTACTTCCCCAGAAAATTAAATCTCTGCTCACAGGTGGGCTATAAATTACACTATTCTTCATCCACAATAAAGGGTCCTTGTTTTACATGCCATACTTAAACCCAGCGGTATTTACATTGTGGTAATGCTTTGGAGTCCTAGTTATGGCCTGGTACCATACTGTGCTAGGTGCTGTACAAACAGAGAACAAAAGTTAGTCCCTGCCCCAAAGAAATACATTTCTCTCACATCCTGTAATGGGATTTCTCTCCAGCTGCTCAACAAAGCGTCCAGCGAGAAGCCTTTAAAGCCTGGTAAATATTTTATGACATACGCAGCTTCAAAAAGGCCTTCACTCGATACAAGTTGACCTATACTCTAATTTGTATGGTTTCCTTTGCTGCTTCTGCTTGTGGTTCAGTTTTGTACTTCTCTGTGAATCATTCCCACTCTCCTCTTTCCAATCTCAAAATGCCCAAACCAGGGAACTGTAAACCATGGCTAATATTTTCCTGTTTATAGTACACCTTGTATTTGTTGACAAGAAGCCCTGGTTTTCTGTGAAGTTTATATTTTTAAATCTTTTAGAAAACCATGGAGACATGCAAGTTGTGACTGTCTTTCAAACTTAAACAAACAAACATGTTTTAAAATGCATGAAACTGAACAGTGGCAGCTTAAAAGACTTTTCTGGCACACTCTTAAAACCCACAGGCCATTCAGTGGAGAGCTGGGTTTCAGTGCACATGGTCCACTCAGTGTTTTGAAACAGTCTCTCCACATGCAGCACCCATGTTTCTTTAGTGTTAAACAAGCCAGGACTCATTTTTTATGTATTTTATTTTCAGGAGGAGCATGAAAAGAAAAGCAATGTTCACCTGTCCATTCAACAATGACTGCAGAATTACCAAAGATAACCGGAGGCATTGCCAAGCCTGCCGGCTGAAGCGCTGTGTGGACATCGGCATGATGAAAGAATGTGAGTGTGTGATCTCATGTGGATAAGTCAGTTCTGTGCTTAATGTACATACTTTTGCTTTCATTTAAGGCTGGGGTTTTGAGGAAGTCAGCTGGCCAGCTCCCATTGTCTTGAATCTCTCAGCTCCCTTTCCAAAGTCTAGCCTAAATTTTGGCATAAACCTTCAGAAGTGACAAGCAATTCTCTGGTTTTTGGGTGGCCAACTGGAGACACCTTTTAGAAGGGGCTTGTTTTGAGGAAGTGCTGAGCTCCTGTCTAGAGTTGGGGTTTGCATCAGCTCCAGTCTTCCAGGAATCTGTCAAGTACAGACAGCCTGTAGTAAATGGCCTGATTTGTTAGAAGAGTCAGTAAGCAGCAGGTAAATAGCTCCTCAAACCATTCGCCAGTGGCCTGCTTGTTCCCAGCATGCCTCATTCTAGGTAACTCAGTCCTGATCCTTTGCTCTGATTTCTCCCATGGGAAGAATTTCTCTTGAGACCTGCCAACCTCCTTGGTCTCTCCCTCTTCCCATCTCGAGAGGTGCTTCCTCTCACCCAAGGGGGAGTGGAGCCTGTGTACCACAAAGGCAACGTTGTCTCTTGTGCTGTCTCAGTGGGGGCATGGGATGGATCCACTTGTGAAAGCAGCAGGGGAACATATGGCTCTGTGCATCTCTGCTGGTTTTGTTCAGGGTGTGTTCTTGTTCTCCTCCAGCCGGCTTCCCCATTTGCTCAGCAAGTGAGCACCTGTCCCTTTGGGAAGATCAGTTGCACAGGCACCTGGGACATTGTGCCACTTAATGACTGATGGATTTAAAAAGCTGCACCCGGTTCAAAAAATTTCAGAAACACTTCCTTTTCTGTTTAAGGTTCTCCCTAAATAGAGAACAAACAGCTTCATTAAGTAACTGGGTGCAGCTAAAGAACTTCACCTCTGACCCTCTAAGCAAACCAGCATTTACTAGAATGCTCCAGGAGATACAAGTATTGTCCATGCACATGGAAGTATTTCCATGTTTCTAACAACTAAGCAGACTCCAGTAAAACTAGTTTCAAATCTAGTGGGCAGGGTCCCATGGAAATAGAAACAAAGGCTCTGTTTACCCTGGGCAACAAGTGAGACTGCAGATTGCTTGCACAGCCAGTTTACAATTTATTTATATTCAAATTCAGGTTATGTCTTAACAGCAAAGTTCTTGCTCTAAACCAGCTGCCACCCACACAGCCTCTCAACTGAGCATGATGGTGCTTTAAATCTGAGCAAGCTGGGCCATTGTGGGGTAAAGGTTACAACTCAGGTGCCCGTTAGAACAGAGTTCATAGACTGCTCTGTCTGCTATTTATTGTTTTGGACTCCATAAGCACTTTAGGGATCCAAAAAAAGCAAGGAGTCTTGTGGCACTTAAAGACTAACAGATTTATTTATCGCATGAGCTTTCATGGGAGAAAATCCCACTTCGTCAGATACTTTGAAGAGGGGAAATTTACAGAACTGGATGAGAATAAATGTAGGGGAGTGTGAGACATAGGATCAGGTCATACTGCAATAGTATGACCTGATCCCATGTCTTAAACTCCCCTGCATTTATTCTCATCCAATTCTGTAAATTCCTCCTCTTCAAAGCATCTGACGAAGTGGGATTTTCTCCCACGAAAGCTCATGCGATAAATAAATCTGCTAGTCTTCAAGTGCCACAAGACTTCTTGCTTTTTTCGCTTTACTAGACTAACGTGGCTGCCCCTTTGGAATTTAGGGATCCAGTGGACAGTGTAAGATACCACTGTAGCACTAAGGCAATTGTGAAGATATTTCTTGGCATTTTGCTGAATTTTTATCAGACTCGGGTATAAAACTCAAGGTTTTTTTGTGATGTTTTCAGAAATAGTGATTTGAGATGCAGAATTTTCACAAGCCTTCTGCTTTTAGAAAGGAATGGCTTGGCTTTTCCTGGGTGTTTCTTCAGTGGTGGGAGACCATTCTCCTAGAACAATGTTGTCTTTAGCTGACATTATCTTGTAATCATTACACAAACTGCCTTTGAGGGAGGAAATGTCGCTGTGCTTATTTGAAGGCAAAAAAAAAAAAAAAAGCTTTGGAAAACATGAGTGCATAAAGCAAACTCCACCAGAGAGCTAATGACACAAACAAGTGCAACTCCACAGAAATCAAGGAAATTGCACCCTCTTATATGAAAAAAACCAAAAAACCTGCCACACACACACAGTCCTTTGGGACTTAAAGACTAACAAATTTATTTATCACATGAGCTTTCATGGAAAATAATTCCACTTCCTCAGAGGCTTTGAAGATAGAGGAACTTACAGTAACTATTATCATGTTAAACTCTTATACTAAGTTCATGAATTTGGCAGGGGTCATCAGGAAACTTCAGGAGCGGCAAAACAGGAAGATATTTTTGGCAAGAAAACCAAGGAGTCGTGTGGCACTTTAAGACTAACAGATTTATTTTTCGCATGAGCTTTTGTGGGAGAAAATCCCACTTCATCAGATGCTTTGAAGTGGGATTTTCTCCCATGAAAACTCATGTGAAAAATAAATCTGTTAGTCTTAAAGTGCCACGACTCCTTGGTTTTTTTGCTGAACTAGACTAATGCAGCTATCCCTTTGGAAATTGACAAGATATTTCTGGACCTGAGCAAAACTGTATACTGTGTAGTAGCTAACTTGTAAATAATCCATTTAGTGAAATCCCTACTTTATTAATGAAACCTAATCCAGAGAAACTAAAAACAGACTCTGAGAGTGGACTTTGCTGTTAGATAAATGAATGGGAACAAAGTGTGCTTCAGTTTATTTTTAGGCTGAATCGGTTTAAAACTCCTTGCACTCTTGCAGGAGTGGTCTTCCCACAGCTACGTCCTCTCTCTAGGACAGTGGTTTTCAAATTTTTTCTTCAGGACCCAGTTGAGAAAACTCATTTGTGCCTGCGACCCAACAATTAGATCCCTGATCAATGCATTCCAGTCTTTCAGCAGTGGGAGTAAGAACCGCCGCAACCCAGAACCTGAGGGTCTGCAACCCAGTACCGGGTCCCAACCCATGGTTTGAAAACCACTGTTCTAGAACATTTCTACCAGTGGTCCTGCAAAAAACAGCAGAGTGAAATGAATCTGATTTTAGCTCAAAGCAGATTAGTGGTCTAAGGGAGTGAGAGAAGGGAACACACTGGGAGATGATACAAGAGAGGGAGGCAGTGGAGGAAAGATGAATCGGAAGGAGAAGGAGCTTCTATGAAATGGGGAATAGACAGGGGAGAGACCTGTAGTTTAACAATAGCTCACTAATTCAGGACTTAGCATAGTTGATCCTTGCTCCCCAGGCCAGTGAGATTGGTTATTGAGAGTACCAATGCACTGTTCATTTCTCACCAAATGTGCATTCCCCAGACTCATCTATCTGCAGCCCAAACACTGCAACGCTGAGAATTTGTGAAGATATTGTGGCTTTATGAATGTTTGTTATCCAAGTCATGAGGATGAAGTCTAGCAGCTTGAACTCAATTAGGGAGGCGAAGGCACGGAAGCCTTTGGGGAGATTGATGGGAAAACCTAAGCAGCAAAAATAAGCAAAGAAAATACATTAGCACCAGCACAGCTCTGGGCATGGGAGATGAGGTCTGAGACCACTAGAGAAGGAGGCTGTGACAGCTCAGGTGAGAAACAAGTTCTTCTGGGTGGAGATCTGTTACTTTTCTTGGTATTGTGGTAGCACGTCCATCCAGTCACGGATCAGATCACTTTTTCCTAGGGGCTCCACAAACCGATTATAAAATGACAGTCCTTGAGGAGCTAACAGTCCCAGACAGGCACCCACAATAGTCGTTAGTATGACGAGCAGTGGTCTGAGCACACTGGCTGCCTAACCATTGCCATGTTTTGCTGTAGGCGTTAGTGCACAGGAAAGTTTTGAAGGAGGAAAACGATGGCCTTGCAGAGGTTCACAGTCAGGGAATTCCTGTCTTGTAAAGAGAGGGATTTTACTGATAAAGTGACAGGACATGGTAAGCAGATGTATAGTGGTGATGAGGAAGTGACCAGCTGGAAAGTGGTATTGGTCAGTTTCAAATGGTTCAGATGTAAAGAGGAGTTTGAGATTTGTCTTGCTGAGTTTTAGTTTGCAGCAGGATAGCCAGGTAGAGCTGTTGGAAACAGACAGGCTACGAAAGACTGATCATAGGAGGAAGGGTTGTGGATACAGATGGAAGATGTGAGTCCACAATATTGGTACAGTATAGGAGACATCAAAATCATGGTAGCAAAGGAAGTCATCCAAGGACAGGTTGCAGAAGGTGAGCAGAGTTTTAAAGAAGGCAGATGGGGC
Source organism: Podocnemis expansa (assembly GCA_007922195.1). Lineage (NCBI taxonomy): Eukaryota > Metazoa > Chordata > Testudines > Podocnemididae > Podocnemis > Podocnemis expansa. Next base: position 8,638,089 of record ML682037.1, on the reverse strand, counting down.
AGAGAGGAGCAGCTGAAGGAATGAGTGATTGGAGAAGTATGAAGAAGTAAAGGAGTACAGAGTCACAAAATTAGATTTTGAAAGTAGTCACATGAAAAGTAGTATAGAGAATGTCCTGAACTTGGATAGGAAGAGGTATTTGACTTTGAGGAGCAGAGAGGGAGAGTTGGATGGAGATCAGGTGTTCCAAGGAGGATCATAGAATCACAGGACTGGAAGAGACCTCCTGAGGTCATCTAGTCCAGTCTCCTGCACTCATGACAAGACCAAGCATTATTTAGACCATCCTTGACAGGTATTTATTCCAACCAAACAGGTTAGACAATCTGGAAGTGGTTGAAAAGCAGTGGGCATAGACGGCATGAGATGGGGCAGTCATTTGACGGACAACTGGGGTTAAAGAGAGGTGTCTTAAGGGTAGAGCACATGAGGAATGTGCTAGGAGAATGAACGAGAGAGTTTAGAGATGACAAGATTGCAGTGACAGGCTGAGGGACAAGAAGTAGGCCTGGTCTATTCTTAAAAGTTAGGTCAGTGTAGCTATAAAAATGCACATCCCTGGGCATTGTAAGTAAGCTGACCTAAAGACGTGGCTTAGGCTGCCAGAAATTCTTCCATTGACTAAATGTTGCCACTGCAGGATGTGGATTGCTTACCAATGGGAAAACCCCTTCACTAACTGCAGGATGTGCTACAGCAGTATTAGTGCTGCCATGTAGATCCACCTGCAGATATTGGTGGAGGTTGCTCAGAGTTTGAGGTGGGTGAAGCAACAGAAGTTACTGATCTGGGGCAGAAGTGGCGTCGGATAGTTTAGTATGTTTTCTCTCCACTTACGAAGTGTGGGGAGAGGCAAGTGTGAGAAATAGGAGCTAAAACTCCCTCAAATACGGTGGGTGGGATAACAAGAAGAGAGTTAATGAATGAAGTTGCTGTAGTTTTTTTGGACCTTTTTCAAAATTGCTCCAAACTCATCTGATTGAAAACAAGCTTAAAAAGGGAATTCTTCTTCTATCATTCCCGTGGGTGGTGCCACTTTCAGAACTATAAATACTATCCAAGGAATAACTGAATTCAGAGTCTGACCTCATATTGACATCTTTGAGGAGCCAGAGCTATACCCCTGGGCTATGCATTCTGAAAGAATGTACAGAGTTAAAATACTCATCTTCTGATCAGCAAAGAAATTGTGCCCCAGACTACACAGTGGTGTTATAGGTGTATCTTTATTTCCTGTAGGTGCCTTATGTATACTCAGAGCTGGTTTTCCAATAAGTGTTAGATAAGGCAGCAGACAAACCACAACTATATTTGCTAAACTCTAAAACAATGTGCACATATATGGAGCTGTGCTCTCAATGAGAGAGTGCTGACTCTGTATGAGAGGTAAATGAAATGCCCTGTTACAGTCCTAACTACACTTGTTTGCTCATAGAGAAGCTGAATAACATAACTGATTCCAATAGCTAGAAGTGGGCAACACACATCCTGTAGAGGTACAACTGTTTTATGTATATCTATATTGGAGATGAAGGTGAAATTTCCAGCCTGAGGAGACATATCCACATTAGCTCAAATCCACTCAGGGATCTGGGCCTGATGACCTCTCGAGGTCTCTCCTAACCCTACATTTCTATGATTCTGTAAAGGTGACACTAATGGATCCAGCTGACTTTCCCTTCCTCTATTGGAATAGCTATACTGGTAGAAGGCACCTTTTTTTGTACCAGCATAATGGTACCTACAAAAGGGGAGGTTAATTAATTGATTGAACTATCCTGGTATAGGTAAAGTGAGATGACCATTGTGGTAGACAGGCCATATCACCAGTGTGAGCATCCAGTTGCACTGATTTAAATTAAGAATATCCATAAGGGTGTTTTGTATTTATTTCAGTAAACTGTCTAGTGTAACGGGGTCTCAGTCCTGGGGGGTAGGGGGTGGATTTAGGCCCTGTAGAATACGGATAAATACTGATGAACCTCTCGGGAGGAAGCTCAAAGAGCTAAAAACTTCTCTACATTTCGCACAAAGCACTGCATTTTAATTCAAACTGTTTCTAGCCTGGTTCACTCAACACTCATGCTTATATATATATATATTTGAGACACTGACGGATACGCCCATGCTACCATTAGGCTCTGCGTGACAAGAGATCACAACACCTCCCTAGGTGAGGGAGGGTAAACACAGAGGAATTCTACTTAGTGTAGTGTGACAAGCAGTTATGGTAGGTTTCCAGTTTCCCACAGCTGTGCTTCACTTGCTCGTAAAATATCTGAATCAAACCAGTCAAAGCAGCCCTGGCTGTTCAGCTGCTGTTCTTGACAATTTTGAGCATAGTCTGTATATTCAACCCTTCTTCACCTCTGATTTTAATAGGCAGCAGCAAAACAGTTTGAACAAAATCACCCTCCACTGCTACCCCACATGATTCATTTGAACATCCGAACATCAGTGTGGCCTAGCGAATGGGACCTGGGAGTGGAGGAGTCAGGAGACCCTTTTATCTCTTACCCTTTTATTGTTTTCACTATTTAAAACGTGAACTCTTTTTGGAGCTTGGACTGTGCCTTATTAGGCATGTGCAGTGCTTAGCATAAAATGGCCTCTGGCCACTACTATAATATATGGGGGGATGGGGAATCCATTGTTACACACCTTCCCAAAAAATCCAGCACAATATAGTACTTCTCAGCCTGTGTGGTTCCCAGCTTCGCTCCACTGGCTGCAGAAGAGACCTAAGTACCCATGCAGAGTGGGTTGCCAATGCAGGCTCTTTATTGCAGCCAAGGGGATGGGAAATCAATGCTCCTCTTCCCTTCACCATAGCAGCGCACACGGGAAAGTGTTCCCCCTGGGTTCCTAGTCTCTGGGGTCCCTGCTGGGGCCAGTGGGAGGGAGGCATTAATCTCCAATCCCCCTGCTTGAAGAAGGAGCTATTGCTTGGGGACCCTAGTGAAGCTCACAGCTTCCCTGCTGCAGCCAGGAGGACAAGAGATCCTTCTTGAACTTCTTCCATCTGGCTGCATTTTAGAGGGTGGAGGTGAAGCTGCTGGTGGAAACTGGTGGCCCTTCTGGATTGTAAAAATGATATTTGTGGCCCACGAGCCAAAAAGCTTGGGCACCACTGGTCTGGCAGCCCAAGGCTTCAGTGACAGCAAGAGATCCTCTTCTGAGTTCCTGTTTTTTGTTCTTTTTAACTTTGTCATCACCCAAGGACTTCTTTGGAACTCAGTCTGTTAGGAAATAGAAAGAGACTCATTTAAAGATCAGTTTCTGGTTCAAAGCCATCGCTATCACGCTGTCTGCTCCTGATATCTGCTTGGCCACATGCTTGTACCTTTACAAGATTAAACTATTGGTTGATTATTGATCCCATGATATTACACAGGTGAACCTTTCTGCAGTCTCAGCTGAAGGGCATTGGCTCTTCACTCTAGTCTGTGCTATACAGTGGTGCCGTAGCCATGTCAGTCCCAAGGTTTATGGAGGCAAGGTGGTGAATACCTTTCATTTGACCAGCTTCCATTGCTGAGAGAGAAACTTTTGAGCTACACAGAGCTCTTCTTCAGCTCTGGGGAAAGGACCTGGAGTGTTACAGCTAAAGACAAGATGGAACAGAGAGAATACGTGCTGGCTACTTCCACTAAACTATCTGTTTGATCTTGTACTTAGCCGTGACACTCTGAGGGCTTCCTCTTTCCTTTTACTTCCTCTTTTCCTCCCCTTCACCTGCAGAGGCCACAGTTTTCTCACGATAAAGGAGGCCCCATGGTGCCAGGCTGAACAGGAGAACCATGGGAGCTGAGAAGCTGATGGACTAATGGCTGAGCCTGCGTCCCTTTAAACCTGAACACCCAGAGCTGACTACGTTAACGGGGAGAGAGCACAGGAATGGGATGGAAAATCTGGGAGCAGTAGGAATCCAGTGTCATGCATCTTCCTGCATTTCCCAGTGCACCTCTCTTCTGTCTCTGTCTCATGCCTTTTCTGTACTGCTGTGGTACCCCAGAATAATTGTCAAGAACATACAGGCACTTGGTTGCTTGAGCAAAAGCCTCTCCCAGAGCCCCAAAAGCTCTGTGGAGTGCCTAACCCTTTGCAAAGCAGAACACTTCCCATCAGTCCTCAGAGCAATCACGTGCAAGACCTAGGTCAGTAGATTCCTCACTGATGTGCTCACCTTGTCTGTAGCAAGGCAGGATTTACTGTGTCAACCCCAGCACTTCTGAAATGTGGTCTGAGGATTTGGGGAGGTGGGGGTGAAGTGAAAAACCAGCATCACTGGGAGGGGTGGATTGCAGAAATAGTTACTGGGGATCTCCCCGATCAGTAAATTGAAGAGGACAGAGGGTAAGAGCAGAGTGTTGCAGAGCCAGTTAAGAGCAGCAAGAAGGCAGAGATGGGAATGATGTTCACCCGGGCAGTAGGATAAAGGTGAGGGAGCACACCAGGGAGGTGGTAGGTAAGGAGCAAGAATATGAGGGGAGACGTGGAAAGGAGTCACAAGCCTATTTGGAAGTAGGTGCAGCATCTCCTGGGTGGGGTAGCAGTGTGTGGAGAAAGCAGCTTCAGTAGCATGTTGTTCCTAAGTGGGCAAAACTGAGATTCACAACAGTAGGCTAATGCCCATGGTGACTACCTGTTCTGTTCATTCCCTTTGAAGCACCCAATATTGGCCAGTGTCAGAAGACAGGATACTGAGCTAGAAGGACCATTGGTCTGACTCAGTACAACCAATCTTGTGTTCTAGGATGGCATGGTGGAACAGTAGGGTTCGTTTTCTTATAAATCTAACGGCTTCTCTCTCGTGCACTAAAGTGTTAGAAATCATGGCAAGAACTTCTGTTCTCTCCTATTTTTGTAATGTAATACAGAGACCAAAAAAGGTCAGACGAGCTTTTTTGAGTGTCATTCCTAATGATCCATGTTTCTAAAAACAATAAACCAAAACCAGAGGCTGCGTTTCCAGCCCTTCTTTGTTTCCGTGAATAGTGGCTATGACTCCTGCATTAAGCACAGAGAAACGTCAGGAAACAAGCTGTGGAATGCGGTAGGCAGCTTATTCTGCAAGGAAAGAATAATATAATTGTGCAAGGGCTGGCCTTTGGGATGGGAACTGACGTTAAAAAATCTGGCAAAGAGGTGAGTGCATGATACTAAAAAAAAATCATTGCCATCTAAAACAAATACTGTTGGGCAGCAATAGCTGCTTTCAGTTTTGTTAAACAACGTTGCTAGATTACTCAGGCACTGTCCTGGTAATCAAGCTGAACCACGTATTATAAAGCACCATATGCTCTTTTATCCCTTTCACAATTATTGAGTTTTTTTGAAGGGCACTCAGGAAAATCAATGGGAACTTGACACTTCATTTCCATTTGTCTCTAGGAAATCCTCACCCAAATGCACTGCTGCTGTCACTCCTGGTCTGCTGTATCATAGAGGCAGTGGATTTCTTCCTGACATGAAAGTGGGCCACTTGCACAACACATTGTACCACGCTGGCTTTGTGCTCCTTGAGGCACTGGCGGGGAGTAAACCTACATTTATAAGTGGGTTTTGCCATGGGATAACATTAGCCTATCCCAGTTTCTCAAACTGGGGTCCCGACTCAACGGCCAGTTGTAAGACTATTGTAGTGGGGTCATGAAAGCAGGAGCTCCTAGCTAGGTGCTCAGGTCTGATGGCAGTGTAGCCACCAGAAGTGTAGAAGTCAGAAGAGTCATCACAACTTGAAACATTTTCAAAGGGGAGATCCCAGCAAAGAAGACCTGAGAACAGCTAAGCTCTCCTGTTTTAAAACTCTGGTGGAGAAGAGGCCCTGCAGTTTTACTGTGAAGGCAACTCTGGGAAGAGTGTTGTGTTGATGTCCCTGAGCTGCCTAGGTGAAAATAAGAGGTGTCTTGTCTCTATTAATTTTCCAGCGGGGTAGCTATCAGGTATTTGCTGCCATGCAGTGAAAAGAACATGCTTTGGCAGCAAAGAGAGAGCTTTGGTGTCATCAGATCTGACAGTTTCATAACAAATAATGCAATCTATGGTTTTTGTTTTTCTCTTGAAAGCCCTAGGTCCTGGAGTCATGCAATTATGTAAGAATCTGTGGCCTCTTTTTAAAAAGAGCATGGGATTTTAGCTTCAGGGAGAAGCTTGAAAAGCTAACCCCCCAAGGTTCAAAACCAGAAAACAAATAAGGAACCCCAAATGAATTTCTTCTAAAAATCTCATGATTTGAAGCCTGAGTTTTGGGTGCATGGGGGAGATGCTCTTAAGAATGGAGGCAGAGGAACAGCACTCTTGGGAGCAAGCGAGGCAGGGGCAGCAGCACCCTACAGAAAAGGACAATAGCTGGCTCAACATACCCTGATGCTCTTTCCATTCCATTCTGCTACTGCTTTCCTTTAACCAGCAAGGGTGGCTCATGTATGGCGAGCTGCCGGGCTCTGTCTGTGTGCCGTGGGCACTCAGTGGAAGGGTGTATTACTGAGAGGAGTCTTCATGCGTGTGTGCCATGGCTAATAACATCTCCGCATGTGGCCCGGGCACACGAACCTCCAATAGCTTCTGTGCTGCTCTTGGGCTTTACCCACGTTATGCCCTGGCACCTTTGTTTGCTGCATTCCTGCCTGCCTGGCCCAGTTGCCGGTTCCTAACTACTAATGGCTGTTACTGGTTGTTTCCTCACTAGCCCCATTCCTACACCATCCCTTGTTTTCAAAGCCTTTCCCACTGTGTACCTCACTCTTTTTCTTGGCCTCTCATGTGTTGTTGTCCCAGCTGCTCTGCTGGCTTTGACCACCACGGTTTTATGGTCTTTCTGTGTGCAGAATGTCCTCTCTCATTCTTCTACCCTCTCTTTATATGTGCCTCCTCAAAATCCACTTCTGTGACAACCAGCTAATGTTGGGGGATGTCTGAAATAGCCAATGGCTTTAATTTAGAGACCAGTGTGTCTAACAAGCGTAAGTATTTGATTGTTACCCTCTCTGTCCCTCCGTATGTATGTTTCTTTTCAAATTATAAATGCTTCAGAGCAGGCATTGCCTTACAGTCGTAAGCTTTGGCTAGCCGTTGAGATTGCTACCAGAACATTGTTATTTCCCTCCTTTTCAGCTGAGAATGGGAGACAGGAGACACGAGTTCTAATTCAGGCTCTGGCACAAATCTGCTGTGACCTTGAACAAATCATTCACAACCCCTCCCCCCCCAAAAAACCCCACGCCACCTGTCTGTGCCTCAGTTTCCATTTCTGTAAAATGGGGATGGTACTAGCTAGCATCAAGGTGGACATGGAAGCTTATGAAACACATTGGAAATGTCAAGTACTTCATAGCATTGTCTGTGACATCCGTGTAGGTAGCTTAAGTCATTTTCAAGCAAGGAGATCTGAGAATGATTTGGCTTGCACTGTTTTTTGGTTCTGCCCTTTTTTCTTTCTTGCTTCCTGTGTCCTGCTGCTATGTCCATGTGCTCTGCTTTTTTCCTTCCATGTTTCTTGTATCATTTTCTCTGTCCATTCCTGCTGCAGCCTGGAGTTTTGCAGGCTTTGCTGGGGGAAGAGACTTTCCTCCCAGTGCTACTCTCACTTCAAGGGGCACAGTAATGCTCGTAGTTCCAGTGGAACAAGGTCCCCAGGGGCTGATGGCAGCAGCTCTGAGGCATTGGGTTTGGCAAAGGTGGCAAGCAATGAGAGCACTGACAGGAGCCATTTGAAGTAACAACTCTTACTTCTGCAGCTGGTTCTGCTGCTGCTACTGCTACTGCTTCTGAAGAGCTGAAGCACTGGTAGAAAGGCAGCTAAGAGCTTCCTTATTTTGTGATCCTGTATGTTTGCTTTGAAGTCGTTGGGGAAGGATCAAATAGACGATCCAAGGGATCACTCTGAGCCCTCCAATGTGTGATTCTCCTTCCTGTTTGCATATTAACTGTGAAACACCTGCGAGCTCTGTGTGCATAAAGCTCTGCAGCAGCCCTGTGACCAGCCCTGCCATGGGGGGTTATGATTCACCAATTTATTTATAAATGTACACAGTAGAGCATCCTGGAATTTCTCTTATGCTACCAGCATCTCTTACCTAACTATGAATCACTAAGTTACCACTGCTTTGGGGGTGTGTATTGTGTTGTGTGTTGCAGATCAGCTACAAAGTCAAGTGACATTCTTTTGGGTTTGAGTCACCTGAGGTGGACAGACCCAGCTGCTGCCCTTCCAGACAGGCCTGAATATCTCTGCCCTTTCATTCTGCTGTCTGAAATTCTCCTGGTACAGGGAGTGCTCAGCTAGCTGCTGACTGGTCAGAGACTGGTGCAGTGCCCTTGTGCGCAGCAGAGCCTGTGTAGTTTTGGTAGAAATCTCAGCAAGTTTTTGTGGGAAGAGTGCTACAGCAGTGTAGCAGGAATCCCACGTGGGATTTACAGGTAACATTTTGGTCTGTATGCATGCTGACAACCACACTGAAGAGCTGGTGTGCTGCCTTTCATTTTGAATGAAACATTTGAATGAAGCCTAAGGTTGCCATCCCTCCAAATTTTACCTGGACAATCTGGTTTTTGGCTTGTGTGTTCAAGTGCCATTTAAGTTTACTCGGTGCCTCATTGTCAGGGTGCTGGCAACCCTAAATGACGCTCGAACCAAAAGTACGGTTACCCTGGGGATGGAAGTGCCAGCTGCCAGCATGAAAGAAATCTATCTCAACCAGCATTCAATATACATCTAGTAAAAACAAGTTTTGAAAACTGTGTAGGGATCCTCTTTTGTCTGTAATTAATAGGATCTTCTATCCCCTTGCAATTTTTAAGCTCTTGTTGAAATTCTGGCAAAGCACATGGAGCCAACAAAACAGATAACTGCTTTCAGAGCCTGGCAGTTAAACATGAAATTCTGAGTGAGTTTTACAGATGCTACAGAAGGCCCAGTCCTCTTCCCAGTGACATCAATAAATGCTGACATTGACTTCTGAGGAAGCAAGATCCTGCTCCACAGCATCTAGTCTTCTGAAACACTTAATGCAACAACCCACAGTTCATAGACAGAACAAGTGAGGAACTCTCCACTACATTATCTGGCCTCTCTGTAAGGAAGGAAGAGCAGGGAGGACTACAAAACAGGATTAGGGAGCATAAATTTGCCAGTACTCTCACTTGTTGTGCAGAAGCGAAGAGTTGGAATGTTTTCTGTTTTCAGCTGCTGTGAGACTGATCACATTGAATTTTATCCTTTGGTTAGAATTAAAATTAATCTATTTGTCAACACATTTTTAAAGTTAACCTTTTCCACTTTTCAAGCATTTAAGTAAGGCAAATTGCAACATGATCGGTGCTAAATACAATCTCATTTCCTTAAATCGTTCCTGTCTCCAGAACTAATAAGTATCGTTGTGTTAACACTGCGTCACAATCCACTTGGTGGAGGATACACAAGTAGGAGATTGCCCTGTAGTATTCGGTCATGTCCTACCTCTGGAAAAGTGTTTGGAAGTGGGTAGACGAGTATGCTGAAGCTCAATACAGCAGAACTGCTGATGAACCTGGTTAATTGGTGACACTTGTAAGACTAAAGATAGGGAGAAATTAAGGGAGGATCTGCCCTTAAAATGCTACAGTGGGGCAGCTGAAGACACTATTTGCACCAGTAGGAGGGGTTCTCCCATCAGTATACATAATCGCTTCCCCAGAATGCTGTCGGTAGGTTAATGGAAGAGTTCGCTCATTGATCTTTCCCTTTCTGTAGGAGAGTTTTGGACAGTTTAGCTATATTGTTCAAAGACGTGGATTTTTCACACCCCTGAGCACCATATTTATACTGACTGGGTTTCCGAGTGTTGAGTGGGCTTAGGGCTTGTTTTATAAAATCCTGGTCAGAGTAGATTGCTTCTATGCCTTATCTGGCTGACATCTTGACAAGGCGGTGTATTTATCATGTAATACTTGTGTATAGGCTTGACAGGGTCTCAATTTTTATTTTTAATATAATTTTGATAGAAAGAACTAATGTTTACTTTGAGTGACTTTTTTAATTGATTTTCAATTTTTCACAGTTAAGGGTCAAATATTGCGGAAGGTGAATTATTTACTGACAGTAAGTGTTGAGATGGAAAAAAAGCTCAATGACGGTTAAAGCACAAATGGTCAATATGGCATCTAAAAAGACGAAAAGTAAATATCCTTAAATCAAACTCTACCAAGTTCAGAAGCAGCATTTTTCATACTTTGCCCATCTGTAAATGTTGATGACGAATATGGAAATATTTTTTCATTGGCTTGTATGTGTGGAGTGAAATGGACATTCACAAATTAAAAATAGATTACTTCCAAGCCTAGTTACATAGCACAGTAATAGTCTGTAGCCCAATTAGGATTGCTGCCTTATAGTTCTGCATCGTGGTTGCTCCTTTTGTTGTGACTCTGTGGTCCCCAGTTACATTCTACAGAATAATATCCAAGAATTTAGAAGGAAATTTGCCCATGTGTAGAGAGAGAGCACTTCCAGGTCACTTGAAAACCTTCAAATGGGGTACATGTGGTGCATAGACTTTATGTTCCTTTGCAAAAGAGTGAGTTTCAACAAAAGTTTGTATGGGCTTTCTGAGCTTTTCTGACCGTAACTTCCTTGTCTTGCGAAGCTGACATAGGAATCCTGCTCTCTAACTACTGTTTAGGCCCCTAAAAAGGGCCTGGATGGACACTCAAACTCTTTAATCAATTTCAGTTCCTTTCATGACAAAGGAGCTGATCAAAAAGTGGGAGGTTTTGATAAACACTGGTCCAGTTGTTACTGAGCAGGCTGTGAACATCAGCTCTGCATTCTGCTTTTCTTTGTTCTCCCCAGGATGATATGCTACTTTTCCTTCTAAAAGCATGTGATTCCTTGCCATTGCTCCATGAACATTTTCCACTTGACCACATGCCACTTGTCTGAGTGCATCTGACTGCCCACTCCTGCCATCCTCCAACATCCTATTTTCCTTCTTAGGGGAGTGTATTTGTGAATGTTAACGTGTAGCCTTGCCCCCCACTGTCCTTGGATCTCAACATCTACCACTGTTAAGCACCCAGCTACTCCGTTAATTGATTATTTCACCCCTAATTTTCAAGGGTATTTTACTACCACTTACAGGCTTCCACTCTCTCAAAGATCTTTATCTCCCTCTGAACTGACGAATGCCAGGGCACAGCAGGCTGATGGATAATGGGCATGTGGAGATCTGTAGCATAATGGCATACTTCAAAAAAAAGCCCCCCTGATTTGTGCCACATCTGAGCTGATCTCCACTAGGTTAGTTTACATGTTCTAACACTCTAGTGTGGACAAAGCAAGTGAACATATTTTCACACACCTTTTAAATCCTAAACTATATGTTCACTGCAGAAGAGTTGTGTGTCCTCACTGAGAGACCTATCAAACTCACACACCCCCTCCTCTGGGGCTGACACCAAAAGGCTACATTGAAATGTTGCCTATCTATGTTTTGTCTCTATTAGGATTTTTGCAAGGAGATAGCTATCTCCGTTTTCTGTCTTCACTGCACAACTGTAATCAAGACAGAACTATTATTCAGCTTGGTGTGATGTTTTTGTTTCCTAGCTCTTCTTCCCACTTACCAAAGCAGAGTGTACAATTGTAATTTAATACAGAAGATTCAGAGTCCCCAAGAAAGCACATCTCCCCTGTGAGATCCTAACTCTGCCTACTACTTTATGTTCTTACATTCACTGATTCCTGATTCTATGAAAGCCACCATCAGTCCAAAAACCTTTCCCCGAATAATTCTTTAGCAGTTTCTCATTTAAAATTTAGCAGTCCTCCGTTTGCTATCGAAGGCTAGATATTAAAGGAGAATTTGTAATTATCTCAGTCCCCCATACAGATTAGTTTGCAAACAAACATTAAAAAATTATCTTACAAAAGCATATCCCTTGAGAACTAATTGTCGTGTTCTACTTGTTAGTGTAACCCTTTGGCCTGAAAGTTCAGTTAGCTGCCTCCTAGATTTTAAATCATTTTGAGGCATGTAGAGTGTTATGCAACTTAAAAAAAATGTATTGGAAAAATACCGGCGGCTAACCCTGCGGTTGTAACTGAAGGCTACATAGCAGAGCCATAGTATCTTACATTATCTTTGAGCACAGCTCCATCAGATGTATTGGTTCTCCTTTTCTTGCCAAACCTCTCATTCCAAACTCCACCTTTACCCACCAATACAGAATATTCCTGCAACCTAATGTCAGCAAAAAGCCTGCAGTCATAAGACAAACTACTTTTTTATTTGTCGATGACAGGTTAAAAGACTAATAACGTCTTGAAAAATGTGAGATTCTTGTTTGCTGCATTTAGGGTTTATTACCTTTCCTTCAAGGTGTATGTGCTTTGCTTAGTGATTCCGATGTAGTAAAATGGAAACTTTATGTGATTGTTTGGCTTTGGGCTTAAGTATAGATGGGAGGAAAAACCACTGTACTTGGTGCCCTAAACTCTATCAAAAGATAAAATAAGCTGATAAATTCTCTATGCTGCTTGCACTAAATGGTTCTTTACAGTCTTGTGATAACAACATAGTTATGGTTTTAAAGTTCTTCAACTCATTATTCTTTTCAGGTGCTTGGAACCTTTTAATAAAGGTACTGTTTGAGCTGAAGTAGTTTATGCTTGCTCTCACCCCGACCAAAAGTAAATTATCTGGGGACATCTTTGTGGCATTCTGTGGGGCTTTTTACAGCGGTCCTGTAAGACTTTTTTGTGGTGGAGCCCATGTGTTTCTGCCACATGCAGAAAACTGGAGTCTCAGTCCTGGTTTGGGGATACTGCAAATCAAACAGCACTTCCCAAATGTGGAAAGGGGTGTGTTGTTATGCTTTTCCAGGAACACTCACTCATAGCTCAACAACTCTGGGAACTAGATTTTCAAAAGTAACTCAGCACCCCCAATTGAAGCTAGAGTTTTGTTTTCCACCCCAGCACAGCTCATTTCCCATTTAGGCATTCTAAGTAAGTTGTGAGACTTTCAAAAGTACTCTGCAGGAGGCAGTTCCTCTTGCTCTCATTAGGAGTTGCTGGGCACTGAGTGCCTTGAGAACCCAGATACAAACCTAAACCTCTCCTTGTTCTGTATGGGAAAACTTGGGTTTCAGAGTGTTGAGCACTCTCAAAATTCCTGCTGGCTTCAGAGAGAGTCGAAGACACTAAGCAGTAAGCACATTGCAGAATTGGGTCCACAGATATTTTTATAAAGATTTTATTTAGAAATAGCAAGTGTTTGGAAAATCGTGTGCCCCATGTACCGTGCCTGGGACCAGAGGTATTGAAGCTAATGCGTCTGTATGTCTGGAGTCCTGGATGTAGAAGGACAGGCCAATAAGTTTGGTAGCTAAAAATCAGTATGTAGCAGTGAGATGGCAAAATTATATTCTTCATGGTGATATATGACCAAAGGAATGACTTTGCATTTCCTGAGTTTTGTGAAGCTAGGCTTTCAGACACAATGACCCTTTGTTTTCTGCCAGCATAAAGTATACCAGTTGGAGTCCTGGAAGTTATGATCGGTTCTAGACCAGAGCCATAAAGGGACCAGTATGGACTTTAAAGACCAGTGATCAGAAAAATGGGGATTGACTTTTGTTTGCCAAAATAGCTGTGACTCTTCAGTCAGAGAGCGAAATCCTGACCTTCAGGAAGGCCCTAAATCACTTCAGTGCATATGTCTGTGTTGCTAAAAGATGTGCTTGAAGCTAAGCGTGCGCCTAGTGCCTTACTGAATCAAGGCCTAACCACAGTGGTGAGTCCTTAGGAGCCTTCCATATTCTGACTGATGACTTTTTTAGTTTGTTTCTGAAAAATTTTGGACTAAAACTGCTGATGTTTCCTAGTAACTTTAATTGTGAGCAGGGCCCAGCTTGTGTTCTGAGCAGGTTCGAGGCACTTTTGCTGAGCCAGCATTGTTCTGTGCCCAGTAACTGAACTGTGCACATTTGCCCAAGCTGTCAGAGAAGGAAATGCTGCCATTTCTCCAAAAAGTATCTGCAGAGTGTAATGCAAACTTTTCCTGACCATGAAACTGTAAATTGGCAGTGTTCTCAAGGAATCTGCCCTGTGCACACTGTTCTGCCTATGAAATATACACTGTTCAGGGTAAAGCATGGGGAAGATTAATTACAAGCCTAGAATTCTCTTCAGAAGTCTTGATGGTGCAATAAACCACAGGAGTGAAATCTCATGAGCTATTTCAGGGGTGGGGATGAAGAAATGGAAAAACTTGCATTGTACATGAGAAAAACATTTACTGTACTTCCAGTTTAGTGGGGCCTTGTCTGCTGTAGAACTTGTGGCAGCAAAATATTTGTTATGAAAAAGACACACCCCCTGAGGGACATAAATTTTTCCAGCATAAGCACTTGTGTGGACAGGACTGACAGCTACTGCTGCTCATTTAGGTGGGTTTGTTATGTTAACAGAGAGCTCTCTCTCATCAACCGGACGCAGCTACACAAGCACTCTTACTGCACGTTTTAAGTATGGACTAGCCTTTTCAATGAATTCCTTTAAAAGGTTAATTCACAAGTATATGGAGCTGTTTGCTGCTGTCCTCTAAAAATGCGAAGGGCAAAATTTTGGGGTCTTGAAGACTCGGCAGACAAGGACTCTAGTTACTCTTTTCAATACCTGTTACCTTACTAACTGGTTAGGATGCAAAGAGTATATGAAATCAGTTTTTCAAAAGACGCATAATCTAGATCACTGAACTTGTTTTTCCCTCTGATGGCCCCTTCATCTTAAAGCTTCTTTGGCTGTTAGTGTTAAGCAACTTGGATGCGTTTTAATTTTAAAAATAGGAATTGTCAAGTCACAGGCTGACTTCTTGCATGATCAAGAGGGGCATTTGGCACACAAAGGACTTCTCCCCTGCTCAAAGACGAAGTGGGATTTTCTCCCATGAAAGCTCTTGCGATAAATAAATTTGTTAGTCTTTAAGTGCCACAGGAAACCTTGTTTGTTTTACTGAACTAGACTAACAGGGCTGCCTCTTTGGAACTGAGGTAGCAGACAATCCCTTCTACTACAGTGCCCCCATAGGGTTGTCACAGCCAGCACAGGAACATGGAGCCTTGTCTGAGGAAGGAGCTAGATACCATGCTGCATAGTTCTCTTGCAAATGGGGGGGGGGTTGTTGTTTGTTTGTTTTAATTGTATGTGTCTTGGGGTAGAAAATACTAAAGCAGCCAGTTTCAAACAAGAGGAAATATTTCTTCACACAACACATGGTCAGCCCCCAATGGCTATTAGCAGAGATGATCAGGGACACACCCTGTCCATGTTCCAAGGGATCCTAAACTTCCAGCTGCCAGGAGCTGGGGCTGGATGACTGGCTGGATCTCTTGAAACCAGAGCCATCCCTGGGGGCGGTGAGAGGGGTGATCGCCCTGGGCCCACACTGCTGCCACCCCCAAATGCTGAGAACCAGGCTAATTGGCCAAAAGCGGTACCCTGCTCAGCACTTGTGATCCCTCCGTCCCGACTGTGGTGCCTCCTGCCCCCTCTCCACTGCTCTGGCACAGAGGCAAAAGCAGCACGTGTCGTGGTGGGGAGGGAGAGACACGGACGGAGAGCACTGAACCAGGTGCTGCTTTTGGCCAGCTTCCCTGCTCTCCAGCATGGGACCACCAGTGAGGGGCAAAGGGCTCTGCCCCTCTCCTGTGTCAGCCAGCCCCGACCCCCAGTGCCAGTAGGGGGAGTGAGTAGGGGCCCTGCAGAGGGCAATTCGCCCGGGGTGCCCGCGCCTCCCTAGGGATGGCCCTGCTTGAAACTGCCTAGTTCTGTTCATTTCTTCTGAAGCATCTGTCACGGGCAACTGTCAGAAGACAGGAGATTGGCCTAGGCAAACCACCATTCCTCCCCAGCATGGCTATTCTCATGTTCTTAAGGCCTAGATCCAGCACTTGATATTATATGAGCAAGGTGGAGGAGTATCTTTTATTGGCCCAATTTCTGTTGGTGAAAGAGACAGGCTTTGGAGCTACATAGAGCTTTTCTTCTTGTCTGAACCAGACAGTCTTCTCCCATCCTGGTCCCATTGCTGAATCTGACTTTAAGTAGCAGCAGGAAGGAGTGACCTGCTAATTCAGGAGACAATGTACGTTCAATTATTAAGTAGCAATGCAGAAGGGACAAGATATAGTCTCATAAGTGAGCTCCAGGGTCGTCCACTACAGTAACTTTGGTCTTACCCAGTATCCAGATATTTGAATATCATTCCAGCATGATGATTTTTAACTCTTACTTATTCTCTTCCCCTTGCTTGGTGAACAGTCATCCTGACAGATGAGGAGGTCCAGAGGAAGAGAGAGATGATAATGAAGCGGAAGGAGGAGGAGGCTCTTAAAGAAAGCATGAAGCCCAAATTGTCAGAAGAGCAGCAAAGAGTCATTGACATCCTCCTGGAGGCTCATCGCAAAACTTACGACGCCACCTACTCCGACTTCACCCAGTTCCGTGTATGTGCCAGGACCTGCTTTCTCTCCCTTACCTCCTTCATGCAGAACACTACCCAATCTTCTGGTAGACTTCCTTCCTACTCCATTACTAGGAGGACCTCTGCTGGTGATAAAAGGCCATGCCATAACTTCGAAACTAAAGCCGTGGTTTCTCTCTTCCATACCATGACCCAGTGTTGCAATGTATTTGAGACCTTCCTCCTAACTAGCCATATGGTAAAGGAGGGTGGTCACGACCCTTTGAAACATGTTTATGAACCCTCATATTCAGAATCCATGAGCATAGTGCATTCATTGGCTCCCACTAAAGTGTCCACGTGACTTTCTCCTAGCATGTCACTCTCTGTCTGTAGAGCTGGGACTCAGAATCTTGCCGGAAAAGACAGCTGTCCATCACTTACAGTCTTTGAATCAAGACTGGATGTCTTTCTAGAAGACATGCTATAGCCCTCACAGAAGCTGTGGGCTTGAATCAGAAATTACTGAGCAAGGTTCTCTGTGGCCAGTGTTATGTAGATCAGATTAGATCACAGTGATCCCTCTGACTTCGCAATGTTTGAATCCATTCACCAGTTGCTATCCATGAAAGAAGTACTATAGATCAAATTGGCACTTAGATGTGTATTGAATTAGTCCTCTATGGTATGTAAGGACTTTGGAATATAAGATTCAAACATGCAGTAATTGCATACAATTTTTCTGTTCAGGGTGCAGTATATTTTTTTAAAAATAAGATAGAATGTAATGAGTAATGGACTATTTTCTTATTTCAGTAGTGATCTGAAAACTAATACTCAAACCCTTGTCATGTGCTGAATGCTCCAGTTAAATACAGCAAACCTGATCGCCATCTGCAGTAAATTAACTTAACTCCATTGACTTAGGCTGATTCACACAACCAACTGAGGTGCTGGGCCATTAAGTGGAACACGAATAGCTTAAAATTAGAAGAAAAACCCAAGTTACTAACATTCCTGATGTATCTAGTATGTTAGTTTAGAGACCTTTAACACAATTGCTAGCTAATTGTAATTATAGGATTATATTAAAACTATGTCTTAAAAATCCTAACAAAGCAGAGTTAGGAAGTAGAGTCCCAGGGCAAGAGGGCACATGGTTAAAACTATTGGTAGACAAATTTAAAATACTTCTAACTTACCACCCCAGGAATGATTTACTAACCTGCCCTTTCCATGGTGGATGGTGGGCTCATTGGACAAAAATGTGTAGGAAGCAGTACAGTGTCAGCCAGGGATGACCTTGACAAATCTAATAGAAATAGGAAAAGACTAAGGGTGAGTTTTCAGAAAACAATCTACGCCATTCCAACTCTTCTTCCACTGAGATAAAAGAGAGCAGAGGTGGGCCAACACTGAGCACTTTCAGAAATTCTCTCCCCCAAATCCTATGGATTGCACCCTTCCGCTTGGCAAGGACTGTGTTTAAAAACCATGCCCCTCTACCTGGGAGGATACAGAAAATAAAGAAGTGGTCTTTCATCAACCCACTTTCTCAGAGGTAAAATCAGTCCCCGGTTCTGTTCCAGCCTCCTGTGAGAGTCAACTCGAGCAACAGAAAAGCAACTAACTGGCCACCAGCCCTAACGCCTGGCTCCTCATCAGAAGACTCCTCAGATACCTACAACCGTTCTCCAGGTATTGGGCATGGTACTAAGTTACTCCCCTACAAATGAGGGACACAAGATATCTCCAGCTGGAGATTTAAGCCTGATTATTTTGACATGGTTTGGCTGTTCTGACTCCTCATGTCCTTCATTTGGAAAATGAATCCCCCCACCCCACCCCCCACTTCGCCCCACAACCTGCCAAGCTCTTTGAAATCCAGAGGGACTGCTCATGGGTTTTTAAAGTTCAGCACATGACATGATTTGTTCAATCATGATCTAATTCCCCATTGGGGTCCCAGTGCAAGACCACTTTGTAACATTTCCAAAAGCACCGAGAGTGCTAACATAAGGCCTGGTCTTCACTGAAGCTTGTTGGTGCAGAGCGCAGGGTGAAAAGAGTCAGGATGCAGCTGTCTGGGGTTGAGCATGAGAGGCAGCCCCTCTCACTCCAAAATTGAAGGCACCGTTCTGCCAGGAGGAAATGGGTGTCTGCTCTGTAGGGCATTGCCCTTGCAAAGCGTGAAGCAAATACTTCTTCCAAGTTCTGCCTTAATGACAGCACATTCCTGCTCCCTGCTGCTGGTGCTATGACAATCCATGCTACAGTTTTAGAGAGCAAGAGGGAAGCTGGCTCAGAAGAGATGTCTAACTGGGAGGCTCCAGAGAGCAGGAGAGAATCATAGGAGGGGGGATGCCGGGTATGGAGAAAAGCCACAGAGGCCTTTTTGGGAGGGGGCTTGCTGCAAGAGCTATGGGGTAAGTAGAGACAACATAGCAAATGATTAAGCAGCTGGGGCCAGGGGTAAGGGAAGAGATGGGAACAGAAGATCTGCTGGGGGCATAGTTGCAAGGCTGGTATTAGGGAGTGAGGTGAGTATAGCACAGGGGATATTTGGGGCCTGGCTGTGGGGTGCACTAGGGTGATGTGAGTTACTAGTGGGGATGCAGGCCGCTGGCCAGCTATTGGGATGGTGCCAGGAGAGGAACATGGCATGAATGGGATGCAGATTTTCCAAACAGATAGAGTATTAGGGTTGCTTTGATTCCCAAATTCTAACTGTGCCCCAGTGGATCCTGCCGGATCTTTTTCCAAGGGCAGGTAAGATTCCTGTAGCGCGAGTCAGCTCTCTCAAATAGAGATTGTTGCTTAGTCTTCCTCTTTTATTTTTGCTAAACTATTCTCCAGCCTAAGCCACCTGGGTGCAAGGCTGTGGCTGTGCAGTTCTTTATTTTGACTCTCCTCCTCTTGCTTGATTTCTGTCCTAAAGAACAAACTTCTGTGGTATAGGAAACAGTGCAGCCAAGATAAATAGCAACCTCCTTCTCCTCCCCAGAGCCTGCAGAGCACACAATGTTCTCCAACATGGTACTGAACGAGGACAGCGATGAAAGCCCTCCCGTGGACGTTAACATCTCGCATCTCTCCATGCTACCTCACCTGGCTGATCTTGTTAGCTACAGCATACAGAAAGTGATTAGCTTTGCAAAAATGATCCCAGGATTCAGGTAAGTGTGGGTTTGTTCCCAGAAGTTTGGGGCGGGGGGAGGAATTACTTTGATTTTTGGGGACAGGGGGTTGAAATCACTGTCTTTGCAGCTTTATGCTGCTTGTTTGTTTTCTTAAATATGTCTCATCTCTGTTGCTGCCTTTAAGCCCAAGCATTCTTCCCTGATCCTTCTGCATCTCAGCACTGAAATCATCACTGATTCTTCTCTCTCTGTTGCTTCCCTCACCTTCTCCACAGTGGCCTTAATCCAGCAGAGCACTTCAGTCCACACCTAACTCTAGGAACACATGAGCCTTCCCATCCCTATTCAGCAAAGTGCTTAAGCACGTGCTTAACTCCCCCCAAAAGCAATGTCACTTTGGTCTCAGCCCCACTTGCTAGCTTCTTGTCTGTCTCTGAACCCAATTCAAAGTCATCCTGTTGGTTTCACAAAACACTCCACCTTGGTGACTCCCTTTGGATCTGTGTGTCTCACTTGTGCTATTATCTCTAGCTCAGAGTCTAAAGCATTAAATTTTATTTCAGTTTACAAATCACTCTGTAAAGCATCCTGTAATCTTAGCAAAATGATGATCCACAGAAGGTTTGTGGTGTTTTGTGGATTGCTCTGGGGACTGGAACTGGCTTCTGCGAAACTCAGCTCTGATCTGCGATTGGATAAGGAGTTTTCCAGAGCCTTGTGAAGGAACAATTAAAGCACTCAACTCTTAAAGCTTGCTCAAATGACAGGGTGTTTCAGTTTCACAAGGGTTCAGTGCTTTCAAGAGTTTTGTGTTCCTGTGAATTCCAGAACAGCCACTTCTATTCTCCAATCACTTTCATTGGGTAGAGAAGGCAGGCTGATTATTTGATCTGGAAGCTAATCATGGATTTCATCCGGAACGCCGATATGTGCAGCCATCTTGATAAAGCCAGATTTGCCTCCCCACTCCAGTTGACATCAATGTATTTGGACCCTTTTTGAAATTCTGTTCTGTGACACTGGTGAAAATGCAGGGTAAACTCAGTGGAGATAATGGAGCTAGTCCAAGTTTACAGTGACACAAATAAATCAGAGTCTGGCTCTTCACATCCCAATGAGCTCCTCCTAATTTGCTTTCTGCTTGGACATCTCACTACCAGGATTCTTTGGCAAAGTGTCAAGTCAAAGGTCAGCAGCTCAGTGTTGCCAACACAGTTCCTTAGTCCAGGGTGCCAGTAGGAATGGAGGGTTACTGGAATATCCAGATGGGAATAGTGTTGGTGGTTGGGTCAGTAGATAGTAAATACAATTTCACATAAGAACTAGAGAGTAGCCGCTAGATGGATCAGTCATTGGCCACCCTGATGAGCGTGAAGATCTGAATTACTGTGAGAAAATGGTTGAATGTATTGGTTCCATCACTGGTCATGTTAAATTCATGTGTGTGAGGCTCTTGATGATGCACACCAGAAAGGCCTATCAGCAAAGCTTTATTTTGACATCACAACACCCCCATGTGGTAAAATGATGTCCTTGTTCCCCATTATACAGATGAAGTAAGAGGCCCAAAAAGGTTAAGTGATTTGCCGAAGACTTCTAGCATCAATTTGCTATGTAGCAGTGTTTGAAAATGGTTTCCTGCCTGTCATAGTCCCTGCCCTCTCCCCTAGGCTACGGTGCCTTCTAGGCAGTTCAGTTGGGACAAATACTATTCAATATCTAAACACGCTTATTTGTCAGTCATAGCGCATTGTCAAGGGAATAAGTCCCTGACAGCAGGGACTGCCTTTTTGTTCTGCTAGCACCATGCGACACTAGTCCACAACTGAGACTCATCAGTGTTACTTTAACACAAATAAATAAAAGACAGTGCCACAATGTCTTCCTTTTTGTTTGAAACACAGGGGATATTGTCAAGCTCCTAAGGGGATCCTGTTAGCTAGAGGGTTTGATTCCAGGTTACCAAAAAGAAAAATAAAGTAATAGATAGTCCCTTTTCTCAATTCTAACTTGCTTAAGCATTTAATCCTGTGAACTGCAGTCTCTTTTTACTGCAGTTACCGTTCAAAATTTCCTTTGGTGGGTCATTTGGAAACCACATGGGCTTTAAACCACTTCTTCTGTAATCCAAAAAGATCACTTGTGGAGCTAAGCCAGAGGAGATTTTCTTTGCGGGTACCATTTGGTTGCAGGTCCCTAGCTGACCTAGCTGGAGGATTGATGTTAGATTTCCTTGAAGTTTCACTGGTTATTCTTTCCTCCTTCTCCCTACCTTTTAATGCTCAGGGATCTAACAGCTGAGGACCAGATTGCCTTACTGAAGTCCAGCGCCATTGAAATTATCATGCTTCGTTCAAACCAGTCATTTTCCTTGGAGGACATGGCATGGTCCTGCGGCAGCAGTGAATTCAAGTACCAGATCAACGACATTACACAAGGTAGGTTAGCTCTTGCTACCATGTCTCCAAAGCACAGTACAGGTGTGGGGCAGCTTGGTTGCTTGCTGTAGGTTAATAAATTTGTCAAGATCTGATTTCCCCACTCTTAACATAGACATTGGCATTTAATATATTGGAATGTCCCTTTGGGGATGCAAATTGAAATCTGCACTAATTCAAGTAATGCAGAGCTACAGTGATCATAGCTGTGTATTTTACTGATGTATTGTAGCTGTGACTGGATAGTTAGCTGTATCCTGTGCAAGGCCCCTTACATTCCACTTGAGCCCCCTAGGACATGTACATTTAGAAGCCTAACGAGTAATGTGAAGATAATATTGAAGAAGAGCACAGATGGGGTGAAGGAGGAGGGAACATGGAATGGTTCCCTGCTAAAGTTGTGTGCGTAAGAAGTTGTCACTCCATCTGTTATCATGCCCTTCATGTAACATGATATCTCATTTGACCTGATTTTACCATCTCCCACTTAGAGGAGGAACCAATAATCAGTGGTTTAAGAGCTATTGGAGACTGACAATGTAAAATTTGGGTTAATGTTGATAAAGCTCAGAAAAGCCCTGAGCATGAATTGAGGTTTGGAAAATGCCTACTGGTGAAACGTCAATCAGTCTAGTTTATTGTAGAGGTGATTACAAGGAGAGTTGATCACAGCCTAGAAGAACCTGTGCAAGGAGAGTATATCTGAGAGGGAATGTTTTATCTAGCAGGTGAAGTCTTAACAAAATTCTGTGGTAGGAAACTGAAGGCAGAAAAACTCAAACTGGAAACAAGATGTGGAGTTTTAAGTGAGGGTAACTAGGCACTGGAAAAGCTTCTCTAGGGCTGTGGTGGATTCACCCTAACTTAGTCTTTTTAAATGAAGATGAGAGGGTAATGTGCTCAAGGAATCCTAATTCACTTAGCCACAAATCCCATTTTCCAGAGTGACTTGGGCAGATAGGAAGCTGAGTCTCTGTGAAAGCCCATGAGACTTAAAACACCTAAGTCACCTTTAAATGGGAGCATTACATTCTTCATTGAAAACAAAACTCCTATGGCACCTTAAAGACTAACAGATTTCTTCAGGCCTAAGCTTTCGTGGGCTGCAACCCACTTGGTCATTGCAGCCCATGAAAGCTTATGCCCAAAGAAATTTGTTAGTCTTTAAGGTTCTTCATTAAGAGCGCTGAGGACTCTGTTCTACTCAGGCTCTTGCTAAAAAAGGTGCTCTAGTTCAACCACAATTTATTGGACTTGATGCAGGAATCCCCAAGGGAAATCATCAGGCCTCTGATGTAGGCAGTCAGCCCAGATGATCTAAATGCTCCCTTCTGGCCTTGAAATCTTGGTGTCCAGAAATGCAGTCCCTGGTGCTGGCATTTGTGCACTGCACTTAGGAGGCTCCTGTTTCCAGAACTTAGAGCAACCTCCTGCTGTTACAACTGTAAATGATTGGAAATGATCTGTTTGCAAAAATGCTTTGGAAACTAGAGCCAGTGGATGGCCAGCCATTCTGCAGATGCCAAGTACAGTGCAGATGTGACACTCAACTCCCTTTTCCCCAGCCCTGCTGTAACCCGCACACCCTCCTTTCACAAATCAGCTCACGGGGGATCAGCTCACTGAGCTTACCATGATCCTAAAGTGCCACCAATTCCTTCCCCAGCTCCTAAAATGACTGGCTTTAAATGTGCATTCTGCCAGCAGTGTGCTAAGGGTGCTTCAGATGATATAAAGCCAGTGTCCCTGCTTCAAAGCCTGATTTAGCTAGAGTCTCCCCAGGAGAGAGGCCCAGAAATAAGATCTAGAGAGGGCTGCAGGTCTGGAATGGGGGCACTGATGAAGCTGTGGGTGCAGGAGGGGTCGTGGGACTAGGGCAGTGAGGCTCAGGTGCATCAGAGCTGTGTGAAAAATGTTTTATTGCTTCATGAGATGCAGATCAATTGACCAGTGTTCAGGCACTTAGCAGATCCTTTCCCATCAGCCAAACTCTTTGCAGGCCGAAGGGACCAACGGCAGATATTGCCAGTACCTCTGGCATTGCTTTCACGTGGCAGTTGATCTTGCAGAGATCTGAATTCCTGGCTGCAGAAAGGACTATTCTGGAGGATGTTC
Organism: Podocnemis expansa; assembly: GCA_007922195.1. Taxonomy (NCBI): domain Eukaryota; kingdom Metazoa; phylum Chordata; order Testudines; family Podocnemididae; genus Podocnemis; species Podocnemis expansa. Next base: position 8,613,951 of record ML682037.1, on the reverse strand, counting down.
TGTGTTTTTTGTCTTTCAGCTGGTCACAATCTGGAACTGCTGGAACCACTTGTGAAATTTCAGGTCAGCTTAAAGAAGCTGAACCTTCATGAAGAGGAGCACGTGCTCCTCATGAGCATCTGCATCCTGTCTCCGGGTAAGAGAAACTCAATGACTGGCTGCACCTTCCATGGTCAGAGCTAGTAACCGAAGAGCAGCTAAAAGCCACCAGCCATCTACAGGAGCCGGAGGCCAGCCCAGTCAAACCATGGCAGCCCGCACAGCCACTGCTGTGCCAGAACGCAAGAGATTCAGACTCAGCCCCGGCTTGCAGATATGCTGTATGTGGGGCTGCACCTTAAAACCATCCAGCGACTAATGCTGGTGCAGAGCAGCAACTCACTAATGGGGCATCTTGGTGGGAGTACATGGCAACAGCGCTCTGGGCTCTGCACTGGCCACCTGTCAGTTTAAGGAGTTTTAGGTCTCACTTGTATCCTGTGAAAGGTCTATGTGACCTGGGACTGGCTTGCTTGAGGGATTGTCTCTCTCCTTGTGCCAGGCTGCCATAGCTGCTGTTAGCAGGGGTGCCCAGTATGGTTCCCATCATTATAAAAGGGGGGGTGCAGCTGACAGGGTGTGGTCTCTGGAGCCTCAGTAATAGCAAGAAATCAGGGAAATGTAGGGCTGGCAGGGACCTCAAAAGGCATTGCTGCCCACACTGCAGCAGGATTGTGCTGACCTTAGACCAGGGGTCTCAAACTCAAATCACCACAAGGGCCGCATGAGGACTAGTATGTTAGCCCAAAGGCTGCCGCACCACTGAAACTTTTTCATGCAACGCTATTGCAAATATGGGTAATGATGATGTCATTGCCAGGCACAGGAAATAGCTTTAGGGGCCATATGCGGCTCGCAAGCCACGTGTTTGAGACCCCTGCCTTAGACCATTTATGATGTTACTAACCAGCTAACCTGTCCCATGACCTGAACTGTGTTCTTTGATTTCTAGACCGCCCTGGTGTGCAGGACACATCTCTGGTGGAGTGCCTCCAAGACCGCCTCTCTGAGGTCCTACAAACCTACATCCTGTGCAAACATCCTCCCCCAGGCAACCGCTTACTCTATGCCAAGATGATCCAGAAGCTGGCAGACCTCCGGAGCCTGAACGAGAAGCATTCCAAACAGTACCGTTGTCTTTCCTTCCAGCCAGAGCATAGCATGCAGCTCACTCCACTCGTCCTCGAGGTCTTTGGCAATGAAATCTCCTGACTTCAGATGCAGGCCTGCACACCCAGAAATAAAGGGATAAGTCAGCCTGGCTTCCCACAGGTGGGGAGCATGTGACCTTTACCCAGGGTTTGTATATAGGCACAGTTTTTCACACTACTGGAGAGGACTGTGTTGTCTACACATCTTCAATCACCTGGATTGGCTTGCTACAGAGTAGCAACTGACCCAGCTACGCTGCTTCCCCCTCATTGCTTCCTTCTGTAACCGGCTCACATATCCCTTTATGACTGTTTCAAGGTTGCCCTCAGACCAGGGCTGCCTTGAAACCACCATTTTTGCGGCTTGTTCTACAAAATGAAAAACTGAAGCCTACATTTGAAATGCCAGGCGACGGGTTTGGAGGAAACAACTGAGATTTCATGTTTGAGGTTCACCGAACCCCCAATGTTGTGTGCAGAGGGAGAGCCATTTTCTAGTTGCTCCTTTTATCCTCTCCTAAAGCCTGCTGCCCAAATGCTGTTGGTGTCAAATTGCTGGGTCGTTCCAGCACAGAGATAGCTAGCTGAGCCCAGCATGTACACCTGTCTCCTCTACAACTGGCTGTGAAGTCTAGAAATATCTTAGTCCCAGATAAACAGCAAAATGCATTTGGAAGGGAAATTTCCCTGGATTGTCATGTCTGAGAGAACTTTCTGTTGGTCATTGTGCACAAGCCGAAGATGTCAAAAACAATAGCATGTTGTGGTCCGTGTCCCTGTTAACGTGGCAGGAATTAATGAGCTATTTGGCAGGTTGCTAGTCTTGAATTGCTCTGAAAGGTGTAGCCATTCTGAAAATGGTCTCTGCTAGTTTCCCGCTGATCTGGGACAGAGTGAAGACTTTCTCTTGGGCTCATAGGACAGACAGCAAACTGCATGACAGTCCATGCTAATCAGCACACTGTGCCATTTTTGTTCAATGTCAACATTGTCAGCCATCACGATGAGGCATCAGATAATCTGTTAGGAATAAAAGTTCCCTGTTGGCCAGTGGGGTGGTTTCTGGTGTCTCCTGAACAATGATCAAATAGCTTCTGTGCTTGCAATGTCATGGGATAACTCAGTAAAGTTAGAGGAGAGGATTTAATCTCACATCTTCCTGCCCTAAAACAATGTGTTTGCCACATGATCGCAATCCTGGTTTCTTGCAACTAAGACATAAGGAGGGAACAGAGCAGCCACTGTAAATGACAGGGTCTGGTGATAGCATCCGTTTTGGAAAGAAGTGAGTATCTACTCCAGGGCCTCCAGTAGTGGTAGGACAAGCGCTATTAAGAAGACAAGCAAGAATGAAGAAAACCCTGCCAGCCAAGTAGAAATAACGATGCAGGATCTGTGAAAATCTCCCAGTTCAGTCTCTCTTGTGCCAGTCTTGCCGTGTTCAAAGGAAGTTTGGGGTTGGGTTCTATTGCGTGTATCATGAAAAACACTTTTCATCTGCTATTGCGCACCTTTAGGCACAACCAACATTTTTATAAATGAATTGCTCATTTTCCTAATGCTAAAGAATCAGAATTGAATGTTGAAGCTCCACATAAGTGCTTCTCTGTTGGCTGGCTGCAGCTTGGTATTTGTGTTCCTTTCTCGCTCTTTCCTACTAATGTGGGAAGATTTGTGTTGTCCTTTGGTTGACCCTACTACACAGCTCTCAAGAAGTAGCCAGTTGCCTCTCCTGTTAAGTTTACCCATATGCCCAGACTTCCAAGCACTTACTGTAGATGAGCACATTCCCCCAAATGGTGAGATTTGAGATTAGAAGAAATATTCCCTTTTATTTTTTAAAATAATATATGAAATGATTGAGTATGAAGGAAACTAAGCAAGCCTACAGTACCAACTAACCAGTGACTTCAGAGAACAGGGATTCCACAAATTGTGTGAAATCAGGGTAATTCACTTGTTTAAATTATGCTTTTTCTCTGGAGCCTGTATACTGAATTATGCCCTGAAATGCAAACCATCTCTGCTGCTCTCACTAACATCACTCTCCGAGACCGAGCCCTGAATAATAATGTTTAATAAAATGACTTGATTAAATAGGAAACCATCATTATGGAGTAAATTTTCCAGCCAGCTGAACCAGATTGAAATAAAGACGCAACGTTGTATGGTTTTGAGGCATCTCAGTGTTTTGAATGTACTTTTAAATGTGCATCGCTCAAGTGCGTCTCTGCACATCACAGGAATGTAAGAGCCATTCCTCCTTTTAGGACAGAAAAAGACAGGAGGAACAAGAAGTAAATCCCTGGAGATAGTCTGGTAAACAAGGAGTTCTGTGTTCCAGCTGGGGGAAAGACAGCTTGGCTTTTTATCTTTGGACTGCAATCTCCCTTGTGCCCGCCAAGTGGGGCTCGAACAGCAGGAATCAAAGCTGCTCCTTTGCAAGTGTTAGGTGCCTTGAGCTTGCTTGCAGGCCAAGTAACCTTTTGTTTGTCTGCATTTCTGAGCCTTGCCAGTCTGCAAGGCTGATCACTTGTCTATGAGGCCATGGGAAAGGCGGTTTCCCAATCCCCACCCTCAGAGAAAATCACTGTGCTTTTATATGGCTGTCACCTTTGCTTGCAATCGGTGCCTTAAATACGTGTCAAATACATTCCCCCATCAGGACTTGTTGCTGGAGCAAGTATGTCTGTACCCTTGAGTGCTGGGTCTTTTAACCTCAGCTGAACCTCCCTTTGGTTGATTCCATGGTATGTGTGTTCCCCGAGCTGCCCAATTCTGCTCCTGTGTCCTGCCCCACAGCTACCATACCAACCCCCCAACCCTAGCTGTCTCCTTGGAGAGAACGGAGCAACTGCCCAATTCTGTTCCTGCATCCTGCCCCACAGCTACCATTCCAACCCCCCAACCCTAGCTGTCTCCTCTGGAGAGGATGGAGGAACTATGAGAACTTTCTCCATTGCATTCTTGTTCTCTTTCTGGCCAAATGACTCTACTGCTCCTTCACTGAGTCTTGCCTGCATCCTGCTCATTTTTGTTTCAGGTAAAATCAGCCCTGTTCATGCCATGCCCCTTGGGCCAAGTGCCCTTCCTCTTGCCCTGCTTTCTAGCTTCTCCAACAAAGATTTAGTTGGAAAACTAGTGGGAAGGGAAGGGGGAGAGGTACTGACTCTTCATCAAAAGCTCTAAAGAAGGGCTCAGCTAAAAACAGAAGTGTAGAAATTTTCCCCTGAGGAAGCAAAAATATGGAAATTTGTAGTAAAAACCCAATTTTCTGTAGAAAAACAGCTTCAGAAACTCAATCAATTGCACCCACACTCCAAACTCCCTCCTCACCGTGTGACTCCCTCATTCTGTACCCTTCCTTTCGGCCACTGCCATGTCATCACCTGTAATCAAATGACATGGTGATCCCCTCCCAGAGGGGGACAAAAACCTTCTCTGTCCCCTACCCACTTCTCCAACTACTCACTCGCCATCTGGTCTGGCGCCATCCCTTCCAAATTCCTCATTCTCCTCTTCAAAGAATAGAGCAGAACCATAGGGGTGGACGGGACCTCATGAGATCAAGTCCAACCCCCTGTGGCTTGAATCCAGGACCTTCTGCATATTAACTAGAGGCGTGAGCCACTACACTGTTTGCAGGCTCCACGCCTAAGTCTCTTCTTATTTGCCTTTAATCCTCTGCACTGCCGTATGCACTATCCAGTCTTCCCCTGACCCTGCCATTTCATCTTTCCCTCACCATCGACAGACCCTGTCTCTTGTTCGCATGCTGCTGCTTAGATCAACGCACCCAGTCCAGTCTATGCTTTCCCCTCCTCAACGCCGGGCATACAGAGCTCAGCCCTCATGGAGTTTAACCTTTATTGTACCCATTTGTGCCTTTAGAGAGCTAGGTGTTCAGGGCAGGGACTTGTCGTACAGTGCAATGCTTAACTACAGCACTGTAAATTGATTGGAGACCTCTGGGGGTAACTATTTGTTCCACTCACTGAACTGCGGAGTAGATGTCACTAGAGAAAATCTTTCAGACTGAGTGGACTGCTCTCTCTCCATAAAAGATTGTGTCCTGAAGCAGATTTCCCAGGAACATAGCACCAAAGTGCAACCCTACCCCATTCTTAGGAAGAACCGCAATTCCTAACAACACCATGCCTACAAACTATGCACTTTTTTTTTTAGAAAGTACTTTCTCTTAGACTTGGAATGGTCCTATTTCAATGTGTCTCATGTGGAATTTAACTGAAACAGGAGGAACTTAAAACCAAATTAGAGCTGGTTGAAGAATGGAAGAAAAATCATGAATATAATTTCGAAACTCCTCAGGTAAATCGTTATGGAAAAAGCCTAATTGTCAAACTTTTCCTTTTTCAAAATCAGAAAATAATACAGAATGTCTAATATCTTGTGAAAAAATTGCTGAAATCTGTAATTTAAAAAATGCTCTTTGGAGAAAGAGAATGGGTTGGGGGTTTGGTTTGGTTTGTTTTTGACCAAAAGAACCTTGTTCAGACAAGGTTTGGGATTTTTTGGGGGGTGGGTGTCAGACAGGCTGTAATGAAACCTGTTTAGAAAAGGCACAGGTCCCCTTTCCATCTCCCTCTGCCAAAGCTCAATATATCCTACAACTTGAAAGGCAAACAGAATGCTTAATTTAGCGTAAATTTAAAAAAGCAAACCAAAAAATCTTGTCTGTCATGACTAAGTTTTTTCAGCAGCTATTGATATATTTTACCCAAGTTAACTCCAACTTTGCATCATCAATTAAGCATTGCTATGCTGGGAAATTGCAGCTACTGCCCAATAGATGTGTGCTGAACTTCTCTCCCATAGTGTCTTGCTGTCCTAACTTTTGTTTAACCTCAGTTTCTTTCCTAAAACCATTAAACATACCAGTGGAGAACCACCACTGGAAAGAACTAGTACTCGACAGGAGAAACAACATACAGAAAATCAGGTGAAAACAGGGAGTTCTGATTTATAGGATATAAAAATGGCTTAGTTAAAAGAAAACATTTCTTTAGGATGGTGGAGAAAGAGGTGGAGGGTTTAATGTTGATCTTGTTAACAAACATAAGTTATAAATATATGGAATGATTGCACCGAATTTTGTTGAGTAATTTAGTGTCAAAATGTAAATAACTATTTAATGTCGTGGAAATGTTTTATTGCAAAATGTAAAGCAGATTTTAAACAACATATTTAAATCATTCAGAGCTGCTTTTCTGAATTGATAGAAGCTGCGATTTTTTCCCACTTCTGCATGTAAAACAAGCGTGTACAGTAAAGTGACATTTCTGAATGTGAAACACAGCTCTCTATTTTGCTGCCTTGTGTAATATAGATTGTAAGGCAATGCACTTTATAAAGAAAGATTTAAAAAATCTATTTTAATTATAGTAATGAAGAACAGAGGCCGCAGCTGTCTCCCCCTCTCCCCCCGCCCCTTCTGTATGCCTTGAGCTTTTTCTAATGGACAAAAAAGAAAAGCTGGAAGAAATGTGTATTAATGTGAAACCAACTTCAGAGCTTTAATGACAGAGGAAGTTGGATGCTGTTTCCTATTTGTAATATATTGTTGCCTTATTAATAAAATGTTTGCCATTGTCAGCAGCTTGTTTCAAAGGGGCTTTCTGGAATCTTTATGGGACTCATTAAGGAGACAGTGATTTCATGCTTTAGAGTTCTGGCCATGCTCGTTCAACATCGCAAATAGCGTCTTTCTGCCATTCTCACCCCCAGTACAGCAGGAGGAAAACTAGGCTTGGACGCAGCAACCAGTTGCCTCAGTTTAAAAACATCCTACACTTTCGGTTTAAGTGCAAAACCCTACACAGATGTTGCCATTTAACTTAAAGCCTGACTTACACAGATTTAGTTTCAACTGATCCCTTGCCTATTAAAGCTAAAGCCAGGGTTAGATTTGAGCATCCACACAAGCTTGTACCCGTTCACATTGATGCAATCTCTGCGTGAAGGTAAGGTCTTGCTTCCATAGTACCTAATTCTGCAAGCTGCTGAAGGACTTGTAGGGTAAAGCAGTGGTTTTCAAACTTTTTTTCCTTGGAACTCAGTTAGAAAACAATCATTTATGCCCGCAACCAGCAGCAATTTCATCTTTGAGCACTGCACTCCAGTCTTTTAGCAGTGGCAGCAGGGAGTGCCACGACCCAGCGCCTGAAGGTCTGGGACCCAATTCTGGGTCTGGACCCTAAGTTTGAAAACCACTGGGGTAAAGTGCTATCCAGCAGGAACACAAAGAAATGGCACCCACCCCAGTGGCCCTAACAGGGACCTGTAGCAAATTGCTCACAACATTGCCCCAGCACCCTGTGCCTTTTTGTTTACATCTGAGTTCTTCCATGCAAAAAAACTGATGTTACCTTGGTTGATAATGACAATATTCTGACAAGTTTCCGATGTTGCTTGCTGTTAGAGTGCTGCTCCCAATCAGCAGACCCTTTATTCCCCAGAGACATGTAACAGTCACAGATCAAACACTTTGCTTCACTGTCACTATGACCATCACTGAAACATGGATATTTCTTTTTCATTGCATCAGACAATTTGCACCTTCTCCTAAGTTTAACTGACCTTACTGAAGCCTTTTGCTAATTAATTTATGTAGTTTTTGATCACCAAAATAATGAAATACATGTAAGAAACTAATTAATGATTTCTATGTACACCACAGAGGCAGGAAAAGCAAAACACTGCAAAGTAAAACACCAGATAGGAAATTACTAAAGTTAAAGTACAAAAGTAACAAAACGGCCCATGTAATTTAAACGTGACATAATTGAAATTGCTTGATTTTTAATAAGGCCAATAGATGAGGGAACCAGCACACTGCATAGGTTCAATAGGTCTTGTCTTGCTTGCAGCTGCCCCTGATTGGCACTCAGTGAGAAATACTGTGAAAGTTATAATAGCTTTATATTATAAACCTGAAATTTTAATAAGTAAACAGGGGTTAGAGTACAGTTCTTTGGCGGCCCCTGAGCCCTTCTAAATTTCTGGGCCTTCACCCTCCCCAGCTACTGCCCCCAAAGGCCTGCCCCCCACCTGGTCCCTCTTTTTTCCCCATGTCCCTACTCCAGCCTCACCCCCCACGCCTCAGCTCTCCATTCACTTCTTCACCCCTGAGTCCAAACCCCAACCACCTTCCAACCTCCCCAGGCACTGGGAAAGGAGGGCAGAGGAGGGGCGGCCAGGCTCACTCCCATCCCGCCCGCAGCTGAGCTGGCAAAGCAATGGAGGGGAATGCTGTGTTCCCATGCACTGCTCTAGTTTTAGAGAGCCCTGCCCAGCTCAAGAAGAGTTTCGAGCAGAATCGCAGGGTTCATAGAATCCTAGAATCCTAGGGTTGGAAGGGACCTCACAGGTCATCTAGTCCAACCCCCTGCCAGAGGAAGGACCACTCCCACTAAACCATCCCAGTCAGGGTTTTGTCCAGCCGGGCCTTAAACACCTCCAGAGATGGAGACTCCACCGCCTCCCTAGGCAGCTCATTCCAAGACTTCACCACTCTCCTGGTAAAAAAGTTTTTCCTAATATCCAGCCTCGACCTCCCTAACCGCAACTTGAGACCATTGCTCCTCATTCTGTCCTCCGTTACTACCAAGAACAGTCGAGATCCATCTTCCTTAGAGCATCCCTTCAAGTAGTTGAAGGTTGCTATCAAATCCCCCCTCAAACTTCTCTTCTGCAGACTAAATAAGCCTAATGCTTTCAGTCTATCCTCATAGGGCTTGTGCTCCAGCCCTTTAATCATTTTGGTTGCCCTCCTCTGAACTCTCTCTAGCATGTCCCTGTCCTTTTTGTAGTGGGGAGCCCAAAACTGAACACAGTATTCTAGATGTGGCCTCACCAGTGCAGAATAGAGGGGAATGATCACATCCCTCGATCCGCTGGTAATACTTCTTTTGATGCAGCCCAGTATGCCATTGGCCTTTTTGGCAGCAAGAGCACACTGCTGACTCATATCCAGCTTCCCATCCACCATGACCCCCAGGTCCTTTTCTACACTGCTGCTACTTAGCTGAATGTTCCCCAGCCTGTAGCAGTGCATAGGGTTTTTTGGTCCCAAATGCAGGATTTTACACTTATTCTTATTGAAGTTCATAAGGTTTCTATTGGCCCACTGTTCCAATTTATCTAGGTCTCCCTGAATCCTGTCCTTGCCCTCCAACGTGTCTACTGGTCCTCCCAGCTTGGTGTCATCCGCAAACTTACTGAGAATGCAGTCTATTCCATCATCCAGATCATTGATGAAAATGTTGAACAGAACCGGCCCCAGGACCGACCCCTGGGGCACCCCACTCGTGACCAGCTGCCAGCTAGACATGGAACCATTGATTCCTACATGCTGAAACCGTTGATCTAGCCAGTTTTCTACCCACCTTATAGTCCACCTATCCAACCCATACTTCCTTAATTTGCCAATGAGAATGCTGTGGGAAACTGTATCAAAAGCCTTGCTAAAATCAAGGTATAGCACATCAACGGTGCTTCCCGCATCCAGAAAACCAGTCATCTGATCATAGAAGGAAATGAGATTGGTCAGGCATGATTTACCCTTGGTAAATCCATGCTGACTGTTCCTGATCACTTTATTTTCCTCTAAGTGTGTGAGGATGGATTCTTTGAGAATCTGCTCCATAATTTTTCCAGGAATTGAGGTGAGGCTGACTGGTGTGTAATTCCCTGGATCCTCCTTTTTCCCTTTCTTGAAAATAGGCACTACATTTGCTTTTTTCCAGTCCTCTGGCACCTCCCCTGTTCTCCATGAGTTTTGAAAGATAACGGCCAGCGGTGCGGCTATTTCGTCGGCCAATTCCCTTAGCACCCTTGGATGCAGTTCGTCCGGCCCCATGGATTTGTGCACATCCAGCTTCTTTAAGCAGTCCCTGGGGCCTCCAGGCTACGCGGAGCTAGGGGCGGGATCGATGAGACACGTGGCCGCAGAGCAGGCGGAAGCTGGCTTTGCCGGCCTTGGCGCACGTACGCGAGGGCGGGGCATGCGCAGTAGCGGCGGGCGGAAGCCGCATGGGCAGTGGGCTCCACGTGGTCCGGCAGCTCCTGGCCAGGGCTCCCGCGGCAGCTCCTTCTGCTGCGATGAGGCTCCTGCCCCGGTACCGGGTACGGGCTCGACCAGGACCCCCCGAAACCGGGACTCCAGGGACCCCCAGATCCCCCCAAACCAGGACCCTCCGGAGCTGGCCCCCCTGGAGCCGGGACCCCCTGTCCTGGGGCTGAGCACCCCTTCTCCGGGGTCTCCCATCCCGGGCACTGCCCTCCTGTCCCCACAACCTGCTGCCCCCCTCTTGTGGGGCTGGGGCCTCCCTCCTACCCCTGGGACTGGCCCGTCATCTGTCCTGGGAGACCCCAGCCCCAGAGGAGCGCTGATTCCCAGGCTTTTCCAGTGCCAGAGAGGCAGCCGTGTCAGTCTAGTAAAGCAAAAAATAAAGAGCAAGGAGTCTTGTGGCACTTAAAGCCAGACAGATTTATTTATCTCATGAGCAAGCATCTGATGAAGCGGGATTTTCTCCCACAAAAGCTCATGCGATAAATGAATCAGTTCGGCTTTAAGTGCCACAAGACTCCTTGCTTTCTTTCCCCAGACTTCAGGAACATGGCCTACTTCGGTGAGACAGACCGCTCCATGGCACAGCCACTCTTTTCAGCTCAACTGATCACTCAGGAACATCACATTTACTGATATTTACAGCCTCACTAGAGAGGTTTGTAATGTAGTCCATAGGAGAAGCTGAAGAAGGATCAAATGCATTCATGCTTCAAATCCACCAGAAAAAATAAACGTCATCTCAGTTTGGTCCTTTGGCCGCCTGTGTTTAGAGTGTTCACATTTTACAATCAAAAGGCCGATACCTCGCTTCTAATTCCTTGATTCATTTTCATGAGCTGTGATTTTTGGTGGGCTAGAAGATTGTTTAAGATGAAACTGGTTTACATTGATTTTCATGCAGCACACTGAAAACCATTGCCATAAACACAGGGTGCATCTAAATTCACTCATACTGAGCTGCCACGGAGAGAGGCAGCAAGAGTCTTGTGGCGCTAACAGATTTCTTCGAACATAAGCTTTCATGGGCTTCAGCCCACTTTGTGAGGTGCATCTGATGAAGTAGGTTGAAGCCGACGAAAGCTTATGCTTGAAGAAATCTGTTAGTTGATAAGGTGCCACAGGACTCTCGCTGCTTTTGCTATATACAGACTAACACGGCTACCCCTCTGGAAATTTCTACAAAGGGAGAGGGGTGCAATGGTCTGGGTTGGATGGGGGGAGATCAGAGGTGCTCAAACAAACTCATTCCAGTGGAAGAGCTGCTGGAATCGTCTTTCATGGTGATGCCCTTTTCCCCCAAGGATGCAGAGATCATCTGGACACGGGATCCCCAGCTGTTGGCTGAGTGTGATGTGGTGGTGGATGTGGGCGGCGAGTGCGACCCTCGGAAACACCGATACGATCACCACCAGAGGTGAGGATGGAAACACACAGCATCTGCCTAGCCTGTCGCACTGGGGGCCACTCGATGCAACTTAAAACAGAAGAGATGGCTCATCGCTCCTCCTTTTATAGATGGGGAGACTGAGGCACAGATTGGGGTATGGAGTCAGAGATGACTGGCAGGCAGAGCACTGCTCTGGGACTCAAGGACCTGCGTTCTGTTTCCGGTGCTGCCCCTGACCCTAGGCGTGCCCCTTCTCTTCTCTGACCCTCCTTCCTGTCCCACTTTGTCTTTTTAGCACGTGAGCTCTTCAGGGCATAGGCTCTCTGCACAGCAGCTAGGTGAATGGGGCCCAGATCTTGGCTAGGGACCCTCAGTAGAACCCTGCACAGATCCAAAATTTGAATTTGCATCTGACCCCCAATCTGAGAAAGTGGTCTGTGGATATCTGGAGATATAAAGGAGATCTCTCTGGATTTGCAGGGCTTACTTTTCCGCCCTCCTGGGATACAGTTAAATTTATAATCCCAAGGGCCCTACAGGCACCTCACGTTCAGGCTTGTGCCTGTTCTCTGGGTCATGCGGTACAGGGCCTACGCTTTCCCTCTAAGGTGGAGCCCAAACCCCTGCACCATCCACACACAAATCTGCCTGACGCAGGTCAGCAGGCTCTCCAGAGCCAGGTTCTAGGATCTAGCCAGGCAGGGGAAGAAAGGTCTGACTTTTAAGTCTCGCTGAAATTGGATCTAGTTCCTGTTGCTTTGCAGTGTGAACACAGCTCCGACTGCAGGCCTGAGTCCGACGCTCTGTGTAGTCGTATGGATGCATGAGTACGGCTCTGAGACCTGGGGCCAGTGATTGCAAACACAGGTTTCCAGTGCGGTCTGGGCCTGGAAACACAGCGTGCCAGAGGCTGGATCCCCTGACCCAGGTTTGCAGTGCAGTGTGATGGGCTCAGTCAGGGGGCACAGCATTCGCTAGTATTTTATTTATTTCGATGTAGAATAGACTAGTGGGCGAGGGGTCTCCCTAGGAGCTCTGACTAATTCCCCCCCCCCGACTTTTGCAGGTCCTTTGCGGAGTCCATGCAAAACCTGAGACCCGACAAGCCGAGCAGTGCAGGGCTGGTGTATTTCCATTTTGGCTCCCAAATCCTGGCCAGCTTGTTGGATCTGAACTACGAGGATCCAGTGATGCAGGTGCTATATGATAAGGTAGGAAATGGGGAGAATGAGCGGGCACTAACCAGGGAGCCCAGTGCACCAGGGCTGTGAAGGCCTCTTTACAAAAATCAAAATTAATGACGCTCCCCAGGCTTCTCTGTGGTGGATTGGTGCCCTTAGCCCTGTTTTACAGCTGGGAAACTGAGGCACAGAGCAAGGCTATGT
>ML682037.1:8555728-8585898 GCA_007922195.1 Podocnemis expansa | reverse complement strand
TCCTTCACCCCCGCCTCGAGCAGGGGCGTCGGGGCCGGCGCGGCCTTGCACCACCCTAGTGATCTCCTCGTGCAAGGCCGCCTGCACCCGCGGCTCGTCAAGCTTGGCCCCGAGGCAGGAGCGTCTAGTCCGGACCAGCACTAGGCTGCTTCTCGACCTCTTGGCTCATAATAAAGGTAAATACACCGAGCTCCGCAAGTCCGGCTGAAAAACTCCCTCCCCGGCCGTGCGTGCTTCAGCTTCACCCCCTATCCCGCTCTGGAATAACGTCCCCGTGTAGACAAGCCCTATGGTCCAGACGGGGCAGTCCGCTAGTTCGAGGTAGTGAAGTCGTAATAATGCGCTTGAACTTATTTGCAACTGGAGCCCATGCGCTAAACTCTTAAGCTATGTCTACCCGGCACTTTTATTAGTTTTTCAGCCTCGCTGGTTCTGCACTAGCTGCTCCAGTCAATTTTGCCATGGAGACAAACCCGAAGGCCGGGAAGGCTGAAGGCTGCTAAACCCTTGATCTCAAAACGGGAGAATTAGCAAGGCACGGGGAGTGCTCCTCGCCAAGCAGCTCTTGCTCCAATGCCAGCCAATATCAGGAGCAGCAACTGGGAAGGAAATGTGGCATCCCCACCAATAACGTTTGCAGGTGACATGAAGCTTGCTAAATAATAATGAAGCCTGAACGAACGGTACAAGTCAGTGAGGCGCAGGGCTGAATACAAAGTCCCACGTGTAGACAAAAAGAAGGCAAGCTGCACCGAAGGCAGGGGACTGAAACGGACCCCCCATGCCACGCCGTGGTGAAGGAGTCCTAGTCTTCAGCTGTCTAAAACTGACCTATGGAGTCAGAGGGCACAGCACTGGAGGGGGCTTTGCTGGCTCTTGTGTCCACTCTCCAAAGAAGAGGATGCAAAAGTTGATGGCAAAAAAAGTTCTGGCAAACCTGCCTTAGAGCAAGAGACTTCTGGAGCTCCATATATTTCACTTTAGTAGCCAAGAGATTAACAAGTAACCTAGTGATGGTCTGGATTAGAAGCTCCTGCCTGAAGGCCAAGCTGTTCACAATGTGAGGCTCCAAAATCCTTTCCTTAGGCACTTAAGTAAATGTCCTGATTTCCAAAAGTGCTGCGAGTCTTCTAGCAGCACCCACTGATTTAACTAAACATCTTATTTTTAGCCTAACCTCTCTTATCACTGTCCCTCTAACTCTCTCAAATTGGCCACGGATCAGTTCGGCCGGCAATGACCCATTGGGGTTTGTTGCAGTGCTGCGTGCCAGGGGTGGCTGCTACTGGCCTAGATGGTCCTGGTCCTCATGTGCTCTTCCTGCTGAATCTCAACTGTATTTTAAAACTCAAATCGAACAGAGAGCTGGCCTCAAAACCCAGCGGTCCAGGTTGCTATTTCGTCTTCTACTTCCTCACAAGGTTACCTCTGACTGCAGAGCCTCAGGAATGGAGGGTGGTTCTACCTCTGCAATGTTGGTAACACTGAACAAATGTTCTGCTTCTTCTTTCACAAGTTTACAACTGAACATTGACTTAATACAGCTTTGAAACCTTTCTAGGCAGAAGAAAATGCTACTTGTAACCATCTTCATTTAAAGGAAAGAAGCACAGAAACCATGTCCTTACCTTGTCAAAGCCGGGGGGGTTTTGTTTTTTAACTTTCCTTTTCTTTGTTTAGCCGTTTACCTTTAGCACAATAATGTGCTGTATTTGCTTTTATTTTTGGTCTCTGCTCCTGCCTGATTCCACACTTCTGGTTGTAGATGAGGTGTGTGGTTGACGGCTGAATTAGTAAACTCTGGTGTTTGTAACTTGTACTCTGCCAGCCTGACTGATAATCCAAGCCCCCTTTCCCTTCTGCAGTGGTGCAAAAACCATTAATTCCCATGTTACTGAGGTTTATAGAGACCCTCATAAGAAAAGTCCCCCACTTCTGCTTTAGAGCATGCATCATTATGTGGGGATATGGTGGGGACTGTTACCTATAGCCTTATGGAGCCATTCATAATTGCATTGGGCTCACTCATAACTTTACTGAGTTTATTGGTTTCTGGTTCTAATTCATTCTTGTACAACTTTCACTGACCTGTAACTTCACTCCCGTTTTGCCTTGATCTTCATGAGCCTTCATTGATTCTTATTTTCTGTCAATCTTCACATAGTCTTGACTGGTTGTAACAATGTTTCTTATCGGTATTGTTGCCTCATTCAATTTCTATTAAGTTCTCATTAATTACTTCCCATTTGTAATAGTAGCCCAATATTTGAATCTTATCCCTGCCAAACTTTGTTTCATTTTAATTGCTTCACATCGATGGTCTTATCTTCGTATTTACAACTTTGTCACATTAGTCCTGCCAATCTCCATTTAGTTTTAGAGGATTGCAATAAGTATTTTCTCCTAGACTGGTTGTGGCTTTTGGGGAGAGCCTTCTACTCAAACCACTGCCCTTTGGGGTTCGCTCAGCTGTAGAGGAGCAGCTCTTTCCACTAAGCCACACAGCCTGAGCCTGTATGACTAGGTGAAATTGTCCCTATTTATCTTTAAGCTCTGGTTACACCACAACCTCTTCCCCAATCTCCATAGCATTCCATACTCCAGATTGTAAATGTAGAAACTCCATTTTGTAACCAATGTACCCCATCTTGTGTAAGAATGAATAGGCTATAAGGTGTGGATGGAGGGTGGAGGTGTGTGTGAACTAGCCCCAAGCTGCCAGCTTGTTCTGATCAACTAGGTGTGAACCAGCCTCAAGCTGTCAGCTTGCCCAGCTGAAGTGAGAAGCCCCCCAAAACTGCTGGAAAAACAAAGGAATGAAGGATCCACCCCGGAAGCAGACACCCAAGAAAATGAGCAGAGGGTCACGTCCACAACTGCCTGGTGACTAATGGTCCCAGAGCACCTGGAGTGGCGAGACAAAGCTATAAAGACTGGGTGAGATCCCAAAGCAAAAGGGGGGAACTGTTCTATATACCACCTGGAAGAAAGGAGCCTCGGTGCGCACCCGATGAAGACCCTGCTTCTCCTCACGTCCAGCTTCCCTGGCCAGGCAGCTGCCATGAACCCCAGCAACAGACACTAACACGGCCTCCAGCAGCAGCACCGTCAGGACTGGTAATGACACAGACTGCAGAACATTGTAGGGTATGCTTGGGCACATGAATACGTGAATGTGTGTGTGGGCATAGGGATAAATTAGTTAACTTTCTCGTTATTTGTAATAAACACGGCATATTGCCTTCTCCCCCTAAAAAGATCTCAGGTACTCATTTGGTATAACAAATAACACAATTAGGCTTTGTTCAAAATTTTCAAAACTGGGTCCCTACCAATAAAATCCTAAATTCTGACTTAAGTCTGGTCTATGCACAGACTATAACCTTTTAGCTCCGTCCCTTGAATGAAAGCAATATAACCCCTGCAGTGAGGATGCAGTTATATTGGATCCAGGCATTTACAGGAGTATGGGAAGACTGATAAGGGACATCAGTAGGCCTGTTCTACGCACACTCTTTGTACTGAGAGAATGATGTTGGTAAGGAGGGTGGGGTTTGTGTGACTGATATGGGGCACGGCTGCTTTGCAAAAGAGATTCATCCTTAAAACTGTCAAAAAATCCAACAGCTGAAAGGGGAAATTAGGCCAATTCAGACCAGAAATAATGTAGAAGTGCATAACGGTGAGGGTAATTAATCACTGATAAATCAATTTACCAAGGGTTGTGGTGAATTCTCCATCACTGATCATTTTAAAATCAAGATTGGATGTTTTTTCAGAAAAGGTTAGAGGTTTATTGTAAGAGTGGGTGGGTGAGGGCCTGTGGCCTGCGTTGTGCAGGTCAGACTAGATGATCATATGGGTCCCCCTGACCACAGAGTCGATAAGAGATGCTCTGAGTCGAAAGGAATTATTCTGGATAAAGTCTCAGACCTGTACTATACAGGCAGTGAGAATGGATGATCACGGTGGTCTCTTCCAGCCTCTGAATCTATGATCTTTGCTCAGCTGACCAGGTTCTAACAGCGGCAAAGACTCAGACCCAGGTTCTCCCTTGGATTAGGAGCTCAAGTTTAATACCAGACAAGATTGAACGGAAGTGGCTCACTTGAGTGGAAAGCGTCACTGTGAGTATGCCTGTGCTGCAAAAAACCTGCAGCACCCATCCTTGAGGTTCAGGGGGCAATTCAGACTCAGGGGGCAGCTACACAGGGCAGTGCAGATGTGCAGGCTCAGCCCAAACACTGAGACCCTCTCCCTGAGTTGGCCTCTTTTTAGCCCGACGAGCCCAAGTCAATCGACCTGGGTTCTGTGGCGCCATGCCCCACTGCCAGGGGGGTTGAAGGGCAGCAGGGGAGGGGTATGTGGGAAGAATTGAAGGTTGGACAAGGCGGGAGTGGGGGTGGAAGTCAGGCACACAGGATGAGGAGCAAGAGATCGGGAGGTGAGGGAGAGCAGGAAGAAGTGTGTGATGGAGACCACACTGGGCCACGGAGTTGTGGGGAAAGGTGTGGGGCACGTTGTGGGAAGTGTCAGGAGAGAGGAACAGGCCAGAGTCACTGGGCGGGAGGAGGCAGGCTGTCCAGGTGGAGATGGAGCGATCGGGAGTTGTGTTTGTGAGGAAGGGGTGGGTAAGGTGGGCACTGGGGGGGGGCAGCTTTCACACTTCTGGGTCCCTTTCTCTGTAGGGGCCCCACCGCCTCATCGCAATGAAGGGTTTGGCAGAGACGTAACATCTTAATCTGGGGGATTAAATCGCTGTAAATCTCTCTTCTATAATCCTGGTTTTTCAGGGGTGTGTCTGGACCATCTGCTCTTCTGCCACCACCTTCCAGCCAATCATTTTCATACACTCACGTACGTGCACCCTGCCTCTCTCCTGCCACTACCCCTTTTCATGCCAAATACCTGTAAAATGCTTTGCACGCACACAGCTCCCTTCCCCCTTCTCCTGAAATGCAGCCAGCCCTGGGGAGGAACATAAACATTATTTTAACAGCTCACAGCCCTACTACATGACAGGTTAGGGGAGGAGAAACTGCAGGGGAAATGGAACTTGGCTGGGATGGTGGTATTTCATAGCCCCTGCCTTGTGTAACAAGAAGAACACGTAGAGGGCAAGGCCCAGGGATTTGCAGCTTGGCTGAGATGCAAGCCCTTGGCTTTCTTTTTAATTTCTCCAGCCCAGAGAGGATTTTAAGGCGATTACAGCTGAACAAATGGCATCTTTCCTGATGCACTTTGGATGCTGATTTATGCTTCCTCTTGTTTTGTTTAAAAAAAAAAGCCACTAGGGATTTAGTTTCCTGGTGTCCTCAAAGGACCGTGTGTGTCATTTCAGCAGGACTGCCCATGCCTGGGAGCTAAAAAATTCCCATTATGGTCTAACCCTTTTTGCCTTATTATTTTACTGGGTCACTCTTTGAGCAGTTACACTGAATTTCATATTTCATTTGACTTTACATTGCAAACACAAGCTAATGAAGAACTAACACCTTGCAGCTCCCCCAGTTCTAGTCTTAGGATGGATGATCTGGTGCTTAGGTTGCTCAGCTGGGATAAGAGACTGTGTTCAATTCTCTGCTGTATCTCAGTCTTCCTAGTGACCTTGGGCAGCTCATACAGGCTCCTTGAGGATGCACAGCAGGACTTCAATGCCACTGAGCTACTCCAAATACCTGCTCAGCTGCCACCTAATCCTATAGGTATCTAAATCCTCTAGGTGCCTAAGTTTCCACTAGTAACCATTTGCAAAGCTGCCTAAATCCTGATTGCATGGAATAGCTCAGTGCCTGAGCCAGCCCTGGTGGGATTCTCTAACAAGGTGTCCTATCACCAAGCTCATCTGGATAGGCAGAACATGCCTAGCCCAGACAAAAGTGAGTTTGAAGCCAGGTCTTCCAATGGGGAGTGCCACAACCTACCTGCCATATTATGGGGCACTCTGGGATGGTGGAACATCCCTGTTGAAACTGTTCCATTTTGTTTTAACAGTTCCTTGGGCCAAACATCAAGTGACAGTCACTCAACTGCATGGTTATCATGGTATTACATCAGCACGAAGGAACAGTGGGGTCTTGTACCTGCATCAGGGACTATTGAACTATTTATACAAAAGTAGAACGGCTTCAAAAGGAGAAATTAAGCAAGTCCCCAAAAGCACCCAAGAGTCTGTGGGCAGAGTGCCCACCCAGACTGCAGGTGACTCAGCTTCACGTCCTACTAGTGACTACACATTTATACAAAATGGAACTAGCTCAGAAAAGATGGGGACCCCCACCACCACCACCACACACACATCCTCTTCCCTGGCATTTCCTGAAATTAGCTGTTGGCAGGCCTGAGTCCCATGGGGAATCTGTACCTTGCCCAGGCAGTGCAGATGCCTTGAGGGGGGCATGAGGATAAATATGCTGAAGAAAATACAGTGCTGGGGCCATTAAGGGCCTTTTGTGCTTTATGCCTTGATTTTCTCCTTCTGCCTTGCTCTTTCTTCACAGAGATGAACACTCTAACTGTCCTAACAGCCTGAAAAGCAGCAGCCTGTACCTCCAACACAGTAACAAAGTATTCCTAAGCAAGAGATCAGTGTACTTACAAGCAGGCCAGACCTAAGGAAAACCATCTCCTCCGAACATGCTTCACTGGGTCTGATCAAGAACCTGCAGATTCGTGGCCCTCTTATTACCCCTCAGCTAACCTCCTAGCTTTAGTAATAACTCAGTTTGAAGCAGTTTATCCTCACTACTTTCCTCCCCTCAAGGTCCTCCTTTCTTATCTCCTTTCTCCTCCTTGCTTCCCAGCTGACATATGGGAAGACTTGTGCTTGTTTCTTTTAGGCCAGTTTTTCTTGGTCTTTTACTGCAGGTCTTTATTTTATTAGCTCCTTTCGGAGCCACACATTTTTCCCATGCTACAGACAATACTACTTATTATTCTCTCATCCTTCTTTTACTTACTGCTTGAGGCCTTCAAATTGTAAAGCAAATATTATTTTTCTTAACCAAATTTAAGCTAACTTTCATTCTTTTAATTTCCTAATTATTTCTACACACGTTTCCTGGCAGATACGAGTCCACCTCTTTGGTAATCACCACAGCCATGCAAGACTCTGACCCAGCAGCTGATAATTCTCCCCAACCTCAGAGAACAAGCTCTGTTATTTTTACTTCAAAATGAATGGATTTTTAGAGAGCTGCCTAGCAGATTTGTATAGCTACTACAGGAACAGGGGATCTAAATCCCCCAACAGAAAGAAAGGAAAAAAGTTCACATAGGTAGGACTCTCATATTCCACTCCCACCTCTGACTGTGGCAAGTCTTCCACAATACATGCCAACATCGGCCCACCTGTACATCACAGGACACCTGTGACAGACTTAGCAGTGCCCAGGACCTTTTAGATCCCTGTACAGCAGGCTGATTAACACTGCAAAAACTATGTAATCCACACTAGAGGGGGCCAGAGATCCATGCACAGGACACACAACCTTTCCAGACTACTGTGCCTCTTTCAGGTGTCTGACTGGTCTTGGGTACCCCAAGTTTCTCCTTCAAAAACTCATTTAAAAACTACTTGCTTACAAGATCTGTCAGAAAACCAAAAAAGTGTCACAGAACACCAGTACTGAGAAATGGCTTAACTCACTCATTTTTACCATAGAATTACAAAAGAAATTGACACTGGGACATAAAGATTGTACTGACATTTTGGGGTCCGAAGCCTGAGCCCCGCCACCCGGGGCTGAAGCATGGAACTTAGTTTCATGAGGCTCCTTATGCGCCCTGCGTGACACCTTCTAAGGCCAGCCCTGAACTTGCAACTCCTCTAAATGTGTCCTGTGGTCCAGTAAGCCACAAACCCCTGGCTGAAAAACACTGATCTAGATGGGCTGAATACCCCCTGGAAGACTTATGCATAGCCCTGGGTCGAGAACTAGTTAGGTGACCAGTTGAGATAATCCTGCCCTGGTGCAGAAGTGAAACTTGTTTATAAAGCCTTCCAGCAGTGCTTAATCTGACCCCCAGCTTCAAGCAGGCCCAAGCCCTTTCTCGTTGTTCTCCCACCTTTACACACACACACCCAGCAGAACAGACTTAAGTCCCACTGGTGACCAAAGGGTGCAGGACTGAAGCCAGCAGGTGTATTTGAAAGGCACATGGATGTGCCAACTCTCATACCCTGCCAGGAGCTGCCCCTGGGATTATGCACTCACCAGGTAAACACCACTTGGCATTTTAAAGGCAGCAGTTCGGAGGTCGGGAGCTGAAAATGAAGCCCTTGAGCTGTTGTGGACGCAGAGAAAGTGCAATTCAGGTCACAAGTGGAAGTGCTACAGTAGGGGAGTCAGACTGAAAGTGAGATTTTTAATCTGCACAGCACCGAGAGCTTTACAAAGCAGGGCCTCATGTCCTGTGCTGGCTCTTTCAATCCAGTTTATAGAGCAAAGAAAACTGCTGCCCTTCCAGATTTGAGGTGCTCTTGACTACTTTAAAAATCCATCAGTTCCTGTGTGCTGCCACCAGAGCTGATCCCAGTGAGGATGCTGGGGCCACCTCTCCCTTCCCAGTGAGGCTGGGGGGAATCAATCATTACTGGGCACAGTGTGGTTACCCAGAAGCACAAGTAACATGAAGGAAAAGCCCAGTGGGGTTTAAATGGAGCCAGCCCAAAGCTCCCGCGCTCCGCTCTTCACAGCTCTGAAAACAAGGGCTGTTCCCGCACGCTGCTGCTGCTGCTGCTCAAGGCCATGACAGGACTGGAGCTTGGGCTGAAGCAAGGAAACTGGGCACTCACAAAGTAAAAGGGGATGTGGCTGATCTTCCCTGTAGACCAGCACTGGCGGCAGGAGAGAGAGAAAGAAGAGAGAGAGAGAAAGAGAAACATGAGCACAGGGCTGACACACTCTCTGATCCCAGCTCATTAGAGCGCTCCTCTTCTGGAAATGCTCACACCCACCTCCCATCAAGTTAAGAACATAAGAACGAACATATTGATCAGATCTATGGCCTAGCTAGCTCAATGTCCCATCTTCAGACAGTGGCTGATGCCAGATACATCAGAGGGAATGAGTAGGGCAATTCTGAGTGACACCCTGAGCCTCCCATTCTCAGTGCCTGCAGATCTCAGGGCCTGGGAATAACTCTCTCCCAGTTCAGTGGTAACAGGAAGACAAAGTTCTAGTCCCAGAAGATACACAGCATTCCCTCTGCTGAAGCAGTGCTGCTTGTGGAGATCTTTCCTGCTCCTCCCTTGTGGAGGGCACGCTAGGGTGGGTGGCTAGGGGGAGCATGATTTATTTAGAAACCTCCATCTTCAACATATCTCAGCTAAAACAACCGACACTTCCCACCTCTAGAAGATCCTGTAAGACAAAGCTGCACTCACCACAGTCAGGAGGGCCCCTCTCTTAAAGCAGGGATGGAAAGCGATCAGCTGTGGCTGAGACCCCGGCTCATCCTGGAGGAAGCCACTAGGAAAGAGAAGGGATACAGTGACCACTCAATCAATCAACTCCACTTTCACACCCTCTCCAGGGATGGGCTCTGAGCACAGGAACAGGGGTCCCTCACCCACCCTTCACACCGAGGAAGTCATTGTTAGCCATCAGAGTGCTTCACAAACTATGCCACACCAGCAAGAGACAGCCACCACCAGGATGGAGAGCAAACAGCAAACAAGGAGAAAGAACGTTTGGATGTTGGGAACTGGGACAAATCCCCTTCCCCCCTGCCTCTGTTGCACAATGCTAAAGGATCTTTAAGGTTGATGCAATGTAGACAGAATCCGGCGATTTTATAGTCTCGTCCAAAAGACCCACACCTGCACGGGTCTGTCAGGGTGCTCTGGAGCACAGTGCCAGGGAGAGGGGGTGGCCCTAAAGGATGCACCTTACTCTTATGGGATAATATTCTGTTTTACAAGGAGGGGGGTTGTTTCGATTTTAAAATAGGCACTCAGTGTAAGCCACCCTGCAGGGAGGAGAAAGAACCAGGATGACAAGGGTTGCACCATCTGAAATGCAGCCATGTCTAGGGCAAGACAAAGCACACAATAATACTTCCCCAAAAGTTTAGGGCAGGAACCAAAGAATACAACATCCAGTTAAAACTGCAGGGGGATTTAGGGCTTGATCCTTTAATGTGGCCTCAGTGATTAGTGCAAATGGAGGGTGCTCAGCACCGCAGAGGACCAGGGCCTTGGGGAGCAGAATGGAATCACACAAACTCAAAGTGGACCAGGACACCAGCAGTTGCTCCCTGACCTTCTGACTCCAGCGCCATGGGATTTTTAAGGACCAGCTAGAGTCAGGATCCCTGTTTTGTGATCCACTCGAAAGACAGAACCCATCAGGGGTACAACCCATGCGAACACCATCCTGGGTGTTTAACTGCAGGTCAGACTAACTGATCAAAACAGTCCCCCTGCTGCCTTTAGTCCTAGGACATCGAGGGCTGCTCTTTAACCACAAATACACACCATGGCAGGAGTTCGAACACGGGGCTGTTGCGAGTACGAAACACAGCAATGATTGTCCTGCTCTCTGGGGTTTCAGGATTCCCTGCAAAGAGGGGGAAAAAGTAAGTGAACGCAACTTTGTTCCGAGAGAGAAACAGAGTCAAGAGGAAACAGTGCCTGGAAGACAGTTTGAGATGGAGGAGATGCCTGGTTTCTTAGCAGGTCCCGGCAGAAATCTGGTGACTCTTCACTAATGAGTTTCATTTCACCTGTACCATCACCCTAAGGGATCACGGCAGCCAGACACTAGTCAGATCACCTCTTCTGCCTCAACGCATTAGAGTGGAGACAGGAAGGCTGGTTAAAGCCAACTTAAAATCTCACTTCCACCAGGACATTATTTACCAGCGACTGGGCCAAGCAATGCCTGGGACAAGGACGTCAACAGCACCTATGTGATCAAATGCCAGTGGGCCTTGTATGCTGTGTTAGTTACTCAAGTGGAGAAAGCAAAAGGTGGTCAGGGCACTAGCCTACGACTTGAGAGATCTGGGTCCAAGCTCTGCTTGGCCACAAGCTTCCTCAGTGACCTCAGTCAAGTCACTTGGTCTGTGAGCCTTGATTCCCCACCCACAGAATGGAGAAAATAGCCCAACCCTGCCTCATGGGGTTATTGTGAGGGTAAATACTATGAACATTGTGGGACGCTCAAATAGATTCCCCCTCCCCACCATAGCCTACAATATTTACTGTATTTATCCACACTCCCCATCACAAGGCGGGGCTGATTATAGCCCCGCTGCACGAGTGGGGATCCACAACATGTTTGGTGACTTCCCCAAGGTCACACAGTGTGTCTGGCAGAGCAGGGAACCTAATCTCAATTTCCTCAATCCTGGGCCGATTCTCTACCAGGGGTGTCTAACTCATCGCCCATGGGCCGGATCATGATCAATTTTTTTTTTTTTGGTTGTGATTAGAAAATGAACTGCAAAATGACACCTCCCTGCTCTGAACATGGAGGGGGCAAAGAATTGAGGAACCCGTGTGGTCACACGGCCTGTGACAGATGTCCTGCCTTCCAGTGTAGCCCCTCGCACTGAATGAGTTTGACACCCCTGCGGTGGCTACTGCACCATCCTCCCTCTCCTCTGCTGAAAATCCCACCCTAAGATAGCTGGAATAGAATGGATGGAACTAAAAAATGTAGGCATTCCTCCTTGTTTTACAGTGACTTTGCTGTGCACTTCGCACAGGATGCTGGAGGAGGCAGCTTCCCTCGCTCAGATGATTCCCCCCAACCCACTGTCATTTGTGTGGATCTTTCACAGGGTAGCATTGGAATGAAAGACATAAGGTGGCTTCATTCTCATTCTCGTGGCTAAGGCCACTTGAAGCTGCTCTCCTGGTGCAAAGGGGCATCCAAATGGATGGAACATGCAAATCAGCCAAAAGGTCCACATATTCCTCTGCCAGGCCAGCCTTTTGCCCAAGACAGGAATGAACCACTGTTCTGTCCGCATCCTTGACAGCTGCCTATGGAGATGCACTAGCTCTCGCAAGGGGCTGGCCCCAGATATCCCACTGGGTTTCTGCTCTCAACACAGTGAATAACAAAGACGCACTCTGGCTCATTTACAACCATGCTTTGAAGAGAATCCCAGCAGCCTCCCATGTGCAGCTTTGAAATGCTGATTACAGGCTTGTTTCCAAGTCGCTCAAGCCTGCCTGCTTAGATCTAGGCAGGATGCAGATGATTTCACTGACAGGTCACTGGGGGGTGACCCAGCATGAGGTGCCAGTCAAGGTTTGCCACTGTACCATGCATCCTGGCTGGCCCTACTCCCCCTCTTCGCTACACCAGGCTCCCTAGGCAGCACACAGGACTGCTCTGCATGCAAGCCAGCAACTGGATGGCTCAGTGGCTTGGGAATGAATGCTAGGTCACAGGTTGTCATGCAGCCCAGAGTGAAAGCGATTTGTGTGGGTGTCTTTTACTCCAAAAGGGCCAGGTGTCCGCATCACAAAACCATCAGCACAGCTGGTGCCAAGGGGGCCACAAGCCTTGGAAAGGTGGGAGCCTGAAGTCCCCCTTTAACCCTATGATTACATTTACTGACACAGTAAGAGCCTGGATCAGGACCAGGGCCCCATTTGGATGTTGTATGAACACAGAAAGAGATGGGCCTCACTCCACAGCTGCCAGTCTAATCTGACAGAGGTGGCTCATCTTGGTGAAGGCTGAGACTTACTGGCAGGGAGCCCCTGCCCGTTTAGGTCTGAGAGTAGGAGATTTGGGGGGCAGGTGCAGACTTTGAAGGTAGATGGGGAAGAAGCAATTCAGGACAATGGTCAGCTCTGGAGAGAGAAGATGGCTCTACCAAGCTCACTGCTCTCAGCTGGAGCTAGCTGAGCCTCCCTTCCCTTCTGCATAATTCAGCTCCACAAATCCCTTTCCGGGTGAGGGTCAACAGTTCAAAGCTTTACCTCTGATGACAACTGCAAGCCTCTCGCCACTGGGGTCCCAGACCATGGAGTGCACTTCCCCTCCGATCCTGAAACCAATACATGCCACATTAAAGCTCCTCTGGCAGCAGCCACAGCAGTGTGAAGATAACGTGGGGGGGGGCGGCTCAGGCTGCACCTAGTCTCAGCTGCCAGGAACCCCATGTGCCTCTTCCCACTGCCATATCTGCTCACTCCTTAGACAGGCTTGAAAGAAGTCAATTCCCCAGACACATCCTGTCTCCTTCCCAGAAGAGCTCTGTTCCAAGCTGTCTTTTCCATCACAGAATTTCTATCCCATGGGAATAGAGTAGCATGGCTGGAATACACACCAGTTCTCCCACCTCTAGCCTGGACTGGGATCCCTTAGGATGAAGTCACAAGTGACACAAGTCAGCTGAGCTCAGCCTATTGTATCCACTACACACAGCCACCCTACACCTAACGCTCCTAGAATTGCAATCACCTAGGGCTGCTGCAGCCCATGCCTGAGATGATGAGTGCCAAGAGAAGAGTCTAGGAAGACAGAGAGAAAGAAAACAAGCTGCCTGTTTTAGACCAGGCTCTGGGCAATGGTATTAATTTTTCACTGAAATCATTCACTGAAGAGTGGGAGAGAAACAGGCCCTGCTGTCACTGTGGGATACCCCATGTACACGCCACACACCAATACAGGTAACATGCACAGGAGTTATTCTGGGGCATCAGCACCTGAGTCTTCCAGTCAGGGTATGAATCTGCGGCACTGTTTCCCCACTTGCTCACCCACCGCAGCCGGGTAGCAGTACCGCCTGTCTTGCTCTCACCTCTCCTCCCCATACAGTGTCTCAAAGGTGGTCTCCGACAGGTCCGCCACAATAGAAGCCGTTTTTGACCCTCCTACTTGCCCTTGCATCTCTCCTGGAATAAAAGGATTCAAGATAAGTGAATTGTGACACAGCTACGGTTGAAGTTGTAAAGCTGTATGCTGAACAAGATGGCTCAGCGAGGGCAGCTCATTGCTGTCGTTTTGGCCCCTGTGAGCAGAATAAATTCCAAGATGAGTCGTTCCATTCTGCCTCCCAAAGCTGCTCTGGAGTTAGGATTGGACGCAGGATTCTTCTGTTTTCTGGCCTAAGCCAGTATAGTGTTACTGTCTGCTGTTGAAAAGCAGCCTTACCCCAGCCCAGAAGCAACTGCATTGTAGGTTAGACTAGGTACCCAATTCCCATTGAAAATCCTTAGCAGTTGAACACTTAACTTCTCTTTGTAACTCTGAAAATCTCCACCCACTGGGCTACTGACCAATAATTCAGAGCTACAAGCACTGAAATTCAGAGTTCTGTCCCTCCTGTCACCACAGTGTGCCTAGGATACAGAGCATGAAGATGGGCCCAAAAACTGGCTTTGGTTGGTGTAAACAATGAGAGTCCTGTGGTACCTTAAAGACTCACAAATTTCTTTGGGCATAAGCTTTCGTGGGTTGCAGTTTCATAGCCAACACTAAAGGTGTGCTCACCAAATCAGGAGGAAATTAAGAGCACCTAGTGGGAAGGTAAAACTCTGGCTGGAAATCATCCGAGAGGCCACTACAGCTATGGAATTCACAGAACAGGCTGGTGGAATTGGCTCTCCTCAGAAAGTTTAACCGTACTCACCACTGTACTCCGAAAAGGACAAGGAGTAAATGACAGACTCCCCCAGGACCGTAAAGAGCAATCGGCTGCCATCTGGGCTCCAGCACCCCGTCTGCGGGAAGGAAATGCAAACGTTTAAAAGCGAATCATGAAAACGACTAACAACAACATGGCATCTTTTATGTTGGGTCAAGAAGGGGCCAGCCCATCTGGAGAACAAAGCACAAAACTAGTCTCAGTCCCGGAAAGGGTGACGGTCAAGGCAGGAGAACTCATTGTGTCTGATCCTGCATATGAGTATGGGGGGGGGGAGGCAGGGGAATATCTCGCTGTTCAGCCATTTGTCCCTTAACCTTTCCCAGAACAATCCACCTTGGGGCTTTTCCCTTCACCACCTCTGAATCAGGAACAATCCTCTCTACAAACATACCTGGCAGCGCCCCTTGATAGTGGGCCACTTCTCGCATGTCCACATCTGAGTTTCCCACACCCTGGAAGAGACCATAGTCTGGGATGAATGAGAGCACAGCCTTTTTGCATTTCCAGCATCTCTATTTCAATGCGTGTTAGATCCAAGACCATCAAGAGACAAGGATTAATCCAATTGTTCCTCTGAGAAGGAGCAAACACGTGCATGAACACGCAGACAAAACAGTCTGCACAGACAACTGGTCTGTGTGTGTGTATCTGTCAGTCAACTCCTAGGTTCTGTTCCCAACTCAGACTGACCGAGTAACTAAGACACAGTGTAGCTGCATCCTTGAGGGATGGGAGGCTTTGCTGAAGTCTGCAATGTTGTGCTAAAGTTTGCAGAATATTTGGAGCCCCCATGGAAGGCAGATGCTAGATGAGGGACAAACGGTACTGGTTGTGGGGGAGATCACATCAAAGCCATGACTCTGAAGCCAGAATATCTGCAATGACAGAGGACTTGGAGACAGTGTCGCCCAGATACCACCTGCCTGCAGCAGAAGAACTCAGTGTGAAGAATTTCTCTGTTATCTTTCACCCCCAGATCTAAAAGCACTTTACAGCCACAGATTCACAGACCCTCTGAGGTGGGTCTATATCTCCTCTCCACTTTACGGATCAAGGCACAGACACGCAGAGAGAGGAGGTGACTTTCCCCAGCTCCAAACCGTGAATAGAGCTGGCCGGTCCCATGCATTAACCACTAGGCCGCACTCTGATGGATCTCAGCACACCTCATCCTCACCTGAACACTGCTGAGGGTGTGGCTGCTAGCACCTTGCTGCCATCAGGTGACCAAGCAAGGTAAGTGACTCCACCCCCTCCAAACCACTGCAGCTGGACACAGTTTTCTGTGGACACATCCCACACCTAAAGATGGGAGGAAGAAGATTAGGATAACATACTGGAAAAACACGTCTCTCTCCCACCCCAAAACCTGCAAACACTGGGGAGTTATACCGGATTTGTGCACCTCTGCTTGTTGGTTCAGGTGTCTTCCTGAAAAAGCAAGCCAGACACTGACCACGCTTTTCAATACTAAGTTATCTGCTCTCAACCTTACTGCAGACCAATAAGAGAATGGTTCCCCCTGGTGGTTTAGCCCCTTCGGTCATTTTAGAGACTTCCTAGTACTCTGCAGCTACCTACAATCTCTATGGTAGTTGTGAATCCCAGATAGTGCTTTCACCTCAGGAACTTTGGTGGCTGCAGTAGAGGCCCGTACTTTTACATCCAGATATCTCAGGTTCAAACTCAGGGGATGCCCCAGGTAGACACACTGTTACTAGTCCGAGCTACTAGAAAATATTTTATTAGAGGGAAACCCTTGGAAACAGTCATACTTGTCTACTTGGCCATGCAGCCCATGCAGGCGAAGACCACTAGAGGTACCATGTTTCACAGCAGGTGCTGCTGTTCTACCCAGCACTGAGTGGTGGACACACCCCACACGACAGGAGGACACAGGCAGAGAGAAACACAGGAGAGTTACTCACAAGCATAGCAGTATCAACAGGTGAGGCCGAGAGCAACAGCTCTCCACTGGGTGCCCATGCCAGGCTGGTGACAGGACTGTGACCAGGATGGGCAAGTACCTGGGCGCAGCCAGAGGAAGGCCTGAAGGGGAGAAAAGAGAGACCTTGCTAGTAGGCTCCAAACTGCCATGTTCCGGGGGGAGCTGGCAGCATCTGTCTGTCAGGTGGTTTGTTGATGGCTGGTGGCTTTGATCCAAAGAACACAGAAAGGAGCTTTTACGCTGGGCAACGGGTGTGCTGTAACTATGCCAGACATATGGCGTTCTAGCCCTTGCTCTGCAGAAGGCCTCCTTGCTGGGCAGAACAATCCTGGCAATGTGGGCAGAGAACACGGGGACACCGCTGTGTCTCCAGTTGGCTGGTTACCTGGTGGAAAGGGAAGTGGGGTCCAGGTGCCAAACCAAGACACAACTCTGACATGCTACAGCAAGGATGGATGCACATAACGGTTTCCACGCCATCGAGGCCACGTTCCTCTGCAAGCGGTGTTTCAGGATCGGGACTGTTGCACTGCAAGACGAAAGAGGGAGGTGAGATCTAGAGACAGCAGCAGCATTCACAACAGAATCAAGGTGGCTGGCTCTTGTGGTATCTGCCTCTGCCAAGCCATCAACTCCAGATCCTCAGCCTGCCTAGATGGGCTGATGCCTGGGATGTGTATACAGTGTCGTTCTAGGAGACCAAACACAAATTTTCTGCCATTAGAACATCTTTGGTCCTAAATGCAGAAGAAGGGTGACCTAGGGATTAGGGCATGAGCCTGGACTCAAGAGACATCAGTTCCATTTCCTGTTCTTACCGTGTGATCTTGGGCAAGGCACTTGGCCTCCCTCTGCCTCAGTCACTAGCTATGATAGCCCTGCCCTGCCTCACAGGAAGCTTCTGACAATAAACACATTGCAGAACATGAGGCACTCAGGAATCGCCATAATGGGCACAACCAAAGAGAGAGAGATCATCCCAGAGCCCATACACATGCCACTGAAACACAATCCCCTCTGGGCTGGGACACAGCTGCTGTTCCATGGCACGGCAAACCAGCTCAGCACAGCAGGTGAAGAATATCAGGGGATTTAAAGCAGGCAGCTCATCACTGAATTTGACCAAAAACACCCCGATTTTGGGGGAAAGTTCTAACCACTCAGGGCCATCACAGACCCCGAGGAGCTCCGTTTTGGACTTAATCTGAAAGACAGCGCCTCCTAGCACCATGGTTTGACTACGTTCAGTGTGGCCCTACTGAATCACCAATCCCACGCCAACCAAGATGTGGGGTTTCCTGGGATTAGTCCCCTGAAGCAGTGACTGGGCCCCGACACTGCTAATCATGACAAGATCACAACCCAGGATGGCACAGCTGCAACATTCAGGAGGACAGAGAGATGGCAGCACACCTGGTCTCTTTAAGTAGTGTGCCTATTGCTGCCTGCAGGCTAGTCCCAGGAGTTAATGGGTGTGATTTGGCACTTGCTGGCATGAAAGGCCAGCCAGGGGATGAAGCCTGTGAAGGGGAATGCCAGCAATGTTTCAGAATAAGCTGGGAGAGTCGTCTCTTAAGGATGCTTTTGCTTGCCACCGGGGACCTGCTCGGAGAGTGGGGAGACCTGCAGAAGACGAAATTCAGTGCACGCCCCAGGGAAAGAGCAAGAGATCTCCCCTTACCAAGCCTCTGGGAGACAGTCTGAACCTGCTCTACCTGCTCTAGGAAGAGGGACAAACTCCAGGCTCCTTGTAACATGTGCCCTAATCTACTACTGTTTATCCCACCCTTAGCTAGCAAAGTAAGTAGGGAAATGTGGGATTTATGGATTTCTTCTCTGAAGACCAAGGAGTCGGCCTTTAATGAGAGCTGCTGCTTAGCTCAGCGGGGTGATGGGTATGCTACAAGGATTCTGGACCTCAGTCCATTTGAGGTCTCTGTTCCAGAGGGGCAATGCTGGACATGGGAAGAGAGTAACCCTCAAGGGCCAGATGTTACAGACAGCAGAAGGCACCCACGGGCAGCATTATTCCACCTTTCCAAGCAAATGCTGTTGGCCTCCAGATGGGATGGCCTGGAATAACAGGGAGGGTGGGGAGAATAGAGAGAAAACTGAAACTAAGCTAGGTGCAGGATCTGGAGATTTTACTAGACCTCTGATATGAACTTCAGCCAAAGAGTGAGAAATTCTACAAACGCTCCCCCACAAGAGCTGAAGACGTGTATGTGATTGGACAAGATGTTAGCACACCAATCGGGATAGTGAGGAGATTACAACGCCATCACTGGTGGGGATGTACAGACTTTGGAATGGTGGCCTTTAGTGCCAAGAAACCCAGAACTGAAGCACTGTCTTGATGCTGAGGAGCTATCCCAGCTTAGCTTCCAGGGCACCACCTTCTCTTCCTGCATCATGGCAGAGCACACGGGCTCTGTGGCCTGTAAGGAGCCAGGAGGCCTCAAGGCACCTGTGAGAGAAGGCAGCAGCTTCCCAGGGAACTTCCATAACCTCATGGGGCCTCAGGCACACACTGCAAACCCAGGAACCGACCCACTGACCTAGAGAAGGGACAGACAACTGTACTGCAGCAGAGGCCCAAAGCACAGGGAGCACACACCGCTCCCTTGATGACTTCAGTTTGGACGTCATGGGGCATAGCAAACTTGAAGCCAGCCTCTGCCATCACGTGCACTGGCAAGAGAATGGGGGTCAGCTTAAAACCCTGAATCACAGGTTCAGGAGCAGGCAACAGCAGACTGGACCCTGCAAGAAGCCCCCGCAGCCACAGACTTTATGCATGGGGACTCCTGCAGCAGGAAGGCTCAGAGTCTTGCCTCATGGGCCTGTGGGGTCTGGGTGTGAAACCCAACAAACCTCGCCCTGGTATGGGAGTGGGGATAATCCCTGAACGAAAGGAACATGTGGTGCCAGTGACAGGCTTGAGGCAATCCCAGAACAACAGGGGCAGCTCCTGGACTCCTCTCTGGCCTCTACTGTGGCAGTTAGCAGAGCAGAGTGCCTCACTCAAGCGAAGAGACCAGAATCCCTGATAACAATCTAATGCTACAAACGGAGGCCAAAGCAAGGCACAACCCTGCAGAGAGATATCTGACAACAGCTAAGTCAGAAATAGCTCCAGCTTCCTGTCCCCACAAAGTACAACGGGAAAACAGAACCAGAGACAACTGGGGCTGCACCACCCGTCCCAAGCTCAGGCAGCAAAGCACGGCTTACGCTGCCATTTCCAGTAGCATATGGTGCAGGCTGCCAGATCCCAAGGACAGGGGGACACAGAGGTCTTTGTAGCACCAGTGGAAGTGTCAGTACATCACTGCATGAGCCCTCACTGTCATGCACGTGTCACAGCCACAGTGAGTCTTTCCTCTGCCTGCAGCAGCACGAGCAACCTGACACTCCTCACCTGTTAGTGTTGTAAACTCGGATGGAGTCATCCAAAAGGGCCACCGCAAACTTGCTGGTATGAGGATGCCAGGCAAAAGCCCGGATGGAGCAGCCGGCCCTGGGAAAACAATGAGCAAAAGAGAGGGGAATCACATTGCATTGCACACCAGGAGGGTTAGAAAGGCTGAGCCGCAAAGCAGGATTGCCTGGTAGAAAGGACAGTGAGGGATGGCTGCGAAATGGACAAATGTCAGGTTCTGAACACAGATTCAAACCTCAGCAAAGTCTCCTCAGACTTTCACAAGGAGAGCAAACCTTTGGGAATTCAGTTTCCCTCAAGGGCACTATGATCCCTAACAAAAAATGTCTCACCACTTCCCCACTGTTGTACAGTGCAACATGCAGGCCCTAAGTCCCACCCCAGAGGGAGCTGCATTTCAGCAGTGCTGTACATGTACATTAAGGAGGAAAAATGGGTACTACCTAGAACTTGGAGAATCTGGGTTCACTTCCTGGCCCTGCCATGGGACTGTGTGTGACACCCTGGGCAAGTCACTTAGGCTCTCTGCGCCTCAGCTCCCCATGATAACAGCACTGGCCTTCCTCACAGGGACTTGGGAGGATAAATACATTGCAGACCAAGAGACTCAGATTGAGACACGGCAGGATGAACAGCTCCACGTCACATAAAGCAATATCCTGGAGGCTGCCTTTCTGAATCCAAGCGCTGGAACATGGAGGCCAGCATCTCGTCTTCAGCAGTGCCCAGTTTGTGAAGAAGGCAAATGCTATGTGCGACTGGGCTGTGAGCAAAATTGAACAGGCCTTAAGGGGAACCCTCCCAGGCTGCAAGTCTGATCTATTGGCTTCGAGGACACAAGATGGCTGTTGATTCAGGATGACATGGCTCCAGGAGGGTGGACTGAAGCCGAGCCCCACTTCTTCATAACACTGGAGCTCTGTTAGCAGAGAGACCTCAGGACAATACAAAGAGCCCAGTGGAGCATTAAGGAAGTTTATCATCAGACTTGCAAAGGGAGTAAAGTGGATCTGTGGTCCTGCCTGGCTTCCTATCAAATCCCTCCCACCCCTCGAAAACATTTACTAGTTTTAGGGAGAGAGGACGAGACTATGCCACCAACTGTGTGATCCTGGGCAAGTACCTCCACATCTGAGTCTCTCACATACCACAGGAATAACACCAGCCAGATGGTATGAAGTTAGAGTTAACATTTCCAGGGCTGCACAGCAGCGAAGACTCCTGCTTAGTGCAGAAGCAGGATACAAAAAGGCCGTACGGCCCAGCACTTCCAGGCAGGCAGAGTGGTTCAGAGGCCAGATCATTGGGCTGGGATTCAGAGGAGACCTGAGTGACCTTGGGAAAGTCATTTCCCCCCCTCTCAATTTTTCCATCTGTAAAGTGAAGTTACTTCACTCCTGCATGAAATACTTGGACATCCACGGATGAAAAGTGTGTGCTGTGAGTTGGGAGGTGTCACCACTCAAGGCTCTCACTGCCTTGGTACACCTGCAGCTCCCAGTCCTTGATTTATCCCTCTTTCAGGCAAGCTAGTGCTATTAAGCCCATTTTACAGATGGAGAATGGAGGCAGACCAAGACCCTTCCCAAGACAAGGCAAGGAAGTGAACTCAGGTCTCCCAAGTCAGTCCCCACAGTGACAGGCACCCTTATAAAAGCCTAGTTAGATGTGTACACGCCACAGAGCCTCAATGCACAGAACTTACCAGTCCACTGCCTGGGAGAACTCTGCAATCATGTCTTCACTGCGTAGCTTAAGGACAAATGAAAAAAGAATTAACACATCAGTGGTGGATCCAGCAACCTGCACACAGAGCCCGCAGCAGCAGCCTGTGGAGTAGGTGTGAGAGTCACAAGAAATCGGTGGTAGTTGCTGTTATCAGTTAAGAGGTTTTCACTCCTCATCCTCCTCATACACACCCTCAACAGTTCTTCTGGACCATTCTGCCATATTGAACCCTTACTTGTTTCCCTTCCCAAGACAGGAAAAACATTCACAGAGGGTGTGTCCACGCTGCACCTGGAGGTGTGACTGCAGCACACACAGACATCTGCCAACAACATTACATGGCCCCTACAACTGTTGCTATTACTTCGGCTTCACTGCCAAGTTAATTTTGAGCTAGCCTGACTCCAGTGTAGGCAACCCAGAGTGCCCATTAGAACAATACATGATGGTTCAAATCTTAAGGGGGGGCTGCCACTGATTTTCAACAAGATTGAGTGCCTGCCTCCCTTAGCCCTTTGGGAAACCTCAGACACCACCAATGATGATTTTAAACAGCTGAGTTTTAAATGGCAACTTACTTACTATTAATTATTTTATTACTGTAGTCAATTGAGTTGGGTGCTCCACTATGCTAGGTGGGATACGCTAGGGATACAGAGTCCTTGCCCCCCAATAACTTGCCATCTCCACAGGTAAAGGGATGGGGGAACAGAAGTTTGGAGTGGGTCACTGACCTGGACAAGGTCACTCAGCAGGTTGGTGAGAGCCAGGAACATAGAATGATAAAGGATGAGGGTTGACAGGGCCCTCAGGAGGTGTCTAGTCCAACCCCCTGCTCAAATAAGGCCCAACCCCAACTAAATCATCCCCAACAAGGGCTTTGTCAAGCCTCAGAGAGCCTGCTCTCTGAGTCCCAGTCCAGTACTTAGTTCACTGCATCAAACTGCTTCTCAACCCACAGATCTTGCTTGCTGAATTACAGGACATGATCACTGTGACAGACTTTGTAAATACATCCAATGTAGGCCAGAGTCCCAGTTACCAGACTGATTTTCCCTGGGATATTTGCAAACTTCATGCCACGCAGGGTGGCATCGGTAGGTCTTTGATTAGATAGCTATGACATCCTCTTTGTTCTACCAATGTACTCAGAGATCAGGGCAGCCAAGCCCTAAGCTGGGTTTTCTATGCATCAAGGGGATGCTGGAGACAGCTGAAACCTAGTGGCTTGGACTGAGAATCAGGCAGCCTGGGCCATAATTCCTTCCAACTTACCAAACTTCATAAATGCAAACTACTTGCCCACTCTCTGCCTCAGTTCCCCCATGTATAATTATAGCAGCCCACCTGAATAAAGCTCTCTGCAGTGAGAAGCTCTGCAAGATCAAAGTACTATTTTTATTTTAGGCAAGGAGGCTGGCCTGCCAAATGGATATGAGGCCACTGTCTTTGACTGCAACACAAAACAGTGAACGTCATTCAACATTAATATTCCTGCCCAGCTGATATAATTAGTGACTGCACTTCAGGAACAGGGAAACACACAGACATTGACTGCCTCTTCCATACAAAGGCAGCGTGCGATCTGCTAACATGATAGGAAGTGCAACATCTTCCAGCCTTTCCATTAGACTTTGGGCTTGTCTATGCTTAAAATGCTGTAGCAGGGTAGCTGCCTCAGGGACCACAATACCTACCCCGACACAAGGGGCTCTCCTGGTGGCGCAGGTACTCAGTCTCCCCAAGAGGAGGTAGCTACACTGATGGGGGTCTAAACCAGGGATCAGGTCAGTTTAACTGCGACGCTCAAGGCTGTGGATTTTTCACAACCCTAAGCAACATAGTTCTGACCTAATTTCCTCATGTAGACCAGGACTCAGAAACAAGGATAGACTCATTCTGAACAACACTCACCGACAAGTGGGGGAACAGTGAGCCATGGAGGGATGATACCCAATGGCACAACCCCAAAGCACAGCGTGATCCTGTTTTGATCCAATGGAGAACTAGGAGGAAAGAGAGAGATATAAGAAAAGGAAGAAAGGAGATTTAGGAGACAGCTGCCTAATTCCTTCGCAACATGCAGTCAGAGCTGCTCGTCAGACTCACCTTCCTCCTCTGCATTGGCGATCTCGTTAAGCACCCCACAGATGCCCACATCACGCCTGTGGACAGAAAACTCTGTGAGTTTCCTACATGCCGTAAAGGACTGGTTTTAAGCTAGACAGAAGGGGTGGGGAGTAGCCCTTCCCCAGCACTATGGTTTGCTAGCCTGGGACTAAGGAGATTCAGGTTTAAGCCCCTGCTACATACACTACATCATATTTCTCACTGACTGTGGAGGAGTCACTTAACTCATTTTGCCTCAGTTTCCCATCTGTGCAACTGGGATAACAGCACTGCCCTGCCTCATGATGGGTGGGGGCAAGAAGAGAAAGTAAAAGTGACATCCTTTAACAGCTGAGGGGCACTCACATACTAGGGCAACATACCCCACAGAACAGCCCAACCCTGATGAGACACCCTCTCTGTAGCCAGGTGTGCAGGTAAACAAGATAGTCTGGCAGAAACAGACTGGATACACACAGTAACCAGGCATCACTCTCTAACCAAATCCTCAAACTGTTTTCAGAGCTGCTTGTAACCTCCTGAGGACCCAATCCTGTCCACACTGCTTCACTTTACTGCGACTTCTTCCTCAGCAAAAGCCGCCACCTCAGACTCTCTCCTTTCAACTGCTGGTTCTCTCGCACCAACCTTCCCCTTAGTTCAATACACCCAACCCCTTTGCTTCCAAGTTGTTGGAAATTGTAAATCTATACCCAACAAAGCATTTCCCTCCACCCCCCCACCATCACATACATGCTGCCCTGCTACTTGACTTGCTTAGGACCTTCTTCCTGCTAACCTCAGGAAAAAAAAAAGAAAACACTTGACCAGCCTCATTTCCCAGTTTCCAAGCAATACTCTCCCAATCTTTGGAAACTGAAAAAAATGTCAAGTGTTCAGAACCCTTCCCAAGCCAAGCAATACTGTAGCTACCCTTAAAACAGCTCATGCCTTTCTTCTGCTGACTGCAAATAAGAACTGAAAGGAAAATTTCAGCCTGGTTTTTGTCAGGGCACTGAAAGCAGTGTAGAAGACTGAAATTAGATACTATTTTAATTTTGCTTGGCAGCCAGGCACTTCTCAGAGGAAGTCACTTCTCAGTCTCCAACGCACCAAGCCTGTATTATTAAATTATTATATTTGTGTGACAGTAATGCCTACAGGGACTCATTCAGGTATCAAGGCCTCGCTGTGCTCCCTGCCCCCAAAAGCTTGCAATCCAAGTTAAGTGACAGCAGTTGCTCACCATGCATTGAGACATCTCTTCCAGAGGGTCTCCTGGTGGTGGATGAAGGCGGGTTTTGTGCTATGCTCCAGCCGGCTGTGAGCTTTCAGGGTTTCCTTGGGGATGGTTAGGACAGGCAGATCAGCCAACTGCAAGTACAAAAACCAACAGTCTATCAAACAGATTTTTGTGAAATGGGTTGATCTAAGAACCCATGACTGAGGGGTTTGGGAACAGGATGCAGAAACAATCACTTCATAAGTCACCATTTCCAAAGAACATCTGAAAGCTGCTCCTGCTCTCCTATCACTGCGCATAACAAGTCTTCAGGTGTCAGAGCAGTTCAGGGGCCTGTAAGCTCCACAGAATATGCCTTTTCATAGGTCTGTAAGACACCTAGCATGCTGTGGTCTTATACAGAAGAGTAAATATTCATGACTCTTCTTGTGAGAAACCTCATAAAGATGGTAAGAACTCACTGACCCAGCCTCTTATTTCTATTTCCAGGTCAAGGCTGAGGGACACTGGCACGGGACGCCTGCCCTGTTGTGCTAGACTATCTGTACCAATCATAAACAAAAGAGTCAGACTCCATGACTGGCAGAGCAGCACCTTCCAGACATTTTAAATTCACTTTATAAAAAAGCAGCACCTATATCTGAGGAAGGAGGAAAGAGGTGTCATCATTTGTGCACTAGAACCCGAGCCATTGAGCAGGAGGACCCCACTGCACTCTGTGCTGTACACAGAATGCAGAGCTGGTTCCTGCCCCATAAAGCTCATCATCATCTAGATCAGAGACGTCAAACTCATTCAATGTAGGGGGCCACACTGGAAGAAAGGACACCTGTCACAGGCCATGTGACTGCACAGGCTCCCCAACCCTTTCCCCTGCCACGTTCAGAGCGGTGTGGGCTCCCCTTTCCCTTCCCCGACCCTGCAGACTCTCTGACGTCTTTCCCTTTCCCTACCCTGTGGGCTTTGCCATGTTGGCTCCCTACTGCATAGCCCCCAGGCCCCCTTCCCCTAGTTGGCTGCTCCCGGACCCCCAACTCCCACCAGCTAGACAACTCCTAGGCCCTCCCCTTCTCCTTGCCTTTCCATTTGCCCTACCACATAGCGGCAGGCAAAAAGTCAGTCTCAGTCACAGGAAGCCAGGCTGGGCTCCTGCCTCTCCCTCTCCCGGCTCACTGACTGTCAGTCATTCAGAGTGCTGGTCTTTGGTTGGCTCAGTCCCTGCTGGTCTTTGATTGACTCATTCCCACATGGGCCCCAGCCACTTTTTCCTTTTTTAATTGTGATTCATGCAATGTGTTGTCAATAAAATTAACATGCTAACTGTCAGACTGACAGTGAACAGTCGGGATGGAGGAGGCAGTGCGGTGGCTCTCTGGAGCCAGTCTAGCCTGCTGATTTGTTGGCAGACCACAGCAGAGCTGAGCTGGGATTGGCTGGAGGGCTCCTTTTGTTCCCTTGTGCTGTGAGTTTCATCACGCGAGGCAGGGGACCTCCTCTGCCTGCAACTTGCCTTTGCAGCTTCCAGGCACAGCCCAGGCAGCAGCCTCCACAGGCTGGATCAGTGCCCTTGGCGGGCCATATCTGGCCCCAGGGGCCATGAGTTTGACACCCCTGAGCTAAATAATGAACAACGCCAGCTAAAAGGTATAGTCTCAACTTGATGCAAGCAATGTGTTAGGAGAATGTTATCCATTTGAACACTACCCAATCAAAACTCATGTATCAGGAATCAAGTTCCAAAGGGGTCACTGTGTTAGTCTACTTCATTAAAACAAACAAGGCCTCCTGTGGCACTTTTAAAGACTAACAAATTTATTTATTGCATGAGCTTTTGTGGGAGAAAATCAGATATTCTGAAAATGGGGGAACTTAAGGAGACACCATAATTAGAGGTGCAAGTGGGGAAACAAGCAACTGCGAGCCACTGACCACAATTCCTGCAAAGGAGAAGGCCCCATAGGAAAAGAAACACAAAGAAATAGGACCAGGAGGTACAACAGATACTACAGATTGCCAAAATGTTGATTAAACACCTTGAATTTTTTTATTTTCAGTTCATGAATTTGGTGCTAGCTGGAAAGCGCCAGAAGCCGAAGTCTCTCCCTCCTCCATCCTCAGGTATGAAGAAAGCAAGTTGAGGACCCTTAGGTAGGGACAAGGACCTCACTCAGCTAAGTCTCCGGTGCAGTGCCTCTCAACCACCGTGTTGGGCACCTCGCTGTGTTGCTAGACAGTCGGGAGTGTGTCGCAGAGAGCCGGATGGGGGGCTAGCTAAATCAGTGGTTTTCAAAGCATGGGTCGGGGCCCCAGGACTGGGTCATAGAATCATAGGGTTGGAAAGGACCTCGTGAGGTCATCTAGTCCAAGCCCCTGCCAAAAAAGGCAGGACCACTCCCACTAAATTATTCCAGCTAGAGTTTTATCCAGCTGGGCCTTAAACATCTCCAAAGACAGAGATTCCACCACCTCCCTAGGTAGCCCATTCCAATGCTTTACCACTCTCCTAGTAAGAAAGTTTTTCCTAATATCCAGCCTCGACCTCCCCAACTGTAACTTGAAACCATTGCTCCTTGTTCTATCCTCTGTTACTATGGAGAACAGATGAGCTCCCTCCTCCCTGGAGTATCCCTTCAGGTAGTTGAAGGTCGCTATCAAATCCCCCCTCAGTCTTCTCTTCTGCAGGCTAAATAAGCCTAGTTCCTTCAGTCTTTCTTCATAGGGCTTGTGCTCCAGCCCCTTGATCATTTTTGTTGCCCACTGATGGACACTTTCTAATTTGTCCACTTCCTTACCATAGTGGGGAGCCCAAAACTGGACACAGTATTCCAGATGCGGCCTCACCAGTGCCGAATAGAGGGGAATGATCACATCCCTCGATCTGCTGGCAATGCTTCTTCTGATGCAGCCCAGTATGCCATTGGTCTTTTTGGCAGCAAGAGCACACTGCTGTGACTCATATCCAGCTTCCCATCCACCAGGACCCCCAGGTCCCTTTCTACAGTGCTGCTACTTAGCTGATCGCTTCCCAGCCTATAGCAGTGCATGGGGTTTCCCGGTCCCAAGTGCAGAACTTTGCACTTGTCTTTGTTGAACCTCATGAGATTCCTATTGGCTCACTGCTCCAATTTGTCAAGGTCTTCCTGAATCTTCTCCCTGCCCTCCAGCATGTCTACCGTTCCCCCAAGCTTGGTGTCATCCGCAAACTTACTGAGTGTGCAATAAATCTCATCATCCAGATCATTAATGAAAGTATTGAACAGAACTGGCCCCAAGACCAACCCCTGGGGCACACCACTCTCTACTGGCTGCCAACTAGACATGGAGCCATTGATTCCTACACGCTAAAATCGTTGATCTAGCCAGGTCTCTATCCACCTTACAGTCTACACATCCAACCCACACTTCCTTAACTTGCTGACAAGAATGCTGTGGGAAACCGTATCAAAAGCCTTGCTAAAGTCGAGGTATATCACATCAATGGCTCTTCCTGCATCCACAAATCCAGTCATCTCATCATAGAAGGCGATGAGGTTGGTCAAGCAAGATTTACCCTTGGTGAATCCATGCTGACTGTTCCTGATCAATCTGTTTTCCTCCAAGTGTTTCAGGATGGATTCTTTCAGCATCTGCTCCATGATTTTTCCAGGGATTGAGGTGAGGCTGACAGGTCTGTAATTCCCTGGATCCTCTTTTTTGCCTTTGTTGATGATAGGCACTATATTTACTTTCTTCCAGTCCTCCGGCACCTCTCCCGTTCACCACGAGTTTTCAAAGATAATGGCCAGCGGTACTGCTACCTCAACAGCCAACTCACTCAGCACCCTCGGATGCAAGTCGTCCGGCCCCATGGACCTGTGGACATCCAGCTTCTTTAGGTAGTCCCTAACCTGACCTTCTGTCACCAAGGGCCTCTCTTCTTCTCTCCAATCTGCCATGCCCAGTGTAGTGGGCTGGAAGCTGGCCCTGCCTGTGAAAACTGAAGTAAAAAAAGCATTAAGCACTTCAGCCTTTTCCTCATCCTTCATCACGAGGATACCTGTGCTATTCAGTAACGGACCTACATCAGCCCTGATCCTCTTCTTGTTGATTGACATACTTGTAGAACCTCTTCCTGTTATCCTTCACATTCCTCGCTAGCCGCAACTCCAACCGTCCTTTGGCCTTTCTGATTTTATCCCTGCAGTCCCGAACAATATCTTCATATGCCTCCTTAGTCATCTGTCCAAGCTTCCACTTCCTGTAAGCTTCCTTTTTATGCTTCAGCTCAGTGCAGAGTTCTCCATTAAAAAAACATCAAGCAGTTGTGTGGCACTTTAAGACTAACAGATTTATTTTTTTGCATGAGCTTTTGTGGGAGAAGATCCCACTTCCTTAAGCCAAACTGGGCGCCTTCCACATTTGCTGTTCTTCCTGCTCATCGGAATGTCATCTTCCTGCGCCCTTAGCAGGGTTTCTTTAAAATGCAACCAACTCTCTTGGACACCTTTCCCCTGCTGCCACCCCCTGGGATGCGTTGCTCAAAGATGGAATTGTCGGGTCCGGGGCATAAAGGATTTTCAGCCAGGTCCCAAGAAGAAAAGTTTGAAAACCACTGGGCTAGATTCGGCCCCGGGTGGCGGAGTGCTCGGTGCGTCCTGCAGGACCAAGTGTTTCCCTACCCACCCCACAACCCCCTCCAAATTTCCCAACACCCCCCAGCTGCCTGCTGGTAACGTTATACCAAATTCATGAGCGCTCTCCAAACCTCCCCCTACATCCCCCCAATTTCAAGTCCTGGGGTGAATACCGCCTGCAGGAGGCAGAAGAGAGAAGGGGCAGGACTCAGTTGGCAGTGGTGAAGAGGAGGGGTTCAATTCCCAGGGGGTTGGACTCGATGATCTCACGAGGTCCCTTCCAGCCCTATGATTTGATAATTGATAATTGAGGGGGCAGGACTCATTCACCCTGAGGGTCATGGGGCAGGGCTCACTCACCAGGCCGGGGGGAAGGGGGCGTGGCTCAAGTGACGGGCGGGGCGGGGCTCACCTGGCGAGATGGGGGAGGGGCGGGGCTCAGTGACTCCCTCACTCACCAGCCCAGGT
>ML682037.1:8467734-8555718 GCA_007922195.1 Podocnemis expansa | reverse complement strand
GGGGCTCAGTGACTCCCTCACTCACCAGGCCCCGGGGCGGCGGCGGCAGGGGCTCGTGGCGGCGGCCGGCCAGCAGCGCGTTGTGGCTCTCGCAGAGGGTGACGTCGCCGGGGGGCGGCGGCGGCGGGAAGAGGCCCAGGCTGCACATCCTGCTCGGGGCCCCCGTAGGCCCGGCGGCCGTTACCAGGCAGCGGCGCGCTGTGCCGACGGAAGCCCGCTGGGGACACGCCAGGCGCCCGCGGCCTCGGCGCGCGCTCGCCCCCTAGCGGCGCCTGGCGGCAGAGCGCGGCCCCCGGCTCGCTTCCTCCTCCGTGCTGCACCCACCCATCTCCCCAGACACGTGCCCTGGGGGCAGAGGGAAGCTGGGAGCCCCCATGCCCCCCAACACACAGCTCCCTCTTATTTGCTGCCCTGAGACCATGCCCCCCTGTCTAAACAAAAAAACCCACAAGCATGCCACCCCCTCCCTGCTTTGGGGGAGTCGGGGCCACCCCGCCACGTTCTCGTCGCACCTTTTCGGAGCCGGGCGGCCCAGCCCTACGGAGGCGTCCGGGGGATCCGGCTGCCTGATTCGCCCTCTGTGGTTTTGCAAATCCCGCCCGTCGTTCCCCAGCATCGCAAACGCGGGAAGGCGCGGCGGCCAGGCCGCTGTCCTAGGACAAGTAGAGCAAAGAGACAGTCCCTGCCCCGAAGCGCTTGCAATCGGTCCCTTACTGGCTGCCCTTCTAGAGCGTGCATTGAGTTGCCCGACGTCCAATGGCAAAGCAGAAGCGCAGTGTTAAGGTTGTGTTGGCCCTTAAGTCTGTGCCCCGTTTGAGCCCAGCGCTTTGGGCAATCACAGCACCCTAGCTCTTCTTGACAAGCTGGCGAACAGTTCAGGATCTTGCGGCAGCTGTGGGAGAGCTAGGGTCAATTCCATGCTCTTGGACAAGGCTTTTAGCTGATCCCTGCCTCAGTTTCCCCGTGAGTGCAATGGGAGAGAGAGCGCCACCTTGCCTCCCAGGGGACTTGTGAGGAGAAACACACTCAGGCTGTGGTGCACTGGGACACTGTGGTAATCAGGGCCTTAGGAGTCCCTAAGATGTTCCACACTGACTGCTGCCAACCAAACAGTGTGTGCTGCCCGGAGAG
This sequence comes from Podocnemis expansa, assembly GCA_007922195.1. Classification (NCBI taxonomy): domain Eukaryota; kingdom Metazoa; phylum Chordata; order Testudines; family Podocnemididae; genus Podocnemis; species Podocnemis expansa. Next base: position 8,554,587 of record ML682037.1, on the reverse strand, counting down.
GGCTGGGTGGCTTGAAGCCTGCTGTGATGCTGGGCTGTGCAGAGGTTAAGTGGCAAACTTTGTGAAGAAGAAGAGGGCCGTTGCTGGGCACCTGCAGCCAAGACCCCCCAGCAACCAAGGCTCCTGCATGTTAACGCAAGGACTTGTCCAAGTGATGTGATGAGGGAAGCTGATGGTGCACAGAGGCAGCCTCTGCATGCAAAGGGGAGCTGCACAGGGGCCCTCGCTCTGTCAGTGTGTGTGTAAGGGGACCAAGGATGTGTGGGAGAGTCTGGGTGTATCCAGCTGACCATGAGACAGGTGGGCAAGGGGGTAATGGGGGAGCTGGTGGGCAGCTGGGTAGAAGGGTGTTCACACAAGACCATACACACACAGACCCTGCCTTTCTAACACCTTTATATAACCCCCCGTCCAGCCAAGCCCTGAATCCCCCCTTAAACACTCGCCCATCAGACCCCCGCTATCCTCTTATAAATCCACGCATCTCTGCACACCTGTGCACACACTAGACTCCCCCCCGCCCCTTCTCAGCAGATTTTTTCCCCATACACACACACAATCACATTCCTGCCACAAGGTTAAAAGGTGTGGGCATCTGCTTGTCTATTTTTATGTGCTTGCTCACCTAGTGTGTGTGCATCCTTGTCTGTCAGTATGCCTTTTTCTGACTGTGTCCATCTCTCTGTATATACAAGCTCAAGTGTCTTTCTGAGTGTGCACGTCCATCAGCTGTTTGTGTCTGTCTGTCTGTATCTCTGTGCGTTGTTGTGTTTGTCTGTCTTTCTGGGCATATGTCCAGCTGCTTAGCTGTCTGTTTGTGTGTCCCTCTGTGTGTGTGTGTGTGTCAGTTTGTGCATGTCTGTCTTTATGTCCGTCTGTGTGTCTCCTTCATTCGTGTTCCCTCCCAAAGCCCAGCCTCTCCGGTTTGGAAGGATCCCAGCCCTTCTTTGGGGTTCTATTTTCTTTCCCTCCCATTTTCATCTCACTTTTATTATATTTATCTTTGTGGGGGGGTTAGCGGCCACAGAAGTTATTTTAATTTTTTCAGGATATTAAATAAACGCTGTGGCAGAGGGAGCTGCGAGAGGGGGCCTGCATTCCTGATCCATTACACAAGAAGAGGGTTTGATAGGAGCCGGCGATTTGGACGGCGCCTCTTGCTGGAAGACATCAGAACCACCACAGGTCTGGCTCGGCCCTGATGGCTTCCCCCTGCCTTGGATGCAGACCCACACACAAAACCCTACTCCGAGCTGCTTGTGGGGAAGTGAAACAGGAAATGCCTGGGGTGCCCATTTCCCCCTGTCAAGGCATCCCCAGATCAGACCTATGGGGTGATAAAGATCTGCTCACACCGACAGAGGCCCCGGATTGGGAAGTTCTCTGCCAATGACCAGAGCATTTCTCTTGGGTTTCTGCCACACTAGTGTCATTTCTTCACTGCACCGTTTGGAGCTCAGATCAGCTGGAGTTTTTCCATTTATTTCAGTGGGCCATTGGCCTGGACCCATCCACACAGCATGTGACATAGTGTTGGCTTTGGTAGTCCTGGCGATTTAGTTGGGCTCGGTTAAGAAAGAGGTGTTCTTCAGATTAAATAAATACATTTTAAAAGATTATTTCTCCTGAGTAACGTGTGAGGAATGTCTGTTAAGTAAAGGGCGAGCTGTGTCCCAGCACGACCTTTGAGGATTCCGAAATGCAAGCTGTTGTTAGCATCAGTAAATGGAAAAGCTCCGACTAGAACTCACAATCTACTCCCTTAGGTCAAGGGCGTCGCATCAGCCGGACATGATGCTCTAGCTCTGTGCTTGGGATACTGCTCAATGTAAAGGGAGTGTTCAGAGATCTTTAGGAGCAAGATCTACTGAGACCAGGCAAATTATTATAACTCAGCCAAATCTAGCAATATTTTTCCAGGTGCAAGAAAAGGCTTCTCTTACTCCAGGACTACACTCTTCCCAAATTTCAACATCCTGCTTTAAACTATGCAGGACTAGCGCTCTTCAAAATAACAGCAGGAAAAATTGCTTAACATTGGTAAAACTGCCTTGTATTTTCCTTAACCTCATTCTCATTTTTTGCCCAAAGTCTCCCAGAAACAAAAAATGCAATTTGAGAGTGAGAGCAACTGATGGATAATTCAGTGCCAATAGTTCAAGTTCAGCAAAGTTATGCCTGAGAACAGGGGCTTATAATGAAAACATGTTAAGTAACCTTAATGTTAGGTAGTAATCTCAGCTCTCCTGATTCCTGCCCTTGACTATCACAAAGTGCTTACCAGCTAATCTACAAACAAGACACAGGAATTGTTTTGCCTGCACAACGGTGGGGATGTTTCTGAGATAAACCCGCAAAAGGAGTTTCCCAGCATCCAGCGCACACTAGTGTAGCACAGGTAGAGAAGAATTCCTCATCTGTCTTCAGATGGAATTGGAATCCGCCTGCAATGGGAAGTTTAGGGAGACTGGATATTATTTGAATAGGGATTTAGCCAAGCAGTCAAGAATTGCATCCTTATTGACTAGGGCACCAGCTTAGGACATAAAAGAGCTGGGTCCTTTCCCTGCTCCTCTGTGGTCTTTCTGTGCAGAGCATCTGTGAGTATTAGCTTTCTGTTGACCTCAAACAACCATTGGTTTCGATGGATGTTAGGTGCCTAACCATGACTGGGGATCGAGGCCTTAGTTTCTGTGTGCCTTGATTTCCCAATGGAGAACAACTCTGCCCTGCCTCACAACCACATTAAAGACCATGAGGTGCCTGGATAGTACAGTGACGGGTTCTGTGTAAGATCCTTCGATAGATGAACAATGCAGGCTGAGACTGATCGACTGATGAATCGGGGAGGTCTTCCTCCCTGCTCTTGCCTTGATGCACCATCGTCCTCCCCCCCCCAGTGTACCCATTGTGGTGACCCACACCAATCACTAGAGGGCAGGATTGCACTGATGGAATAAATGGCCACACACAGCTGCTCCCGCTTCAATTGTGGCTTGCAAAACCCACATCAGACAAACCATTGTCGCAGGTTATGCATCCCCCAGCCTGCATTACCAAAGGGGTTCCTCCAAGGTGCCCTGGGGCAATACAGCCCTTGCCCCTGAAAGATCTGCCTGTTCTGGATCAAACTGGCACCATGCTCCAGAGCCAAATTCCTTTGGGAAACACACTCCAATGCCTCCTGTGGGCGGCGCTCATGGCTCACCTCCCCAGACCTCACTACCCAGGGCAAAGACCACAGCAACGGTCCCAGGGACAGCCGCAAAGGAAAAGGCCACTCGAAAGCAGAATTCCAGGCCCAGGTGGACCCATAAGGCAGCCATCCGTGCTCCCTAGTCTTGTCTCCCCACTGTTTCCTGTTGGGAGTTGCCGGGTACCCCTCCCTCCAGCCCATCTTCATGGGGCTCATGACGTGTGGCCAGGCCTTCCCGAGCTGGGACTGCAGTGGAGCCTAGAGCTGGTGTTGGGGCTTGCACTGCCCCAGCATGGATGCCTCTGCACCAATTGTGAGACTAATGCTGTTCTCCACAACCTTTCTGCACAGCAGGCAAACACCAAGCCACTCGAGGTCTGGCCTGAGAGGTGTGTGTAGGTGAGCCGGATTCTCTGGGCCAGAGTCTGAGCTGGAGGTGCAGCCCACCGTGAGGGAGAGTAATGGAAGTGGCAATGCCAGCAGTGTGCTCTTGTCATATCCCCACTCGGCTTCTAATATCAGGAGCAAGGTTGAGGCAGCAGAGTTGGCTCAGCACCAGCCAGGGAGGCCCCCTGTGCAGTGTAACCCCCCTGCATTATTTCTCCTGCCCTCCTGTGGGTCTGTGTAGGCATGAGCATGCCAGTGCCTGCTACTGAACAGAGAACAAACACAGTTATTCTGTGTGTCATGGCCCCTACATTGCCAAGAGCTTGATGGAGATTCTCCTTCAGCTCAGGAGGCAAGGCGCTTGGATTTGGGGAGCAGAGAGATCAGAGCTCTAACCCTGCCGTGAAGTTGGAGTGGCTGCCGAGAGCAGCAAATTGGCAACCGCAGGGGTTCTTAACCGGTATGGCACAATATTGCACCCTTGTGGTGTCACAGCATCAGAATACGACATCGGTCTTCCATGATGGCCATGTGCCGTGAGGGACCCGGAGGTCACTCCTAGCCCAGAGAGCAGCCTGCTAGACAGGGTGCATTTCATTGTCTTGCACACAGGAAGACAATGGGGCCATCCCACCAAAATCAACCTCTCCTGGAAGACCTGCAAGGTGGTGGCCTGGGTGCTCCTGCCGCAAAAGGCCTGCCTGGGGAGAGAGGCACACTTGTTCTCTTGCTCCCTGTTCTAGCAGTTTGCAAACAGCTCCCTTTGCCCACCTGGGGGTTAGACAGAGCATCCCTCCCACCCCACACAACACAGTTACTATTCAGAGCAGAGGAATTCCAGCCACCCAGCTTGCCTCGTCCACAGCCCAAGGAGAGCAGCTCTCTGTCTTGACCCACAGGGGAAAACCACTTCACAGGCAGCTGATTGGACTTGCAGGGACTTCCCCACTCCCCCTACCCCTTAACCTCGCCACATCCCGGCAGCTGTTCAGGCCCATCTGTGGTTTGTATCAGGACCATGAAAAGCACCGAAGCTGATGGCGTCCGCGACCGCCCTGAAAGCACTCGGCACTGTCCGTCTGGAACCGGGTGTTCCCACAGCAAGAGACATTCCTGTTGAGCTTCCCGGCTCTCCAGCTCTGACAGCGTGGGCCAAGGTTCTTTGGCCTTAGTCTACTCATTACAGAGAGAGAGAGAGAGAGAGAGACCTTGGGGAAACTGAGGAACAGAGCACAGCCATGATTGGCCCAAGGTCACCCAATAAGCCAGTGGCAAAACAGGGAATAGAATCCAGCTCTCCAAGTCCCCAGCACTAGCCACTAGGTCACACTGCCTCAAGCCCCAGCAAAGGATGAGGCACAACCAGCTTCTTTCCAGCTAGACTGTCAGAACTGGCATCCCTCGTGGGGTTCAGCATCAGTCACTGCTCTGGGGAAACCCTCAGCCCTGGGGTCCCCAGACTGGCATGGCTGTCAGGAAATTCACACTACAGACCTAGATGGGAGACCTTCATGCTCCAGGACGTTCTCCTGACACTGCTGGGCAGGGAAGTTCACACACACAAATACATCGCCTTTCTCCTTTCTTAGCCTCCTCCCCTGTCTCTTTAATTCAGGCTGCCTCGGCTCCTGCTGAAGTTGCCCCCCCATCCCAGACCATCTCCTGGGAAGCAGATAGCTGGGAGGCCCCCCCCAGTCCCATAACCATTTGCACATGTCCGAGGGAGCGGCTCTGAGCTCCCTCCCCTCTGTTTGTCCTGGCAGAGGGATGGCGATGGATGGGAGGCCTTTTTTTATCTTCAGCAAACCAAAAAAGCCCCAAACTGAGACGCCCAGAGTTGAAAGGCCTGGCTGGGGCCCAAGGCGCTGGGAAGAGCTGGGCTGCAACTGGCTAAGCCTGGCACCCGCCAGAGCCATGCAACCACCCATGCCACCAGCTTGGCTCCAGAGGGGCCTTGCTACAGTCGAAGGGGAGCCGGGGGAACCCCAGAGAACTGGCCAGGGCTCCTTCTGCGTGCGGCTCCATTTCTCAGTCACGATGCACACTTGGGGCAACTGTGTGGGTTGCTCTTAGGGCAGGGGTGGGTGGAAGTTGGGAATGGGCGTAGGGAGCCTGCTAAAGGTCTAGGTGTAATTTCCTCCCTGTTTAAAGGCGCCCTGTGCTGGGGACAGGAATCACAGGCTATATCTTTAGACCTATTAACCCTTTCCAGGCTTGGCCATCCAGCCCTGATCCTGTACACACATCAAGCTAAAAGAGCTATGCTGGGTGGGGAGTAATAGCAGGACCCCTCATCTGTAGGGGGCTCCTTGCCATAGGCGCCTCTTCAGGGCTGGGAGTGTCCCTTCTTCTCTGTCTGGAAAGTACTTGAAGTGGTTGGGGGGCATGGAAGACAGTCAGCACAGCCGAGCGGGTAGGGCCCTGGACATAGGACACCGGACACCCGCTCCCAGCTGCAAGTCACATCCCTCTTCTATGCCTCAGTTTTCCTTCCCATCCTTTGTCTAGTTAGACAGAGAGCCCTTTGAAGCCGGGACTGCCTCAGCATCTGGCACAAGTGGTCCCTGATCACAGCCAGGGCCTGACAAAGCCACCACAGCGTAACGCCAAATGGAAATTATAATGGGAGTGCTGCGGAAAATCAGTCAGATTTGGTTGGATCTGATTAGAGCAACAGGCAAGCTGAAAGAAGGGCACAAACCTGTGGTGCTGCATGAGTGACCCTGGGGGAGAGAGGTATCCTGTTGGAGTCAACATGAGCCTATGCACAAGAAAGCACATGCACTGACACGCATGCACATGTCCACACCCACAATCCTTGCATGCCCATGATCCGGACAAAACTGAATGGTTTCCTATAGCACCCCCATCATTATTATTGCTCAATGGAGGAAATTCCTCTGCATCTCCGCTGCTGGGGCCAGCAGCTCTTGTGATCACGCCAGACCTGGACCACCTGGTACTGAGTCAGCCTGCCTCCCAGCTGGTCAGCTTCCACTGCCCCCTGCCAGCCAAGGGAAGTCTTTTCCATTCACAATTCACCTGCCTTCACCCCTGTTTTAGGAACGGTCTTGGAGCCTTCATTGCAAGATGCAACCTCCTGTCTTTTCTCCATCCTTCTCCCCTCCACTGCCCCCCCAACCTCATCCAAGCTGTGAAACCAAGCTCCCCAACCTCACAGCGAAGGGACCGGAAGATGGGGAGGGGCTGTGTACTGTGTGCAGGGCGGGGGGCTCCGGCACCACAAAAACTCCAGGCTTAGGGGTTGCGCCAGGCGCGTGGGTCTGTGTAGGCCAGAGGGAGAGCAGATGTGCTTCCCAGCTGTGCAGCTACTGTGCGCCTGACGGTGTGTGGTCCGCCAAGGGCCTTAGCCTGCCCCCGGCTGGAGAGACTAACTTAGTGGGAGGCTTTCCGGGCAGGGGGGGTGAGCCTGGCGGAGATGGTTGGCAGTGATGCCCCGCTCTAGGATTTCCTTTCCTGGAGGTGTGGGAGGGAACATTAGCAACACAGCTGGGCAGCGATGGGGGAGCCTTGGGGGAATCGAATGGGCTTGGACAAGGCAGCTGGCTGGCTAAAGCCTTCAGGTGTCTGTAGTGTAGTGCTGAAGGGACCCAGCAGTCATTCTGGGGAAAGCTCCCTGGAGCTCCACGCCCCAGCACCCAGCTTAGTGCATTCTGGGCCCAATTCAGCCAAGCCCTGCGGCACTCCAGTGGGCCCAAGAAAGTCAACCTAGGCATATCTGTGCATGCACACATGTGCATTGCCACACGCACACACCCCACACGTGCACATGCACAAGCACATGCGCCAAAGTACAAATGTGCATGCATGGACACATGCAAGCACGCACACATGCACATCAACAAATGAACACGCTGAAGTACACGCACACAAATGTAAACTAATGCACATGCATGCATACAAACACATACACATCTGCACACTTATGTTGCACCACCGCGACCCCAGACCCAGGGTCAGACATGACAGCGATGGAAATGCCAGCATCTCGTCTACACTAGTGCTCTCCTGCCCAGGTCGCTCCCACTAAGGCGGCTGTGCCTAGGCTCATTCAACTGCGGGAAACACAGCCACAGAAACCAGCTTTTGCCTCCCTCAAGAGATGTTTCAGCTGCAGGGCTTGAATTTGTAATAATCCCAGTTACTCTTTGGAGGGGGCGCTCTGGGGGGTGCAGCAGAAGTCCCAGCTGTGGGGGGAGCTCCCAGCTGTTCAGTTCCTGGCCTTTCCCAGCAGGGAGCACTGTAGGGTGTGGGGCAGGGCCATAATTGCTGGGGATACCCCAGCAGCACCAGTCCTGGGCTGTCCCAGCAGGGGGAACTGTGGGAAGTGGGGCAGGAGTGCTGGCCGTGGGGTGGCCTGTGGCTGCACCAGTCCAGGGCTCTCCCAGCAAGGGGAGCTATGGGAAGGGGGGCAGGAGTGCTGGCCGTGGGGTAGCCCCACCTTTGCCAGTCCTGGCCTCTCCCAGCAAGGGCGAGCTGTCAACCAGGGTTGCATGTGACCTGCATATCCCATGTGGAGTCAGGATCCCCCAGGCGCCAGGGCTCCATCAGAGCAGGGGACACCTCAGGAGGGACTCTGAAGTCCCATCCCTCAGGGCTCCTTTGGGTTTGGTTCGAACAGTATCTTGTGAGGCAAGGAGTTAACGACGGGGCTGGCAAGCGTGGCCACAGCATTAGCGGTAATCGCTGGCCTGCCGACGAGAGCCCGTCTCCTACAAAGCCCCATTGTGTGCTTGCAAAAGCCACACTGACCACACAGAAGCCCTTTTGTTCCATCGGGGCCCAGAGCGTCGCTGGTGACCGGTTCCCTAACAAGCACATGGGGGCTTTGTGATTGCTACTGTGTGGGTAGGGGGGTAATTCCCTCTGTCACCTCCCTACCACCACGATCAGCACCCGTTCGACCCCTCACTGACCTCTGGAGACGGCTCCGCTCCTTTCCTGGGGTCATCAGCAGCCACAAAAATGTCAGGGGGAGCTCAGTTCATCCCACCCGGGCTTGACATGTGCCTTATCCATGTGATAGCAGGACCGGGCATGGAATATGTAGCTCTCCCACGTGGCAAGGTCTAGGGGGGTATAGAGCAGCCCCACAGTGGGAGGGTAGTGTGGGCTAGTGGGTAAAGTACTGACTGATTCTGCACATTGGGGCTGTATTCCTCTGCCACTGACCTGCTGGGTGACCTTGAGAAAGTCACATTCCCTCCTTATGCCCAAGTTCCCCCCCACCTTGCTCTTTGTCTATTCAGACCGTGAGCTGTTTGGGGCAAGGACTGTCCCACTTTGTGTCTGTGCAGCACCTTGCACAGTGGGGCCCTGCGCTCGGCTGCGGGCTGCAGCTGGTTTTACAGTCAGGAGACTAGCTGAGGGCATTGGGGTCCCCAGAACCCCAATACCTACACACTCCTGGGAGCTCTGACCTGGCTCCAAAGGTCTTGCAGCATGGGTTTGCTTTGACTCTTACAAATCTCAGGTCCCTGCACAATGGGAGCCCAGCCTCATTCCTCCCCCAGCACCTCCTCTTCCTCCTGAGTCAGACCCAAAGACTGGGCAGATACTGTGGGGCCTGCAGCTGCCTCCCTCCGTGCTTCACAAGAGCTGGTGCCAGGCAGACCCCTGGCTTTCTGGCTGCAGCAAATTCAGAGCAGTTGGCAACTCATGGATGTTCAGGGCTCTGTCTGTAGTCTACCTCTCATTCTATCGTCTACCCTTTTTTTCTTAGAGTGGGTGATTTTTCCTCCTCCCAGTGATTTCAGGGACAGAGGCTTGTTTGTGTATCCACCCAGTGCTCTGTTTTGCAGAAGGCGGTCCTGGCTGATCTGCAAGATGCTTAGTCAAACCGAAATTATTGGCTTGGTACAAGGGGAAGTGAATGAAATTCTCTGGTCTGCATTCGGCAGGAGGTCAGACTAGAAGATCTAACAGTTGCTTCTGGTCTTAAAAAGCTACGAGTCTGTAAATGATCTCAGGTGCATTAAGCCAGGAGGGAACACATCTCAAAGCCAGGAGCCATTGATCTGTACAAGGTTGTTAGGTAACATGACAAGGCTGAAATATTTCTAACCTGGTGTAGTGGCGAAGAGGGGCTTAAGCTCTCGGGATCACTGCCATGCACCCAATTCCCTGAGATGGGGAGAAAACCCAGAGGCTGAAATGCCTCACATCTGGAGCCTGATTAAGGCCAAGGGGACCTTACTGAGTGAGGCAGGTGGGAACACCTGACTTTCCAGAGCCAGCCCAGATAGGAGGCCTAGGAAAGGACAGCAGGAAGGTGTAGCTAGACAGGAGGCTAGAGCAGTGTTTCCCAACCAGTGTGCCTCAGGTCTGAGCAAGTGTGCCACAAAATTTTTTGAAAAACTACTTGAAGAGCTCTGGATTGGCTAATTGGTTCATGAATATTCATGAGATCATTTGGAAACTATATGGTGGTGTGCCTCAAACTGAATAAAGGCAGCAAGGTGGGCCACAGCAGAAAAAAATGTTGGGAACCAGTGGGCTAGAGTACTTTTGCTAGGCTGCTTCAGGGCCTGCAGGGGTGAGACAATCAGGGCTAAAGTAAGTTTGGAAGAAAGGAGGACTGCACTGTAAATAAAGCTAGCCTAGGTGTTGCACCAGATGGAAAGATGTGGGAGAGGTGGGCTCCACCTGTAAAGGAGAGGAAGGGCAGCCTTAGGAAATCTAAGAGCTTATGTGGACCTTGTCAGTGTAATATCTGACCATCTCGTGCTTCTCCTTAGCTGTGCCTGTGAGGAAGAATATTGTCCTCAGCTAGGGGGGTGGAGATGGGGGCAGGGTAGCCTAGTAGCTACTGCACTGAGACTTGTAGGACTTGAGCGCTGTTCCCAATTCTGCCAGTGGCTTGCTGGGTGATTTCCAGCCCCCTGACTATAAAATGGGATAGCATGAAGAACACTGAGATGTAAAGGTGCTGAAAGCTAGACGCTGTCATTAAACTGATATGCTTATGGACTGTGGCAGAGCCAGGAATGGAAGACAGGTCTCCCAAGCCTCAGTGGGGGGCCCTAGAGTAGGGTCTCAAACTCAGATCACAAGGGCTGCGTGAGGACTAGTACGTTAGCTCGAGGGCTGCACCACTGAAACATTTTCACACAACGATATTGCAAATATTGGTAACCATAGTGTCATTGTGGGCTGCAGGAAATAGATTTAGGGGCCGCATGAGGCCCATGGGCTGTGTTTGAGACCTCTGCCCTAGAGCAAAGTTTTTTACTTCCCTGCCCCTTAGGCTTAGTTGAAGTTAGCAAGCCTTATGTTCCCTATGAAAGTCAGAGGGGAAAATGTGCCAGTAATGACAACCCAAAATATGATTGGTGTGTGTTTGAGAGGCAGATAAAGGCCAGGTGATCCATAAGGCAACGGAGTGAGAGTTTCTTCACTTCAGACTGCTATGTGCTCAGTGGAGTTGAAAGCTTTTCCTTTTTGGGGTCCAATAAAAGCTATCATCTCACCCAGCTGGCCTCTCTTAGATTGCAGTGATGTTTTCAATGGCTTGTGATGACCCACTCCACATCTGCACCCCCTTCCTGTTGTTGTGACACAGCTGACTTCCCCTGGTTGCAAGGGTATGGTTAAGGCACTGGATTGGGAATCAGGATAAATAAGTTAAATTCCCATGGGAGTTAGGTGCCTGGGCCTCAGATCCTGCTCTGTTAGATGGGAATGACAATATTTCCTTTTTTCTCCCCCATCCTCCTTTTTGTCCGCCTTGTCTTCAGGGCAGAATGTCCCTCGCAATGGATTTGTACAGCACCTAGCACAAAGGAGCCCTGATTTTTGGCTGGTGAGTCCTCAAAGATCATTTCAGACACGATTCCTTCCAGCTCACTCTTCCCAGATGACCTTGGTTTTTTGAACAAAGTCACACTCGCAAGGCTCCAATATAGCTCATATTTTATTATTTAAATTAAAACAAACAAGACCAAAATTGAAACAATTCAATTCCAAATCAGATGGCGGTGATGAGTCTTGGGGTGGGGTTAGGGGGAAGTTAAACACACCATCTCACTCCCTCTGACGCCAGTGGCGTTGACATCTGCTTACAGGACAGCTCCCACCTTGGCTGATGCCCCAGAGATTGAACCGAGGAACAAAAGGCATCAGCAACCCTCACTGGGACAATAAGAAACTCTGTGGAGAGGGTATCCAAGGGCATCCAGAGCCTTCACTTCCCACTCACTCACACTTGGAGCAAAGCTGTATTTTGCCCAGTCTATTTTTGACTTGTGTGGAAAAGTGTGGGGGTGGTGTGTTAAAAGTTGCAGGCAGCTGAAATCAGGGAAGCTACAGCAATTTACACTAGCTAACTCTTTGATCCAACACATGGCCTACATGGAGAGAATTAATAGTGTTCAGTTGACTGCTTCTCTGTCATCCTAAGGGCTCTCCTGGTATCTTTTGCCCTCCATCCCTTCCCTGCCGCACCCGATAAAATGTCGTATGAATGCTGGCTGTACATGCTTGTGTGCACAGGCGCATACGTGTATGAATTTGCATGTGCACATCAGGGTGTACGTGTGCATGAGAATACAGACGTTTGCCTGAGTGAGCATGCAAGTGGGTAAGAGTGTGCACAGATGTGAAAAGTGGCTCCATCAGCCAGTGTCCTCTGGCTCCCCTGCTTCCTGGGGGATATGAAAAGAGACACACCTCACACTGCTCCCTGGTTAAGAGTCACTTACCCATATATGGACCCCACCCCATTAAACAGAAGTCCCAACAATACGGAGAGTCGTCCAGGCTTTTGCCAGAGAAGCAGCCTCTTGCACAGAGAATCCCCTCCAAACAAAGCACAGCTTATTAATAAAACACCTCGTCCACTAACACCTTGCAACATCATCACCATTAACAGGCACTTTCCTCCAGGGTGACCTGAAAGAGAGAAAAAAGGCCCTACCCCTGCTCCTTTATGATGGACAAGGCCAGAAATGGCTTGTTAACAAGCAGAAATGACTTCAGCTTGTTTTTCAAATTAAAAAAATCATCCTTGTTGATATTACTGGTATGACAGTAGCATCCACAGGCCCCAGAATCACTGGCCCCACGGTGTTTTGCAAAGCAAACCCCTGCTCTAACCAGCTTACAGTCCAAAGGGTGAGCTGATTTGACAAGAGGAGACTAACAGAGTGTGGCTGTCTTAGTCTGGCAAAAGAAAAGCTGAGAAAGGACCTGGCTGCTCTCTAAAAATTCACAGGAGGGGAAACATGAGGGGGAGAGAGGAGTTACTGAAGCTAAATAACAGTGCTGGCAAATGTGGCTAGCAGGCTAGAAATAAGAAAGCTTTTAAATCATCCAGAGTGAAGCTCTGAAACAGCCTTCCAACTGGAGCTGTGGGAGCAAATGCCCCGAACTAGTTTCAAAATGAAGCTGAATACTTGCATGAAGGGGGTAATCTGACAAGATTGTCTGTGATAGCAGGGGACTGGACTTTGATGACCCAGGAGGTCGCTTTCAGCCCTCCACGCCTAGTATAGGTCCAGTCTAAGTTGGAGGACTAGTGAACAAACTAGTGAAACAGTGACATCACAAGAACTGAGCAATGAAAGGTGTAGGGATTAGACAGATTGTTAAAACTCTGTCAGCACCTGTTTAACTCCAATGCTTAATTAACATTATGGAGAAAGGAGTCCATTGTTAATAATCCACCTTTTAAATGATTCCTGCTCACAGTACACATTCATGACACCTCCCAAAGGTCATCCAGCAAAAAGAAAATAACACCCAGAAGATCAGACTTTATGGCTGGAATTTTCAAAAGAGCTCAACTCCTGTTTATGCACCTAAATGCAAGAGGCAACTTGATGCTGACAACTTTGGGAGCCCAAGTCTTTACTTCTGTGCCTGCCCTGCATAGATGGTCAGCTCTTTTGCTAATCTAGCCTTGATCCTGGGTGCTAAAGAACTGGAAATCTGTCCCTGAGCTCTTTTTAAAATTCCTGATATTAATAAGGTAAAAAAACTAAAGAGCGATAATAATAAAAAGTCTGGGCAGGGGAAGAAGTTCAGAGTTGTTGTTTTTTAACTCCACTGTAAGGAAGCAAAAATCAAAAAGGGTCCAGGGCTCAATGCAGGTCAGCTTTACCAGATGCCCTGTCACATGGGACCAAGGGAGCCCCTCATTAAAAGCTGGCCCCTCCTGTGTTGTAAACACAAAGGTCTCCTGGAATCCCCCCCACCCCCTGCAGCTCATCACCATAACTTAAGACATAAATATCATTCTTACATTTCCAGATTAAATACATGGGGGGCAAGGGGGAGGGGAAGATGGATGCTTCTCTTAGTGTCTCCACCCAGTGACAGGCGCCCACCCCCCACCTTTGCACCGTGGCTGGATGAAAACACGGGTTATTGGCATCCTCCCCTCCTGGTCCCCCTGCCCCTCTGACCTGAGGGCAAAGCTTCTGATGCATCATTTAGGGCCTGATCCTGGCAGGTGGTGAGTGCCAGGGCCCCGATCCACCAAAGCACCCACCCAGCAAACTCCAAACACATGAGTCATCCCATCGGCTTTGCAGGATCAGGTTCCCAGTGCTCAGGATCAAGCCCTCACTGGGTTGCCCCCGTTGGGAGACGATTCCTCCCTCCCATACATCTCAGTCAACCTTGAGTAACTCCTTAGGAAGACAACCCCAACAGCTCTCTGAGATATCCCAGCCAGGGAGGATGAGAGATTCAAGAGGCCTGTTGATGGCAAAGAAAACAGGAAGACCTGGGGACTAGGTTCAAATCCCAGCCCCTGCTGCATATGACCTTGCAGCAAGGTCCTTTGGCTCTTCCATGGCCAACTGGGGGTGGGTCAAAAAGCTCAAGTTTCAAGAGGATCCTACTGAAGAACCTCATAGCTGTCTGCATCTGAGCTGCCACTCCCCTCCAGGAAATAAATTATCTCAGCGGGAGGGGCAATTAAACAGGGGAAGGAGAAAGATGAGGAGGCTGGAGGAAAAACTCCACCTGTAGCTTAAATCTCCAGCAAGCTGCTTTGCTCAGGGCTGGTCGTGTCCTTGTCGTCATTCGCCAGCCCGTCCTGCAAGGCAGCCCCTGGAGAACCACCGCTGGCACCCGTCTCCTCCCTCTCGGCTTCCCCCTCGGGCGGCTTGGCTGCCCCCATCTCGGTGTGGGTCTTCTGGTGCTTGCTGAGGTGGTCGCTGCGCGTGAACCTCTTGTTGCAAAGCAGGCAGGTGAATTTTTTCTCCCGGGTGTGGGTGCGGACATGACGCTCCAGCTCGTCCGAGCGGGTGAAGCGCTTGCCACAGAAGAGCCAGTTGCAGACGAAGGGCCGCTCGCCTGTGTGCCACCGCAGGTGGGCCTTGAGGTGGGAGGCCTTGCCGTAGACCTTCCCGCAGCCCGGGATGTGGCAGCTGTGGATGGGTTTCTTCCGCAAGCTGGCGGCTGAGGCCCCAAGTCGCTCCAGTTCCTGGCAGTTCGGGCAGTCGCACGTCGAGCGGCCGGTGGTGCCACTGAAGGTGCTGCCACGCGGGGCCTTCAGTCCGATCCCGCCTTCCATCAGGGAGTTGTTGGCCACAGATTTGGGCTTGTACATCTCCTGGGGGAGCATGTGTTGGCCAGAAGGGAGGAGATGCGAGGAGGAGGTGATGCCCACGGTCGGGTATGGGGCAGGGTTCAAGGTGGTGAAATCAGAGCTATAACTTGGCAGCTGGGGGCTCAGGGACGTCTGGGCAGGCACAGGCTGAAGAGAACCCTGAAGCCCATCCGACTGCGGCTGGGCACTCAGCCAGTTAGTATTGGAGTGCACATCCCACCAGGAGGCCGTGGCATTGCTGGAGCTGCCGGAGATGCCAGGATGGAGGCCAGCTTTGTACCAGGAGCCGTACGGGTGTGCCATGTCCAAGGAGGTGTAGACGCTGGGAAGGCACTCGGCCGAGGGGTGGCCCTTGGACACCAGGAGGGATGATGGGTCCTGGGAGCTGGAAGAGGCTGGGAAAGAGTGGGAGAAGGGGTTGTAGTCATTGCCGTAGGTGGTGGAAGCTTGAGGGCTGGCCGAGGGGGACATCAGCCCATTCCCACTGGGAAAGGCAGCTGTGTAGGAATCTCCCATGGTCTCGGAGCTGCGGAGCTTGGGGGTGGACTGGTCGACTCCCAGCTGGTACAGTTTCTTCCCCAAAGAGTTCCCTGCTTTCCCTGGTGTTGCCGAATCTCGGATCGGACTGGAGCCTCCAAATTTATTGCAGGTGGCCGTTAGCATAGCCAGGGGGCTGGAGCCATAGCGAACTTCTTCCTGGGGGAGGGAGAAAGTAGGACACAGCATCAGCAAAGGGCAGCGGGATCTGCTGCTCGCACGTCTTAGACTGGACTCAGAGAGGCTTTCACTAGCTCAGTTTGTACTAGGTCAGATTGATTCAGGGGTTGGGGGTCTGGACATGGGGCAACACAAATGTAGCGTGAAAAATAAGAAGTCCCACTGGGAACAATGAAGAGTCACCCCACATCCCCAAGAACCCCATTTCCCAGGGCCAGCCACTGTGGTGCCTTCTGGGTCCTGTGGCTTGGCCATCTGCCTCCTGCCCCCTTTGTCCTCTATGGACTACGCACCCCAGTGACACTATCTCCCATGATGCACGGAGGTCCCCGAACTCCCATGATGCACCAATAGCAGCCGGAGGAGGTGTTCTGGTGCATCATGGGAGATGTAGTTCAGCCAACAAGCCTCGTCCAAGAGGGGAGATCAAGAACATGAGGTACCCAGAAGGCACTTCACTGGCTCGGGTATATGCAGATTCACGTCAAACTGACCCCCAAATGAAACATTTTCTGTTGCTTTCTCCAACTGATATTTAAAAAAATGGGCTAAATCAACATTTTCCCACACAAAATTTCCATTTTGCAGAAACCACATTTTCCATCAAAGATACATTTCAATGGAAAATTCCCAACCGACTGAGTTGCCTCATAGTAATTGGATCCTCCCAAAGGGGTCCCTTGTGGGATTTGTAATTCGGCATCTGAGTCTCCCCCCACTATGGACTGGACTTCCTAGCTAGACTAACTTCCCATGATGCACAGAGGTCATGGGATTCCCACGATATCTCATAGGAGCATGTTGTGCTCACAGTGATGGCTGGGGTTTTCAAAGAATTTCAGTGGGATATGGGAAGTTTAAACAGTGTTGCCAATTCTCACAATGTTATCACAAATCTTAAAAATGTGCTATTCACCCTAAAGCCCCAACTCCTGGAGGCATGTGATTAAGGAAGTTTTTAAAAAATATTTTAAAGGAAATTTTGATCTCTCAGGGTTGTGGACAAAAGCTTGAGAAGGTGAAATGAGTATGACCTAAAAGCTGAAAATCCAGGAGGCAAAGAAAAAGATCTTGACATTTGTTATCCTTTTCTTAAAAAACATAACAAAAAAACCCCCTCATGATTTATAATCCAATCTTGTCATTTTCTGGAGCCTGACTAATGATTTTTGAATACTTGGGGCTGGTCACACTGCGTCTAAATCCCCTCCTCAGCTCTGAAAACCTCAGCTATAGTGGAGCTCATGGATTCATACATTTAGGGTCAGAAGGTACCATTAGATCATGTACGCTACCCTCCTGTGTCACAGGCCATAATATTTCACCCAGTCACCTCTTTGCATCGAGCACAAGAACTTGTATTTGGTTAAAATACAGTCCAACAGCAGCAGATTAAAAATGAAGAGGTAGGTGCTTAGAAGAGTCTGTGGTGCAGAGACACAAAGGAGACTGCTCCAGGCGGTAGAGATGCAGAACAAACTTTCTCACACCAGCAGCACAAAGAGAATGTGGGACATACGGCAAATGGTAACTGCATAGAGGGACTGAGAATCAGAGCTGAGTAGGTTTTCCCTCCTCACGCTTTGAATATTTTCCGATTCCGAATCTGGATGCAAAAGCCAAAATCTCAAATATGTTTGCAAACTGATCATCTGAAATCATTTCAGAACATGTCAAGTGAAGTGTCTGATGAAGTGGGATTTTCTCCCATGAAAGCTCATGAAATAAATAAATGTGTTAGTCTTTTAAGTGCCACAGGACTCCTTGCTTGTTTTACTGAACAAGAATAAGACAGCTGCCCCTTCAGAAATCTCATTTTGGTAAGTTTGAAACATTGCAGGTTGATTTTGACCTTTTATTTAATTTAACTTTTTTTTTTTTTTTTTAATAGGCATCTTGAAAATCTGATCCTTAGAGTCTGGCAGGATGGCTAGGGGTTCAGTTGGAACTGGAGCCTAACCGAACAGGGCAGGCCTGCTTGTCACTTTCTTCAGATCTGGGTTTTACCGAGTAACTTAGCTAATTGGCATCAATGCTTCCAGCACTCAGCCCCTCTTCTTGCTTTGGCTGGCGTGGTCTGTCCGACCCTGAACAGTTGTTTCTCTCAGAGATGGGCCCGGCCAGACGAGCAGAGCTGAGAAGCAGTAAAAGAAACCACGGTTTTCTCTCTTTTCTGGAACTTGGCCCCTGTGCCGTTCCAATGCTAGATTACTCTCCCTGGACATAATTTTGCTGATGCTCCTTGATCTCCACAATCCACTGTCGGGCCTTCTGCACACCACTCTGCTCACACTCCTTAATGCTGGCCTTTTCCCCACTGTTCTTCCAAATCTGGGACCATCCTACACGCTCAACTCAGCCGATGTGCCTCACTCCTGACTTGCAGCCTTCGCTACCCGGCAATCGCCCAGCATGGGATGGTCTCGTGGCTCTGCACAAACCGCATTTCAGCCATTAGCGAGCTCCACTAATTGACTTTATCCTTGTAAATGAAAAACATGCTGCCAATGCAGATTCAGTTTCTCTAGTGTCTCTCACTCCCAAAAGATTCCAGAGCAATTTATCTATTTTACTGCTGCCTCGCTATTGTGTGAACCTATGGCTTTACCCCCTCTTTCTCCATTCAAATGCAGCTCTCGCATAGAAACAATTGCAATATTTGGATCAGGAAGCAAAAAATATTGGGTATGTCCACAGTGAAAAGTTTTTTCAAAATAAGGAGGCTTATTTCAAAAAACATTTTACCTGTCCAGGCAGGCATTTTGTTATTTCAAAATAAGCACTTTGTATTTCGAAAAAAACAAAGAACTATTTTGAAATAACAAAACCTGCTTTTACTTCAAAAGAGCACTTCTTTTGAAATAGTTATTTCAAAAAAAGCCATTCCAAGGTGCAGAATTGGCTTTTTTCAAAATCATGGCCCTACACTTTTCCCAGCTTTCCCCTATTTCGAAACAGAGTCTAATGAAGACGCTCTATTTCAAAATAATAATTTCTACCTTATTTTGAGAGTCTTCAATAGACTCCTATTTCTAAATAAATTTGAAATAGTTATTTCCAAACAACTATTTTGCAATATCTTTGGCAGTGTAGACATAGCCATTGTGTCCACTTAAAACCACAGGGGGAATTTACTGCAGGAGCTGGCAGGACATTTATCACACAGAGTGTTGCCATGTAAATGATAAATTAAATAAGATTATTATTAAGATTGAACTAAGGATCTGATCCTACAATTGGAATCTAGCCAGGACATTAGAGCAACACCTCAGGTTTGCAGAAAGTGACGTGCTCCGACCACGCAGAATTATTTTGCAGCCACTATAGAATATTAGGGTTGGAAGGAACCTCAGGAGGTATCTTGTCTAACCCCCCACTCGAAGCAGGCCCAACCTCAGCTAGTCCATAGGACTATTCTGATGCTTGAAGATCTAAAAGCTCCTTTAAATATCGTCAGGTTCAGTCTCCGTGGCCACACACAGTCCGGATTGCTCTTGGATGTCTCATTTGAAATCTGAGTTGGAAGGGTTGTGTAGTTTGGTTTGTTTATTATGCATGGAAGGGTTGCTCATATTCACAAATGGATCGAGCACAATTTAGGAATGCTCACTCCTGTGTGTAACTTCACACCCCTGCAACATGTGGCTTTGCATGACTTTTTGGGGGGAGAGGGAGAGCTATTTTCACATTTATAAACCCGTGTGCCTTGCCTTACGCTGAGATTGCAAGTTCTTTGGGACAGGGACTTTGTGTCCAGCGTTTGTAAAGCACCTAACCCAACGGGGTCCTGGCACATCAGTGGGGTTCTCAGGTGCTACGGTTTAACAAATAAAAAATAAATAATAACATGCGGCAATATATGTTGCATGAATGGCTGGGGGGGCAGCATCTCACTCCAGGAGTGAGACTGGGGCTGTGAGAGAAGACTGGTTCTGTATTTTTCTCCTAGAATAATTAATGCACCCAAGCAAAATTTGCCGTGGAAACAGTCCCCATTCTGGAGTCTGAAACAAAATGTAAAAAGACTTGAAATTCAAGAAGCATTGCATTTTTGTTCCAGATATTTCGCAAACTACTGGCCAGAGGTGAAATCCAAATCTAGCGCAAACGCAAGGAAAATTACCTTCCCCTTGACATGCAGGAACGTACAGCACTGATCAGCCACCCGTCAGACTCTGTGAGGGTTTTACTGCCAATTGCTTGAATGACTCTATTTAGTGAGCTGCTCTAGAACGCTGGTGCTTTTCTGTGCCTTGTCCCTTTATGTTTCTGCTAGAGCTGGCTAGAGAATGTTGCACTTTATGCAAACTTTCAACAGTTTAGGTGAAAAATAAAAACTCAAAAATTTGAACCCAAATCCCCAAATTTTCTATTTAGAAAAGTTGCCATGGTGCCTCATGGGAGTTGTAGTTGTGATGCCTTCCGCCATCCTGGGCTGGGTTCCTTGGATGAACTACAACTCCCATGAGACCTTATACTCTCCCCTTGCTGAACTGCAGTGATGCATCCTGGGTGTTGCATAGCCATGGTGTATTCTGGGAAATGCAAACTGTAGGTGAGTAGTTTTTTCAAAAACCAGCTGAAAATCTTTAAAGAAAGTGGAAATTCCTAGTGAACAGATTTGTTCAATCAAAAACCCAGTTTTCCATCACTATTTATTGTTCAGTAAGACATTTGTGAGCAGCCCTAATTTTCTACCTTTTCTTGTCATGAACAGAACTTAAAAGAGAAAAAATGTAAAGTCTAAAAAGAAACTTCTGCCTGCTTGCTCAGTCATTTTGTTCACAACATTGCTGTAGATTGTCATAGAGAAGATGAACACAATGTGTTATCTCCAAGAGACTTTACTTTGGATCTTTCCTGCATTTTTCCTTTACTCTAAAGATATATCACTTCACTGTGAAAGCCATCTGGTAGCTCATTGTGTATCTATGTGACACCTTGCTGCAGGACTCGGCATTGCCATGCTTGTCATAAAGGTGCGCTCCCACAACAAGGCTGCTGCCTGCATGAAATATGGAGGATTTTATGCATGTTATTCTTTGCATTAAGTTAGTACCTAGAGACTTCGCCAGAGATCAAGGCTGCCTCCTGCTCCGTGTACATACAGCACCTAGCACATTGGACCTTGAGCTCAATCATCAGCAAGGTACAGAAAGACAGGATTATTATCTCCATTTTACAGGTGGGGAACTGAAGCATACTCCCACTGTGTCTAAATCTGCTGCTCCTCTTGCTCTCCAGTGCACACAGTCCAACAGGGGGTAGTGCGAGGGTTGCATGGCCTTGGATCTAGTTTGGGCTTAAAAATGAGATCTGTGAGGGCATTTAGTTTTTGTGGTGTGACCCAGGCTAGCCCAGGGCTAGAGGCTTGAACACATGGGAGGTGATTCAGGAAAGCACTTAAACACGTGTTTAACTCATTTGGCGTTCCAAAAAAAGGAAAAATCCCAAGTCAGGGCCTTGATTATCATTATGTCTGGAGGGATATGATTGGTGTCCTTTTTGTCAGCTCTCTGGACTTTTTTATTTTTGCAGGGAGGAGGAGTCACTTTTTCAAGTTTTTATCTGCACCCACTAGGACTACTGATCTCCTTGGTCATGCAGCCCCATGACTCCAAGAGCTAGGACTTGAAATTAAACACTAGACCCATGTCCAATCGTGTGCTTACATGGTTTTCTGAACTGGGGCCTGATGCTGATGTGGGGAGGGACAGAGACTATTGGAACTGTTAAAACTCATTCAATAAAACTCTCGTCCTCACTTACATGCCAAAGCGAGAATAGAAATCCAACTTTGCTTCCTTAAATCCCCACCTCCAAGCCCTTGGCTTATTTTTCCCTTGCTTGCTTCATTATTTTTCCGCCTCAGAATGGCTGATCCTCTCCATGCAGGAGCTCGTGGCTTCTGAGAGACTCCTGTTTCCAATCTCGCGTCTCCCTCTCTCTTTTTTATAGCCTTTTAATTGAATTACGTTGTGGCATTTTAAATCCTCCTCTTTCCCTTCCTTAAACGACTTCCTCTTTCTTTTGCTTCCTTTATGTTTTTAATCTACTGCTCTGGGAGCTTGGGGCTTTGCCAAGTCCGACATGCAATGCGTAAAAAAAACACTGTGTATTTCCAGCTCGTCGTGCGGAGGCTTTGAACCACATGCTGTGCACCTATCTATCTTGTCACCGGATTCTGGAGTGCAAAACCTGGCATTTCCTTCTTTAACATCATAGCTAGTGCTCCCCCTCCCCTCCAGCTGCTTTGCGTTGGGGGTGTGAAAGAGCTGAAAGAAACTGTTGATGTTTATAACAGCTCCTCTAGTTTTGTACACGTCACTGCCCTCTACTGGAGAGAATCACAGCTACTCAGTTATGTGTCCTAGACTCTGTACTGCAACTAGCTGATGGAGATCCTCCTAGAGCTCAAGTAGTAATGGTTTCATAGCAAGAAGGGTGTGAGTTCTGTCTCCATTGTTCTGAAGGAATTACTAGATGCCCTTCGGTTTGTCTGTTGTTATAGGAAGATTGTCAGGAATCATATTTTAAGTACTTTATTTTTCACTATTTGTGGCTTTTAAAAATATTGTTATTGTTGTTTATTATTATTGTTCCCCTGAGCTAAGTCTATTTTTATTAGGATTCCAGTGTCACCCACAAGCTGCTACTTGCTTTCCAAGCGTAACAAGACACAGGCCCTGCCTATTAAAAAAGCTGCACAAATTTAACAAAAAGCTGATCTAGTTAGGACAATGCGAATGCCTGATGCAGACACACAGCTTCACATAAAGCAGTGTAGTTTTGATCTAGGTTAAATCAACTGATGCAGGGGTGAAACTGAATTAAGTGTGTCGACAGCAAGAATTCGCACTGATTCTACTAGATGGCTTTAAAATCAAGACCTGTTATTTTTCTACAACACCTGCTCTGTTCAAGCAGGAATGATTTCAGGGAAGTCCAGTGGCCTGTGTTATAAAGGAGGGTCAGACTATTTGATCACAGTGGTCCTTAATCTATGAAAAAAAAATCAATGTAAGTTTCATCTTTCACTTTGCTTCCAGTCCATTGCAGTTAGTCAGTTTCAGCTAATTAGTCAACTAATTTTGTATTGTCCTGGGTTTGTCTACACATGATATTTGATGTAGGGGGTTCGTTAAACCAGTGCAAAGTCCCGTGTGGACGATCTTATTTCTGATTAAAATCACCTATTTTGGTTTTGCTTAAACCTGATCCTAACTGACTTCAACAAAGCCCAATGGGTTTAAAACTGAAACAAAAGTGACCGAACAGCCTTTGGCTCTGATTTCATACGGTTAAATCACTTAAACTGAACTGGAACAACTCTACACATAGACAAGAACCCAGAGCTGTCCGAAGACTTGGAAACAATCAAATAGAAATTGCCCCCAGGGGCTCTGTCATAGTGGGACAGGAATCAGGCTGCATTGCTCAGGCTGTGTAGACAGAATGGACAAATCTCTTTCCAGTGCCCCTCACCGTGGTCTCAGGGCTTTGATTCGAAGGTGTGAGATCTGAGCACACTTCTGCTCCACATCAACCCCCTGCCCCAGCGCTTGCGTGGTGAGTGCTGCCAAGAGACAGGAGATGTGCTGTTGGCTGTTGTGACTTAGCTTCCAGGGGAAACATTTTGACTGGGCTTTAGAGGAACTCGCCCCTTCCCAGCGGCACAGAATGTCAAGCCAAATCCGGCCTGAGAGTGTCTCTTTCAACAGCCTGGGAGGGTCCTGCTGACTTTGCAGTGCAAACAAGGCCTGGCAGTGCCAAGCAACCTCGGAGCAATGCAGTCGATGGAGCTGGAGGGGAGACGAGTCTGGCTCTTAGGCAGGGGTAGACGGCTCCTGTCGACACCACGGCTCGCTGCTCCTCAGGCAAGGCGAGAGGACAGGGAGCTGCCTGAGATCTCCCTGCCCCCCCCCCCCTTGATTCTGGCTGGCGACAGGCACGGCCAGATGGAAACATCCAGAGCCTCAGCTATTCACACAAACACCCAGAGACTCAGATGCGGCTGGGCTGCTCCGTGGGAAGTGCCAGAACCCAACATTGCTGCCGCCTCGGAGTCTGAGGAAACCCGCTGGTGGGGGCAGGTAGATGGAAAAGAAAATGCTGGGCCGTGGCTGAGATAGCCGGGTGGCTTTGCATCAGCCCAGGCAGCAACGCCCTTCCCATGCTCCAGCCGTATCATGAAAGCCAGGAGATAGGCAAGATATTGGCTGCCAGAGCCAAAGGGGCAGTTGGTACCAGCAGCTGAGGGAGGTCCTAGCCCGGCTCTGGCCAGAGAAAAGAAACATCTCAGGATGGCTACCGGGAAAGAGAGCTAACCCTCCACGGTTCTTACTGGGAGCTGCTGGGCACCGTATGGAAACGTGGAGCCAGGCACAAGTGTGAGCCAGGTGTGAACTGAAACCAAATCGGAGTTAAAGTCGTCATTATTTGTGTTTTGGAAGTATCTAGATGCCCAGATCAAGGCCTCAGCATGCCAGGCACTGCCCAGATAGGCAGCGAGAGATGGTTTCTACCCCAGCTGAGACTGGGATCCCAGGGGGCCAGGTGCTGCCCAGGCAGACACACGCACACTGAAAATCCCTGCCATGCCTGAGGTCAGGACCCCATGGTGCCGGGTGCTGCACAGACAGGCAATGAGAGGTAGCCCCTGCCCCAAAGAGCTCACATTCTAAAAGGAGACAGGCGGGAGGGGAAACTGAGGCACAGAGTAGTGCATTGACTTGCCTGAGGATAATGGCAGAACCAGGAACAGAACCCAGCGAGGCCAGTGTCCCTTGCCACTAAACCACGCTGCTTCCTGGGAAGGCACTAGCTTTTGCCCTTGGGCACTTTCCCATTGGACCAGGTGCTGCAGATGCACTGACCTACCAGCGCTCTGAGCTAGGAATAAGAGAGGCCGCCAGGCTCTGATCCAGAGGAGATTTAGACTGGCTGGGGCCAAGACAATGTCTTTAGCACCCTGCCTGAAGAGACAAGCCCAGAAACTCAGGGTCCACAGACCTGGCACTCCCAAGTGTGGGACTCGGCTGGGCCAGTGGGTTTTACAATATTGACCCTTTGTCCTCAGGAGCTAGGCTGAGACCCACCAAACTCATTCCACGCAGGGGTTCATACATCATCCCTTCTCAATGCCTGTGGATTTGGCCAGGGTCAAGGTGGTGGACTAGTCATTAAATAGAGCCATCCCTGTGCTTTCCCAGCGCCTCATCTAAGCCAGCCTATCACTTCAGCCATGTCTACACTGGGGCAGTGCTCTACCAGGGTAGGAATCCGGCCAGACTACACAAAGTGCTCCTAATGTGGACATATCTTATACCACCAGAGCTGTGATCTTGCCAGTAGAGCTTCTCCCCCCACGCCACTGAAATGAAGCGAACCACACCAGAATCTGCACAGGGAGGTTCTGCCGGCATGGCTGTGTCAGACAGAGTCGCATGTTTCCATGCCCATGACTGACACGCTTATGCCGGCAGGAGTGTGGCGTGCAGACGTGGGCTTTGAGATGCAGGCTGCGGCTAGCCACATCCACAGCCACCAGGCTATTCAGGGATCATCCTTGATGATTTCAGTCCCTAGCAGCCTTTGGTCCCAGCCCAGAGCTCTGCATGAGTATCACCAGCTTACGAGGCCCTTCCACTTGGCTTGGTGACATTTCACCGCTCGTCTATCTGTGCAACAACTTCTGAACACTGCAGCCTGCCTGTTCCAAAATTTTAGGGCATGCTCTAGGCAAGGATGGGCAGAACCCTGTTGAGTTGGGGGAAATCTGGAGAAAATTAAAGGGGCAAATGAGAAACACAAAGCACCCATGACATCTGGTTGGCAAAGTCATCCACATTAACGGCCTCTGGAATTCTCTATAGGTGAAGGAGTTGGTGGTGGAAAAAATCAACACCTTCCAGGCCAACAGCAGCCCTGGTTTTACTCTGTCCGTATCTCAATTCAACTTAAAAATGCTGACATCCTGAGAAAGAAAGATTAACGGGGGGGGCACATAGTGACCCTGGCATGGATGGAAGGGAAGGAGACACATGCAGAGAGCCCTGGCCTGGGAAATGGGAGTTTCCTGGGAGCCCTTGGATGACACAGCAAGCTGTGGGGGGGGACTGGAAAAGCCCCCTAAGATGTGCAACAAACTTAGCCAACAGAAGTAACGAAGCATTTAAGCCTCTTCAGTTTCCTCATTTTGCAGATAGGGAAACTAAGGCAGGGAGCAGGAAATAAACAGGTTACACAGTCATTTAATAGCAGCATTAGGAACAGAACTCAGGAATCCGGGCTCACAAGTTGATGCCTTTCCCACGCACACAGCAGCAAGTGCTGAATATTTCCTCAGGCCCAATTCACACTTGTTGATCCCCAGCACTCGTGAATAATAATCCCAGCCCAGGGCTTTCTTCTGCAGCCGGTTGGGGTTGGTCTGTTTGCCTGACCAGAGTTATCAGAAAGAGAACCTGCCACACACATCAGGCTCTGAATGGGTGTAGTGCAAGGGGCTGTAACCACTGGAGGAGTAAAAGGAGAATATTACAAAGAGGAATCTTTAGGCTGAATATCAGGAAATTCTTCTAGAGTCTCTTTGGCTCAGGAATCTTTTTTCAATTGAGTTAGAATTAGCATCTATCGCTTGGATTTTTTTGCTTCAGGGTAATTCTGAAAAATGGGGGGAGGTGATTACTTTTGCTGACCCCAAATTGAAAATTTTCAAATGTTTCATCAAATCAAAAAGTTGCAAAAAGTTTCACTTGGGCTCAGGGAAACATTTCCTACAACCCCACGGGAAATGTTTCATTTTGGTTTAGGGTGGTGTTTTTGTTTTTTTTCCCCCTTTTTTAAATTAGAACAATAAAAGACCAATCAAATTAAGCATAACGTTGAAAGAAAAAGGCCAAGTGCTTCCTTTCTGAAAAGAGTGGAACCAAAAGGGTTTGTTTTCTGAACTGCTCTTAGGGTTGGGTTGTTTTTAACCCAACTGAAACCATTTTCAGAAACTGACATAAACTCACGAAACATTTCAGCTGTCCGGAATCTGCAGGTTTTTTTGCTGGAAAAAATCTTCAAGCTGACTAATTTTGCTCAATTTAATTGGGACTTTTTTCAAGAGAAGAAGCCAGACAGTGGAGAGCTTTTTAACCCAGCAGGGAAAAGCAAGGCAAGATCCAGTGGTGGGAAATGAAAGTTAAATATAATCAGACTAGAAATAAAGTGCAATTTTTTTGACCGAGAAGGCAATTAACCATTGGAACAACTTACCAAGGGATGGATGATGCCCAAGCCTGGATGCCTTCCTGAAACTGCATCCTAGCTCAGCTACATGATATGGGTTTTATGGAGGAAATCTTTGGGACTCAGTTTCTCTGGGTTGTGTTATGTAAAAGGTTTAACTGGTTGATCAGAAAGGTGCCTTTTAGCCAGGGCCAGCCTTGGGGGTGGGTGCTATGGATGACTGCCTGGCAAGCTTGCATCTGCGCCAGGAGCTGGTGGAAAGAACATCGGCCACAAGCTTCTGGGGCATTTACACGTCACTCGGTGGCCATTCTCTGTCTGTCGGTGTATTGTCATAACTCTCCCATGTTGCATCGGATCAATTCCAAAATCTCAGGAGGTGTTCTAGGCATCAGCGGCTAGAACTCTCTTGCTCAGGGTGAAAATCAGAAAAAAATCTCAGAGGAAACAGAGGACAGATGGAGCCCCTGGCAGGTGGTTGTAGACCCAGCAGTTTGAACCACTACAGTCATTAGCCCTCTCTGCAGGCAGGGCCGCACAAAGGGGTTTATGACTCGCAGGGCTATAACTTTGTCATGGAGGTCTCTGATCATGGGCATCATGAGTCTGAATGAAGTTCCTGGAATCTTGGCAATGGCTGTAAAACCACATTTGACTTAGGGTTGCCAGCCCTAAAACTGGTGGTCCTGTATAGACCCCAAAAAATGGCATTGAGACCCCAAATATGAGGTCGCGCTGCACTCTGGATTGGTCCATCTGCCCTTCTGCAGATGGAGAGGTGGACGGGCCAAACCTGAATGATGCAAGCAGCTCCAAGGAGGAGGGAGCCAGGCTGTTCTCAGCTCAGATAGATGGCAGAACTAGGAGCAATGGTCTCAGGTTGCATTGGGTGAGTTTTATGTTGGGTATTCGGAAAAACTTTTTCCCTAGGAGGGTGGTGAGCATTGCAATGGGTTACCAAGGAGCTAACGTCTTTAGAGGTTTTTATGGTGTGACTTAATAAAGACCTGGTTGGGATGGTTTAGTTGGGATTGGCCCTACTTCGAGCAGGGGGTTAAAATGAGGGGCAAGGATGATATTTTTACCTTTTCCTATATATGAGAAGTTTCCCAAAGGACCAATCTTTTTATTGATCTATTTCATTCTCTCTCTGTTGACTCTTCACGGAACCCCCCTCATTTTTATAAAATTCTCCCCAAATTGGCCACTCTGCCCTTGCCACTAACTATATCTCCAGGTGTTTTTTTTTGTTTGTTTGTCTGTCTGTCTGCTCCACATTCTTTTTTCAGAAAAACACTACTTTCTTATTTTATGTAAGAAACCGGCAGAGCTTCAGCTTGCCTTTCAATGGAGCCACGTGCATTTCAGCGTATTTCAGAAACTGTTTCTGCGGGCACCCTACGGACCCCTGGGCTCAACAACTTTAAGGCCAGAAGGAACTTTTGTGACCATCTAATCCGACCTCCTGCCCATCACAAGCCACTGAACCAAATCTTCCCACTCCTGTAACAGACCCATAACTTCTGACTGAATAGCTGAAATCCTCAAGTAAGTATTTAAAAACTTCGGGATTTGTCATCCCAAGATCTGAGCTTCCACATCGTACACCTCTTTAGACCCAATGTGGCTCCCACAAACCAGTGTGGGTCTCATCCAAGCACTACCAACTTGAAGCGTTAAAAAAATCATGAATCAGGCTTTGAAAAACTCCTGAGACTGGCCTAAAAATCATGAGCATCTAAAATTAAATAACAAAGGCTGGGTTCTTTTTATGCGTATTTCATAATTTGATTGCATCAGTAATAAGGAGATATTGCTGAGAATACATGCCCTTCTCTAAAACAAGGCAAGCAGAGATTTGGACATAGCCTCATGACTCCCAGATCAGGGACTTCCAGAATAAACACCCCACCTTGCAGAAATCGTGGTAAAATCACAGCACTGGGATGCTCATTTACACTAGATTCTTTAAACAGTCAAACGGTTGCAAAGGGGGCCTTAGTGTAAATGCTACTTGGTTTATGGGACCTTTGCTGTTGACTTAAATAGAAGCAAGATGGGGCTTTAAGGAATGTGCACACCTGGCCACCAACATTTTACTGTAGCAACAGGAAGAAATGAGCTAGGGACTGAGCGTCTTCCCTGTCACACTAGTGTAGCTCCACAAACATCAGTGGAATTAGTTCGGCAGTAAAGAGGCAAACCAGGACCTTAGACTCTCCCTGTTTTGTCCCCTCATCCCATTGTACTCCAGGTCAGCCTTGTGTGTGAGAGTGAGAAGCAGTGAATTGTTTTTTGGATGGCTCTTTTATAACCACAACTTATGGTTTATAAATAGATGGGTTGGGGGGAGAAGGGAGAGTGTTAAAATAATAATTAAACGGGGGAGCCTGCTTTTGAGAAATGAAATTGCCTTTTAACTGCTCTTAAGAATGAAATTGGGGTGTTCGGCACAGTGTTCTTTAAATATGATATTGGGCATGTCTTGTGAAAGTTGGGTTTTGTGCTTTACTCTCTGAATAAAAATGGAGGGTGATGGCGTCGGGAAGAGTGAACTGGTTTGTGGGGAGAGAGTGTTGCACTGAAATTGGGTTCTGATAGGAAGGCTTGGGGAGGGAGCAGGGGACTGAGACTCCAGGGTTTCTTTCCAGCTCTGGGAGGGAGAACTGGAACCCATGGGTTCTCTACCTCTGTGGTGCACTGGCATGAGAATGACGGAGGCGGCACCGGTTTAGCGCTCTGCTACCTGCACCAGAGAAGTACCTCTCCCTGTCTGCTTAATCTGCCAGCTTGGCCATCAAAGGGATCCAGTTTCCCCTTCCAGTTTTGGGAGAGAGGAATTATTCAGCCCCTGTGCAAATCCTCAGTAACACACTCAGCTTTCCTTGGAGTCACACTTGGAATAGAGCCAGGCTATGGTACCTGGGGCCTGTGGGGAAAGCTTGCAGTAATACAGCAAAGGTATTGCAAACTCCCCAGGGCAGATACCCTGCAGCAGTCAAGCATCTACACTGCAGGAACGCAAGCGGTGTGGTACCAGCACCAACACCCTCCTAAACCTGCCCTTCGCTAAAGCTCCAGCCTGCAAAGCTAGGAGCAGGAACTGACTGTGTCCTCTGGGGCTCCGATGCAGCGCTGGCCAGGGAGGCAAAACCAGCTCGCTCCACAGCTAGGGTGTGCGTCCGCAGGGTGCTGCCATTGCCCTTCCACAGGTGCAGCTCTCCCTAGTCCAGACACGCCCCCACAGCTCCGGGAGATTATGCCAATAACGCCTGAGGATTAAATAAAGCTGGCCGGCCCTGTAAGCACAAGACAAGATGAAATCTAGGGGGCTATGCAAACCCTACAGGTGGACAAGCAAAAGCCACAGACCTGCCACTTAGGAAGCTGCTAGCCAGCTTTCTGGGAGCTCTAGGCTATGCAGCTTTGACATCTGTCCCCTTGGGGTGTCATTCCTGCCACCCCTCTCTTCCTTCCCCCTCAGTCTCCAGTCCTTTGGTGAAGGCAGGGAACCTGGGACCAGAATGCCTGGATTCTGCTCTGGCAAGTATGCCAGGAGGTAGGGAGCCAGGATGCCTGGATCCTCATTCGTTCGTGCCCTACCTGTCTCCCAGAGAAATACCCCCTACCAGCGAGAACCTCTGGGTCATCTCTGAACCAAAGAGATGCGAAGGGGAGTTGGTGGACTTAGTTCGGCAAGCTGGTGCTTTATGCTGAGACGCTTGCGGCCCTTCTCCATGTGGTTCCAAGGAAAATGTTGCTGGAGCCCTTGGGGAGGAAGGCTGAGGAGTTTGCCAGGGACTGGGGAAGCATCAAAGGCAGAAGAAAGGAGGCTGCGTTTACATACTCGGGGTCTGTGCTTTTCTTCAGTCACCACGCTGAGGTCTGGGCTCAACTGGGCAGGACAGGATTTGCCAAACCATAAGCTGGGTTCTTGTCAGCTTTAGGCTCGGCCAGATCTGGTAGCACCCGACACTGGGAGGTAGAGGGAATTTCATCTGAGAATAGACAGAGCTGCTGATCCGTTCGCTGGACCAAGGCTCCGTTGAGTCAAGGAAGGAGGCATGGCTCTGGTCTGATGCTAAAAGCAACCCCCACTAATCCAGTCTCCATCTTTTTGCCTTCTCCCATCTTTTCTTTGACCTCGGCTATGCCAGCAAAATGCCCCAGGTGAACAACACAGATTTAAAAAAGGCCCAGTGCAAAGCCCTCCTGGGGACACACTTGGGACTTTCAAACACAAAAGTGACACCAGTTCAACAAACCACACAGTTAAACCTTTTTGAGGACACATTTCGCTCAGTTTCAGACCCGTTTGTTTGGTTTAACGTGCACCCTTAATAATAACATCGCCTAGCTCTTAAATAGCGCCCCTCATCAATAGAGCTCAATGCATGGCCGTATCATTACCTTCCATCTTTAGATGGGGAAACTGAGGCACAGAGCAGTCACCCAGCAGGCCAAGCTGTGACTGGCCCTTGGGACTCCTGTATTGCCGTGCAGGGCACTGTCCGCTATGCCACAATTCACCTTTCAGCACAAAATAAATAGGAGATGTCATATCTC
The DNA here is from genome assembly GCA_007922195.1 of Podocnemis expansa. Classification (NCBI taxonomy): domain Eukaryota; kingdom Metazoa; phylum Chordata; order Testudines; family Podocnemididae; genus Podocnemis; species Podocnemis expansa. The sequence goes on along the minus strand of ML682037.1, from coordinate 8,522,905 downwards.
TGAGGATCCCACAAATTAAGCATAGCACCATGGAAAGAAACTTACAGACCTTCCACTGGTGGGAGAGTGCAAATTTACACTGCCTAATGGATAAGCTACCACATTACAACCTACTGGGCTTCAGTCTCCCCACCCTGCCCTTCCGACTAGGAATAATGATGCTATTTGGCTTCACGTGGGACAGGCTGAGGTGGCTCTTCAGCAGCTTACACCTTTTAGGCCTGGGCGTCCTGGCTTCAAGCTGGGGTTAACTGCAATGGGAGCTACCTGTCTAAATGGAACAGTGCTGGATAAGGTCTGCTGGTTGAACTCGGGCGAGTCAGCGTGAGTGCCTCAGTTTCCCCTCCCAACCTTTGTCTCTTTAGACTGTGAGGTCTTTGGAGCAGGGACAGTCTCTAACTCTGCAGTGCCTGGCACACTGAAGTCTGATTTCAGCCGTGGACTCCAGGCAGGCTAATGACAATACACAGCTGGCCAAGCCTCATGCTATTTGGTGTTTTCATTAAATCATCTGTTCCTGGAGTCATGTGATGACATTATCCCCCTAGATGGCTTTGCAGATCTGCTCCTGTGAGAATTCCCTGTCTTGTGAGAGCAAGAGGAGGCTCTTTGTGCTGAGACATCCATGAGGAAGATAAGAGAGGAGTGTTGTTTTCTATGTGACAAAGGAAGGTGTGGGTGCAGGGGATGTGTTTTGACCTCTAATCCTCCAGAAACCCTAAAAATTCTTGAGGACAAAAATCAGACAAAGGAGATAGGGAAGGCGGGTGGGAAAGTGGCTGAGACTGGGTAAAATTCACATCAGTGGAAACAACAATGTTCCGTAGGATCAAGAGTGAATCTCAGGAGGATCCCAATAGAGGTGAAAGATAGAGAAGACCCTGGTAGCCAGGAGGCCAGACTTCAAAGGTGCTCAGTGGGCTGCCGGGCTTATCTGAAAAGCTGGTCTCAAGACTGCAGTCACTGAGGGGCTGAGGCCAGTGGGAAATCCAGCCCTGACTGAGGGTGCTGAGAACTCGGAAATCTGCCAATAACTTGGTGCAGCAGATGGGTCCGGATGAGCTTGGCCAAAGTATTTCAAATGAGGCCTATGGAATTTCTTTCCATGGTCTGACTAGCTTGAAAATAATCCCTGCTCCCTAAAACAAGAACCCTGGAATCCCAGACAGTTTGGTCTGTGTTTTTAAATGCCCCCCAGCCCAGCGCACACCCAGCTTTGCCCCATCAGCATCCGATTGGCAGCTGGCACAGGTGGGACCTTCTGCAGGCTGTGGTGGCACATCTCAGCCCCAGCACGCCTGCTGCCCGCTCCCGCCCAGCGTTGTGAGCCTTGCTGAGGCGGGCAGTAAAGTGCCTCCACAGCCAGTTGCATTTTACAGGCGTCGTTTAACCAACCTGCTGGATGCTGCAGGAGGCGTTTTGTTAACGTGGTTCTACAGGTGGATGAATGGAGGTGGGGGAGAAGAAGGGCTCTGCCCCAAGTCACCCACACGTCAATGACAAAACTTAGCCCCATGCACTAACCACTAGAGAACACTTTCCCCTTGAACCAGGAAGTCTCATGCCCCTGACTTGACCTAGGCAGCCCAGTGTAACCATTATTCATTCCCAGTGGTACAGCACAACCCCCGGGAGACCCAGTCGCCTGCTCTAACTACGCAGTTCCCTCCCGGAGCCAGAACAGAACCTGGCTCTTACCTCCCAACAGGACACGAGTGTCCTTCAAGCCCCACTCACAGCTGCCTCCAGCGGGGTTTAGGAGCGAGCCCTTCTCATGCACCCACCTTCTCCTGACACCTCTGGCGCCCCACGCATGGACGGCAGGCTACGCGACCTGCACATACCATCAATGGAAGGTGGCTCGTTTTTTCCAGCTGTAACTTTCCTTTGCCCAGGGCCCTTTGGATGGGGGGTGGAACTGATGCAAGGGGAGGAAACTGACTGGGCCAAATTAGAGGCAGTCCCTCCAGCCATCCGTTCCTCCCCTTGCTCTGGTGTTTCCATCCCAACCGAAATCCCTCCTCGCCAAAGGGAAATATAGACGCAGCAGTGAATAAAATGTTTCTGACACAGAGCAGGGGGGCAGCCAGATGAATCACCTGGTAGCTTGACCCTAGGTAGACAAACCCGGGCAACAGACAGAATGAAAGAGTGTCAGTGAAACAACAGGCAGAAAACTCAGGTGTGTGGCAAGCGGCTCTGGGCACGCTGCCTCAGCCAGCTACAGTGGGCTGATTTCAGAGTCCAATGGTCAGATTTCTTGGGAGTTAGGTGCCTAAATCCCTTTAACAACTGTCCCCAAGCACCTTCTACTCTCCATGAAACCAAGAGAGCCAAGAGTGGGTTGCAACTCACTGATCAGGCTAAGAGGGAGAGTGGGTAGATTGCATCTCCTTGAACAGTGGCCTTCTGAGCAAGAATATTTGTTTCTAGGTCAGTGGTTTTCAGACTACAGGTCAGGACACAGTACTGGGTCGCAGACCCCCAGGTACTGGGTCACGGACCCCCCTGCTGCTGCTGCCAAAAGACTGGAGTGCATTGCTCAAAGACGTACTTGTTGGGTCACAGGTACAATGACTTTTTTCAACTAGATCCCGAGAAAAAACATTTGAAAATCGCTGCGCTAGGCCATTTGCTACCCCCACCCAGCGTCTTGAGATAGACGATAGGTGGGCTGGCCCTTTCCCAGTCACAGGGAGCAAAAACATTTTCAACACGCAATGGCCCCGACTTGGGATATTGCAAGCACCTCTTGGACGGTGCCATGCAATCCCTAGTCAGATTTCCAGATGGAGTCCATTGGCGTTGGAGATATCAATGCCAATGGAGCGACGCCAGCCAGCACCAACTGGGAGTCTGGCCCCATCAACCCACACGCAGGGACGGTTGATTTGCAGCAGCTGCCACATCTCACCCACTGATGTCAGTGGAGCTGATATCCCACTGGGGAGGATTTGCCCCATTGCCATCAACGGACTAACTCCGATTTATACCAGCCAGGTAGGTGGCCCTTAGAGTCACCAACTGAGGGCCCTCTGGGCCTCGAAGGACTGATTAAATCTGCTCTTAGATCAGCTCACTCAACCATCTTAAGCACCTAGGGCCTTGATGCCAGTAACCAGCATCCAGGAAGCTGAAAACACGGCTGCTTTAACGAGATCCATTCCCCCCACCTTCTTCTTTTTTTCCAAGACTGTGAATCAGAGAATGGAAGGGGGGTTAGCTGGCCGCTGGGGTTTTTAATGTGGAACATGACCTTATTAACACACCTATTCTCAGTCTGGAAGTGTTCATCGCCCTCAAAATTTAAACTTCAAACAACTTGTTGGGTTGTGGGTTTTGTTTTTTTTTTTAAATTTCAAACTCTGGACTGGCTTTATTTTCCATCGCCAACCGTTCCTTTTTTAAATTAAAATCCCTCGTTATCATCTTCCCCTTATTAAACAAGAACAGCAACCACCACTTCTAAATCTACCCACTGGCCCCTCTTTAAAGAAAGACTCCGTTGGGCACTTTTTCTTCACATCATCCCATAGGATCATTAAGGATTTTTCTTTTTTCCTAAAAAAAGAAAGCCCTAAGAACAACACTTTAAATAGAAACTCCAGCCGGCGAAATTTCTGTAGCCAATAAAATCTGAAAATAGCCCTGAACTGGGAGTTTGTCTTCAACCGAAACCTAAATATTTGTGAATACAGTGGCTGGACAGTTGGGTTTCTGAATCCGTCCCAACCTTTGCTCTGAAGGCAATCCCTGCGAGTGATGGGTGGGGAAGTTAGAACCAGATTTCTCTTTAACTTGATTCCCCTCTTCCAAATTTTCCTTTCATCTGAGCAAGGCAAACACCCCCACGTTTAAAAAAACCCTATTAAATGGGACACAGTCCTGGCTTGAAACATACACATACACACACACAAACTAAACACAGATGGCACTAACTAAAACCCAGGGCACCCACAATCACAACCCAGGAGTTCCCACTTCAGAGTTTAAAAGAAACATCCCTGGTGGCTATTGCTAGCCCCCTTGTCCTGCCTCTGGGTACATTTCACCCCCTTTAAACCTGACCGCCAAGCACCCTCTGTGCCCAGACTTTCACAATAGACTTGATTTTAAGACAACCCCCGCCCCTAAAGGAAAATGCAAAGAAAGAAAGAAGGAAAAAAAAGAGCTTCTTACTTTTTTTCAGCTCCTTGGGATTTAGTTTCCACCTGGCTTGAGAAAACCCAATTGCTGCTATGTCAGGACTCTCTAAGGCCCCTGAGTGCATGCAGTGGGGAGATTACCTCGAGCACTGGAGATGCCATCTCTCTGTGTGTCCCAGCCTGGGGCGGTTGCAGCAGATTTTGAGGAGAGACAGGGAGAGGGAACTAGTTGATCTGTAGTTAGAAGGGACTGGGGGGGAGCGCCTTCCCTTTGCACTAGGATCCACCCTCTAATTACAGTCTAGGAGTCTTTGAGCACCCGCTAGTATCCAATAAAGGAGGAGGGAAGGGGTGGAGTGGGGGGGAAAAAGTCAGCATTTTTGGATTGATCCTTGTTTCCTTAGAGGTTAGAAAAGAAAGACATGGGGGTGGGGGGTGGGGAGGATGGAGGGAAAGAAAAGAGGAGAAAAGAAAAACCAGTGGAAAAGAGGGAAGGAAATGGAGAGGAACTGATGAGGAAAAAGGAGGAAGAAAAGAAAGAAACAGGGAGGAGGAAAGGATGGGGGAAAAGGAAAAGAATTAAAAAAGGAGGGAGAAAAAGAAATGGGGAGGCGGAAAGGAAAAGTGGAAAAGGAAAAGACTAGAAAAGAGGAAAAACGAAGGAGAAAAGAAAGAAATGGGGAGGAGGAAAGGATGGCGGGAAAGGAAAAGAATGTCAAAGGGGAAAAGAAGTGGAGAGGGAAATGGATGAAAGAAAACTGACTAAAGGAAGGAAAAGAATGGGAGCAATGAAACACAATGGGTGAAAGGATGGAAGAAAAGGGAAGAGAAGAGGAGGAAAAGAATGGAGGAAAAGAGGAAAACAGAAAAGAAGCAAACAGAGGAGGAAAGGGAAGTAAGGATTGAAGCGAGGGAGGAAAAGGAGGGGACGAGAAGGATGGCTGTGGCCCAGCTCCACATGCCCCAAGCCCGATAGAGCCTTATTTGATTTCACAGGGTTTGCTGGGGCTCCATGGGCTGGAGCAGCCTCCTTCTCTCCCAGCCAAGCAAGAGAAAGGGAGAGGAGCTGGGAATAGGAAGGAGCTGGATGATATTCCCTTCCTGACCCTTTGGGAGGCTGGGACAGGAGCTCTCAGCCAGGCCTTGAGGCAGCTGGGAGGTTTAGGGGCAGCTGTGTCTGTGGGATGGATGACGGCCGACCCTGCAGTCCTCACGCCCTCTCCATTCCCACCCACTCCTAGGGCATGGAGAGTTGTCAGCTGTAAATGGGTTGTAAACTGTTGAACCTGGATGCAGACCCTCTTCAAGCCCAGAGGGATTTTGCCATGGATATGAAAGGCAGCAGAACTGGGCCCACTCACTGAACCAGACACCCAGTCCAGGCTGGCTCACACCCTCTTCCGAAAGACGCTCACCTGAGGGTGGATCTGGTTCCAGCTGGGGGCCAATCCAGCCTCCCGCCACATGTGCAGACAGCTGGACAGACACAGAGCGCTGCCCAGACCGGCGTGGTGGCCAGCTCACACTGATATTTTGCACTGGAGAGACAAGCTGCTGGGCTGTAGTTCAACGGGCCCCCTGAGTGCAGGTGGGAGGAGGTAGGGTGAGAGTTGGAGAGCTGTCTTCTCTGGCTGTCATCTGGACAGTGAGAATGAGGGGGAACGAAAAAGAGAAAGCTGATTGTGGGGAGAAAATAATGGAGACACAAAAGACCAGCGTGCAAGCCAGATCAGCAAAGAGTAATGTCATGAAGGAAAGGGAGAAAATGTGAGATACAGAGCGTGGGACCAGGAGAGGGGAACTGCTGGTGGTGGCTCTGATAGGTCAATGAGAAGATGAAAACTGCACCAATTAAGTCTCAGATCGAGCCAGAGTCTTATCTGCATTTACACTGGTGCGAATCTGGAGTGAGTGGTGTTGCCCTGCATTTACACAGGGGTAAATCAGGAGCAAGTAGCATTGCATTGTATTTAGGCTGGTATAAATTAGAGCAGAATCTATCCCACTCAGCTTGTCCAGTGTTTGCGCTGTGTCATATCTGGAACATGGGATTTGATGGCAATTTGCCTGATTGTAGTCAAATAAAAGGCTCAGCATGGGCAAGCTAGATCTCCAGAGTTTCTGCAGGGAGCCATGCACTTGCTTTTCAAAGGTAGGAGACTTCGAGATCACTGATTATTGTTCATACCCTGGTGGCACTTAGAATGCCATCATCCCAGGGCCACCCAAACACTGAGGCTATGTCTACACTTACACTTTAAATCAAATTAATGATGATTAATTCAATTGAAAGTATTGCATGGCTACACTAGCTTTCCTTAGTTCGAAATAAGGACCTCCCTCAGTTTGAAATAAGGAAAGGTCATTTCAAAATGATAAAATCCCCCTTAAATTTGAAATGATGGTTAAACTGAATTTATTAGTTTCATTTAAGCCAGTGTAGCCGTGTTAATTCGAACTAATCATTAGTTTGAATTAACACTTTTTGCCCTTCTTCCTCACAGGGTGCCTTCTTCTTTCTATATATTGGATGTGGGGATGGCCCTTCTGGGGAGCCATGTTGCCACACCTCCCATGGTGCCCCTCTCCTAAATCAAACTAGCGAGTCCTGTCCATGGGCATGCTAGTTCAATTTAGTTTCTAGTGGAGCCATGTTAATTCGATTTAACTTAATTCAATTTAATGATTATGTTTGATTTAATTAGTTCAATTTAAGTTAATTCGGTTTAACAGTCTAAATGTAGACATAGCCTGAGAGAGACAGACCCTGACCTGGAGGGCTTGCAGTTTAAACTGACAAAAAATAGAAGGGGAAACTGAGGCATGGAGCAGGGATGGGATTTCTTTGAGCTCCCCAAGGACCAGTATGGCAGAGTCAGGAATAAAAACAAGGGCCCCCACCCCAGCCCCTCAACTGTCCACTGTGCTGCACTCCCAGAGGCCCAGGCATGGTGAACAACCCCTTCGCTAAGCAAATCAGTCTTTCATCTGCAGGGATCCCCTCATACCCCAAGCCATGCACAGACAGGCCTTGCAGTGGGTCTGCTTCTTAGACCTTTCTTTGACTGAATTTTTCTTTTAGTTAGCGGGGGGTGGGAAGCCACTAATTAAAGATACAGCAGCTCACTGCCCATTTGTAGACCACATTTGGAAGTATTTATTTTTTTTGTGCATCTGAAGTCAAGGGTGGGGGAATCAGCAATTGGCGGAATAGGCAGAGGGGAATCAAAGATTGCCGTGGCATGCGCCCCTGACCTCCAACATATTTTCCAACATGACATTAAAGACCTTTCTAAAATGAATGTTGCCAGGATAGCAAAGCCAGGGGGATCATGTCAGCTGAACTGCCAGCAGAGAGGGAGGAAATAAATTAATATTTTCCCTCCATTTTCCAGCCCTGGCTTCTTGCAAGGGTGTGACAGGAGGTCAGTGGGCAGAGATCCTGGTGCACCCCTTGCTTTTGCTGGTAGTTTGGGCTGTGGGAAGAGTGCACAATAGGAACTGTTAGAAAATGAGATGAGCGTAGTCTTTTGATTGGGGAAGGGGCTGGGACGGAGGCATTCCTGGATTCTGTTCCCACCTCTGGGAGGGGAGAGACAGTCAGTACTCCTGGATTCTCTTGCCCACTTTGGGAGGGATGAAGATTGATCTGGTGGTTAGAGCAGGAGGTGTCTTGGAGTCAGCATTGCTCACTTCTTATCCTGTTTCTACATTCCAAAGAGGCAGTCATGTTAGTCTAGTCCAGCAACACAGACAAGAAGTCTGGTGGCACTTTTAAAGACTAACACATTTATTTTTCGCATGAGCTTTTTGTGGGAATTGGGATTTTCTCCCACGAAAGCTCATGTGATAAATAAATTTGTTACTCTTTAAAAGTGCCTCGGGACGCTTTGCTTGTATTCCTGTTTCTGTCACTCATGTGCTGTGTGAACGTGGGTGGAATCACTGCCCTGCCTTGTGCCTCAGTTTCCCCCATCAGTACAATAGGAGGTGGCGAGCCTGCCTTTGAATGTCTAAGATGAAAGGCACAAAAGAAGCGCCAGGTGCGACTGCTGGGCATCCGCCTAGGGCTGATTTAGTGCTTCCCATTGAAACCACATGTGAGGCTTCTGTTTGGGCTTTAAAAAAACAAAACACCCCACTCACATAAAAGCGGCTGGTGAGCTTTGGCCTGAAATGGGAGGGGATGGGCAGTTTTACATGGCCTGAAGGAAGAAAAATGCAACATAGCAAACCCTTGTGTAGCCCACACTGTGTGGGGAAAAAGCATATCTAACCCCCAGGTGACAGGTCTCTTACAGCCATTGGGGGGCATTTGCTATGGAGCAAGATGGCAGGCCCTCCTGCCTTGATTTACCCCACTGACTTTGCCTAAGTTTATACACCCCACTTGTTCACGCCCCAACTTTGCCAAATATAACATACATGTCTTCATGCTGACACAGGCCACATCCATACTTCTGGGGTTTCCATTGTGCTGTGGATTCTTGGAGAGATTCCCTTATTTTCTGAATGTGCAAATATTATGGTGTTGCCAACTCTGGTGGGTCTGGGGATTTTTCTTACGGTCCCAGGGTTTTGATTAGAGGCTGTCAGAAAATGCTTTTTTTGCAGAAAAAAAATTAAATTTAAATTTTCCACTAACATTTGTATGTTCTTGACCTACCTGCTTCTGCCTGCCCCCCCCCCCCCCGCAAATATAGCACTCATCTTCAAAAATGGGGAGATGGAGGATCTGAGGAACTACAGACCAGTCAATCTCACTTCAGCCTCAAGAAAAATCATGGAGCAGGTCTTCAAGGAATCCATTTTGAGGCAAGCTGAGACAGAGGAAGGTGATTGGGAACAGTCAGCATGGATTCACTGAGGGCAAGTCATGCCTCACCAACCTGACTGCCTTCTATGATGAAATGACTGGCTCCACGGGGAAAGCACTGGATGTGCGATACCTTGAGTTTAGCAAAGCTTTTGATACGGTCGCCCGCAGTATTCTTGCCAGCAAATTAAAGAAGTATGGGTTGGATGAACAAATTCTAAGTTGAACAGAAAGCTGGCTAGATCGTTGGGTTTGATGGGTGGTGATTATTGCTTTGACATCTAGCTGGCAGCCTGAATCAAGCGGGGTGTCCCAAGGTGGGTCCTGAGGCTGTGTTTAACATCTTTGTTAATGAGCTGTAGAATGGGGTCAATTGCACCTTCAGGAAGTTTGCAGACAACACTAAGACGAGGGGAATGGTAGAGCCCCTGGAAGAAGGGTAGGATACATTATGACCTAGAAAAATTGGAAGATTGGGCCAAATGAAATAATGAGGTTCAACGAGGGCAGGTGCAGAATCCCATGCACTGCTACAGACTAGGGATCAACTGGTCAAGCAGAAGTTCAGCAGAAAAGGACCTAAGGGTTGCAGTTAACAGGGAGCGGGATATGAATCAACAGGGAGCCCTTGTTGCCAGAAGCTTAATGGCATTTTGGGCTGGATTCATAGGATTGTTGCCAGCCGATGGAGGGATGTGATTATTCTCCTCTATTCCGCACTAGTGAGGCCATGTTTGGAATCTTGTTTCCAGTTTTGGGCTCCCCACTACAGAAAGGATGTGGACAAATCATAGAGAATCCTGTGGAGGGCAACAAAAATGATGAGGGGGCTGGAGAATATGATTTATGAGGAGAGCCTGGGGGAGCTAGGCTTGTTTAGAAGAAAAGAATGAAGGAGGATCTGATAGTGGTCTTCAACTATCTGAAGGGGGTTCCAGGGCAAATGGAGCTAGGCTGTTCTGGCAGGTGACAGACCTAGGAGCAATGGTCTCAGGTTGCAGTAGGGAAGGTCTAGGTTGGATTTTAGGAAAATGTTTTTTCCTTGGAGGGTGGTGAAGCATTGGAATGGGTTACCTAGGGAGGTGGTGGCATCTCCATCCTTAAAGGTTTTCAAGGCACAGTTTGACAAAGCCCTCGCTGGGATGGTTTAGTTGAGTTTGGCTTGTTCTGAGCAGGCGTTGGCCTAGATACCTTCTGAGGTTCCTCCTGACCCTCATCTTCTATGACACACTCCTTTGTACCTTCCTAATTGATGCCCCTCTTTCAAATCCCCGCAAATAACATAAATTTTGCCAGCATACACGCTTGTGTGGACAGCACTATGTCAGTGGGAGATGTTCTCCTGCTAACGCTCGTTTCAGTGGTTTTATTATGGCAGCAGCTGTGACGAGCTACACCAAGCATGATGCACAACCAATACTGCTGAACCGCTGTATGATTTAAGTAAGTGTAGACTAGTGCTGAGGCACTTTAAGTGTAGACCTGTCCTTAGATTGAACACCTTTTGCAGGTGGAACCGTCTTTTGATTCGGTGTGTGGACAGCACAGTGGGCTCCAAGCCATTACCATAATATGCCTATAAAGATGCACAGTGCCTAGTTCAATGGGGACTCTGGTCCATGATGGGACTTCTAGAGGCTGCAGCAATATACCTAATAAATTATAATAATAAGAAGGGAAGAGTCACCCCTTAAGTCAGCTCCTGGACAGGACTAGGCATCCTGGATGATTGGATTTTCCCCCATCTTCAAAGTGTCTGATGAAGTGGGATTTTCTCCCATGAAAGCTCATGCGATAAATAAATTTGTTAGTCTTTAAGTGCAACAGGACTCCTTGTTTGGCTCTAAACTGTGAGGCCTGCACTGAGATTTGCCCCACATCTGCCCCCTCACTAAAATGCCAGGCAGGGGGTCAAGTGTCAGCTTGTAAATAAAGCAGGCAGCAGGTCCCAGAGCAGAGTGGGATCTTCCCACCCAGCTGCTGATGGCTGGATAACCAGCAAACAGGTTCCTCTGAGGGCTTATCTGCTGCTAATCAAGTTGATCCTCCCACTGTAGCTCCCAGGGGCATCCCTGGGGGAAGAGCAGGGCAGATTTACCAATTTACCATGCACTGTCCCTCCTTGTTGTGCAGCTGAGGGTGGGCAGGGGGGGTCATGACCCACTCTTGTACTTTTGATTGTATGCCTCAGCTAGGCCTGGATGCCTGTTGCTGGATTCTGTTGGGTGGATCCACCCAGTGTTAGCCCAGCGTTTCTGGCTGTGACATTTGCAGAGCAACTGCACCTGAAACAGGATGAGCTGGGAGCAGGCATCGCTGGCCCTGGAGTCATACCCCAGGGCCGACTTTACAGGCACTGGTTTGGGACCAGATCGGTCTAAAGATGTCTTCCCCTTCCTGAATAGGAATTGCTGTGCTGGTGTGAGGGCATTTATCTGGGTGATAGGGTTGACAACCCTCCAGGATTGTCCTGGAGTCTCTGATGAAGTGGGATTTTCTTCCACCGAAAGGTCATTTAATAAATAAATGTGTTAGTCTTTAAAAGTGCCTCAGGACTCCTTGTTTGTTTTGCTGAACTAGACTAACACGGCTGCTCCTCTGGAACTAGGAATTAAAGATGAATCTTTACCTAGGGTTACCAGATGTCAGGCAAAAGGAGGACATATCCTTTTCATCTTCATGTCCTCCATCTAGCAGGGATTCTAAAATACATGATTTTGCCTGGCTTTTTACTTACTGGGGTTAAAGTATCCTGGAATACCCTATTTTTTAGGGGCAAGTGTTCCAGGGGCCCCTAAAAACAGAAGAATAATACTACATTTCCTTCCCATGTCCTCCAGTGTCCTCCTTTTCATACTCCCCTGTCGTCCTTTCCAGGCTTTGGTATCTGGTAACCCTATCTTTACCTAAAGATTATGTCATGTGATAAAGCCTCCAAGAATATGTCCAGCTAAAGTAATATAAAATATATATAATATAAAATAAAAATAACACGTTCCAATGACAGGAAGTAGAAGCTAGAGAAATTCACCCTGGATATCAGCTACAAATTGTTAACAGAGACGGCAGAGCTTTCTGAAGTATACAGCAGCTTCCCCCATCAGCTGGAGTTGTTACATTAGGACTGGCTGTCTTTTTAAAAGGGGTCCCTGTGTTAGTCTAGTCCAGCAAAAAACAAAACAAAACAACGAGTCTGGTGGCACTTTTAAAGACTAACAAATTTCAAAGTGCCACCAGACTTTGTTTGTCTTTTTAGAAGTTACATTCTTAATACTCAAGCGCTGGTAAAGATCTGACCTTAAAATCTCTTGATGATGACTGATAACCAGTAGATGAATTCATTATAGATTGAATTATTTGTGGCAGAACTGAGAACCAAGTCAAAGCAAGCAAGGTCTTGCAGAGAAACAGGCTTGACTTTGCAAAGAGAAGGGACCATTTGCAGGGCTAGTGAAAATTTACTCTCCTAAGCAAGTTCCAAAGGGGTAGCAAGCAGGAAGAGGGCAAACTGCAGATGCCTATCTAATCTGAAATGCAAAACAAAGTGGCTCGTGAGTCAGAACTGGAGATGAGCATATATGTTTTTCGGGTAGGGGCCAAAGTAAGAAATATGAAAAATAATTAAAAAAAAAAAAAGCTTTCTTTGAAAAGGAAATTTGAAAAGGAAACCAAAAGTAGGTCTTTCAAAAGCTTTGGTTGAATTGAAAAACTCAGAACCCTTTAGGTTTGAATCAACTGTCATGATTCGGATCAAATTGATGCGTTTTTTTCCCCTAGCTTTTCCATTTGTCTGGAGTCAATTGAAATGTTTCAGTCAACTCAAAAGGCCAGCTTGGGTTGTTTTCACCCTTCGGTCTGTGTGCTTTTAGACTGAAATTTGAAAATAAATTGTTGGTTGGAAATGTTGCCAAAATCTAAAGGGACAGTCGCGTTAGTCTAGTTAGTAAAACAAACAAACAAAGACTCCTGTGGCACTTAAGACTAACAAATACATTTATATTTTTAGATATTTATTTACAAATACATTTATATTTTTAGATATTTATTTATTTGTTAGTCTTTAAGTGCCACAGGAGTCCTTGTTTGTTTGGTTGGTTGGAAGTGAAAAGTGGAAACAAAACATCTCAATATTCTGAGGGGGAAAATTCATTTCTCTTTTTTGGCAGCAACTCATCATCAAATTTGGCCTGAATTTGCCAGAAATTTCAGAGCTCCCAAAAATCTGTTTTTCATCAAAAAATTGGGCCCAGTTCTAATCAAGACACTGTGTCCCGTTCCTGGTTTTGTCACTGACTCTGGGCCTCTTTAGGCAAGGGTTATCCCTCGGGCTGCGTCTCTGCAACACCTGGTGCCCTGATTTCGGTTAGCTGGCTGCAGGACGTGCTACAAGAATGGAAGTGACGGCTCAGACATGGTGATGGGAAAGCCAAAATGTGCTGCTGTGTGGACATGAGCAAGTCCCCTCTTTCTGTGCCTCACTTTTCCTCTCTGAAGAAGGGGCCTTTGTATTTACCTGGTGCTTAAAGATCCAGGGCTGAAAAGCCCTAGCTAAGAGAGGATCAATGCAGTGCATGGCTACAGATGCCGTCATACTCTGGCACATCTCCACCCTGATGCACTGTGCTGACCTTGCAGCAAAGAGGTTCTGGAAGATCAAACAATCCCTCCCTGAGGACACGATGGGAAAATCCTGGGCAATTCAGCATCCTTCGGCTGCTATTGTTGTGGGTAAAGACAAAGGCTCTGCAGGTGAGACAGGCCATGACTGGAGGGCCCTGAAAAGAATACATTCCTGCCTAATGTGGGGTGGGGGTCTGGAAACAGCTGGACCCTGCCTGACAAGCAGACGCATCAATGTTTAAATGCTTCTCCTCCCCTATGGAGACACCCTCAGCAGCAAGGGCACCAGCGTGCCAACAAGGTGAGCAGCCTTTGGGGAGAGAGAGTGGGACAATTTATTCTGTTGAATTCATAGTGAGGGCTGTCCCTTTGCCACCACTGAAATGCAGCCATCTCTGGGGCGAGGCAACTGTTGAACTGCATGACACTGAGTTTAGGACGGGTATTGAGCAAGAATCCTAGGGAAGCAGGCTCTTGTTAACCATTTGCTTGTGGGACAGCCAGCTAGAGCAGAAAGTGCCACGGGATTTGGCCACATCTTCCATCTTTTGTGGAGGCAACAACACCTCTGCGAGCTAGGCTGGGGGGCCAACACGGAGGCACTGCCTCCTGCTGGGGCAGCGACACCATCGCCGGAGCCATGGTCTGTACACAAAAGCTTCACTGTGTTGGTTTATATCTGTACGGCTCTACAGATAGAGTGACATTGGGCAGCAGGTGCACCTGAGGCCACTGGGTCCACTCACACAGCTCTCCCTCTATCTTTAATACTTGCCTTTTCAGAGCCCAGCAGCATCTCCCTTCTCCTTCGCTGCTCTGACAGCATCCGGCACACGGGACCCCACTAAGCTGGTCTCGGCTACACTTGGACAGAACAGGCAACCTTCCCTCCATCCAACTGCCCCCTCTTGCTGCCACACTGACTAGTGCGTTGGGCAATAGCCAATGTTCCCTCTAATTTTTTGTAGGCTGTGTGTGCGAAAAATTTCTTTTGTGCAAATTTTCGGAACTGGTGTCCAAATTTGTGCACATTCCAGTGAGTGTGGTCAAACTTGCAAGTGCAACAAAGCAAGTGTGTATGATGCAAATAATATATTAGCTTTATTTTGATTTGGTGATGGAAATGATTTTATAATTTACAAAACTTTATCTGAAACATGCTACTTGAAACAGCTTTCTTAAAGTAGCACATACATATTTGCACTGTTGAATTTTTTTTGTGCGCGCTTTGTTTCATTGTGTGCGTGGGTTTCACAACCTGTGTACGTGTGCACACATGCACAGCTTAGAGGGAATATAGGCAATAGCCACAAGCACTGCTTGGACCCCAGTTGAATGGCTTGGACTCGCATGGCTGTTACACCACAGTTGCAACTGGAGCAGTGGAGGCAGTCTGTGCACCTCCACGGTACACTAATCCCTGCTAATATTTACAGGTCTTCCACTCAACTCCTACCCAAGGCCAGTGTTGCTTAGCTTGTGAGATATCTGGCTTGGCCTTACACAGCTGGAGGCACCTGCCTGGGTAACAAAAGCCAGTCTGCACCACCAGGCTGTATACAATAAACACCTGGCTGCTGTCTTTCCCAGGGCTGCCTTCGCTCCTATCTTGGCACGGGGCACCTATCTGCAGACCACTTTAGATTTTTGCAGGGAGCAGGGTGATCTGCCGTTCATTTGCTGCTGGAGCCCCTGGAGGAGGAAAACCCTGGTGGGGAGGGGCAAGAAGCACGCTGAACAGGGGGGCTCACTCGCTGGTTCTCCTCGCTCATCGCTGTCCCATACTCCAAGGGGTTAACCCAGGAGGCTGCCCAGATTCCGGGTGTGAGGGCAGTGCCGCTCTGTGGGTCCCTTCGGCCCATTCAAAGGGTTTGCGGTCACCCGACCAAAGAGAGCGCGTGAGGGGGAAATTAAAGGGTTATAAATAAACACGCCATTTAGGCCTGGGCTGATTACAGGGCAGAGTCAGAGGCTGGCTGCGCAGGAAACTCGCTCTCTTATTTTAGTAGCTTGCGTTCTGGGTGACCCGGTTGCTGAGCCACGATTTAAGCGGATCACAACGATTGGGGTATTTATATTTCAGTGCGAAGGGCGGGGCAGGGTGGCTTTGAAGCTGATGAAATGGAGGGTGAAGGTGCAAAGGGAGCAGGAGAGATGCTGCGAGTCCAGACAGCAGGGGAAGCCACCTGCTTCTGAGTCTGTACCCCATTACGCAGGCTAGGCACTAAGCTCAGAACGTTTTGTTTTCATTCCCACTCTGCCACTGCCTCTGTTTGATTAGGTGACCCTGGGTGAATCAGGGCAAATCCCTTTCCCAGACCCACATCCCTACAGGACTCTTGAATCAGTTCTCGAGGCCGGGACATTGTTGTGCTAGGTGAGGCTGTACACAAATAGAGCCAAGAGGCCACTCCATGGCTTGCAGTTTCTTTGTGGAAGTTGCAGAAAAACTCGGGTCCTTCCAGAACAGGAGAGTTTAATTCCCCAAGTTCAAGAGCTAGTCACATAACTTTAACTCTGGCCATTAGCCACATAACCTTAACTCTGACCATTAGCCCCATAACCTTAACTCTGACCACTAGCCACATAACCGTAACTCTTCCCCTTTGAGCACTGCCCCGTGGGAGATCAGAGCGCCTCATTGCTCCCTCCATCCATGAGAACAGCCATACTGGGTCAGTCCAGGGGTCCATCTAGCTTTTCATCAGGAGCAGGCTGGCAGCCTACAGAGTCTGTTACATGCCAAGGCAGCAGAAGAGTTCCTGGACAGGTAGGGCTGTTGCCCTCCCTGTACCCGGGGGTCATCTGACGCAGGCCCTGTAGGCTGCGGCTGCTTGCCTGAGGGCTGAGTCGTGGCAGGCTCCTTTGGGGCAATAAATCATGGCGGCTGAGCGAGCAGCCCTTGGCTCGCTGTGCGTTTGTTTCCCATCTGGAACTCCTGGCCTCTAGGTAGCACATCCCTTGCTTCAGACCCTCTGCAAATGTCTACAGATCAAAGAAATGGTTGATGGCAGCCATTAACTCCTTCCAGGCCAACACCCAGGGGAAGATGGCACCCCCGGAGCAGCCAAGCAGGGCAGAAATGGGAGGAGGTAAGGTGGAGTGTGCAGGGAGTTTGACTGACAGAAGCAACAGGAGGTGCGGTTCCCTAGTAAACGCAACTGCTGCTGAGCAATGGGAATCCCATGGCCTGCCAGCCACAAAACATACTTGCCTGAGGCAAACAGCCAGGTGCAGAAAAAGGATGGGAACTAATTCTGGGAGGGACCAGAGAGCCTTTGTAACAACAGCAGTGAAGTTCCAAAGGGCCCTGTTCGTCTAGTTTAGCAAAACAAACCAGCAGTCCTATAGGACTTTTAAAGACTAACCAATTTATTTATCGCATGACTTTTTGTGGGAGAAAATCCCACTTCATCAGAAGCTTGAAGATCAGCAGTGAAAAGGCTTTGGGCCATCAGCCAATCTCCTAGGGCACCAGAGGAGGATGAAACACAGAGTTTAACGCCCTCCACAAGAGCACCCCACTCTCTGTCCTAAAAGTTATTTGGAAAAAAAATGGGAAAATTCACATTACACCCCCCCCAATCTTCCCCCCCTACATTTCAAAATGTTAACCAGCTCTGGAATTGGTTGGTTGGAACAAGGGGGGAAGAGGGGAGACTGTGTCATCATTTCCTCACCTCCCCCCAAGTTTTTCTTCCAAATTTTGAAATTTAAAACCACTGAAATGTGGTCAGAGCTGACCAGCTGCTTGATGTATGCACGCCGCTGAGCCCTGGGGGAGAGAGGGTTCCTCCCTGCTTGGGCAGATGCATTATAACCTTTGTTTCTTTTTGGCTCTGGAGCTCATAGACTGTAAGGGCAGAAGCAGGATATTCTCTCACGAAAGCTCGTGCAATAAATAAATCTGTTAGGCTTTAAGTGCCAGAAGACTCCTTGCTTTTTTTGCTTTACTAGACTAACATGGGTGCGCCTTTGGAACTTGTAAAGGCAGAAGAGATCAATATGATCATGTAGTGTGACCAGCTGCACAATGCAAGCCACAGACCCTCACCCACCCATCCCTGCAGTAGACCCCTATCTCTGACTGAGTTACCAAAGTCCTCAAATCATGGGTTAAAGACTTCAGGGTGCAGAGAATCCACCAGCAGGTGAGCCCTGCAGCTCCCAGGCCTTCTGCCAGCCTGCCCTGCAGGAAAACTCCTTTCTGACCCCAGATGTGGCCATCAGCTAAACCATGAGCACAAATTGGGAAGCCTCTTAAATGAGTGACACTGATGGGCTGTGGTGTCCATGTTATAAACACCCCGGCTTCATTCACCAGCCACTCAAAGCCGTTTACCACGAGGTCAATGAAGATGACCTCTTGGTTCCACTGAGACAGCCTCTTTACTAAAAAAACAACAAGGAGTTGTGTGGCACTTTAAGACTAACAGATTTATTTTTTGCATGAGCTTCGCCTCTATTGCTAAAAGAGACAAGCTTTCGTGTTGCACAGAACTTGTCTTGGGGTTTGTGCTCAGCCATGACTGAAAGGGAAATACTTTGGGGAGAGTTCATGTGAGAAATGACATTGATGGGCCAATAAAAGAGCTGGAACAATTGATCCTTGGATAAGACCATTAACAGACAGATAGATAGATACTCTTCTTAAATGTTTTTCTTCCCAGCAGCTTCCATTCGTCCCATTGTCTCCCTCTTACAGTGTTTCTGTAGCTTCTCTCCATTTTAAATTTCTTCCCAGTGGCCTGTCCCCCTGCCTGGCTGGAGGATGGGAGCTGAAGAAGCTGCAGCCCTGGGTGGGGTGGTTGTGACTGGAGTGAGAGTGCTGTTGTGGGGGCATATTTTTTAAATTAGATTTGTGGTGTAATCTGATTTGGAGCAGACAGATGGGGCCGTGATTACCTGCACCTTCTAATGTGCGTCTCGGGGAGTCCTCGCCGGACGCCTGTACCTTCCTTCCAGGCGTATGGATTTCATTTAGCTACGCCTCAACTGGTTTCTCAGTGGCTCGCCATGGGCCTTCTCATGGAGGTTGAGCCCAGCCATGGCATTTCCCTGTGCCGAGGCTGCCACCAGCTCCCGTCTTCATCAATCAAAAGGCATCATGGCATGCCTTTGAAGGTGTCAGCTGGAATGGGGGCAGTGTACTAAACAGTCACTACAGGAATTGGTTGTCACTATATGGTGCTGGCCAGCTCTTAGGCCAGACCAATGGCTAGGGTTTTAACTCTGGGCTCAGAATATGGGGGTTCATTTCCCTGATCCATCACAGACATCCTATGTGACCTTGGGTAAGTCACTTAGCCTCTCTGTGCCTCAGTTTCTCCACTGTACAATGAGAATAGTAGCCTGGCCCTGCCACACAGGAGGGATGACGGTAAGTCTGTTAACAGCTGTGAGGTGCTTAGAAACTTCAGGGGTGGGAGCCCGACAAGCATTTTACCTACATAGACAGCCTGACTGCAGAGCCCGGAGTCCTGGGTTCTATTCCTGCCTCTCGCTAACTTTGTCTCTTTTCAGGGAAGATTGAGGATACTTTCCTGATCTCAGCAAGGTAGAACAGCAAAGGAAGGGCAAACAAGAAGCCACCATGAACAAATGCACACAATCCCCGAATTCAGTTCTAGTCCTGGCTCTGCCACTGATATGGGCAGCTTATGTCCCCTCCCGGTGCCTTAGTTTCCCCATCTACTCTTGTCTCTTTCAAGCATGATCTACAGCAGTGGTTTAGTACTGGGTCACAGACACTCAGGCACTGGGCTTTGGCATCCCATGTTGCCACCACAGAAAGACGAGAATAAATGGCTCAAAGATATAATTGTTGGGTCCCAGGAATAAATGATTTTTTTTTGCAACTGGGTCCCAAGAAAAAAAGTTTGAAAACCAGTGAGCTACAAAATGGCTTCATGACTTTTCCCTTCTTCCCCAAACTGGTACCTCACCTTGCACTAGCTGGTGGGTAGCTCTGTTCATGACAGCTGGTTGAACTGAGTTCTGTTGGACAATGGTGAGTCAGCTCAGTCCTGCTGTTCTGCGGGAAGGTCTCTGCTTTGTCATCGTTCCTGGTGGAATGTCTTTGTCCGGATCACATCAAAGCCTGCCATTTCAACCAGAACCCATTTAGCTTCCGTTTTACGACCAAAGTACTAGATCTTTAATATAAAACAGCACCGCGCATCTCTCCAACCCTAGCTGGCTGAGACACACCGAGGAAGCCCTCATAAGGTTTCCAAGGCAATTTTGAAATTTCCACTTTGGGCCCAGCAGGGTTCTTGCCTTGTCAGACTTTGCTGCTGCAGAAGGGCATGCTGAGCTTCGAGAAACTCTGTTACAAATCCTCTGTGGGTTTCCTGGACCCTTGTGGGACTTGGTTCCCTTCCCAGGAATGGCCTGTTTCTATTGGCCTGGGCTGATGTCCTGGGTCCAGGCACTCATCACAAGGATTCATGGCTGAAATGCTGACCTGAGAGCAGTGTGATTGCCACTTTCTCACCCTTGGGTAGCTGAGTCAGTGCTTGGTGATTGTGCCAAGATGAGAACCAGTCTTCCTGGGTCCCCAACAATTGTTCTAACTCTCCCATGAGTCTGGAACAGAGCCTGCTTCTCAGCTTTCCCACTTCTAACACATAAGACCCATGCCCCTGCAAAAGCTGGAGCTAGAACTCGCCCTTGCCTGCTCTGACCACTAGCCCACACAGCCACCTAACCAGCAATGATACCAGGGATCCTGCCTCCCCATCCCTGGCTTTTGCTATTTGACCACACCCCTGCCAGGAGCCAGGCACAGACCCCAGGGCCCCTGGGAAATCTAGAAAATCTAATCTAAGACAGCCAGAGGGTGCCCCCCTGGCCCCTCCATTCCCCAGGGTATCACCCCAAGACCACCACCCCCCTTAGGGGAATGAAGATCTGACAGATCTTCTTGCCGGCACACGCTCTTCCCCTTCAAAGGGGAAAATAAAATAAACTATGGAATCATTTCCATGTGTGGGCTACAGGCTCTGCACAGGGAGAGGAATTGGGGGGGGGCACTGGTTGGACAATCTCTGTGAGTTCAGGGTAGCGGGGCTGAGGGGAAGCGCTGAAGCTGTGGTGAGTCTGACAAGTTATGCCTGGCCCTGGGACCAGGGGAGCTTGCCACAGAGAGAAAAAAGGGAAAGGAAAACAGAAAGTGCAGTGCAAACTCAGGGGGGAGCCTATGGGGGCTGCAAATTCTGTGATGGGGGAAGGGTCTTACAGGGTGTGCAAGGGCTGTGAGGTTCAAAGGAGGCTGCAGGATGTGTGGGGGACTGTAGGGTTTGCAGGGGGTTGCGGGATCAATGGGGCTGCAAGATCACTGGGGGAGCTGCAGAATCTATTGGGCGCTTCATGATCTGGGGAAGCTGCCATGTTTGCAGGGGGACAGTAGGGTTTGCAGGGGCAGTGGGATCTAGTGGGAGAGGGTCTGATATGTGGGGCAGGAGAGAGGCTTGGGTTGCACCTCTTTCCTTTCAGCAAAGCCCAGTTTCAGAGCTGCCATGTGGTCCCAGGAAGCAGGAGTGACTGTGTAGCCAGAATGCCCCAACTCAGCCAAACTTAGGGGAATTTGAATCCAGGTCTCCCTCATCACTCGGGGGTCTCACTGCTTTTTCAAAAGGTCTCGGGTCTGTCCCTCCAGCTGCAGAACAGCAAAAAGGGGTGAAATCTCCCAAGTTTTAATGGACCAGGGAGCTTGTTTCCCACCAGCTCCATTAATGAGTGTTTCCCTGCTGTGCAGAGGAGACACCTCGCCTCCATAGCTGTGCCATGGCGGAAACGTTGGCACTCCATGAATACCACTTCAGATACCCCCAAAAGAGCTTCCCCACAACAGTGCCCCGGCAGGACTCTAGTGCTGCAAGCTTGCCTCTGGTAGCGTCTTGAGCTAGACCCCTTGTGCTCTTCCCTCTTCCTCCGTAAATAGACCACACTCTGCTCCAGTGGTTCCCCTTTGCTTTCCAGCGTGGGAGGAAAGCTGGCCTTGTCTCTGACCCACCTCTCTCAGGGCCCAAAGGCCGCTTTGCCTTCCCAGGGATCCTTTTGACTTACCGCCCACTAAACCACAGGCCAGGAATGGTGACGGCAGCGATTTCCCTTTCCCCAGGCACCAGCATGCCCCCCTCATTACAGGGGTGCCATCCCCAGAATGAGCCCCACTGGGATCAAACCGCTCCGTGGTCTGAACTTCTACCAGCATCTGACTGCGGGGGAGCCATTCAGCCTCAGCTCGCCCCTTCCCACTCCATCCCCCTGCTGCTAATTGAGATTAACAGCACCCCCCATCCTTATCCTGCATCCTCCATCCCTCTCCCCGGCCCCCCATCCCGCCAGGGCCGCTTCCGAAGGCTTTGACTGCTAAACTTTCCCCTGTTATTTATAGTTTGCCAACCACCATGACTCAGACTCATTCTCTCTGCTCCCCTTTCTCTTCCCTTGCAGAATGAAGGACTTCCAGCCCCAGGTTAACTAGGATCTGCCCCCATGCTCTGTGTGAACCCTCACTGGGGGTCTAGTCCCCAAACTGGATGTATTTGCTAGCACAAGGCCCTGCCAGCAGATGGCCTGGTTCCCTCTCCAACCCCCACTCCACTAGAGCCCCCCATGGCAGACACAGCGTAGGGGCTGCCCCAGGACCAGCAGCATGCCAGGGGCTGGAGCCACACTGGAGATCAACTCCTGGGGAGGCTGATGGGGGTCCCCTCCGACCCCAGGGATGCTGCTGGGGACTTCTGGCTCTATAGCTTGAGGCACTGGTGTTTTAATCTCAGGGCTTGCCCAATGCCTGGTATATTTCTGGCCAGCGCTCATGGAAAAGGGACTATGAAGGGCTGAAGATCCTGGGGGAACATCCAGCTTGCTCTTCTTTCTTTCTTTCTTTTTTTCTTTCTTTCTTTCACAGAGCAAAGCTTGTTGCTCCCTCCCCCCATCACCCCGTCTCAAGCCTCGGCCCCGGATGCTTCCTTTGTGGTCAGAGGGACTGAAATAACCCACCCTTAATGGGTGTGTGGGTGCCGCACTGCGGCTCTCACTAGCTCCTCCCGAAGCCCGTCTCGCCCCTTGCCAGCTGCCACTGGGCTCCAGACGGCTCAGCGGCGAGCAGCAGAAGGGACACCACAAACATGTCGTGGGGGGGGGGGAGGAGACGTGTGAGCCACCCCTCCCTGCACCAAGGGGGCAGAGATTCATGGTTAGGCAGCCAGCATAAAGGGCCCCTTCCCAGGGAATATCACAGGCCCCTATGACTACCCCAGAAGCAGACGGGGCGGTGTATCTATGCCCTCCCTATTCCCCTTACAATCCACAGATTCCTTTAATCTCATCTCATCCGAGCTCTTCTGCCAGGTGGTGTATCTCTGCCAGTGCTGGTGTCCTGCGGATCTGCCACCCAGTGGAGGAAAAAGTGTCACAGAGTCTCGGTGTTTTCTTACTGTTGGTTTATTGATAAGATCTAGATCAGTCCTGGAGCAGAGGAGGTTACAAATGGCATGCAGGCAACCTCCCTCCTTCTGCTAGGCATCTCCCCAGCCCCCCCAAATTGGCTCTCATTCATGCATCATATGCTGAGTCATAACAGGAGAGGATTCCACATTTCTAAAACTAAACTGGGTCTTTAACAACAGAGATATTTACAGGCAGTACATTCCAGCTGTGTGCACACAGACTGGCTTCCAGGTACCATTGTTAAGCCCTTCCCTCCTGCAAGCTGGGCTCGTCCCTCCAAGTCCCATGCAGGTTGCTACAGCTCTAAGGCAGGGAGCTAAGTCTCTCGCTACTTGCCAGAGCACCTGATAAGGAGACTTCATCACAAACCATGACAGCGTTTCTTCCAAGACTGAACAGTACGAAGAAAAAGAATTTCTGTTACAGCACCACCTGGTGATTCTCAATAGAAAAATGCCCACCACCCTAATATGTGGGCCCTCCTTGCCTCTTTTCATGGGCAGATCTCCCAAAAGCCGCTCAACCTCCTCCTGGGTTCCCCCAGAAACAGTCATCCTTCCACGACAGTACTGATGGGTTCTCTGTGCCCTTACCTTTCTATTTCCAAGAGCCCAGCCTGCCTGCAGCAAGAAACTGTCTGTCTCAGAGGAGATGCACACCCTGTGATCTCTCCCAGAAGCCCTTTTACCCTGGTTTGAAAGAAAGCCAAGACTCTGGCTGCCCTTTGGGATGGGAACCAGACCTGAGCGAAAGGATGGCCCAGTGATTAGGGCAACTGCTTAGGCCATGGAAGGATCACATTCAATTGCTGGTTCCCCATGTGCTTCCTGCGTAAGCACGGGGCAAGTCACTTGGCTTCTGTGTCTCATTTCCCTAACTGTAAAATGGGCATAACAATAGCAATGCTTCCTTATCTCTCAGAGATGGGTTGAGGATAAATACATTCAAAGATCGTGAACTTTTTTTGAGATCGACTGACAAAATAGTCTTTATTACTGCCCTTAAGGCCAATCCTAAATCTGAAGCCTTCTCTTCCCTTTACAGCCACCACAGCAATGCAAGCTCAGTTCTCTTCCTTCCCCTTTCCTCTCTTCATTGGTATGCAATTGCAACAAGGTCCAATCGTGCTAGGTGCTGTACATACACATTGGGAGAGGCGGTCCCTGCCCTAAACCTCTTATCATCCAAAAAGGACAGGCAAGGAACCAACCAGCTCCATGTCAGCAATGGAGAAAGTAACAGACCCCATCTCATAGGCCAGAGCCCTCACCACTAGACCACACTGCCTTTCTGCTGGCCTATAGTCCCTCCCGCCCATTTGAGGCCAATTTAGCCTGCTTTGGCTCCGCTCCTGTTCCAAAACCTCCGGCCCAGCTGCCTCCCTTCCACTCTCTAATTAGGCAACAGAAACAGCTATATGGGTTTTTTTTTTAGCTGTCCTAGTTTCTTGGGGTTTTCTTCTTCCATGAAAATGCTAAAAATACGCTTAACAAGGATGGCTCCTCCCCCAAGACTCCTCCCCAAAAT
Organism: Podocnemis expansa; assembly: GCA_007922195.1. Taxonomy (NCBI): domain Eukaryota; kingdom Metazoa; phylum Chordata; order Testudines; family Podocnemididae; genus Podocnemis; species Podocnemis expansa. The sequence continues at coordinate 8,498,335 of ML682037.1, read as the reverse complement.
ACTTTCAGGGCCCCATGTGCGCAACAGACCGCGGGAGCGATGTTGTGTGCAGGACAGATGCCCCCTAGTGGCTGGGCACTCGGAAGAGAAGACACAAGCACTGGCTACCACGTGCTCACATGTTCTTGGCCTCAGTCATTTGAATCAACAAGCAAAAAGCTGTGTTTGTTGAGCAAAGAGGTGAAGGGTGGGATCCTAATGCCCTAGAGGTGTGCACGGTTTGTCCATTAAATAACAAGGCTTTGTACTGCATAGAGGCACCAGGCACTGCACGCACAGAATGAGAGACGCTCCAAATAAACAAAGGGTGAGAGGGAAAACCGATGCACAAGGAAGACAGGCACTTGCTCAAAGTCACCCAGCAGGACCAAGGATAACATACAAGTCCCCTTCATGCCCGGAGGCTGCCGAACCCAATAATCCTAGATGGAGACAAGCCAAGTACCATACTTATTGATAATACCATGCTAGGAGCTGTATAAACACACATTCTGTGCCCAACAGGGGGTGACAGGCTAAAATACAAGGCATAACAGTTGGATGGGCCAGGCTGGGCTGGGAGAAAGACAGGATAAGGGAAGCTTTGGGGCACTGGCACACCACCAAATCCTGTATTTCCTACAAGAAGCTGGAGTTGTTTGCGATGGGGGCAGGAACCAGCATCCTGTGAGATGAGTCTGCGCCAGCTGGGATGATTTTCAGCAAAGATCCAAGCTGCTGCGTCCAACATGGAGGGAAAGCAAATCAACCCTGCACTCTGCTGGCATCCTGCTCGGAGACCTGGAGAAGGCGGGACAGTGGGGCTGGGATCAGCCCAGATCAGCAACAGAAGGGGCTGGAATGTGAATCTGCCGCAGCTGGGGGCCCCTGCCAGCTGTGCTAGAGGCCAAAGATCAAACAGGAGGGGATCCCAATGAGGGAAGGATCCCGAAGTCTCCTTGAGTCCTGCCCTGGAACAGATTCCCTTCGAGCTGCCCACAGTGGGGAAAGTCTGGGTGACTTAAGAAGAGACGTGCAGTGGATGCACCTGTGGACCATGGGGCTCATGCACCAACCTCTATGTCGCGCCAGGACGGAGCATCCACACTGGGAAAGCAACATTGGAACAACACGCCAAGCACAGAGATTGCCCTTTGCTAGGCAGAAAACAGGTTAAGCCCTGGGAATCTCCGTCTCCTAATACTGCCTCCGGGTGAAGGAGGCAGGAGTTTGCTGAGATGGTGAGCTTGGTAAGAGGGGAAAATCAAGGTAACTACAGACCCCAGCAAGCCTGGAGAAGGCCGGGAGATGTGAGAAGCAAAGTAGCTTGTGCCTGGCACTGGACAGACACAGGTCATGGCAATCCCTGCCCCAAGAGTGGGGCTCCGTTGTGTCAGATGCTGCACAGACACACAAACCCGGCCCTGAAGTAGTCACAGTCCCAACAGCCAAAGGGTGGGAGGTGAAACAGAAGATGCCTTGCCCCAAGTCTCCCAGCGGATCAAGGGCAAAGCCACCAGACATAGAACTTGAGTGTTATCTAGCACCTAGCCGATTTTCTCTCAGAAAACTGCACAACCCTGCACACAAAGGCATCTCCGACTGAGGGAGCTTGGAGGAACAGCCAGCAATCTAAGCTGAAAAGCCCTGGGGACTGGCACCCATACAGAGGCAGCTAGGAACATGCAAAGATGCACACATTTAGCGCCCTGTGCCGACTGCCCAAGCACACAGAGAGAAGCTGGGAGGCCAGAGTGACCCACGTAGGCACATGCCGTTCATATACAGCGCCTGGGCACTGCCACCCTCCAGGCACTCCTGCGCTTCCAGCCACCAATTCACGCCCTAGGGCAGCTGGTTTTGAGGTTGCCTGGCTCACTGATCTTCTGTCGGGCTACTCAGTCTGCCCACTGGTAGCCAGGCTAGTGCCTGCTGAGCTCTGGCAAACTTCGCTGTGGAGGCAGCCTTCCTGGCCACCCCCATCCCTGCTCCCCTCTCCCCTATGGTCTAATGATCTCATTCCCAGGGCCCTTTGGCTAAAAGCGCAGGGCAGGGCACCTTTCCATCACAGTCTGTTTTTCAGGCTGTGTGGTTACCACGTGGAATGGGCAAACCCTGCCTGGCCTCCCCATGGGAACCCAGCCAGCCTAGAAGAGGCCTCGCTGGCTATAGGGACAGCTCCTACTGTCCCTTCCCCGGCACTCACTCCCCTGCTTCTGCTCCAACAGCATCATCCTGGAGGGTGCTGTGAACACAGCCGGGTTAGCAAAGGTGTTCAACAGCCATTTGGGAATTACACAGAATCTCCTCCCAGCTGTGAGCCTGGGACCAATGGTGAATCCCTGGCCTATTGAGAGCAATCAGAGGTGCCGGGTGTGGAGCTTTTTGAAAGGGTAACCCTAATTTTCAGGCATCTGTCTATCTGAAATGGGCACCAAAACCAACAGGAGCCTTTCCATTAGTTTCCCCAGCTGCTAGGATCTCGCACAGCGGGGAGTAGAGGGCTGGGCCAGCCGGCTGGGGGCACATTACCCGTTTCAATGGAGGAGCTAGGCCGGCCTCCACCACGTTGGCCCTGCCACCGCTCTGTGGCCCGGGCTTGGTTTAGATGAATCATCATTTCAAGTGAGCACACAAACCATAATTAGGTTTGGAATATAAATATGGAAAGTTACGCTAATGTTACCAACCGATATAGCTTCCCGGCTCATTATCTGCGCCCAGGCAGCTCTGCAGAGCTATTTTCTGAACAAAGAGCCTCACATTCCAGTTATTTAAATAAAGCCCAGGGAGATTTATGGGTTGTGGAGGCCTGGAGGTGTGGGGCGGGGGGAGACTCACTCTGCAAAGCCACTGTGTGTCGGGGGGGGGGGGGGGCAGTCAGAACCTCGCTCTTAGTGAGATGTACAAGCCAGCTCATCTCTCAGAAGGAGACGCCTTTTGTCCTCATGGTGCCGCAAAGAACGGGCAGCCCATGTGGGAGCAATTCTCCCCCTGTGGGAAAAGAGCCATGGTCGGGGAAGAGCAGCGTCAGGCGATTGATCCAAAAACAGTTTATCATGATGGGGTCATTGCAGGCCCAGGGGCCTATGTGGGGTGGCATCACACTACTAGAGACCTGCGCAGAGTCCATGCCCTGACAAGGCATCATAGTTGCTCATCCTGTAAGGCCAGGCCAGAGTGATATGATCTCACCTCTGTGATGGGCCATCTCATGTGGCCACTTTGTGGCATCATGGTGCCCCGTCCATCTTCAGTGACATGGTGTCAATAGCATCGTTTCTTTGTGCCATTGAGTTGGGACGTGACACGACATCAAGGTCACCATCAGGAGTGGCTCAGGCTGCAGGAAACTTTGCTCCTGACACACACGCTCATCCTTGCAGCTTCCCCACCAGATGGGGAAATTGAGTCACAGGGAGGCAATCAACCACCTGGAGTCAGCTGTGAAACTGGGACTGTGACCCAGGGCTCCCCCTCCTGTTCTCATCATGCCTGGCCAGGTTTACAGCTCTGCTTTGCACCTGCCAGCAGCCTCCCAGGTGAAATCAACTCGGTCCAGCCTGAAATTGAGGGAGGGGTCATTTGGCACAATGCCATATGCTGACAATGGTGTCCATCGACCCTGAAGTTCAATGATCCAAGGGAGCAGGTGAGGCCAAGGGGTGGAAAGAGTTGGGGACCTTCGGTGGGAGGCACTGGAGCCATGAAATCGAGACACGCTTTGGCGAAGATATTTGTGAATATCTTTCAAAACAAATGCTACACATAATCTGGCACAGACATAACCACATGAGGTTTAATTCACCCCTTTTTGGTATTTCACTGCAGGAGGGACTAAGCTACACTGGACATGGCAGCTTTATTCCAGACCAAGAGCGTGTCCATACATGGAGTTATTCCTGGATAGCTACTGAGCTTTAAATTCACACCCTAAATAAGCCAAATTAATTTTCATACATCACAAGCTCCTGTTTCAGATTCAGAGGGCCTTCAACGTAATCTGCACAGCCAGGAGACCCAATATTTAGAACCCTGCATGGATACAAATATGTGGATCCACATCCAATCTGCATCCTCTAGAAATGGTCCGTGGATATCTGTGTTGTATCCGTGGATGTAGATATAATGTGGATATCCATGGATATCTGCATAGTTGCAGGGCTCTAGCTCCGCACAGGTAAAAATATGTGGACCTGTATCCAATCTGCATCCACAAGAAATGGTCAGCGGATATCTGCATTGTATCTGTGGAAGCGCGGTTATAATGTGGATATCTGTGAATTTGCAGGGTCCTATGAATATTACCAGAGGCTAAACCACTTCTAGTTTATGTGTATGCATAATTAAACCACCTTCAACCTAGCTTGAATCAGTTTAGCATCCGTCAACCTATTACAGGCCCAAGTTAAACCAATACACCTTAGTGGAAACCAATATGAGACAGTCCATGCAATGAAAATTGTACCTCTTTCAATTAAACCAGGGCAGCTTCTGTGTTTAGATGAGCTTGGGGGGCCTTGTCTTGACTAGAAAAAAGGCTGAGTTTAGATCAGACTTAGCTAAGATGAGCTGGCTAAGCTGGAGCTAAATTCTGACATTTCCCTACCATTGGCAAAGCTCCGCACATGGTGTTTCTACTGGAACAACTTCGTCAGCTGGGAATGTGTGTGATTTTCTTACCAATACAGCGATTCCAGGACAAGCCCATGTAGGGATGTAGGTATATGGGTTTAAAGGTGCCTTACAAAAGTTTAGCTTATTTGTCTTCCTGGATGGGAACAGCTATGAGCATAGGCACATTTATACTGGTAGAACTGAATCCAAGGAAGATATGTCCCTTTAGTTATACCAGCAAAAAGCACTTCAATTTCTGTATAGGCACAAGGCCTTTAGAAAGCCAGAGCACTGCCTCAGTGGCACAGAAATTTAGTGTCTAAATTCAAAAAAAGTGAAACTTGATTGTGAAAGGACAAAACCCCGACAGGGGGTTGGTCTGGAGAGTTTCGTCTTTGTAAAGAAGTTATTGCAACGTCAAAGCTGGTAGAAGAACCATTTCCCCCTCGTCCAATCAGGCCTCAATTCAGTTGCTGGATAGATCACCTAGAAAACATGTGAATGCCCTACAGCCATACTGACGGTATGTTTATAAATAGTTCAGAAGGGGTTAATATCTGATTCTTAGCGCTATCCTAGGTACTTTATACAGCCTGCATCACCTTATTATCTGAACTCTTTAAATCTTAAATGGATTTACCCTTCAAAACTTGTGAGGAGGCAGGACAGGGTTCTTAACCCCCTTTGTATAGATGGGGAAACTGAGGCCTAGCAAGACTTGTTCCTTCTGATAGGACTTGGACTCCCAAATTGCTTAGGAACATCTGCAAAATTGTATCCTAAGGGGCTTGCCTACGGTCATACCAAAAGTCAGTGACAGAGAGACAGGTTTACTTCATCCCACGAGTGCATAACCACTGGAACAACCTTCCTCTCTGAGAGAGACATTATACATAAGTCACATGCACTACGAAGCACATCTGCAGAAGGTGCTGTACGTGATTATGATGGCCTCTCTAACAAACTGATGTAGCATTTAGCTATTAATCATTTGTTAAACTCTTGGTAAATGTCTACAGGGCTGACCCAACCACATCGGTGAACCAGGCGGTCACTTTGAGGGGCGCCAGATTAAACCGAATTGAACTGTTATATTTATTTGAAAAAATATATTATCTCTTATAAAATGTGTGGGGGGGGCAAAGTCATAGTTTGCTTAGGGTACCAAAAACCCAGCCCTGAATGTCTAACTTAAAGTATTCCAAGGTCGCCCTGGAGTAAGTGATGGCGCAAAGGGCAACAGCAGAGAATCAGCCCCAGGGCAGGTGGGTGTTGCAGCTTGGGAATGTTATTGTGCAAAGTGGCTTTGATTCACGTTGCAGAGCTGGGGGTAAATTGAACAGCATGTTCCAAAAAATGGCTGCATAGATTCTCCTGGGAAAACAGGTCTTTATTCACAGTTATTCAAGGAAAAGGGGTCTTTATTTATTTACTCAGACAAATGACAGGATATGGTTCAGATAAACTCCAATTAGAAACCAGACACCAATTTTTAACTGAGGGGGAGGGATGAGTAGCCATTTGCAGCAAGCACCCAAAGGAAGTGGTGGCTCTTTTATCACTTGAAGGCATCAAATCCAGACTGGCTGTTTTGGGGGAAGATGCTTTAGTCGAATATATATCATTAGGCTCCATATGGGGGTAGCTGAGTGAAATTCTCTGGACAGGTCAGCATAGAGGAGCGAACGGTCTCTCCTTAAAACCCAGGGATCTTTGAAATGACACAAGATTATAGCTAATTAATAATAGTAATATCTTGGTCTTATCTAGGCATTTTCTTCAGTCGATAGCAAAGCCCTCTCTCACGGAGGGCAGCATTATTATTCCCACTTTACAGATGGGTACACTGAGGCCCAGAGAGGGAACTGACTTGCCCAAGAGCACCCAGCTGTCAAATAGAGAGGTCATTCTGCAAGGGAACAGGGGGCCCCTTAACTGAGCATCGGCTGGAGCTTATTGACGTATATGCTGTGCCAATCTACACACCAAACTGGAGACAAGCGACCACCAGATCCACCAGATTCCAACACTCAGTCTGGAGGCTGCCAGCGTGTTTTTACTCTTGGGCGTGCAGGGCTATTTGGGCCCATATCGCTCTGATCAGAAATGGAAAGGAGGGTGGCTATCAGGTGGAAACTGGACTAGATGAGATGATTGGTCTGAGCTGCGAAAGCCAGGAGGGGAGATATGGGCCTTGATGGACCCACTGGGTTGCAGCACCAGGAAGTGATCAACACAAAGTGGCGATCTGAGCTGGTTTTTCCCATGGAACCCGATAATTCCACCATCCCCTTTCCCCGTCGGTACCAGGACTTCCAGCCCTGGAGTGGGACCAGTGAGGCTGGCCACGGAGGGAGAGAAAAGCCACTCGGCTCCCAGGCGCCAGGGATGGGGATGGGCAGTGAGAGGATGAGCATGGCTGGAAATTGGCCTAGGGAAAGAGAGGCTGGGGAGCAAGGCATGGTGGGGAAGGAAGAGCAGAGAATTAGAGGAAAGGAGGGAGTGAGAGTGCCCCCCCACTCCCCAAGGCAGGAAGAGATGGGGGATCCTCTAGCCTGGTGCCCCCATTCTCTGGGGAGCAAGGGTTTCTCTGTTCGGGGCATGGGCCATGGGGGACAATTAGGGGCTGACCCCCCCACTTCCACCCCCAGAGCGGCTCCGTGCCGCATTCCTCCTGCCTGGCCCCGACCCGACCGCACACTGGGAATTGCTCCCTAATTGCAGGCTCCCATCAGAGGAGGCCGGGCCAGGCTGCTGAAAGCCACATGAGAGACGGCACCAGGCTTCATGGAGGCTCCGCGGCCGCTCAGAGAGGCTGGGCCGGGCCGGCCTCCCCCCAGGCCCCCAGCCCCTCACAGACGTCATGTGGCAGCGATTCAGTTTGTGGTGGGAGCCCTCATCAAAGGCTGGGTTAGCAACACACAGGCCACAGGACTAAGACCGGCTGCACTCGCGGGGCCCCGGGCTGTGAGGAGCAGGCGTCTGCCTGGCCCCCGGCGCCCAAGGGTCCCTGGTCACAGGCACCCCCTGGGTGGGCCCAGCACAGCCGGCTCCGTATGGGGCACTTGGCCCTGAGGTCTCCTGACTCTCCCCACAGCTCTGCCAGCAGGAGGGTGGGGGATCCACCAGCCCGCAAAGCTGTTCGGGCATGGCAGGAGGAGCTGGGCCCTATGGCCCCTACAGAAAGCCAGCTGGGGCCCCATCAGTTCTTCCTTGGGGGCTGGATTCAGCAGGGTGGGAATCAGCTCCAGGAAGACTCCCCAGTACCCAAACAAGGAGTCCTGTGGCACTAAAGCCTAACTAATTTATTGCATTATTATTCGTCTGAAAAAGTGGGATTCTCTCCCACGAACACTCATGGAATAAATAAATTTGTTAGTCTGTAAGTGCCACAGGACTCTTTATTTGTTTTCCCCCGGTACCTGTATCCCCAGTGCCCCATCAGCCCCCCGGCCTCCTCCTTCATCTCCCTCTCTTGGAAAATGCTGCCCCTCCTCATCAATGGCCATGTGGTTGTGGGGGGGCCAGAGGCTGAAGACCAGAGGAGCAGAAGGAGCTGATGACAGGCCTCAAGCCAAGAAACAGCCTAGAGCTGTGAGCTGCAGCTGTGCTCCCTGCTGCTAGCACCCTGGCTCTGCCCCACTCTTGGAGGGGCACATTCAGAGGAGTGACACAGCGAGAAGCCGCGTGCAATAGGAGGTGAGGCAATGTGAAGGACACACCATACACACAGGGCACATGGGCACGCTGCGCTCACCACACTCATGACCGCATTGCACTGCCATGCACACAGACCTCGTCCTTGCACAAGCATGTGCGCACATGGCACGTGTGCATGCACCATACACGATCTCACTACATGCAGAGCCTATTCATCTGGCAAACACACACGTGCTACACATGTGCAGGATGCACACTCGCCACACACACGATAACACTGTCCTTGTGCGCATGCCACACATGCACAGACATGGCTTGCCCTGCCTCTGGGCTGGACAGAATTTAGCCCCTCTCCAGAGCAAATCCATGCAATCTGACCATGAAGCGATTCCCCATTCACTGACAATCCGGGGCTTGACACACCAATGGGCAGATCTGATCCTTGCCCAGTAAGGGGCAGACATGCATACGGGCTGGTCAGGGATCAATGGGGATTTCCCCACATATCAGAGCACCTTTGCTGGGGGGGCTGATCATCTCATTGGCATCCACCAAGCTTGAGGTGAGTGGTCCCTGTGCACCCACCCACCACCAGTAGAGGGGAGCCCTGTCTTGCTCAACATGGCTTGGCTAATATTGGAGTGGGACAGGATCTAGATTTCCTGGGTCAGGGCACGTCGAGGGTTAAAAACCAATGCCCCCAGCTAGCTCTGGCCTTTCCTGACCTGCAGCCTGGCCTGATCTGTGGGCTCCCAGCCCAGAGCGCAAGGGGAGCCTCCTCACCCCCCACATCATGGATGCAGCAAGGCCTGCTGGCCGCTCAGGAGTGCCCCAACTGGCAGAGTTGCTGGATCCAGCCCAGGCTGTGTGGGCAGGCGAACCAAAGCATGGGGGATGAACTGGGGGGGTCAGCCCCAAGTTTCTTTCCCTGCCCCCTGCAATTGCAGCTGGGGACAGGCTTCCCCTTTCCTTCAAGCTGAGTCCTAGCTATTGTTCAGGGCCGCCGTGAACGGCTGCCCCATTGCACCCCAGAGGTGGCTGCAGTGACCTGGATGGAGGCTCTGGGTATTCCTAAGGCCTCGTCCCCCCCCCATCACTTCCCTTCAACAGAAAGCAGACCTAGCATTGGGCATCTGTATTGGAGGGGACGTGAGCATGTATGGGCTCTGGGGGCTAGGGGCGTGCTGCACTGGTTGCATGCAGGTCCAGTTGTGCGCTGGTGGCAGCTGTGTTGGCATCCTGTTGCTTCTGCAGGATTGCGAGGAGGTTGGGGGGAGCGTTGCACAATCCGTCGTCTGGTCTGGGGGCCTGTGTGTATGTTGCACATGTTGTGGGATATGGGTATGTTGTGGCGTGAGTCTCTGTGTGATGCAGAGGTGGCTCTAGCTTGCACGGGGTGTCATGCGAAGGTCATGGTGTGTCGTGTGTGTGGCAGAGGGAGCAGAAAGAGGGGTGGAAGTGTGTGTGGTCTAGGGGTATGGCGTGTTGTGCATTGTGGTGTCTGATGCAGGGGTGCAATGCCAGGGTGGTGGTGTCTGTGTGTGTGAAGCGGGGTTTGCGTGTGGGATGGTGCTGCGGGGGTTGTGAGGTGTTGTGTATTGTGGGGTTTGTGCAGCATGCGTTGTGGGGTTTGGGTGATGCGGCGTTAGAATATGTTGCGTGGCGTGCGTGCGGTGCAGGAGTTGTGGGGGTGTTTGTGTGGGAAGTGTGTTGCAGGGGTTGCGGCATGTTGGTGATGCTGGGCTGTGTGTGCAGTGGGTGTGTGATGCTCCAGGTGCAGGGTGTGACGTTGGGGTGAGGCTATGGAGTATCCAGTGTGTGCTGAAAGGGGTGTGGCATGGGGTGTGCATGACGTGTGTCATGACGGAGTTGTTGGGTGGCTATGTATGTTGCAGAGGATCTGTGGAGGGTGCTCTGGGGGTGCAAAGCAGAGTCAGGGGGTGCACAGGCACTGTGCTGTGTTGTGGGGTGGCGATGAAGGGGTGCATGTTGTGTTGTTCTGTGTTGTGCGGGGTGGTGACACAGCCATTCGGGGGGGTGTTATTTCCCCACGCAGGGCGGGAGCGGTTCCTGGCACAGTTAGGAGCTGCATTTCTGTGGTTCCCAACCGCCGTGGCAGAGAGCCCCGTGGGCAGCCTGGCGGCGCTCGCTCTGCCCGCTGCTATTCTAGTGTGGCCGGCCCCATCGGCCTGGGCGGTGCAGATCCGGGGCAGTGACCCGCTGCCCCCCAGGCTCCAATGCCCCTGGGCCAAACCCCTCTCCCTTGGCAGCCAGTGGCAGCCAGACTCTCACCGGCACTCTTGGGTGGTGAGCTACGCACCCAGCACTCTGCAGCTCTTGGGGAGCAATGGACATGGCCCCCCCACTGCAATGGGCATGGCTGCAGGGAAGCTCAAAGTGATGAGGTCCCATGTGGGCACTGCCAAGGCACTGCTGGAGGGAAGCTCACAGCAGACTGCTGTACTCCATCTCTGCTGGGATCAGATAGGCATTTGCTGGGCCTGCTCTGACAGGGGGGAACCAGGCAGCCCATGACAAGTAGCAGATGAGACGCAGGGAGGGGGCAGAGATAAAAACCCAGCTTGTCCCGATCCCTGCTGACCCTGACTTGCTTTCCAGACAGCATGTATGGGGCCGTTAGACTGAACCCCCCGCTGACATGCCACCACCTCTGGGGTGGGGTGCAGCCGCTGTTTCACGCTAGCTGATGCAAGCTCTTTGGGCAGATGACAAAGGCTCCAGGGCAGAGTTCTCCCTTTCCTGCGCAGCGTTGGGCCAATGGGGTCCTGTTCAGAAGGGCACTCAGGGAGCAGCCGCCCTGCCCTGTGGCCTTTTCCCGTGTAGAGACTTTATCATATTGACACTGAGTGGCCCCAACCAAGATGGGGCCCAAGTGTGCTAGGTGCTGTACGCATACAGACCGTCCGTGCCACGGCTAGCTCAGAGCTGATCTGGCAATGCGTGGGAGGGCACGTGCCTTGTGCAGGGTCAGCTCCAGGAACAGAACCAGGACCCTGAACCCCCATTAGTTCTGTTACAGGACCCTGCCCCTAGCTTTCCGTGGAGACTCATCCCCCAGCGACGGCCTTTTTCCCCCTGGTTCACCAGGGCCGTGAGCACTACTGGGCACCTGAGGAAGTTGGGGAGATCTCTGCTGAGGTAGGGAGGTTTGGGCCAGTGGCGCGGGGCCAAGGCCACAGGTGGGTAATGGGTGTTTCTCTAGGTTCATGGGTAGTGTACAGGCCGTGAGACGCCTCTCACTGTGGCTTTGTGCCCTCAGGGCTATCAGTCAGGACAGGTCTCTCTGTTATTTCCTTGGCATCGAAGGCTACAACTCCACTACAGGGCACGGTGCTGATTCCAGTGTCAAAAACCCTGAGTGGTTTGGGAAGCAACTGCCTGAGAGCAGCGTCTCACCCCCACAAGCTGCCACTGGTCCCCCTAGACAAACAGGCCATGGACTGCGGGCTGGGTCCATGCCTGGCACAGAGGACCCGCAGCACTGAAGGGGACTCTCTGGGCATGATCAGAGCTGCAGTCTAGCTGGTGCAAAAGGGCCATTCAGCAAACTGGACACCAGGCTCCCTCCTGCTGGCCTGACACCACGTTATACCATTAATGGAGCTTATCCCGGTTAGCACCAGTGTAAGATCTGAGCACTGAGTCCAGCTCAGGACAGGCAGCTGCTGAGATGAATGGCACACCCGGGGGATGAGTGGTGCTGGCTCTCTAGCAGTACCCACAGCCTCAGATCGTGGGCCCTGCTCTGGCTGTGCATAGTGGCCTGACTCATCTTCCACACTCCCTGGTTCTCTTCTGGCAGGTGGGCGCTAGGAGCTGGCCAGCTACTTGAGAAGGCCCGTGCCAACCCGAGTTTGCTCTTGCTCAATGACCTTTTTAGCCCACTAGCTTTCATCATGACACCCATGCTGGTCGAGCTAGAGTCCCTGTGGTGGGAAGACTGGTGCTTCAATTCACCCACTAATCAGTTCTGCGTCACAGGCCCTCTTCCTCACCCACCTGGCTTTGACCTGTCACATTGTCTGTGGGTTCTTCTTATCTGATGCTGGACAGGGCCAGCTCTGTGCAGGCATCCAGCATGCTATAGTCTTTGAGACAAGCCATGTTATTGCTGCGGTGCAGATCAGAGCACAATATACAGTGCCGAGGAGTGCCCGCTAACCAAGTGCTGCAGAACGCTATTGGTCAGCTTGGCAACGGCGCAAACACTGAACAAACAGTGCCCTGAAGTCTCCCTTAATGCTAGAGCACTGCCCTGGCCTGCAGCTGGTGGGGTTGTAAGAGCTCCCCCCCGCCCCATACTAACACCAACTGACAGTGATGCCGCCGTGTGAAAGGGTCTCAGTGTGAATGAGAATCAGTCTTTGTACCACGCAGTCTCAGGGCACTGCCTGGCATCCATCCCAAGAGAGAGCAGGGGATTTGCCTGCATTTCTCTTCCTCCCTGATGTCAAGGGGTCTTGCTCTGGGTTTGGTATGATCAGTGCTGTGATTGCTACACATGTACATATAGCTCAGATCCAAACTGACTCCAGTTAATAAGCAGTAGAGTTGGCAGCTGCTTAAGCATGTCTCCCAGGTCCAAGGCTAAGATTAGGGGCAACGTGCTTCAATCCCACCTAGGACAGTAGAGATACAAATATGACCCAAGGCTGGGAGGGCTTGGAGTGAGCACAAGGCCAAGGAAGCACTGAACCGCCCAGAGCTTGGCTCCAGGGGGGCTGCCAGCTCCCCCAGCCTCATCCGTCCCATGCTTGGCTTGGGAACAGCAGCCAAACCCACTCCCGGCCTCCTCCTCTATCGGTTGTCGCTGCTCTTGTGCTGACGCCGGAGACTCGGCTTTTTCCAGCAATGTGGTCCCCCAGCGAGCGGGGAAGGCCAGGGTTCCCAGGCCGCAGGCTGACAGTGGCGTGTGGCACATGGGGCTCCAGGGCAGGCCAGGCCCTGGCCGCGCCCCTTGCTCCTGTAACAATTTCCGATTGAGTAAATCCACCAAGAGCAGCCACTTCCTGGAACGTTCTCCTGTATCCGAAACCACAGGAGAGGGACCCCGTCGCCAAAGGGAGCGAGAACGTGATCGAACCCAGATGGGGACTGGAGTGGGGAGAAGCGAGATAGATACACAGCCACACTCCCAAAGACAGGCACATGTACACCACCCCATCACAGGCACACACAAATGCACACACACAAACAAAGACATCCACGTGCAGACACCCCCACATGTGCAGAGCCAGACGCTCACACACACATTGACACATTCTTCTTTTCCAACTCACACACACATACAGAGTCTCTCTCATACATTCACATGTAGTCGTGCAAAAGGCCAGTCATCCGACAGGCCTATATCATTTGTGTTTCTCTCTACAGACGAGTGTGTTTTAGGTTTTCCTCTTGTTGGGGCTGTAAGGGGGCCTGGCGGGTGGCAGAAAGAGAGGTCAGATGGCAAAACCAGCCTTGTTAATTTTACTCCCAGGGTCTGATTCTGCTCTCACACAGTATAACCACGGTTGCGATCCTTGGCTCCATTAAAGTCACTGGCAAATCTTCCACAGACTTCACTAGAGCCAGGATTTCACCTTCAGCTTGGTGTGACTCTGAAAACAGACACAAACGCACACACAGAGGACATGCACACACTTATGGGGCACACGCAGAGTCAGTTTCACTTTCCATTTCCCCTGCACTTGACCAGGCCAATCTGAAACAGAGGAAAGAGAATTCCTTGCTTTGGACTGGCTCCTCCAGCCCATCAAGAGGATTCGTTGTACCCCAAGAAATTCACGTTTGTCTGGTTCTGTGCTTCGCAGCACTGTGAACAGCTGGTCAAGAAGGCAGAAAGCCCAGACGGCTGGTCTTTATGCAATAGGCCCTTCTGATTCATGTCCAGATGGGACTTCCCAATCTTTCCTGTGCCATGTGGAGTTTGCTGCAACAACAGGGCTATAACTCAGACACCCTTTTTCTGCTACATGGGCTTCTTCCTCCTGCGCCAGTAGAGAATCTCCCTTAGGTGTTGGTAATGTGGAGCCTATGGCACACAGTTGCACAGCTCTGTCTCTGGTGACTAGAGGGGTGAGGTGGGAGTCAGGACTCCTGGGTTTTATCTGCGCTTCCGTCAGTGTTTTTCTTCACTGCCAAGCCCATATGGTATGGGGGTGATTCTACCGAACTGTCAGGGGCCTGCCTGAGGCTCGAGTAGTCTTTTAGTTTGGGCTGCTCATGCCCTGCCACTCCCTTGGGCCGCAGAGCTGCAAACTGTGCAGGCCCTCATGGTCTCAGAGAGGCCCTGAGCAGCAGGATAGCTCACCACAGTGCTATCCCCGATGAGGCTATGGAGCAATAGTATAGCGGCCCCTGGGGACTGCTCTCTGGATCCATACTGGCCATGGCTACAGTGAAGGAATCAGCCAGGTTCCCCTTGGATGGAGGCTGCTCTACTTAGCTCCTGCAACCCATACTGGCCCAGCGGGGGGCTGCTGTGGGTGGTCTGCAGGCCACTCAGACCTCAGGCTGTGATAGCGCCGACTCCCTGATCTCCAGCAAAACCATTCCAGCTGCAACAGAGCAGGGCATCAATTCTGTTGTGAGGTCGTTGAGACTCCCCCATCCTCAAGGGCTTGAGGAGGGACATGTGCCAGGCTGCTCCCTTGGGGAGGTCTAAACCACAAAGGCTCTTTTTCCGCTCTTGTGGGGGACTGCAAAAGAGCACCCAAGGACTACAGCGTGGGTCAGCAGGGGATGCCCACCCTCTGAGTCAGTCCCCTGCTAACGCCCCAGCATGGTGCTATGGGGTGCTGCATGGTACGGCGAGGGGTGCGTGATTCACTACTAGGAGGCTGTCTCCTCTCTGATGAGTAGCATCGGACAGGAAATGAGAAAGTATCATGCGTCCAGCCGAAAGGGCAAGGAGAGTTTTGAGAGGCACAGATTAGCCCTAGGTGAATTTTGCCAGAACTTTTGGCCTTGTGCCTTGCCCATTAAAGATCCATCAACTCTGCTGGCTAGAATCAGGGTGCAAGGCCAAAAGTCCTGGCAAAATTATTCACACGGAGCCAATTTCTGCTTCCTGAAACCCTCCTTAGCCTTTCGGCTGGATGCACGAGCCTTTCTCATGTTCCCTCCGACGCTGCTGAGGACTGGGAGCTGTTAAACAGCTTATCTCCTTCATGTTCCACCCCAGCGGCAGCTGCACTGGAGAAATGGACATTATATTTTATTGTTGAGGTAGCAGCCAGAAGCCCTACATCAAAAGAGGGCCCACTGGGCTAGGGGCCCTGCGTCTCATCCCCTCACCCCTGCCACACACAGAGAGCTGAGCCCAGGGTGTCTCTCATATTCCTCCTTTGGAATCACTTTTTCCACTTTGGGGGCAGCTCTGTGCCGACTGGCTGCTGGTTGGTTGGGTCTCTTCCTGGCCATTGGCTTCCCCCAGTTCCGCCAGGCTGGGACCTGGCTCAGGGCAGGCATTTCTGCCATTTTTCCACAGTGACACAGCCCCACATTGCTGGTGTATTTTTAAGGTCTTCTCTGCTTCCTCAGCAAGCCTCAGCCCCTCATGCCACGCACAGCATGCAGCCTCACAACACTTGGGACTAGCCAGCACGTTAGCTTAGAGGAGGGAGCAGGGACAAGCAACGAGTTTTGCAGTGTAACATATCACTGCAGCACTCCCTGTCCGACTGGAGCAGCAAACTCTTGTGTCCTCTCACCAGTCACTTCGCTTGAAAGCTGCACCATCATCTAGGCTTTTCCAAAGGCTTCAGATTGAGGGCCCTAACAAGTAGCCCAATGCAGGCACAAGAGCAGCTGAGCCTGCCTGGATCCCACTTCATGTCCCTTCTTCACTCTAATGGCTCCCTCCCTGACTTTCCCCACCCCAGTGCAAGATCCTTCTCCTCTGCTGCTCTTCCCTCTCAGGATCCACCTCTCTGAATTCCCCTTTCTCCTCAGCTCCCATCCTAGCATGCATCTCTGTGGCTCCTTCTGCCATAGCATCAGCCTTTACCCTGCGGCCATGTTACTGAATGCTGGAGAAGGCTCTGTGAAAGGGTAATACTGGACTTGGAGATCTGACCCCCAAGAGCTCTTTGGACTTGGTTCTTGTTCTTGAGGCAGCTACAGGTTAGGAAACCTCCAGGAGGAAAAGACAGACATGAATGGTTCCCAACAGAAATAATCTATTTGGATGGTACTTCTAGGATTCCTATAGCTGGGGTGGCTATGTTTTGGTGGTCATTAGTGGCCAGGCTTGGTAGTTAGGCCTCTTGGGTTCTAGTCTACTCCTGACTCACTGTGTGACCTTGGCTGAGACACAGTTTTTCCCTGTGCCTCAGTTTCCCCATTAAGAAAGGGACCTGGATTTTGTGAAGGAAGGAGTGTTAATTATTTATTAATGTCCCACAAATACATTTGTGATATGATTAGATTGAGCGAATAGATTTGCAGTGGCAGAAGTCAGCAGATGGGCAAAACAACCAAGGAAACCTGTGGCACTGAAAGACTAACAAATTTATTAATCGCATGAGCTTTCGTGGGAGAAAATCCCACTTTGTCAGACGCTTTGAAGATGGGGGAGCTTTCAGATGGGCAAAGAATGTGGCTTTGCAGGTGTCGTACACTGGGTGGCAGCAGTGGCCTGTTTTCTATCAGCTGCTGCATCAGTGGAAACCTTTTTCTCTGCAACTTCCTTCTCCCTTGCCTGAGTCACATAGAAAAGATTCCTTGTTTGCTAAGCAGAAACTCGAAATCCAGGCCAACTGCCAAGTGCTGTACAACTCTCACAAGGGTCTTTTCAACTACCAGTTCCCTCTCTCCACCTGCAGGTGTCACTTCAGCCACAGCATGGAAACTTTCTCCCATCTTATTGTCAAGAGAACCCTCTGGAGACTGATTTGTTTGCAACATCAGGAAAAAAGAGTTCTCGCTTTGTTTAAACCCACAAATACAAACAGGACCTTGGTGTTCTCCCCTGCGGTGACCCACTCACTCAAATTAACCTGCATTCGGAGCATGGTCTAGCCCAGACTCATCTTCCGTGATTGACTGACCTTTCCAGCAAATTTGGGCTGCATTTCAAGCCAGCCTGAGGCCCTAGGGCATTTGATCAAGTCCTGGCCTGTATTTCAGTGGACCATAGAGGGGCTACATTCCTGGATGGGCCTGGCTCTTGATTTGCTGGAAAACATATTCCAGAGAACATTAATGTCTTCTTTACAGGTGTTTATACTGTGCTCATCGTGGCAGTGTGTGAGCGCTTTCTAATGTGGCTTTAAACAACGGGACTGACATCTGTCCTGTTCCCTTTAATCTAACCGGCCTATATAACAACAGCGTATGTGGTGACAGGCTGGCAACCTGAGCACAAACCCAGTGGCTTTAATTGTCATCATCCAGCTCTTATATACCACTTTCTATCCACATATCTCTTATTAAAGAGGTCAGCATTATTATGGGTTGGGTTAAATGATATTAGACAGGTGGATGTGGCAACTGCCCTGCATCAGGGAAAAGGGTAAAAAACAATTATGTTCCTTTATGGAACCAGCAAGGAGTCTAGTGGCATCTTTAAAGACTCGCAAATGTATTTATCTCATGAGCTTTTGTGGGAGAAAATCCCACATTGTCAGATGCTTGAAGTAGGATGTTCATGATCTGCTCAGTTCTTGGCCTGCCTGCTGCTATAGCATCTATAGGGCAGATACACTTTCAGGGGCATGAATTTTTCACACCTCTGAGCAATGTAGTTAGGTCAACCTAAGTTTTAGATGTAGAGCAGATCCTAGTATAGATCAGTTTAATGCTTTGAAAACATGGTTAGTGGATCTCCCGGCTTCTTCCTACCTAGTTCTGCCCTAGTTAGTCCCCACCCAAGTTTCAGGCCACTGTGAGGAGTCACTTGCTTCAAACACCCCAGACTGGTACAGGCCTGAGAAAGAGGAAGCGAAACTGACCTGAAAGGCTGGCGGAAATTAAACTGACTAGCTGTTTTTTGCCCTCTCAGAGTAGCTGAAGTGCAAATAATCTTTGAGTTGCAATAATCTATTATTACAATACCCGATTCACATCTATCTATCTATCTATCTATCTATCTATCTATCTATCTATCTATCTATCACAAAAGTTAAAACCTATGGATGAATCTGATATTTAACTTAACTTGCTAACTTGTAGCAACTACAAACTGCCTTATCTTCCTAGGGCTTTATCTTGCCTTACGATACCTTTTCTTCCCCCATAAAGACATGGCCTTAAAGGGTTTGTCTACCGAAAAAGTTATTCCACCATATGACAAACTGTGAATTTTAAGTGGCATAATTATACTAACATAACTGCCCTTTCAGACAGTCTTATTCCAGTATAAGGCCATGTCTACATTACAAAGTTATGTCAACCTAACTTATGTCAATGTACAATGTCAGAGACGAAGTGGGATTTTCTCCCATGAAAGGTCATGCAAAAAATAAATTTGTTAATCTTTAAGTGCCACATGACCCCTTGCTGAAACATTTGATAATGGGCTCTTCAATCTATCAGACCATGGCCTAAAAAGATCTGATAGCTGGAAGCTGAAACAAAACAAATTCATATGGAATAAAGACATGAGTTTTATAAATACATTTAAATAAATGTGTTAGTCTTTAAAATTGCCAAGAGACTCCTTGTTTATTTTACTGAACTAGACTAACACGGTGACCCCTGTGGAAGTTTTTAAGAGTGAGTGTAATTAACCAATGGAACAATTTACCAAGGCTTGTACATGCTCTCCACTGGCAAATTTTTAGTCAAGACTGGACGTTTTTGTAAAAGATCATCTCTAGAAAGTATTTTGCTGAAGTTCTATAATGCATGATCATAATGGTCCCTTCTCGCCGTGGCATCTATCTTCTCTCAAAAATCTTGCAACCTGTACAGATTGTTCAAGGATTATGTATCTATTGATCCCCCCACCTCCAGCCCTCCTGGCCTGGTCCAAGGTCTACAGAAATTATTACCACTGAAGACCATTATGTTAAACAATAGCTTGTGTTGTGCAACAGGTTACTTAAGGATACAGATAAGAACCTGACAGCTTGTCAGGTTGGAGATGGGATAAACCTTTTGAACAGGATTTCCAGCAGTGACATGTGATTCGGAGAGGGGAGAATGGCTTTTAGCGGGGTGCATCCTAAAGGGACTGAGTCTCGGAAAAACAGGCCCCTTTTAGGAGACCCAAGTTGGGCCCCCAAAATCATTTGTCACTGGCTTCCCTCTCAAGGCTGTCCACTGAGATTTAGTCCTGCTCTAGAAAGACTGAAGGTTGTTCCCAGCTGAAGATTTCCAGGTGGCTTTTGAGAAAGGAATTTGCACACATGGGGCAGAGGAGAGAGACTCTTAGGTTCCTAATGGCACGGTATCCATCCTGCATTAGCCACCAGCACATGATTGCTAAATAGCTCTCTCTCCACAGATCTCAGCAGACAGGCCAAGAACTGAGCAGACCATGGAGACTGGAGGCCGTTAGGGCAGGGGGAAACTCCGTGACAGGAGGAGGCATATGTCTGGCTGTGGGAAGGAAGTTTGTGGGACATCTGCCCAGCCTGCATTGAATCAGATGCCTTTATTCTCCAATCTGGCACGTTTTTCAGCAGGGCTAAATTCATTTTAAAAACATAAGGCAGATTGGTCCCGTCCCCCCCTTGTTAAATACTGGCTTGAAGAACTGGTCCGAAGGAGGATACAGTCTTTGGCGCCATTGTACTCTCGGCATGTGAACTATAAATTAAGAATCTCTGTTTTGGTCACGACTCGGGACTGTCTCTATCTATCTAGCAGAGGCCAGGCGCCGCCATCGATTCCACCTCTAGGGAGTGTCAGATGGGAGATCTAGGATGCTCTAGCTTTTGAAGTGCACATCTGATCCTGAGATAAGGCCAAAGTGGGCTGTGGCAGGAGGGAGATGAAATAGACAACTAAAGATCAAAGGCTGGAGAGATAGCTGCCTAAAATCCGGAGAAGCTCAAAGAAGGGCCAGGGGGATGTCTTCTTTGGTTTGAAGGCGCAATGGAAAACCTATTCAAACCCACTCAGAACTGACACAGGATTCTAGAGGAGAACTGAAAAGTTTAAGAGACAAACTCTCTGGAGAAGATCAGGTTTCTCATTTGCACCCTCCCCAGAAGCGGGCCTCTTTTTTCAGCCCCCATGAACTGCTGCTATGATTTTTCAATGCAGTCACCTCTAGCATCCCCAAACCAAACAGGTGCCCCATAATGCTCGCTGCCCCAAAGAGTTCATGGTCTATGGAAGCAAGACAGGTAAAGAGTGGGAGGTGGGGATATGAGTTGTCCTTGGCCACAGGCAAACCAAGATCTCCCACGCAAGGGCATATTCCACCTGAGGACACTGCCTCTCAGTGTTTAATTCAAATCATCATGACTCCCTTGAGTCCATTTCAGCATCTAGCTGCTTGAGCTGTTGGTGCAGCTAGGTACTTAGATGCTAAATAGCCTAATCTGTGGATGCACTTGCAGTGATTTTTGCCTGCATTTTAAAGGTGCTGAAGGAGAGGCCGGTGCAGGTGATGCGACATTCACAGAAGCCCACTTGTAAAGTGGTGAATGGCCCCGTAGCTGCAAGGTAGTCTAGGAGAGAGTCTTATGCTTAGATCACTGGTTGGAATCCAGAAAAATGACTTTGACCTGCTGACAGGAGTCTGGTGGCTAGTGTGATATGAGTGCGTGGGGCTCAGATCACTTCCTCGTATCTGCAGAGAGGCCCAGGGGTGTATATCCCAGCGAGACTGTCTCCCCATAACAGGCTAAGGTGCATCACCTCTGGTTAGATGGTGTGAGGGGCTGTTGAAGGTGGGGAGTCCCCCAAGCTGAGCGAGCTGTGTGGCTGGAGGGATGTCTTCAGGGCTTTCAGTACTGAATCTGCTACTTTTCATAAGCATGACACACCCAGTTCTTGCTTCCCAGTTCTCAAATTGGGCCTAGTGGTCTGTGTCTACACTAGCAAATTAGTCCCTAGCAACACTAAGCGTTCTTAATTTCTTAGTTTGGACTAGGGAAAACTTAGTCCAAACTAGTTAGTACAAAGGGTTAGTTTGGACTAGCTGCCTCAGTTCGAATTTTAGTTAAGTATGGGCAAGACCCAAACTAAAGCTTAGTTTGAACTTAAGTTTGAAGTAAGCCATTAGTTCGAACTAAGCACATGTTCTAGTTCGAGCTAAGCACTAGTTTGAATGCCAATGCACAGTTAGTTTGAACTAACCTCAAACTTCTTAGTTTGGACTAAGACACCCAAAGTAAGTGTGGCTAGTGTAGACATAGCTGTAGTGTCTAGACCTGCTGGCCAGGTGGGCTGATACTAAGTCTTAGGGTTCTAGTCCCATTCTGGGGTGTGGAATCTAGGGTTTGTTGAGTGGGTTGGTGATCAGGGCTCCAGGGTTTTGTTCCCAACCGTTAAGGAGCAATGGACCTAGTGTTTAATAATATGGAATTCTCATACACCACTATTCATCCATTTATTTTTAAAAAGAAAGAGAAAAAAGCCTTTTACCACAGAGGTCAGTGTCATTTGCCCCATTTTCCAGAAACAGGGAAACTGAGGTAAAGAAGGGACTTGTCTACTGTGACCCAGCAGAGCACTGAATACAACCTCACAGCTCCTGACCCTAGGACAGAGCTCTAGCCACTGCCATACTGAGTCATAAGGTAGACAAACATCAGGATTCCTGGATTCTACTCCCAGTTCTGGACTGGGGACTGAGCTCTAGTGTCTAGACTAGCTGGGTTTGACTCTGGATTCTGCTGCCACCTTGCTGAAAGCTACCTTTGTCCTCCACTCCCATGTGGTGCTTCTAAAGAGACACAGCACGGGATCTGCCTTCCTGCGGGCAGTTGCTGACTCAGGGCCCAAAGGCTATGTGTGGGAGGTGTGCCTTTCTTCCCGGAGGGGCAAAAGGAGAGAGGGGCCATTGGGGTGGGAGAGAAGGGGAAGGCCAGCAGCACATGGCACAAAGTGGATTCAACAATGCCAGCGTGGAAAGACAGTGTTGGTGACCTGCATGGGGAAATGCCGCTTTCAATCCCCCCCCCCCCCAATCTAAGACACTGCTGTCAATGCTCAGCTAGGAGAGAGTCCATCCCATCACACCCACTCTGTAGGGAGGCGATAAGGCCGCTGGAGGGCTGGGACCTCTGTCTAACCCCTCCCTGCCCTGTGCTAATCTACATGGTTAGCTACGGATGAGTCACCATTGACAGCACACCCCTGCGTGTAGGTGTGGTGAGGCCACTATGAATCAGGGACTCCTAGGTTCTCTTCTCAGCTTAGAGAAGGGAAAGGGAGCTAATGGTTATAAGAGGAGACTGGGAATCAAAACTCCTGGGTTCTGTGTCCATCTGTGGGTGTGGAGTGGCCTTTAATGGTTGAAGCAGGAAAGGGCTACCCTGCTATGTGCCTCAGTTTCCCCTCAGGGCCAACAATACTTAAGAGGTGAGTGCAGTGCCTGACAAAACCTGGGCTGTGATGTACTTAGGGAACCCTCTGCTGACAGTCACAAGAGCTGAATTATCATGGAGCCTGTTTTCTGGGGGTGGGAGGTCAGACCTGCAAATGGCTGGGGCTCAAACCAGCAAAGCACAAGGCCAGCTCTAGTCCAGCCACTGTGGTTCATGACCTAAGAACATTCCTTGCCCGGATTTCGGTGGCCGTGGTAGCAGCAGGAGGGGTTTCCAAACACCCACTGCTTTGTGCTGAAAGAGACTATTAACTACGAACTGCTGTTCTCAGAATAGCTTGGGCCACCCGGCAGCTGGGTGGGTGTCTGGGTCTGTGGGCAGAGTCTGAGGACAAGTCTCAGCAAGACCAGCAGCAGCTCTTGCTAGCAAACCACACCCCAGCTGGCTGGGGTTTTCAGGCATGCCTGATGCCGTGCAGTGTTCACAGAGGTTTGCTTATAAAGCTGAACCCAACACTGGGCCATCCCCCAGCCTGCCAGCCCAGCCCCAAAGGCTGGTCCAGTCCCCAGAGGGAGGGGAAAGGGGGATGAGAACTGGCAGCTCCACATGGCTTTGTTGTCTTTCTTTTGTGGCTTCACAGGATCAGCCCACTGAACCGGCTTTTAAAGAGACAAGCCATCTTTTTGAACCACTACAAGGGACTGCAACTGTTCACCTTCCTAGGTCATGGTCATTAGCAACACAAGCTTCATAGATTCTGAGTTCAGAAGGGACCAGTGTGGTCATCAAGTCTGCCCTGCAGAGCACAGGCCATAAAACCTTCCCAGAAAATTCCTAGGGTGGATCTTTCAGAAAAACATCTACTCAAAACATAAAGAGCACCAGCTCGGAAGTCGCTATCTGTTTCCTTTAAGTTCTCCCTCTACTGGCATTTCATGCTGTTTGTATCCACATCACTGAAATATAATATATAATTATAACACATTTCTCTTATCTATTTTTCTTCTGATCGCAAGCCCTTTACAATGGAGGTTGGTGTTGTCCCCATTTTACAGAAGAGGAAACTGAGGCACTCAGAGGCAAAGGGACTGGCTCATCGTCAGTCAGCAGGCTAGTGGCAGAATCCGGGTCTTCTGAGCTCTAATCAAGTGTGTTATCTACTGCCTTTCACAATACGTTGGCTAGAAAGTTTGTGCAGGGCTCCCTTATACTGGAAGCAAAAGGATGGAAGGATGGAGGAGACGGTAAAGGGGCACAAATTTTGTATGCGATTGTGTAAAAGGCCAAAGTGTGGTGAAAAACTACAGCCATGTCTACACCGACAGTTGCAAATAGATCTTTCTGTATGGACTTGGTCAGTTAAAACCGCTAAGCCGAACTAGAGATCAGCTTTCTAAAACCACCCCCACAAGTGGTGTAGTGCTGTGTCGACAGGAATGCATTTTCCTGTCTGTGCAGCACAGTGAAGATGCCCTGCTGAAGGGGAGTTGGGAAGTCAACAGGAGTTATGCAACCTGCTGCCAAATTTTGCTAGCAATGTAGAGCTGGCTAGCCTAAGTGACAGCTAGGGATCAAAGGGCAGATGGAGCAGGACGAGGACTCAGGTTTGTTGAGACTCTCCATCTACTAGTCCATTTTCTGGTTTGGTTGTGTAAGGCAAAGCATAGCCATATGTGAAAGAACTAACACACTTGGGCAGCTTTGAAAAATCTCAGTCTTAATAAAAAAAGCCACCTGGCCCTTGCTGTCTTGAGGCAAACTGTCTGATTTACAGAGGTGGGAAACTGAGGCACAGGCAGGCCAAGCAAGTCCATGGTGAAGCTGGAAAAGGATGTGGGTTTCCAGATTCCCAGTTCTGTTCTTTAACCACATCCTTCCTTCCCTCTGTGATAATGATTTAATCTGATAATAGGAGAGGGACATTACTTAACTCTGCAAACCTTCTTGGAATATGACTGGGATGACAGATGCTCTACAGAACAACGCTCTGTTGTAATAAATAGCTAGTCATCCCAAATGATCGTGGGCTGCAGACTGGTAAAATAAAACTCTGAGGCAATCCAAGTTAGGAAATCCAGACTCTAAATTTGAGCTGCTCTGGTGCCGTAGGCCTCATGTTGGCCTATTAACTGAAAAGTTGGTGGTTTGAGGCCATGCAGCAATGTCAGCGTGTTGGGTTTTTATTTGGAAGGCAATGTTATCTAGTGGTTAAAAGGACTCCGAGTCAGGACTCCTAGGTTCTATTCCTGGTGCTGGGACAGAGTGTGTGCCAAACATTTTCCCCAAAATAGGGTGCATGTGCTTGGCAATCCTCCGTGTCTGCTAATTCAGATTTTCTAAAAAGATGAGAGCAGTTAACAGGCTCTGTAGCTGAAGATTTGAACCAGATGCCTAGAAAGGGAAGCCCCTGTATTATCCTCAGAACCATGCCACGTTTTGTTGCTTATTTTTCTCTCTCTTAGTAATGCTACCTCTGAAATGTAAATTGTGTTCTTCATCTCAGGGATCTTTCAAGAGAATGGAAGGGCAGTGGAATATCCAAAACAGGATTCAAAATGCTCAATATTGGATTGTTTGGGCACGGCGAGATCTGTCTTGTTTTCACAGTTTGCAAGAACTGGGAAGCCATTCTGGAGCCAAATAGTTTAACAAAAAATATATTAATTTTTCCAGCCAAATTTCAAGCGATAGACGGAGCAAAACAGGTGAAAACAGATATTAGAAAGCTGTGGGCCAAACCTTTCTGCGGTGTCACCTGCCTTGCAACTCTCTCAATTCCAACCCTACTGGGCAACAAGAACATGAAATGTACCATTTTAAGTGGAAAGCCCAGCATGATTTGCCTTAGATATTGTCTTTTATGTGTTACAGAGCCATATATGGCCTTGGTCTGCCAATGATGCCTGTCTTCATTATCCATGTGTTGAATTTTCACACAACCACCCTTGTGTTTTTCCCATATCGCTCCTCATGCATGGGAGAGGCTTCCTGTAAAAAGCCACGTGATATGCACACTTACTTATAGGCTTTAAAATCAGAAGGGATCACCATGATCAACATCTTGCCTGACCCTTTGCATGTTGCAGGGCACAGAACCTCACCCGCATGCTTCTGTAACAGAAGCCTAACGTCCGGTTCAGTTGCGGAAGTCCTCAAATCATAATTTAAGAACTTCGAGTGACAGAGAAGTTACCATTTACACTAGGTTAAATCTGCAAGTGACCCATGCTGTGGAGGAGGGCAAGGGTCTCTGTCAATCTGACCCAAGGAGAACATCCTTCCTTACCCCAGCATTGGAGCAAGATCCGTCAGCCTAGAGACCTGGGAAAGAATTCTCTGGAGTAACTCAGAGCCCTCAGCATCAGGGCTGGATTAACTGGCCCAGGGGCCCTGGGCTGCTTCCCACCGTGGATCCTCCAGCCTGGGGCCCCAGACTCCCAGCATGGCAGCCCACAGATGGGCTGTCACTGGGGGAGGTGGCCTGGAGCCAGAAGGCATTCCCGCCCTGGCCTCACTCCACCCAGACTGCCCCTGGAGGATGAGCCAGCTGGCATGCGTGCAGCCCCCCGTGCAGCCCCTCAGGGCCCCATGGAAGGCCATGCCTCGTACCAGCCAGCCCTGCCTCTAACTCCATTCCCCCTAACTCCTCTCCCTCCCTGGCATTTGTTCCTTTAGAGTAAGCCATTATATCTCCCTTCAGCCTTTCTATGATTCGGTTAAACAAGCCAAACTGTCCAAATCTCCATTCCTCTGATCAGTGGTCAAACATCCCAAAATGTTCTTTAGAGCACCAGGGCCTGAGCCATCTGTTGATCATCATATCTTATCTCCTCTGTGTTCTCCTCTTCTCTAGACATTAGACTCCCACTGACGATCACCTGAGACTCCATTTCCTTATGTGTCATCCCCAGCGTGGCATATTCTTCACTGACACATTCAAATGGCTCCTTAAAACTCCCCTGCATTGTGAACCCTCCAGAACACATCAGCTAGTCATCTGGTGTGGTCTTAGAGTTTCCTTAAGTGTTTCCCACTTGTTTGTTGTATCTACTGTTTGTCTCTCATCTTACATTTATATTGCAAGCTCTTTGGGGCCAAGACCAGTTTTTGTTATTATCTATGTACACCGTACTCATTGCCTGAGTGAGGCCTCTTGGCATAACAGTAACAGAGCTGATAAGAACCAGTTTGGTTTTTTGCTTGTACTGAATCTTTGTACCTTAAAAATCCATTTTAATCAGTAAAGCTCCTGCAATCTATTGGCTGGGGCACACTGTTGGTCTTTTGCTGCTCTTTGATCTCTGGGAGTAAAAAAACCAAAACAGTTCCGTCAAAGGCAGGGTGAGCGAGGCCATATTTCGTGACAGTAGAATTTTCCAGCTGTTGAGAGAGGGGGAAAAAAAAGGCAAACAGCAGTTGCTCTTAAGACTGTGTTTGGCTCCTTCTCCAAGAGACGAACACCGAGAAGGATCAGACCAGGATTTTGACCTCTGACCTTTTGATCTCAATGAAGCCTCCAAAATCAGCAAGGAGGGGAGAATATTTCACTTCACTGCATCAGGATCAGGAAGTGAGCCTGCCAGGAACTGCTGCACAACTGTTCCGCCCATTTCAACATATTTAACATTCTCACCTTTTTATGTGTTTTTCCACAATGTGTGGATCAAAACAACTTGTTTGGTTTGCTGAAAAAGACTGAACTGACCTTGTGACTTACCATTCTCTGCATGTATTCACCTGACATGCTACAGCTTCCATTTCATACATCTGACAAAGTGGGGTTACACCCACGAAAGCTCATTGATAAATAAATTTGTTAGTCTGTAGGCAGGACACAGAGATAAGAATTGTGAAAGCATTGAGAACAACTGCAGAAAACAGCCAGGCAATCAACAACAGCAATTAAAGTGTCTTCATAGACCTACCCTTGCACCCCTTCATTTCAGCTACCGTGTCTGTATCCCGTCAGCACTTCATTCATTCAAAGAAGTGTCCGTTTCACAGTAGCTAACCCCACTAAATGTCAAGAATATTAGTAAATCTAAGGAACAACATACAAGTGGGAAACAATGCTATAATTCATCCCTGGTGGAACTCCAGCCTCATTATTCCCAGGATGAAAACGTCTGTTCTTACTTATAAAACATTCTCATGGTATTTTGAGTGTTTCTTAAAGTCCCAGTTCCTGGAGTCTTGTGATTACATCAAAATCAATCTTGGCTTTCATTATTTAAAAAAAAAAAAAAGAATTTGTAGCCCTCATTGTTGCAAAGAAAAGCTTAAAGACAGGAAGGGTGTGTCACCCAAGCCTCCAAAACCAGGAGGCAAAGAAAAAGAACACATTTATTGTTTTGAAGCCAGTGTTCCTGTTTTTGGGAACCTGAGTCATGATTTTTTTAATGGCTGGTGAGAAGGTGGATTGGAAAGAATATGCTGTCAATTCTCCCATCATGCAGGGCCTGGCTTCCAGTGAACCTCACAGGGAGAATGTTGTCCACCTTTGGATGTCTCTCAGTGGCAGCATTTTAGGGGTGACAGGAGATGCGCAAACTCAGGAAAACACTAAGGTGTTTTGGGGGAGGCATTGATGTGGGGCGTTTCGGGGGGGGGGTTCAGGCATCTAGGGGAAACTCTGGTATCCTGAGAGGACACAGCGTGGGTGTCTCAGGGGGACATCTGTGTTTCGGGCTTACACGCTGACATAAGAGGGACTCTGCCATGGCTGTGACGTGACATCCCAGAGTAACGTGTGTATGTCCTGGAGGGAGATAAGAGAGTCCCTGAGGGATGCTGTGATGTCCCATAACAATGTCTTAGGAAGACAGATTGGACTTCTGAGGAGACATGTAGCCCCTGGATAGGGTTACCAGATACCAAAGCCTGAAAGGAGGACAGGGAAGTACAAAATGGAGGACATTGGAAGACACATGGAGAAAATGTAGTATTAATGTAATATTCTTCTGTTTTAGTGGCCCAGGAATGCTTTCCTCTAAAAATAAGGTATTCTGTGCCATTCCAACATACTTTAACCCCCTATAAGTAAAAAGCCAGACAAAATCATGTAGTTTAAAATGCTTGCCAGATGGAGGACGTGAAGGCAAAAAGGAGGACATGTCCTCCTTTTGCCTGACATCTGGTAACCCTACCCCTGGAAGGCTATGGAGAGTTATTCACTCGGGTGTTGTGATACTTGGGCATGACAAGACTGTGTCTCTGGGGGACAGACGCTGATGTCTCTGGGTGACGTGACTATTCTGGGGAGATGTAACTACATCCTGGGGACAGCTATCCTGATTCAACATGGTCTCAAATGCACATGCTGTCATGACAAAATGGGGGACACGCGACCAAGTGTGGTGGGGGAAGTGCTGAGATGACAGGATCTTGGGGTGACACGTGATGCTCTGATGGGGTCCCAGTGGTGGAACATGCTGTCATGACAGGATCCAGAGGGGCTCATGCTATCATGACAAGCACTATGGGTGACATGTTGCGACCGGCTATTGGGCAGGTACAGATGTGACAGGATTTTCGGGTGACACCTTATTCTGGTGGGGGTCCCAGTGGGGGAACATGCTGCCATGCTATGGTTGAGGGAGTTGTGCCGACATGTATGATAGCGTGAGGAGTAGCGATGTGACAAGGCCTTGTAGGATCTGTGTTGTCGCGACATGCTCTGAGGGAACCCAGTGATGTCGTGACAACGCCTGAGGGCTCGGTGACGTCACGACAGGCTAGGGCAGCGGGCCAGGACAGCCCCAGTGGCTTTTGTGCAGGCGGTGCCCGACGGCCGCACGGCTCCGACTAGAAACTGTATGAAATGGGGGCGTGGCAGGCGCTCGGACCCGACTTAAAATGGCGTCTTTTCCGCCACATTCCCCAGCGCCAGCCAAGCCACCCACCCCTCCGGCGGCACAACGCAATCCGCCTATACGCGGCTCCCATTGGTCGATTCGGGCGGCTCGCCTTCCTCATTGGTTCTGATCCCCCTCCTGGCATCCCGCCCGATCCCTGATTGGTCGTTCTACCCGTCACCCTCTAATCCCGCCTTCTCCCGAATGCGGCCAGTTTGATAGCCGATTGGCGCCGCTTCGCGTCAATCGGGCTTTAGCCCCGCTTTCCTCGCATAGGGACCATCTTAGAAGCCCGCTTAACGGGCGATTGGTCCGATTGCACGTCAATCGCTACTCCGTTCCATGCTTCTCAAGCCTCGCCCATACGGGGTTTCCTCAGGAACCCGCGTGATCGCTGATTGGCTCTCGGTCACATCAGTTATTCCTTCGCCTCGTCCCTTCGTCCCTGCCTCCGTCCACCCTTCACCAAACAGGCCTTTTAATTTCCTATTGGTCGTGTCCTCCGTCAGTTCCTCCCGCTTCCCTCCCTCATTGGGCGGAGCCGCCAAGGGGGCGTATCCCAGGGCCGGGGCTTTCGGCGGACGGCGCCCACTCCCTCCTCGGCTCCGCCTGCCTTTCCATTGGCCGTCCGACCTGTCATCCGCTGTTATTCCCGCCCCCGCGGCGGCTCCTCGCCCTCTGATTGGGCGGAGCCGAGGCGGGAGGCGTGTTCCGGGGCCGGGGCCGTGTCGCGCAGCTCCCCCAGTCCCTCCCTCGCCAGCCCTTTGGCGGTCACCGGCGGGGTTAGGCTGCCTCGTCAGCGAGTCGGGCTCCCCCGCCCCTCCCCCCGCCCCGAGAGCGACTTGGGCTCGCCCCCCGCAGCGACCATGAGCGGTAAGGACGGGACCATCCCGCCCCCGGGGGACGCGAGCGCGGCCCCGCCCCAGCCAGCCCCCACCCCACCCCCGGGCCGAGGGGACCTGGGAGGGGCGGGGAGGGACCCGGGGGAGGGCCGCGATCCCGGGAGGGCGGGGAACCCGC
>ML682037.1:8413637-8467334 GCA_007922195.1 Podocnemis expansa | reverse complement strand
GCGGGGGGGGGGGGGTTGTAGAGTCAGGAGGAGGATAGAGGCTTAGTGGGGCAGGGTCCTCAGCAGTAGGAGGAGCTTTTGTGGGGTTAGAATTGGGGGATGGGGCCTGTGAGGATGGTGGAAGATGGGGCTTGGGGACCAAGGGGAGACCCCAGAGCTGAAGCAGGGACTAGAGGAAGAGACTTGCAGGAGTGGAATGGGCGGGAGCCCAAGAGAGGTAGGGAACATGTTCTTCCTACTTCCTCCTTCCTGAGTCTCTGTGCTAACCCCCATTTGTCAATTTCTTCCCTATTCTCTTTTCTCTCCTGCTGATAAGCGCCTCTCTTCTGGTGGCTGCTTTCCCTTTCTGCCTCCTTCTCCTTCACTGTTGTCTCCTTACAAGTCCCCTCAAGCCCACTTCTCTCTGCGCCTCATCAAGTGCCTAGATACAGGGGTGCTTGGAACCCCTCACGTACTTAGAAAAACCCACCTTCACCTTTCTAGTCTCACCTCCATCCTTTCTGTTTTTGCCACCTTGCGTGTTCTCTATTCCCTTCACTTTCCTGTTTTCATACTGCTCTCATCACCCTTCTCATCCCATGGGAGCCTTTTGCATGTAACTGTGTCTCGTTTTCCTCTCCATGCAGACCAAGAGGGTCCAGAACAAATGGCTGTTGTGAAGTCTGAGAAGGAAGAAGAAAGTGCCTGTAGTAGCAATAGCAGTGTTGGAGGCAACGGTGATGGCCAGGTGAGTAGAGTCCCAGCATGGTGGGAGAAGGGCAGAGTGTGGATGATGTCCATGGGGAGTGGGACAGGGGATGCATGATAAGTGAATATCTAAACAGGACAGCATCTCGTACCGAACTTCCGTTGAGAGGAGGCGGGTTGGTGGTAGCCTCACATCCCTGAGCATGCTGTGAGACTGTTAGAACCTTGGACTTGTGTGCTGGGTTCCCCTGTGGCTGCACCAAGAGCAGTCACAAGTTTAGTGAGCCTCAGAGAGAGGGAGGAGAGTTTTAAGACCTGGGCTATCAGTCACTCCTTTGACCTTGCATAACTTGTAGCGTGCGTGCATATAATTTCAAAACAAACACTCCACTGCGCACACATCTCCACTCCCCTGGGGGAGGAGGAGAGAGAAGGCATGTGACGTGTTAAGCAATATGACTAACACACAGCTAGAACGTGTTCAAATGCTATGCCGGTGAGCATGGTCCAAGGGCCTACAGAAGTTGGAATACTGGCTATCACTGATAGCAGCTGTAGAGCCTCTGTTCGAATTTGTGCATTTCCTTCAAGTAGTGGTTGTTATAAGCCCCTGCTTTAAACCCATTTCTATCCAGGGAATTTATGGTCTTCCTAATAATGCTGCCTGTTAGGTCCTCACCTCTGGAGGATGTGCCAGATATAACGCTTCAGGGAGATGTCCTTGTTTTGGGCTGAATTAGGGAAGCAATTCCTGACATCTCTCCTTGTGTTTCATTGAAACCTTTCTTCCTTTTACGCATGGCTGATGGCCCTATGCTTGTTAGTTGTATGTTCCAGCAGTGCGGGCAGGGATGTTTCCCAGAATTTTAGATGAACACTCCTTGATTGTGCTTGTTTTGCTCTGCCACCTGGACTGTCTAATAGATACTTAACTGCTCCTCCTTGCTTGTCTGCAGGAATCCCAGCCTTCACCCTTGGCTCTGCTGGCAGCCACCTGTAGCAGGATTGAGTCTCCCAGTGAGAACTCTGACAGCTCCCAGGGCCAGCAGGGGGGCTCAGGTGATCTGGACCTCACAGCTGCTGCTGCTCAGCTTGCCCAGTGTACAAATGGTTGGCAAATTCTTTCCTCCGACTCGGGGACACCCACCTCCAAGGAGCAAGGTAGCAATAGTGATGAGTCGTCACCTAAGAGCCGACCTGTGACGAGTGGGCAGTATGTGGTCACTGCTGCCTCCAATTTGCAGAACCAGCAGGTCCTGACCAGTTTGCCAGGTGTTATACCCAATATTCAGTACCAGGTGATCCCCCAGTTTCAAACAGTTGATGGGCAACAGCTGCAGTTTGCCACCACCCCAGCCCAAGTCAATGTCCAACAGGATGCCTCTGGCCAACTTCAGATCATCCCTGGGGCAAACCAGCAGATCATCACAAACAGAAGTGGGACAGGCAACATCCTAGCGGCAATGCCAAATCTGTTGCAGCAGGCTGTCCCAATCCAGGGCGTTGGTTTGGCCAATAATGCGCTCCCGGGACAAACGCAATATGTGGCAAATGTCCCAGTGGCTTTAAATGGTAATATCACCTTGTTGCCTGTCAACAGCGTTGCTGCCAGTTTGGCGCCAACTTCTCAGACCGTCACTTTAAGTAGCTCTGGTTCCCAAGACAGCAGCTCTCAAATAGTGACATCTGGTGCTGCAGTCAGCTCATCCGGCACAGCCACGTCTCATGCCAGCTCTGGTTCGTTTTTCACCAATGCCAACAGCTTCTCTAGCACTACCACAACCAGTAATATGAGCATCATGAATTTCTCCAGCAGTGGAACCATGGGAACAAACGTCCAGGTCCAGACGCCCCAGAGAGTTAGTGGTCAGAATTCGGACTCTCTGCAGAACCAGGCTTTGCAGCCAAGCCAGCAGAAGGATGGTGATCAAAATCAGCAGTCGCAGCAGCAGATCTTAGTGCAGCCTCAGCTTGTCCAAGGAGGGCAAACCATTCAGGCCCTTCAAGCTGCGCCGCTCTCTGGCCAGACCTTTACCACCCAAGCCATCTCCCAGGATGCCTTGCAGAACCTTCAGCTTCAAGCAATCCCCAACTCCGGTCCGATCATTATTCGAACACCCACTGTGGGGCCAAATGGGCAGGTCAGTTGGCAGACCATCCAGCTTCAGAATCTGCAAGTGCAGAACCCACAGGCCCAGACAATCACTTTGGCCCCCATGCAGGGAGTGTCTCTGGGGCAGACGGGGCAGACCAACACGACTCTCACACCCATAGCCTCGCTCCCCAGCGGCACCGTCACAGTGAATGCCGCTCAGCTGTCTTCTATGCCAGGCCTTCAGACCATTAACCTCAGTGCCTTGGGAGCATCTGGGATCCAGGTGCACCAGTTACAAGGGCTGCCATTGACTATAGCGAGCACCACTGGTAAGTTGGAACGTTTTGCTGAAATGACTTAATTTTTTTTTTTTTTTTTTGGTTTCCAATCTCCCAGCCCACAAGGCAGCATTTCTCAACCTTTGTGTGCTGGTGACCCCCTTGGGACTTCAAAAAAAAAAAAAAAAACCAAAACAAAACATGGACACCCTCCCCATTTTAAAATTGGGGTCCGGGACTGAAACATACAAATTAGCTTTGTGTGGCCCCAGACACGCTGGCTCCACTTATGACCCCACTAAACCTGTCATTCTCCACCCCCCCCACCCCACCCCCGGATTGTGACACTCCCCAGCTTCAGAGGCCATGTGATGAGGGGAGGAGGTCAAAGATGTGAACCAAAGGGGTCACCATGCACTTTTTTAGACTAACAAATCTATCGCATCAACTTTCATGGGAGAAAATCCCACTTCCTCAGATGCTTGAAGATATGAAGTGTCCAAACTGTAATGCATTCAGCTAGAGTAGTGGTGTCGAACACCCAGTCTGACCTTCTTTTTCATTTACGTGAACCGTGAGAGGTTCAGATTCTGTAGAATCAATCCCTTCCATTTTAAAAAAGTTTTCTAGCCTTCACAGTTGTGAAGATAAGGTTCTGCAATAGGAACAAAGTATTATGGAAATAACATCTCCCTGAATCTCCAGACATCCTGAAACCAACTCTGGTGAGGTGTCAACTGACTGCTCACCCTCCATTGATCATGGAGTTCAAACAGCAGTCTAATTATGAAGTTTAACTCCTTCGTTGCTGATCATTTTAGCAGGTGAAACAGAAGTAATGGTAACAGGCATAGGCATGCCCTGGGTTCCTGCTCTGGGTTTCAGCCAGCCAGCCACCAGCACAGGGTCAGGAAAGGATCCCCCCCGTGCCTTTTGGGAAGGTGTGAATTTATAAGTTTCTTCTGAAGCGATGGAAATGACCAGGGATGGAGATGGGACACTGAGCAGGGTAGGCATGGCCAGGTGGCACCAAGCAGCCTGTCTCTCTCAGATGCTTGGCTGACTGGTTGGTTGTTGCTCATGTGCGCAAAGCCTAACTCATTACCATGTGTGGGGGTGGGAAGGAGTTTTTCCTGGGTCGAACTGGCAGTGACCTTGGAGGATTTTCACCTTCCTCTGCAGTGTGTGGGTGTCAAGCCCCAGAGGGGTAGCCGTGTTGGTTCTGCTGAATAGACTAAAACAAACGAGTCCTGTGGCACTTTTACAGACTAACAAATTTGTTTATCACATGAGCTTTCGTGGGCATAATCCCACTTTGTCAGACGCGTGACATGGAAAACGAGGCACATTAGATGCAGATATATACGTACAGAGAAAGGTGGGCCACAAGGTAAATTCAAACATTTCCAGAGGGATAGACTGCTAGCCCGTCTCTGCAGAGTAAACAAGCGGTTTTGATTCAATCAATGTGTAAGAGGGAAAGCCATATTCAAGAGCTGAGAAGGGAGATAGAAGGAAAATCACCTTTTGTAATGACTTACCCATTCAGGAACTCTGTTTGAACCCCGTGTGAAGGTGCTTAGTTTGCAGATGATCACTTGCTGGAGTTATTGGCGTAGATATCATTGAATCCTTTCCCTGTCATGACAGGAGCCTCAAGCGCTGGTGCAGCTCAGTTCCTCCTCTGCCTGTGACACATGGTAGTTAATCTCTTGTTGATTTTAGAGTGGCCAGTGATTTTCATGTTGGACTAGGTCAACTAGTGGTCCTTTCTGGCTTTAAACTCTATTACTGTGTGAAGTGTGAGTGAAGCCCTGGGGAGGAGGGAACTGAGACATCAGACAGAGGGAAGAAAAGGATGAGGAAAGAGGGGAAACAAAGGCAGAAATAAGTAATTCTAAAAGAGAAGATGGTCTCTCAATAAATAATGCTGAGTGCAGCAGTGAAGTTCTGAACAAATTGCAATCAGCTAAAATTCATTTCCTAGTAAAGCATGTATTCTACTCATGACCTTAGTCCAAACCTCTTATTGACACAAATAAGAGATCCATTGTGTGTTGGAGGCAATGTATGGTCATTATAGAGGTCTAAACGGATATGGACTATCAATAAAAGTGGAATTCTGCACTTTCCACAGAACAAATGTGACTCTGTCTCAGGATAGGCCGGTCAGGTTGGCAAACTCTACAAGACATAAGAGTCAAATATGGGGAATGTTGTAATACGTTTTTCATCAATTTTAAATTAGGAGTTTCCGTCCCATAACTTGATGTATGTGGTCGGAAGAAAGTGGGGGGTGGGTATGAGATGCTGTGATCTCATTGCTTTAAGATGTTCCAACATTCAGACTGGCACAAAGCATCCTGATTGTTTCCATTGAATCAATACTGTCTTCTCACAACTGGTCCCTCTCAACAATCTATAGTTTGTGGTGCCTTATGGTGTGGGAGCACAGTGTGCATTGTGTTGCTAGTCTTCATGCTTTGAAGTTATGTTCCTACATTTTGAGACAGAGCAGATCTTAGTGAACTCAGGTAAAAGAGATTAATGCTGAAAAGTAATATTTTTGAAACTGGCATTTTCTCTGTAATACCTTCTTAGGATGGTGCATCTTCCCTCATTTTATGTCTTAGTTAAAAATGCAGCACTTAAGTGAGTCCTGTAATGCAGAAGCAATTTAAACATTGCACAATTCAACTTCTGTTTCCTCCATGGAAGAGAATAAAGCCACTTCCTTGGAATTGTTTAGCAGTGTTTTGTGACCTGTTGAACCTGCTAAGTTAGTTTGGGTTTTGTATGTCTATGAGCTGTTTTAATATCTGATTAACTGTAATTGGTCGTGGTTTTCCATGGTGTGAAATCAACAAAATAACTTACCTCTTTCTAATAAGAAGTTGGTGTTTTGTGTGCATGGAATAGGATCTATTTTGTCACTTAATTTGTCTGATTTTTTTCTGTGGATTCGCTACTATTGTACAGTGATCTGACATTGTAATCATTCACGTACATCCTGTGCTGCGTGGTTCGAGCCTGTTCAGCTTGGCTGTTTTAAACATGCTGTGGTACATGCATTGAAGCACGTTGGCAACTCCTAGTTCCTGTATTTGTGAGATGGCTCTGCCCTCGATGGGTGGGTCAGGGAGGAGCTGTCTTGGAGACTATCCATCAGACGGTTTGTCTCTGAGCAGTCATGTTCCTTTTTTTAAACCTTGACAGCAATGTGTTAGGGTAAAACAGAGCTGTTTCTCATGGAAACCCCCTTATTTGTGATGATGGATTTGCTGCCTTAATGTTTGTCCGGCATAACGCATTCTGCATCAGAGAAGAGGCGTTTGTCCTCAGCTTGGAGGATATGACCTTTAGGTGTCACTTTGGTATAATTTAGTTAGATGTTTGATAGACTGTGATAGTGCAGGCTTTGAGGGAGCCTACTTGGGTGTCTGTGTGCAAGCTGTCCTGTGGTGGTATATAAATAAAGTGTGGGTGGAGCTGGAAGTGAAAAGCTATTGTTAAAGTTGCCCAGCATGTTCTGTTGTGAGCCCCTGTTGCTTGTAACTGCCAAATTTTAATAGTTTGTGCTGGAACTTTCCATGCTTGCACTCTGCCTCAGGGTCATTTAAAAAAAAAAAAAAAAAAAAAAAAAGTTTTGGGCCCAAACAGTTAATCTGCTTGGGAGTGTGAGGTGAAAGGGAAAGTGAAATTGACATTTTTATGAGGGGAGAGTGATATATAATTAGAAGTGTTGGCCATCATTGTCCACGTCAAAACCTTACTGTGGTGGCCCACATCAAAAGAAACACATCGGATCTTGTTGAATTCTGACTCTGAACACTGTAGGTCGTACCTGCTCAGCAGAGATTGCTAGAGGCTTGTGGCTAAAATCGCTGAAAATTACATGCACGCTAAGAACATTCGCTGATCCGTCTGGTATACAGCCCGCTCCCAGACCCCACTACAGATGAGGAGAGGTAGCAGCTGCCATCCCTATCCTCTGGGAGGTGGTGGGAGGCAGGTTGAGCAGAGCTATCTTGGCTCTTCCAGTATCACTGTGAACTTCCTGGCTTCTGGCTGAGTCAATGAGGAGATTGTTTAACAGAAGAGTAACTGAGTGGTTGTGCAAGTTTGCTTACAGAGAACTGAGGGATACAACCCTGGTCTTTAATATTGGAGATTCAGGTCTCCTCTGTACTCATTCTCAATGTGTGCGCTAAACATCTGTGTCTTGGTGCTGTCTGTAAACACTAGCCTGCATTTCCCTCCAGAGCTGGGAAATAAAACTGGGGGACCCTGACTTCTGATATTTCACTGCTCTGTGCAGATAGTTATGTAGGCCATTGTTGAGGAGTGGCTTGGGGGTATCTTTAATGGCTAGCTCACATGGCAGAGATATTACTGTTAACTCAGATGTTAATTGTGGTTACTACGGTGATGGTTTGTCCT
Source organism: Podocnemis expansa (assembly GCA_007922195.1). Taxonomy (NCBI): domain Eukaryota; kingdom Metazoa; phylum Chordata; order Testudines; family Podocnemididae; genus Podocnemis; species Podocnemis expansa. The sequence goes on along the minus strand of ML682037.1, from coordinate 8,459,834 downwards.
GGAGATCTAATGGCTCTGAGTTCTCATCCTGCTGAGGACCATGCAGGGAGTCAGTATGGCTCTATGTGATGCAATTTCTGTTTCTCAGGTTCTTGTTTAAAAAAAACCCCAAACCCAAGGGAATTAAAAAATTTAAAAGACCTCAGGTTCAAAGTCAAGCATTAAACAGTCAGCAGGTACCAGAAATCAGGGTGCCTCTGCAATCTTAATTCTGCTCCTTTGTGCTATGTAACATTTAATTACATGATCACATAGTTCTGTAGGACTCCTCCTCCTTTCATGGTCATGGACAGATGGTAAATGGGGCAGAGGGTTATTTAGGGAGGGGAAAAAAAAAAAAGAGGATGTTCTCTCGTGCACTAGATTGGAAACCAGGGGAGCTGGGTTATTGGTTGGCTACCTGTGTGATTTTTGAGTTAGACTGTTACATGTATGCAAAAATAGGTAGAATTAGATTAGCAAATCCTACCTTAATTCTGTCATTCCCTAGCTTTGTGTGTGGCTAAACCCTGACGCCTTGGCAGCCTCGACCGCCAATAATTCTCAGAGGTTATCACAGGCACCAAAGTAACCTTAATGATTCGTGGACTCGGTGGTTTTTTAACATGCATTTGTGTATGAAATTATGCTCAAGTATTGGGTTCCCCACTACACAAAGGACAGGGGCATGCTAGAGAGAGTTCAGTGGAAAGCAACCAAAATGATTAAAGGGCTGGAGCACAAGCCCTATGAGGAAAGACTGAAAGCATTAGGCTTATTTAGTCTGCAGAAGAGAAGATTGAGGGGGGATTTGATAGCAACCTTCAACTACTTGAAGGGATGCTCCGAGGAGGAGGGAACTCGACTATTCTTGGTAATAACGGAGGACAGAACGAGGAGCAATGGTTTCAAGTTACAGTTAGGGAGGTCAAGGCTGGATATTAGAAAAAACTTTTTTACTAGGCAAGTGGTGAAGCATTGGAATGAGCTGCCTAGGGAAGTGGTGGAATCTCCATCTTTGGAGGTGTTTAAGGCCCGGCTGGACAAAACCATGACTGGGATGGTTTAGTGGGAGCTGTCCTGCCTCTGGCAGGGGGTTGGATTAGATGACTTCAGGAGGTCCCTTCCAACCCTATGATTCTATGATTGCATTAAAGATGTAACAGTGCCTGGCTGATGGGCCAGCTGAGCTCGGAAACTCTGGAGACCTGGGACCTGTTCTGGTTTTACAACTAGGTGACCTCGAACAAGTCACTTAAGCTCCCTGTTTCTTGGTTTTCCACAGCTGAAAAATGGGGACAGTGATGCTTGCCTGCTTGTACAGAAGAGCTCAATGGAGTCATTCTCATAATAGTTACACTCAAATGGTGGCTGCTTCCATTTAGTACGCATTAGTAGGAGCGAGGGCTGTCCTCATGATGCAGTAACAGAGTAGTTTGTGGCCACACTTGGTTCTGTGTGCAACTCCTGGCCCGCTCTAGAATTTGATTTTAAGTTTATATGGAACAGATCCTCTGTCTAGGCATAGTGGAGACATCACTCCTGCTCTGCATCTTATAAACATGTCATTAAAATGCTGCCTGTGTAGATCAAGGAAGCCAGTTTGAAGGTCAGTACCTTTTTTGCAACATAGCAAAGACTTTGTGGAAATTCTGGGGCATTTGACACTTAGAGAAGTACTTGAGTCTCCATAGTTTCTTTTCCCCTTTCTGCTACATGTTAAGAAACAACTTTTTAGCTTTAGGCCATTAACTGCAAAGTCTATGGGGCGTATGGACCAGACTGGCATGTTGGAAAACTCAATTAGTAGTAAAACACTTATCTATACTGTAAGTGCCTCTTTGCTTTTGGTGCTGGTTGTCTTGAAGATAAGATAGTTGACTGCCTGGGTCAAGTATGCGCTAGGTAAAGAGAGTACAGTAATGAGTTCCCATTAGGCATCATAGATGCAGGGCATTCAGGACCATAAGTGAGGAATGCCTCAGTTGAAGCACTGGGCTGTGTCTCTTCCTAGAGTGCAAAAGAGGAGAGGAGGCCAATGTTCATGTTCCTGGTAAGCCCCTGCAGCTAGGGGCTGGCGAACAGGGGGCTGGGGCAAGACTGCATTTTTAAACTGGGAAAGCACCGTTTACCTTGGTGTTCTGAAAGGAAGCAGTTTGTATGCCACTGTGGGGTACAAGCTCAGAATGGCTATTTCTTGGGTCAGAGCAGCCTTTCTGAATCAGAGTCCTGCGAAAGGGACTGGTTTAAGTGCACCAAGGAAAGTGACTCTGGGTCACCAATTTCTCATCCTAATGGAGGACGCTTAGTTGGACTGTCATTCAACTAAAGGAGCAATGCTACCAGTGTGGATGCCGGTTGTGTAAAATCTCTGGAGGCAGTCGGTTATGCTCTCGCTTGGAGTGTTTGGCCTTCTGTGGATCAGTTAGCAGTTTTAGTGCTGTCAGACAGGGTCTTTGTAGCCTTCATCAAAATATGGTGCATCATTCATGATTTGGCTGTGTTTGAGATTGTGAAGTAGTTTCTTCTCCCACCACCTGCAAAAGCATGCTGGCAGAGGGAACTTGGCTTCAGGGGTCAATAAAGCATATGAATAGATGCATGCTAAGCTGATGAATGTAGCATTACAAAAATGTTTTTAAAGAGAATTTCAAAGGAAAGAACCTTTGAGACCTCTTTCCTCATTGTTACCCAATGAATTCCTAACATGTCCAACAATAACTTTGTTCTTGTGGGGTTTCTCATATCTGTTGGCTTCTGGTACAAATACCTTTTTTTAAAAGATTGCGTATTTGGGTGAGATAACTGGAGACCTCCATGTGGTACATACTTGTGAGGATGGGGTCAGGGTAAATTAGGTTGCACTATGTGGCAAGATCCTTTTTTAACTTATTACGGTTGTTTAGCAGGTCACATAAAATAACTTCAGAACAAACAAACAAGAAGTCCTATGGCAGTTAAAGACTAACAAATTTATTTTTTGCATGAGCTTTCGTGGGACAAAATCCCACTTCATCAGGAAGGAACCACACCACCTACTCAAAGTCCCCAAGGCAACACAGGAACAAGTAAAGACAGACACACCACCAGAACCCAACCAGGGATATTCTATAAACTGCCTGAAATTTGCTGTTACAGTGTGACCTGTTCCTGTGTCTTACACTTCCCTGCATTTATTTCTGCCCATTCCATAAGTTCCCCCATCTTCAAAGCGCCTGACAAAGTGGGATTTTCTCCCTCAAAAGCTCATGCAAAAAAATCAATCTTTAAGTCAATCTTTAAGTTAGTCTTTAAGTGCCATGGGCTCCTTGTTTGTTTGTTTTTTTTTTTTTTTATAACACTGAACTAGACTAACACAGCTACCCCCCTAGGATCTCAACTTAAGAACAATAATTCAGTTCTGTAATTTCATTCCATGTACCTCAGATAGGGAAGGACTTAAGAACACAGATTTGTTTTCCCCTCACTCCCCCCCCAAAATAGTTTCATTTTAATTGAAAAAATCCTTAGAGTACTGGTAATCTGAAGAGTTAACTCATACAAACTTGTATGATTCAACAAGAGGAAAACAGTTTGTATGGGAATTTTCCCCCTGAAATCCTGTGAGAATGAAACTTGGTGCTGGGCAGCTGGCCTCAGCCGAATTTGAATGCTATTCATAGCTTTACACCAGCTTCGAACCCTTGATAATAGGAGGTGTATACTGGAAATACTGAGAACATCTTGCCTTGTATTTCAACATTATATCTTTGGTGGCTCTTGCACTGTCCTTGTCGGAAACGAGTACAAAGTATGATAAAATGGTTAGTGAAAATGACTGTGGTGTTCATATAACAATCTTATGAAAAGTTTCACTCTGTTTTACTCCATCCATTGCAGCTCTCCAATTGTGCCAGTTTTCTGTAGCTAGATTAATGATTCTGAGAACTGAATTGATGTTAGCAGAGGGACACGGTAGGGTTGCTGAAAACTCTAGGTTTTTTTCCTTATCTTGCACCTCTTCTTAGAAGAGCTTTGCCTTGTAGAACTTCTGGTTCAGGGCATATTTGGCAGCTTTACTGGTTTGACAGGTTTGGGCCTTGTTTACATCAGAATTTCCTTGTGCGGCCTCAGACTGTAAGCAGCAACTTTAGCATCTGTTAAAAAGGGGCTAGGAACTCATTTGCCATTGTGAATCCAAACTTGTTCCCTTAAACAGGAAAAAGTGATTTAAAGTTTTGTTAAACTGGATAACTTCTTTTTTTTTTTTTTTTTTTCCCCAGAAGGAAGTCAATTTAATTTAACTTGCAGCATAAAAACCTCTAACAATTAAAGGATATCATAGAACTTGATGGGTAGCTTCAAGTCATTAAACACCAAACTAAAATACAATTACTCAATATGCTTTACTAGTCCTTAAAGCAGCGCACACTTATCCAAGGCATACCATGTGTTCCCCACTCAGCTGTCCATAACTCAAGAATTAACATAGAGCCTCACCAATTTACACGAATGACTATGATTGCAGATTAATGAATTTTGCAAATTAGCAACTTAAGCAAACAAGATAAAAATCAAGGGTACTGCATTGTAATGTGTACTTTGCTACTTTATGTGGCTAGTATATTTTAATTGTATTTGATCCTCCATAGTATCGTAGTGCAATATATTTTAGAGAGATTACTGATGCTGAATAACGTAGGATCTTTCTGTTGTTCTGGGCTATAAAATCTGATGAGAAATAGGAAGAGAATAGGGGTCTTGTGAGAGTTATTGAGTTTGTGAACTACAAAGTTCCTTCTTATTTTTTTTCTGAAGCTACCAACCACCACAGACCAAATATAAATGTACTAGCATGAACTGTTGCATGTTTAAGGAATCTTTGGGTGTGTGTGGATTGGTCAGGTTGGTTTTGCTCAGTTAGTTTGTATTTGGCATTGACCCTTAAAAAAAAAACTTGTGGCTTTTTTGGTCTTTGTGTAATATCCCTTAAATTTAAAAATTAAAAGGTATTTTCCCATTTGGTGAGCCTTTTTTTGGTTCTCTTTCTCCAGAACAACTTTGACTATTGTTTCAAACAATGCAGAGTTTGCATAAGGTTCAGTTATGCTAAGATCCTACATAAAAATGAATATTGTGGATATTTTTTCAAGGCCACCAGTGGTAGATCTAAACATATTTTCTTTAGAATCCAGCAAAACAGCCAGAGTCTTGTGGTACTTCTAAAGACTTAACGAATTTATTTATCACGTGAGCTTTCGTGGGGAAAAAATCCCTCTTTGTCAGACTCTTTGATTTTCTCCCACAAAAGCTCATGTAATTAATAAATTTGTTAGTCTTTAAAAGTATCACAAGACTCCTTGCTCATTTTGCTGAACTAGACTAACACGGTTCCCCTTTGGAGCTTGTCTGTTTCTTGACTGTGCCATTTGAAGGAGCCACATGTCTCTGTCATCCTTAGCTCTTCCTGCTTGCTTGTCTTTCATTTGTACTACTTCCATTTGGACTGGAACTGGTTATCTGCATTTAGCTCCTCTTTTTAATGCATTCTCTGCTACCCCTTCACCATTTATGCCCCATGGTTCCCCATGTACAGTGACTGAGGCGAGGTGCTCCATTGCCTGTTGAGCAGGCCTGTCAGCATCCTGACACATGCTTTGTATTTCAGCACCAGAACTGTGCACATTTGGTTATGTCTTTGCTGGAGCGAGGAAATTGCTCAGCATGTTCAAACTGTGGCCGTACAGAGAATTATGTCCATGATGAATAATCCCCCCTGCTTTAACCATGTCAGGTGAAGGAGCAATAGAGATATATGGCCAAATCAGGGGTGAAACTGCTGCAAAATTGATTTACCAGAATTCACTCAGCTTCATTTTGGAGTTGCTGGAGCTGTACTTCCATGGAAACTCTCATCCATTTTATCTGGAAAGATGTTCCTTAGTGTTTGGGACCCAGAGATGTGAAAAATATACGTAAATGCTTCTGTAACCTGAAGATGGTTTGATCTAGACAGTAACCATGAGAGCTTTGGGTGGAATGACCTGATGAGCAATCTGTATTAATGAAGAAAATTGTCAGGTTTTATTCCTTCACCTCAGCCCTTTTCCATAAAATATCACTGTAGTCTGGTGCCTTCCAAATATTTTCATTTGTGAAAAACAAAGTGTTCATGTCTTTATGCCAAGTGGGGGGGGGGTAGGACGGGACTGGTTTTACCCTCATCAGAAGCAAGCCATTGTTTTCCCCAGGGAGTGCTCCCCCCCCCCTCCCCCCATTTTAAAATGATCTTGTTTTGGGGGGGGGGGGGGGGGGGGGGGGGGGGGGGGGGGGGGTTGCATGTTTGAGGAGTGGAGTGAGGGGGTTTGTAAGCCCATTATTGTGTCTTTTGTATACATTTTTACTTGTGTAAAAGCCGTTCCTAGAAGACAGCACATAAGATGATCATGTGTATACATGGTGCTATGCAAGGCTGTCATTGTCTGTGGGGGGGGAAAAAAAAACAAACAAACCTGCTTTCCCAACTTCCCTCTAGTCAGTCTTCAGAGTGTAAACATGGTGCAAGAACTTAAGTAGTGACACTTTTCTGTCCTAAAATTGCTCAGTTTTGTGGGGAGCATGGAATAATGCCTCTGAGTAGGTGCAGGAGCCATAAGCCAGGGCTTTTAAAAGCAAGTAGAAAGTCTGTGTGGTTTTTTGGTTTTTGTTTTGAGGGGGCTGGAGCCTACTTTGAGACACCTTTAAATTGCCAAGCCACCCATTCTTTGAAAATTAAACATTTTAAAGGTGTCCTGAATAAGCCACTTGAGTCAAGTCTGCATTGGAAAAGGTTTGCTATCGTAGCCTTAGAGGCAAACTCCTCTCACGTGGGTGCTTTTGCTCATGTCTTGTATCTGTTTCCCAGAGGAAACCAGCCATAGCAGCAAAAGCACATTCACGGTGATATGACTGCAGCTGTGCAGGGTTGTACTGGTATAGAAAGGTTGTAAAAAATGACACCCTGTAACTGACATTACTGTACCTGCAAAAATGTCTAATGTAAATCTCAATCAGTGGTCGTTTAAAAAAAAAAAAATCACGACCTCAGTACGTGGCAGCAACTGTTGTAAATAATCTTTCTAGCAAGTGTTTCCTGGGGCAAGAGACTGCATTTGTGTCTTAAAAATTGTTACATTATGTTTACCACAGACAACAGCCCCATGCAGCCTGGCAAACAGTCCAAAGAACTTGAATTTAATTGTGTGAAAGGGCTAGTCATGTTGATCCTATTTGCATTGTCTTCCAGTTGTTCCTAACCTGGTCACTCAGCATAGGCACTGCTTGTCGTTTCCATTCTCTTCATCCTTGAGTAGCGTTTGCATCATGCAGTTTTGTTATATCTGTTTGTAGAAGAAAGTATGCAGGGTTGAAGAATCTGGAGTAGGTTGTGTGTATTCTGATTACCAAATAACCAGATCAGCTTCATGACTTGTACTAGGCTTCAAGAATGTCAGAGGGAGTCTTGTGCAATGTGTGGTTTTGCTTCGGAGAGCTCCCATGAGGTTTGTTTCTTCTAGGACTGCTATTTTTGAGGTTAAATGCTTTTAAGTTGTGTAACTGGTAACAGTAGGTAGGCGCTGCTTGAATGCAAGCAAATAGGTGAGGAAGGCAAAGGGTCTTGCACAAATTCATGACTTGTGAGGCATCTAGATTTTCTCCTGTACCCCTGGGACTAGAGAGAGAGAACTTGCTTTCCTGACTTGTGAAAAATGAACGTTTACCTTCATGTAACTGCACAGAATTATGTAAACCAACAAGGAGTTGTAGCACTTTTAAAGACTAACAAGTTTATTTTTCACATGAGCTAAGTCCCATTTTGTCAGATGCCAGAATGGAGAATAAAATTGTGTGTTATACACACACACATTTGGCCTGAAATGTTGGTTTGACTAACTTCTTTCTGGTAAAACAAAAAAGGAGTCTGGTGGCACTTTTAAAGACTAACAGATTTATTTATTGCAAGAGCTTTTGTGGGAGAAACTCCCACTTCGTTAGATGCTTGAAGACACTTCTCCACAAAAGTCAGGGAGAACTTGGGGACCACAGTTAGTACATGGACTGGTTATTGAGAAACACTGAGGTAGCCCACAGTCAAATATAGCTTTTCATAAAGACTGCTGGGTCCTGTGAAGTGAAACATGTGCTAGATGGTCACTAACATGAAAAATAAGCATTCAGTCATAAAATAAATAAATAAAATAATATAAAATATGTTAATCTTGCTGCAGGTCTTGGCTTGGCCCTTGAGGCCTCCATGTCTTGAGTCTGACAGTTTCAGGATGACAGTGACACCTACTGGCGAAAGCAGATTGATTAATCAACTAAAACTAGATGGTTAGAGAAGTTTTTGTTAACCTTTTGCCTGATCAGTAGTGCTCAAAACACACAGCTGTTCTTCAGCTGCAGAAGTAGAGTAGAGCACTGATCGTCCAGTGCTGTATACTGACTGGAGAGCTTTAATGTTTGTTTAAACTTTGTGTGACTCTTACCTCAAAGAAGGCATTTTTATGTTTGTGTCTTGCTGTAGTGAAAATTTCACAAAGCTCAGGGTTTAATTCTCATTTTCCCTATTTTGCAAAGCTATGCAGGACCTTTTTCCCTTAACACCCAGCCCCTTGAAGGGTCTCATTCTTTAAAATAAAGTCTTTGCACTCTGTGCATATGGTGTTCTTTAACCAGCACGTTCTAACTACTGAACATGAAGTTTTTCATCGTTATGTGTAGAGTTATGGGAAATAACAGCTGGGTCGAGGTTGGAGAGCTGCTTAGACAAAGAATGTGCGTGGGTGCTGCCTCTTCAGCCTCTGAATATTTGTAATCTGCAGCTTTGTCTCTCTCCGTTACCACCTCTTAACCCCAGAGTAAGAAATGAATTTTTAAAGGGGTCTCAGTCTAGTCTGAATGAAGTGTGCAAGGTTTGGAGGTGGTGTTTTAAAACAGGGAACGCTAATTCCAGGTCAGCTGGACTTCTGTCCTTTCCAGCAGGTTGCCCCAAACAGTGGCCTTTGAAAGCCCATTTTCCCCCCTCAACGTAGATGATAGTAACATGTTAGCACAGGGGAACTCCAAACACGCAGTGAGGCACTCCCTGCCCCATCAAGCTGTCAGTCTAAGCAGAGGAGTTCAGCACAGGGTGGGAGGAGAAACAGAGGCATGAAAAAGTGGAGTTACCTCGAGTCAAGCAGCCAATAAGTAGAGCATGGATCAGACATCTGGTCATCTGAGACCTGGGCTAGTGCATTGTCCACTGTACCATGCTAGACCTCTATTCCTTCGTTTTTAAATCAGGAAATGTTATTGGTCCCCATATTATAATGAGTTTAAGCTAGTCCAAACTGGAAGGGTAATTCATTACCCCCTCTACAGGTTTATTGCGTATGTACTTGAATTGCTTCAGCTAATTTGAGACAGCCTAGTTCTGGATTCATAGAGAGGTCTACTGTGTGCAGATCTAATTCATGTGAACAGTCTGTGTCCTGGTGGTCAGCCTGTCCCTGAGTTGGTTTTTAATGTCCAGTTCCTTAGCCTTCTGGTATTGTTTGAGTCACATGGGGCATAAATCATCTAACAGGACTCTTTGAAAGACAGTTATTCACTTCACTTGGTTACAATCTGAATTTATCGGAAAGTTCCATGTTTAAGCGTCCAAAGTCCTTCTCTTCATAACCATTTTCCACATCACTGAAATATTTCCCTACTGTATTGGCACTCTGATTAGTATCTTATAGACATTATCTTACGTGGACATTATCATTTATGTTTGGATCAGTACAGACTGTAGTGGCGACTCTGAGTTCCTTGAAGATGCTTTTCCCATTGTCTTGCGGTGTTCGCTTCATTCAGATGCACCCCAGTTAGGGCTCATCTACTCCTGGAGTTGTTTGCTGATTAACTGCACATGGGCACTTGTTTTGGATTGAATATAAGAATGGTTTTGGAATTTTAGACTGCTGGGGTTGTGCCTCATACCTAAAAGGAAAAGTTTTTTTTTTTTAAAACTAGAATTTCATGAATAGCAACTTAATTTGAGTGGGATTAAGGCTGGGTTAAGTGTGAGACCTGGCTGTGAGAGCTGGAGATCTACTAACATATTAGACAGACGTCTAGACCCCTTTGAAGAGGTGTGCCAGTTGTATTTGAGGCATGGACCACTTGCTGGATGCTAGTAGGTGGATTCTGGCTTGAAGCTGTCAAGCAGAAATCAGTTGAAGTAAAAGTGCCCGAAAGAAACTTTAGGAAGACCTCTTAGCAGGGAGAATAGAGGAGGCAATCTCAACACAGTAGAGCAAAGGGCAGAGGGATATAGAAAAGATGGGCTGTTGCCATGTGCCCCAACGTTGGCACGAGAAGGGTTTTAAAAAAAAATGTAACTCATTGTGCTTCCCCTCACCCATTCAAACTCTTAACAGGGAAGGCAACGCAACGTTATGAGACATGTCCTAACCACAGCTTAGTGCCCAAATTCCATTTTGCCACAAACTGCTTCCTTTCTGATGATGAGACTTGTGACACATGAATCTCCTTCTGGCTTGCCTGCATTTCAACTGTAATGGAGTCATCCTTCCATACAGAGGTACCAATTGCAAGCTGGCTGGATCCTTTCTGTCTTTTGCTGCGATTCAAGCCATCTATGATGGCTGTAGTGTACTGCACCAGTGCAGACCCCGAGTTGCCGTAAAACACAGTTTGCACAGCATTCGTGTAGTCCAGTCCCTTGTGGTGTGAGCTGCACCTCTGCAAACAGCAGCTGGATGGTTATTTTTTTCAAGTCAGGTCCCTATTTGGGAGGAGGAGGGCCTATGCCTTACCTCCCAAATGACCTCAGATTTGCACCTCAAACTCTACCAGGGCCACTGAAGAGAGATTCTAGATTTCAAACCAATCGCCTTATGGATTTTAAGAGAGAATAAAAAAAGGCTTTAAACAGCAACTATATTGCGACCTTAACTATGCTATAATTATTACAAAGCCGTAATCACTTTGTGCATTAGTTCAATGAAAACATACGAGTTTAAATCTGTTCTTGGACCTATTGGCATATGTTAATTGCCACTGAAGCCAGATTACACAGCCTGCTGTTTTTGCACCACTTACTGTTTTTTTTCAGCATTAAAATAATCAAGCAGTGGAGCTTGAAGGGAAATAAAACACTTGTGAAGTGTAGCTAGGGTTATTGAAGAAGCAATTAGATGACAGCATAAGTGTGGAGCAATAAAATGGAAATGAAAATTGATAGGCTTAAAAGCTTGCTAACCCTCTACCCCCCCTTCATCTGTTCATCTGTATTTGGAAGCTTGTCGGTTTGACACTTTAGTTCCTATGGTTTTCGTAATTAGATATCGCTCCTTGAGATAGGGAATGCCTTGCGTGAACCACACCAGACGATTTTTCAACTTTATGTATCTCGTTTTGTGCTCACAGTAATTAGCCAACTACGCGCTTCAACAATATCTTCACCCATAGACACTACTAAAACTACAGTCTCTCCCAAGCTGCTTTATTTATTGCTGGTTTGCAGTTTATTGTTGGGAGGATTTGCAGCTGTTTTGTAGATTTAGCTCCTGGATTGTTGTTTTAATCATTTTAAACTAAACAGATACTTAAAGGAAAATTGCCTTCATTCTGTTCAGCACAACAGTTGGAGTACCAAATACAGAAACTTTTTTGCCTTCAGTAAAGTGAGACATTATTAAAACCTCTAAAAATTGCACACATCTGGGCCTGGCATTGCATGGGGAAGCTGTTTTCTTCCATTACTGCTCACTGCCAATGTCTGAAATAACATCATTTTTGATGTATAGCTAGCGCTGGGCTCAGAAAATGACAGCTTGCAATGAAGAAAGTTCTCCATTTCTATCTAGGCAAGGGGAGAAGGGTGCTCCAGCCTCATCATCTTAGCTTGGAAACACAACAAACACACAGTCTGCAGGTGTTGCCTTGAGGTAGGACCAGGCCTCGACAAATGGAGGTTTCTGGTTGCCATGATGATCAGTTTTAGTAGCTGTCGCCTAGATCCACTGCAGAAATGTAATGGAGGAACACCCTCTGGTGACCAAAAGTAATATCGCTGGCATCTAGCTGTGAGCCAATTTTGTCCACCCCTGAGTGTGACTAGTGTTAGCTGTTAAGTCTGAGTTACTTTGATGAAAATCCAGGCTGTGCTATGCCCTAGCTTCCTTTTCTGCCGATGAGAAACAAGTGAACAGCATGTTGGAGGTTGGCTATGGTAGTATTTTCTGTTACACGTGATATGTTACTCAGAAATCGACCCATTTGAGAGCTGTGCTAGAGGAAACTCGTATGTTTTTCCACTGAGTAACAATAAAGGGAGTTCTTCACTCCGTATTGATATCCTACTCTGGTAATTCAGAAACCAATAGAGGAAACACTTCAATCTCCCTGCTCACTAAATTGATGATTTATTAATAGTTGTGCTCAAATGGATAACTAATCGAAGCTTCAAAGAGAAACTGCAAAATTGGAATTCATATGCAGATTTTGCCTTAGGGTTAAATTAAATAAACAAGGAGTCCCATGGCACTTTTAAAGGCTAACAAATTAAGTTATTGCATGAGCTTTTGAGGGCAAACTCCCACTTTGTCAGATGCCAGAGAGGAGAAAATTTACACAAAAAAAACCTTAACAGTATCGGAATGAAAGATAAATCCTTTGATTACATTTGTCTGCATCAAGTCAGATTACTTCAGCGGAGTGAACAAGTTGTATCGCTTCAAACACAGTATATCGAAAGTGATGAGGTTGAGAGAGGTGAGAATCACTTTTAGTGATGAAAAACAGGAGAAATCCTGTGATCCATTTAAAGTTTAATAAAACAAACAAGGAGTCCTGCTGCAGGACTCTTTGTTTTGCTGAACTAGATTAATACAATTACCCTTTGGAACTCGTTAGCGTTAAAGTTTATTGTTTGTAATGGGAGAGCCAGTTCATACTTTCATTGAGAGCTGGGTTGATGGCGTTGAATTTGCCTATGAATTCTAACTCTAGGGACTACAGCTATTTTTTTTTCTTATTACAGAAGGTGATTTGACCCCATCATCCTCCATATGTTATTCCCCACTGTTTGAATCTAAACAACGGCTTTGATTTGCTATAACAGTCTGACCTGATCCTATGACTTACACTTCCCTGCATTTATTTTCTTCCTGTTCTGTAAATTCCTCATCTTCAAACATCAGATGAAGTGGGGGTTTTCTCCCCAAAACTCGTGTGATAAATACATTGGTTAGTCTTTGAAAATGCTGCAGGACTCCTGGTTTGTTTTGCTGAACTAGACTAACACAGCTGTCCCTCTGGAACTTGTCTGCTTCGTAGTGTGCATTTGTCATAATTTGAACTTTTTGCATTAGCAAACACTGTAAGTAGAACTTTTGAGGCAGAGTTTCCATCAATCCAGGGGCTGTTTTGTTGCCTTTAAATCTGACCAGCATGAGAACTGTGTAGAATATCTCTTGAGTCTTTACGTTTAGATTACTAAAGCTCTGCTTGGACTTTACGCCAGCAGTTATTGTCAGAACTGGTATGTGCTTGGCCTGGGGAAATTCTGTGTAATATAACTTGGCTGAAAGCTTCTGTGAGTGTTCAGGTTTAGCTTTAAAGTTGTGGAGATATATTGGGAATGGAGGGCGGGGGTGGGGGGTGGGGGTGAGAGAAAAGCCATAGCCCGTTACCCAGAATACTTTTTATCTAAGTGCATATTTTCATAGCTGTGATACAGCCAAATTAATAAAAGTCTCAAACTTACAAACAACTGAGGGAAGAGAGAAACATTTTAATCCCTTTGTAAATCTGAACATCAGAGGTAAAATACTGGCCCCCGTGGAATCAATGAGAATTTTACTAATGACTTCAGTGGGGGGAGTTTTGAAAGCTTGCTTTGTCTTTATTTTCCATAATGGATTAATTGAAATAGTTGGCAGATAAAAAATATTGACTTGCTCGATTTTTATCTTCCCGAAAAAGACACATGCTCCAGAAATGCTGTAAACCTTGGTAACTCAGGCTAATCTATGCAGCCATGAAAGGAAGTCTTGTTTTGATCGCCAGTCCTGGGTCCTTTTGTGATAAGGAGGCCAGTGGCTCATAGAGGAAGAATAAAGGCAAAAAGTAACTTTTTTGGGGGGGGAAATAGGGCCAGGTTGTTCTTTTTGACCTTGATTGTTGTTTGTATAAGCAAGCTTTGTACAGGAAGCATAGTGGAGGGCCCAAATTGATAACTTTCCGAACCTAAATTAAGGCAGAAGGGTCTGTAGATGGGCAAAGGACTCATGGCAGTCCAGAAAATACAGGGTGGGGGGAGCTTTTAAGGTTAGTCCGTAACAGAATCCAGTTGAACCCATCGAGAGCTTCACCCAGAGGTGACGGCAGAGCACTTTGGTGGTCATTTTTACGTCTACATTTACAGCATTTATGCTCTCTGCTCCATTTACTTGTATCTAAAGTGCCTCGGCAAAGGTAGAGCTGCTTTGTAAATATTGTCCTGGACTTCAATTCTTCAGCTGGAACAACCCCTTCACAGGTTATCCTGGAGAAGTGTAGCATGAGGCTCCATCACTTGTATAAAATGCCAGTCACCAATTAGACTAGTGATTTGTGGTTCTCTTTCCTTCTCTTTCATTTCCTTCTTGTGTCATGTTTGCTGGTTAAGATGCCAGTCCACAAGTAACGCAGCTGTTTCCCTCTAGGTGATCACAGTGCTCAGCTGGGCCTTCATGGCGCTGGGGGTGATGGAATGGCAGATGAAAATGCTACTGTAGAAGAAGGAGAGACTAGTCCAGACCCACAGCCACAAGGCCGGCGGATGCGAAGAGAAGCCTGCACCTGTCCGTACTGCAAAGACAGCGAAGGAAGGTAGGATTTGCTAGTAGGTACCTCAAATTGTAATCTGGAGCATCAATATGGTGTCAGTGTGCTTCAGAAATGGAGGAGGTAGGTTGCTTGGCACCTTTGAGAACTAAATACGGGCTGCATTCTTTATAGCCTAGGTAGTTTGGTTGTCTCATTGCAGCGTTGGTTTCTCAGAAGGCCTGGGCCAGGTCTGGTGGAGGTGGATAACGGCAAATCAGTGGCATGTGCTGGGTGGTGCAAATAAGTTGGCCAAGTCGCCTTTCATCCCAGAACCTCTGAAACCCTCACAGTCAGACTTGGGCAATCCGGTCTCCATTGTTATGAGACTGGAGCATTGCCGGTGGAGTGAGGAGCTGTTGACATCTGAATGGGTTGGCATCAGTGTGGTTGCATGAGATGTGGTGGGAAAGTTGCGCTCAATCTATGAACTCTGTGCCTCGATTTTAGCTGATACCCTAGTCCCTCAGTGCTGCTGAAAAACTATTTCTACTGGAAAGCTGCATAGAGCCTTTTGGTTTGGTTTTACCCCTTAAAACTTTGCCATGAGTAACAGGAAAGATGACTGCTGCTAGATTAAATGGACACTGAGTTTACGATCATTGGGTTATAAACTGTGTTTCAGTGGTTTCCTCTTGTATTATCAAGGCAGAAAAAGGGTTAAACCAGCATGTCAGACTGATCCCTCCTAATATGCAACATCTCCTGTTGTGTTTCATGCTCCTGCTCCCACACTGTTGTGTCTTCTACGTGCACACTCAGTTTCTCAGGCAAGGACACCCTCCAGGCTCTGAGCTTTGTGTCGGCTGCCGTGGAGGCATTCATCAACTCCATGGATTTTCTTTTCCTTTTCCTAATCCAAAAGAGGCTCTCTGTGAGAGTTGGGTGGCCCAGGGTCGAAGATCATGCTGCTTTAAGGCAGGCAAAGCACACAGGTCCTATTCTTAGATGAGGCCATGTAATCTAAAATGTGATACGTTGTTACAAGAACTCCTTTGACTATACTGAATGGAATGAGCCACCTTCCAATCTGCACGAACCGCTGGGGTCGGACTGCTGTTCCAGACATGGTAAGCCGGGGGCCCTTGCATCCATTAGCGATTCCCAGCACAGAACACAGCTCCTCTGTAGACAGTTAACCAAGGAAAGGGATCATTGGGCTCTCCCTTAACCTACCATATTGTGCTCTGCGAGGAAGGGAGCAAACCGGATTACCAGTGGCCATGGGCAAATTAAGGCTGCAGAAAACATGGGGTGACCAATACGGGAACTCTTAAAGCCTTTGTAAACAGTGCCATGATGTCTTGTGTCCGAGTGACACCGTTCAAGCCAGGGGAAGAAGACAGGATTGATTGGACAATTGTACCATCTTCCCTAGGGGACCACGTGGGGCGTCAGTCTCCTGGGGGTAACACAGATGGAAAGGGAAGATTTGCTGCAAGAATCGGGATGTAGACGTGTCCCTTAGATTGCTCTGCTATGTTCTGTGATGGTCCCTTTTAATAGCATGGCGTGATAAGTCTCCTACCATCGTGGAAGAAATAACGCTGCTTGCCCCAAAAACCTTCTTCAAAGGATTGCAGAGTACCTCTGTGAATGTTTCCTGTATGTATCCCTGGCGGATTCTTGTAGCATTTGTGTGGACGACATCAGTCTGTCCTTGGAGTAACCCTATGAAGAGGTTCCAAAGAGAGTAGCTGTTTTAGTCTAGTTCAGCAAAACAGACAAGGAGTCCTGTGGTACTTTTAAGGACTAACAAATTTATTTATCACACAAGCTTTCATGGGAGAAGATCCCACTTCATCCAATGCTTTGTAAGTTTACCTATAGCCAAGAATGCCATCCCCTCCCAGCAAAAAAAGTCTTTTAATTTTTTTTTTTTTTTTTTTTTTTAAGAAAAGTAGAAGCAGCTCTCGGGAGGTCACCTCAGCAATGAGATTAGATAAATGCACTCACCAGATGTGCCTTCCTGACATGTTGGTCACTGTTGCCATCCTGTGATTGGCTAAGCTGCTCTGGGGAGATGAACAGGTCTTGGCTGTCTGGGAGAATGGCTACCCTGCTCTCCTGCCCCTGTTCTCCTCATCCACAGCGTCGTCGTCATTCATCCTGGACTGTGATTCGTCAGAGGTATTGATGCTGCATAGTGGCACAGTGATAGGGTCATCTGTGCTCTCAGCTCTGCCCTCTGTGCTTTGATTCCCGCGTTGGAAGAATATGGTGCTTTGCCTGCTTCACTGGGGATGAGGCTGGGACATGATGAAGCTCTTTTGAGACCTGAATTGCACACAGCATTACAGCAAAACACACCTCACTGAACAGTGTGAAGGAGTCTGGTGGAACTCACCCACCCAGCCAGAAACGTCGTCCGAAGCCATAACCTGCTTCCTTGTCACTTCATCACTCTTGGGTCTCTCGGGGGTATCTCCAAGGAGGAAGCACTTGTTAAGGATAGTTATTCAGTCTTGTATGATGGGCCTACCTGGCCAACAGCATTCATTCTGTCTGTGTGTACAGGTTGGATAGCTGCCTGAGCTCCAATTTAAGACCTGCATACGCAGCCATTTCCGTTCCCTAGTCGCCCCTTCTCTCCCTCTTTACCCCTTCCAACATTTGTTCTCTCTCTTTTGTCTCCTTCCATTGACTTGCTCTTCTTTAGGTCATACCCCATGTTGGTTATTGCTGGCCCCATCCCACACACGCTCCATCACTTTCACAGCGGCTTTGTCTTAACTGGAGAATTTTTAGTTTAAAATATACTTACAAAGGGACTGGAGAGAGAGCCTGTGGAAGACAAGGTTCTTGTGTACTTGGTAGAAACAGGGACAGATTTGCTGGGGAGCCACCTGTCGGAAGACAAGACCTAACTATGCCTGATGAAGCTCATGGCTGTAGCCTCTTTCTGTTTGCCACTGAGTATTTAAGTGACTTCTCTGACCCATTTGAAGTCCTCCATCCAAGGTCGCTCTTGTCCCACTTCTCTCACTCATCATCCCCTGATTTAGCCTCCTAAAACATGCTTAGACCAGTCCCCAATCCAACTTCACCTGGGGGAGCTTTTGAGTCCCTGTGACACAAGTTTGTCCCCCCTAATAAGCTTCTGGGGTGTCCAACCTTTTTGGATGAGGGGCCACATTGCAATTCTTTTCTTATTTGGGGACTGGTGGGCAAATTGTTTTTACAGTCCTAGCCCCGCACAGCCCACACAAGCACATGCAGTGGCTCCGTGGGCCAGATAAGAGCCCTTGGCGGGCTGGATTCTGGCCCGCAGGCTGCTGATTGGACAAGCCCGGAGAACCTTTCGTCCAAAGGTCTAGATACAAACAGATACTGCTCAGCACCTTTAATGTCTGGAGTCTCTTCTTGCCCCCATGTAGATGGCACCTTCATTTTATAGAAGGTTCAACTGAAGTTTTGAGTGGTAACCGACTCACAGAACCCAAACTAGTGAGTCCTGGTTCCGTCCTGCACACTCTCCTGTTATTCTAATGTCAGTCCAGGATCTGGGCAGTAGACTGGCACTTAGTACGCACTCACCAAGCTCAGACCAGCATGCCTGATAACTTGGGGTTTTTCTTGTGCTGGCTCGGCAGTTGTCATATTTCCATTGTTCTGCTCCCTGCACATGAGAGCAGAGAAGTTCTTTAAATTAACACTTGGATTTTCCTGGCTTCTTCTAGGGGCTCCGGTGATCCTGGTAAAAAGAAACAGCACATCTGTCACATCCCAGGCTGCGGGAAGGTGTACGGCAAGACGTCTCACCTGCGGGCTCACCTACGGTGGCACACTGGCGAGAGGCCTTTTGTCTGCTCCTGGATGTTCTGTGGGAAGCGTTTCACACGCAGTGATGAGCTTCAGCGGCACAAACGGACTCACACAGGTAATCCCAGGAGCCGTGCTGGCTCTGAGAAGGGAATAGCTGTCAGGTGTGCTTAGCTAAAGCTGCCCCACACATCTGCTCTTTCTCCAGCCTTGTAGACAGGTGTTGCAAGAGTTTCCAATAACCTTGTGATAGCCAGCACTCTCCACTCTGTACCTGCTGTTCGACCAGTGTTTTATCGTCTGTTGCTTTGGGTTTCTGCAACCCGAGTGTATTTATAGGTTTTGTCACCAGCTGTACAAAACCACGACTCTTCTGTTCGTTGGCAGCTGCATCAAGCGAATCCTCACCAGCATGTTCATCTGAGGTGTTTTCCTCGTTTTAGGCACCCGCTATGCAAGGATCAGCTAGCAGCACAGGCAAAGCTGCCTGTAGGAGAAAATTACGTTGAGTGGGGGAGGCAAGGGAGAGAGGATTCAGAAGCCCACCTTGGAGGCTGCACCAAAAAAATAACACATTGGGCCTGATCTCACTTTTGGTAGAGTCCACAATGAGCAGAGCCCCAGAGAAGTCAGTGGGTTCTGTGTGAATGCCTGATTCACAGTTCAGGGTTAGGGCTCACAATATTGTGGGGGAGATAGGTGTGTTTTAGGCTACATGATGGATTCAGTTTGTCAAGTGGATAGGTGAATTCTTCCTCTCTACATTCCTCATTGTTCTGAGACTCTGGTTCTAGTGCAAGAAAAAAATGTGGCTTCTGATACCTGGGGTGTTTTCATCACCAGTGTCTGGTAAATCAGCTTTGGTCAGAAGTGGTGTAAAGTTGAAGAGAGAGTCACCTGTGCGAGAGGTGGGCATGAAGATGCTTGGACGTTAGTAGCTGGCAAAAGGCACTGATTGTGAGACTTGAGAGCAAAACCCCTGCACCTAAGAAATAAGCTATCTTCACCTGCAGGGAAGTTGAAAATCCTGCATCACTCTCTTCCTTAATACTTGTCAAGGTTGCTCTGTGAGTTTCATCCAGGCAATAGCTGAAAATTGCTTCTTGTCCAGAGTTTGATTATGTTGAACGCTTGTTTGTTTACAACGTGGCCCTTCCTGGCGGAAGGGTTTTGCTTCTCATAAGGACGGTAAGCAAGCAATGAAATGCCTGAATGGTTCTCCTCTCCCATAACTGTTTACAGGTGAGAAGAAATTTGCCTGTCCAGAATGCCCAAAGCGCTTCATGAGGAGCGACCACCTGTCCAAGCACATCAAGACTCACCAAAACAAGAAGGGAGGCACAGCCAACAATGTGGCCATGAATGTCTCTGCAGTCTCCATGGACACAGGGACTTCAGAGGGAAACAGTGGGCCAACACCATCAGCCCTTATCGCAACCAACATGGTGGCCATGGAAGCTATTTGTCCCGAAGGCATCGCGCGCCTTACCAGCAGCGGCATCAACGTCATGCAGGTGGCAGACCTTCAGTCCATCAACATCAGCGGCAATGGGTTTTGAGGCTGCGTGAACCACAAGACATGGACTGCATACAAATCTGGGGTTCAAGGTAGCATGTGTCCAAGAGCTGACTGGAGAGGGAACAGATAAATACTTCATTGCTATAGTGCTGAGAGGGTGGAGTCAGTTACCACTTCTAGCGCTAGAATCTACTTCCTCTTTGCCACGAATGCTACCTGAAAACAAGGCCTGGCGGTCAGAACAGACCTCTGACACCCACTGACTACATGGGGATGCCAGAGCTTTTTTGACTCGACTCCCCTCCTGCCCCAATACTTTCTCTTCTGCCTTTCCCTCATTAGGTACCCCAATGCCATCATGCCTTGGTAACTGTATATGATCATTGAAATACTTTTTAGCGCAAAAAAATCTATATTATTATTATTATTATAAATATAAATATAAAACGTGTTCATTTGAGCAAGGAAAAAAATTGCTGCGACCAAAGTGTTTGGTCTCTTTTGAATGCCTTATCTTTAAATGGATGACCTACCTGGTGGTAGTTAATAAGACAATACCCATGCTGTTGTTCATTCAGATTCTATATTACATTTTATGTTGTAACCTTAAAAAAATTAGCCTTTTGTATGCTCTACTTTTAGGCTTTTTTTTTTAAATTTTTTTTTAATTATTTGGGTGAGGTTTTCTTATAAAACAGTCACCCTCTTTCTTCTCCTGCCCTAACCCTTCATTGCTTTATTTTAAATTGTATTCTCTGCAAAGATTCTTCTATCTGAGTTATTTTAACCCTTGCTCTTTCATTCTGAGCATAAGTGTGCGTGTAAAAGTGATTATAAAGGTGTTTGTGCGGGTTCACTCGAGCTATTTACCAGAAGAGGGTCTGGGACCCATAATGCATTCTGACTTTTTTGGGGAGGGGTGGGAGGGAATAGGGGAATTATGGGCAAATTATTTTTCTTCAGTTGGTCTTAAAAGCATCAGCACATCCAGAGCTGGGGAGATGAAGACACCTTGAGTGTCCAAAACCAATGAACTAAGTGAAAATGTAGTAGACAAGAGACCACCAAAGACCCTGTGTTTGTCCGGGGGCACTGTGCCTAGCATGGGGGAAAGCATGCTTGTGTCCGTCATCTGAGGGTTACTGTAGAGCAGCTGATGGTGACGCTAGCTCAGAGATTGAGTAGAAATTGGCTGTCGGTCAGATTGGAGGCTCCTGGTGTGTCTGTATAAGGCAGGGAGTTTGTCTGCTGGATATGGACTTCAGGTGTTGGGCTCTTAGTGGACATTTTGACCAGCCCTGTGTGGGGGCTGTTGATTAATGGGAGGTGCGTCTCTTATTTAGATTAAAGCATCACATCATCTTGTGGGATTTTTCTTTAATTCCAACACTATGTCGTTTTTCTGGCTCACAGGTTTCCCCATTCATTCAGAGATTTCCAAACCTGTGTTTGGGAATAGGCATTTCCTTGCCGTCTTTTTCTCTTACTTGGTTGCTCAATGTAAAACTTTTTAAGGAGGTCGTTAATGCTGACCACTGGTAGGCTCCCTTGTCCAACTCATTCTTAGTCCTTAACCCTTTTCTTCCTGCTGTAGCCACGACAAAGCGGGTGGTCCCTAAGTCCCCTCCATTTCTGTTAGCTCTTCTGTGAAGCCCAGTTGAAAAGGAGTGAGCCATCCAAACAACAGCAGAAAACAGCAGGAAGAGGAAATCATGTCATTGGGCTGTGGGGGCTTCAGGATTTAGAACCTGTACAGTAGAGAATTCAGTCACCTTGATGTGCGCATCGCCCGCCCTCCCTTGGCCCATGAATCAGCCTTGTTAATGTCACTGCATGCCATTTACACACTCAAGTGTTTTAGTGCTTGGTGACCTTATTAGTAAATCTTTGGTTCAGAGACAACTGGTGGAAAGACAAGGACCTGAAGAATCCTCTCAGAATAGGGTAAATGTTATTTAATTATGACAATAAGCAGTATTCTAGAGTGTTTTCATATAGATATGAATGCTGCGAACTGCTACGTACTCCAGAACATGTGGGTGCTGATAGTTCCAGGCTGGTGGTGGTGGAATTTTTAATTTGTAAGCTGGATTTTCTGTTGAATCCTTTTGCTTGACAAGGCAGAAACATTAGGATTTACATTAACCAGAATCAAGGCTGAGCTGCAGTAGACGCCAAGATCCCTGGTCTGGAAGAGTGGGAGGGAAAAGTCTGTGACTAGTGTAAGGAAAGGTTTTGATATTTGTCGGAAAGTGCAGTAGCTCTGGAATTTAAAATCTAAAAAAATCCCTTCATATGGGTTGCTGTTGATATACAGCTATATAATAGATCTCTGTGTTTAAAACAAAAACCTGGTGTTGGAGGATAGTGTTGGATAATAGTTCATAACTCTCAAATAGAGAAAGGAGGTAGGTAGCAGGTGGGAGGGCAGATTCACAAGAGAATCTATGTCTCACTAAGATTCTCACTGCTTTTCAGCACACATGTAGATGTCAAATCCCCATAACAATCCCCTTTTTCTTGGGAGGCTACGAGGGGTCTTTTTAGGTATGTGAATGGAATTGCAGGAAGAAAACCTGTTTGGTAGGGAGATGCTCCTGTCGATGCTGGAATAATAGAAAACTTCCTGTGAGCCTCAATCACACCTGCAAGTGGGGTTTACTTTCTAAAATAATGTGTATTTTATATGTCTTGCCCATAAAACACATCTTGTAACCCGTTCTTCGCAAGGGTAACAATTAACATGAAATGAGGCAGCTGTTGTACTTGAGGGATTAACACTGACTTCTTTTAAAATAAGAAAGTTCAGGAATAATGGGTGTTTGTAATTATTTCGGTTGCTCTCCTGGCGCAGTTCCTGAGAGCACAGAGCCAGTTTTGCTAAGAAAGACACCCGTTGATACAGACCCAGAGGTGGCTTTTGCTGTCTAGCAAAGCAGGTTTCTTCCTTAATCTAGTGTTGCTTGGAAAGTGAGAGAGATGATGGATCAAGGCTTTTTGGTCAGGAATAGCAAGTTAGACCACAAGGCTTCAATCAAACAGAGGCTAGCCATGTGCTGCTCCATCAGTGATCTGCTTGGGCACCATGTGGTGCTGGGATCCTGGCATCCTTCCTTCATCAAACCAGCCCCATTCTGGAGCAGTAAACTCTGCATTTTGATCAGGGCTGGGTGGGGGAAAGACGTTTTTAAGAGTCGGGCTAGAATTACGGGGAGATCAGTAACATCATTGTAAAATGACCAGGATGTTTCCAGGCTGCCTTCTGTTCATCTCAAGCAGCTACTGCCACAGATGAACAGCTTCTCTGTGAATTCCTTTTTTTCTTCCTTGAGGGCCAAATTCTCCCCCCTCTTCATGGGATGTGCTGCAACCTGGAGCACCAGGGTGGTGTTTCTAATCAAGCTGTCATTAAGTTACACAGGCTGATCTGTGGTTGCCAAGGTATTAGCTGGGCTCCAAAGACCCGGTTGCTCAGAAGTAATATATTTTTTTTAGTGTAATGCAAACCTCAGGACTAATCCCTGGTTGTCTTGTTGCTTTAAAATCCTGGGTTTTTAAAGAACTCTATATGCAAATTCCCTGCAGCTGGGAGACATTTACAGCTTCCTTTTTCAGGTCTAAATTATTTTTTTGGCAAGGTCTGTCCATCAGCCAGCTTCCCTCATCTGGGGTGGCTGGCGCACTTGTAGGTTTGGAGGGAGGTTTCTTCTACAGCAGAACGTGAAAGTTTTGTACTTTTACCAGTGCCGGACTGTGCGATGGTCTTCCCTCACCAAACTCTACATCCGTGTTACCACATCATCAGGCTGGCTTGTCATTCTGAAACAGCAATGCCTTCCTTATGCAGATGGACGCCTTGTCTTCAAAGCTGAAATTGGTGCATGCCGGCAGGAGGCGAAGTCCTGCCAAATTGTGAAGTGTGAACACATTTTTACTTTTTTAAAAAAATAAATACAGGGAGGGAGGAAGGCTAGCTATCACTGTAAATTCCTCTGGCTGATTTCTTTCTTCTCTCTCTCTATTTTTGGATTTGTATATTTTTATATAGGAAACTTTGAACATTTGTATTTTTTTAACAATCTCTGAAGCACTATGAATTCCAATGTGCCAATGTCAGTCTCTTCCGTGTCTTGTGAATGTGGGAAGCTGTGGATGGTTGGTGGAAAGCAGTATTTAAAATCAGATTGCACTCACCATTCAGTAACTGCCTCACGGGGCCATTCTGGTGCCCATTGCTAGAACAGCTACTTGAGAACATTGACAGCTCCTCTTTGTCACTCACATTCTTTCATGGATTGAGGTCCAAGGTAAATTTAGAGATGTTCTAGAAACTACAGGCGTTATGTCTCTCTGTGACTTCATTGTTAAATAGTTATCCAGTGTGTCGATGGGGAGGGATCCTTGTCTCCAGTGAGAACGCATTGTACTTTTCGCTTACCGTCCACGTGGTGGTAGACCACTTATCCAAGACTGTCATGTAAGAAGCCTTGTATAACCAGAAGAAAGGTTAAAAAGTAATGAATCCCTGTTCGTAACCACCTTGTCTTTGTGGGGCTGGGTAACCTAATCAGAAGGGAAAGTGGTGGTCCACGTGGGCTGTGTTGCCCTGTTTCTAAAGTACTCTCTTTGAGGAATATATGCTTTGTACTGAGGATCCTGCGGGTTTCTTTGTGGCACCGTTGGCCTACCAGCAGTGGAAACTTCACCACCAAGGAGATATTTTCCCAGTTAGGGAGCCACAATTAATCTGTAATTTCCTATGGAAACAAATCAAATGTGTTGTCCTACAAGCATGCCCAGTCAGTGATTTAGGCCAAATCTGCACTAAAAATCAGCCATTGCATCTATTGATCTCACTTTGGGCTGTGAGAAATTGTGGGCCCAGGGCACCATGGTTAGGTCATCCAAACTCAGAGTGCAGAGGGGAACAGTCAATAGCGTCTTCTGTTGACCTAGCTGCTGCCTCTGAGCAGTGAATTACATGGACCGAAGGAGTCTACGTAGGAAGTATTGATGCCTCTGTGTGGCTGCGAGAGTATCTGGAGTGAAGACAAAGCCCTAGCGTGTATCAGGTGGTCGATCCAAAGCAGCCTGCTTTTTGGGTTATTTTACAGACCTGACCCAAAGCGGCAGCATCAAAATAGGCCTCCGGCTTCTTCGGGGCAACTTTTTAAAGATTGTCTTCCATTGCCAAGCATGAGAATGGGATGGGCTGTGTCTTGCTGCAAGACTGGTACAAATCTAGGCAACACTGTAGGAGATATCTTTGCAAAAGGCAACTCCCCAATTCCCCCATTGTCCCCCGGTTCTGTTAAGTTATGGGATGGACCACCTAATACAAAGCCCAGAAAATATCAGAGAACCTTGGTATACCCCCCTAACCTCTGGTCTGGATCCACAAAAGAAGCTAAGCTTATCCTGTCACTCCTGATTTCTTTTGAAGTTAGGAGCTTTAATATCTTTGTGGATCTGAGCTTTTGTGTCAGATGAGCCCATCTATGGAGACAGAGGGCGGAAGGTGTGGCAGGGGGAGAGGATCTGATGTACTCTCCATAAAGATTTCACCCATGGGTTTAGAAATGAGATTTCTCTGTTGCCACTGACCAGCCTGAGCTCCCACGGACTGCCCTGGGATTTGCGGCCATTGCTCGGCTCGTTCTCCGTTCTCACTAGACAGTTGCTCATTAATGCCCATCACCTGGTTTTGCTAATTTGGCTTGCCCTGTTTACTGGACCACTGTCAAGGGCCAAAGATCCCAGCTCCCCAGGATCAATGGCACTACCACATTTGACCTAACATGGTGGGTGTGGTGCCTTTGCTTTGATTCTGGTAGTGACAAGCTTGGGTTGTTGCATGGTGGTTTGGGCAGCGATCCTGCTGGTCTGTCACAAACTCAGTGGGGGAGTCTCCAACCACGGCAGAGGTCCCTTTGACTCCAGTGGGGCTAAATTTCACCCCACATGTCCATTGCTCCCATTCAGTGACTTGATCTGTTCATCCAAGCACATGACAGCTTGCCTCTGTGTTAGAGGCTCTCAGGTAGGACAGGGGAGCATCTGTGTAAGTTTTCTATCTGCAGTTCCCTCTGGAACAAAATGTGCCTTTTTATACAGGGCCAAACCAAGTGGCCAAACAATGTAGCCAGAAAGCCTGGGACCAGGCTTTTTTAGCAGGTGTTTTTTTTTTTTTTTTTAAACACCATGGATGGCTCAAACTGGTTGCTTCTAGCTTTAATCAACCCCTAGCCCCATTTTCCCTGAAACTGGAAGAGCAATTCACTTCCTCCACCCTGCCGCCTGCCAGGCAAGTGAAGTGAGCCCACTTCTGTGTATTACAGTGAGGTTGTGTCCATGGGGGTGACTCATCTGTGCTAAAGCCTGCTGCTTTTGTGACCTTGCAGGAATTCCCATGAGCAATACCTTCAAGGGTTAGTGAAAATTTTCACCACTATTTCCTGGAGCTCACTGGTCCCTCCGATGACTGCCTCCCCATCCTGCCCACAGGCTTGTCAATTCACATGTTGGGAGCTGACAGTGCGCACCATAAGCAACCTGTTAACACTGGTGGTAATTCTCTCCGTGTAAAGACTTTTATCCTGTAATAACGTCTTTGTGCTTTTTTTTTTAATCCAATTGCCGATGTAATGATGTCTGAAACACATTTTAAAAGTGCTATTTTTTTTTTTTTGTACAAAGATTAGGTTAAAATGTAGTTTGGCTCCTTTGTAAACAGATTACAACTTTTTTTTAAGGTAAATAAAGACGCGTCTACGCATGGCATGGTGACGTTTGTGCTTTAGATGCGCGTTCAGAAGTCATTGCTTTCAGCCCTTCACCTGGAGCTTAGGGGCCTTTACCTAAAACCTGTTGTCTTACTCGTAAGGTGACTGCATTTGCTAAATGTATTTCTGTACCTGCAGCATTTGAAAAAGCACGTGTCACTGGATGGCAGAAAGATCTCTTTTCATTGTCTGCATTGGGTTGTGGATCAGGGCCTGTTGGCTTCTGACAGACAGACAACCTTCATCACACAGGAAGACACAAATCCAACTAGTGTGTGCATTTGGTTTTTCTTTTGAAGTTTACCGGTCGTAAGAACGGCCGTGTTGAGTCAGACCAATAATCCGTCTAGCCCAGTATCCTGTCTGGCATTGTTCCGTACCAGAGCCTCAGGAAGAAGGGGAACGGGGCAATGTTAGAGGGATCCAATCCTGTTTTCTACTCCCAGTTTCTGGCAAGCAGAGATTGAAGGTCACCCTAAGCATGGGGTTTCATTCGTGAGCGTCTTGGCTGATAGCCATTGCTGGACTCACTCTGCATGAACTTCTCTAGTTCTTTTCTGAGCCCTGTTCTACTTTTGGCCGTCAAAACATTTCCTGGCAATGAGTTCCACCAGTTAATTGTGTGCAGTGTGACAAGCACTTCCTCTTGTTTGTATGAAAGCTGCTGCCTATTAATTTGATTGGGTGCTACCTGATTTTTTTGTGTTGAGGCAGAGGGTAAATAATACTTTCTTCCATGCTATTCATGATTTTATAGACCTTGAACATATCACCCTTTAGTCTCTTGTCTAAGCTAAATAGCCCTAGCCTTTTTAGAGTCTCCACATACAGAAGCCCTTCCATGCCCTTAATGAGTTTTGTTGCCCTTCTCTGTCTTTCCTAGTTCCACTGTAGTGTCTGAGATGGGTAACCCAACTGCACAGTATTTGTAGTTCCCATACTGCCTTCTGGAGATTTCCTAGGAGGCGTTACTCAGAGCCCGCAGGGTGGGCCTGCTACCCTCACTATTCTAATAAAACTCAGCTCTTTTCAGCTGATGTCAAAGCACTCAGCAAAGGGGAAATGGGCATATTTTGACCTGTAATGTCTTTCGGTCATGGGGTAAAGTGTTCAGAGGCACCCAAGTCACTTAGGGGGTGTCTGTACAAAGGTAAAAAACCCACAGCTGGACCAAGTTAGCAGACTCAAGTGCAGGGCTGAAAAAATCACTGTGCATGACATCTAGCTTGAGCCCTAACTCTGAGAGCCTCTGGGGTGGAGGGTCCCAGATCTGTAGTTCCAGTCTGAGGCTGAGAACCTACCCAGCCATTTTAAGGCCAGCAACCCCAACCAAATGAGCCAAGCCAGCCACTGCCAGGCCACAGGGCTTTATTCCCTGTGGAGAGGAACCTTTCTTGCTTCTTTGGAAAATGTCAACATCATGATGTCAAAGCTCATTGATTATGATCTCATGCACCCACTTTCGTTCGTTCATGAACTTACCTCCTTTGCAAAGCACCGCGGGCTCGCTTGGTTAAAGCATATACAGGTTGATCATCACTGCCTCTTATTAAAGGGGAACCAAAAACTTAAGTCGCACCATCCCGAAAAACCTCTCCTTGCTGTGGTTCCAAACAACCTAAGCAGAAAGACTATGCAAAGGGGCAGCTGTATTACTTGAGTTCAGCTAAACAAACAAGGCGTACTATGGCACTTTTAAAGACTAACGAATTTATCGCATGAGTTGTTGTGGGAGTAAATCCCACTTCTTCAGATGCTTTGAAAGTGGGGAACTAGAGAAATGCTTAGCTTTTTGTAGATTTTGTTTAATAGCCAGATAGACTGATGCACATTTAGTCTCAACTTCTGGATGGCCCAGGCTGGAGAATTTCACTGGGCAGTGCCTTCCCCCTGCCTGCTGTCTTGTGCATCTAAGAGCATAGATTTTAGAAGCATGGTGTCGCCAAAGATTTTTTCCAGTGCCTCTTGTGTCCTTAACCACACTGTATAATGTGTGTGCTCTATCCTGCATTGATAGGTTGCCTGGTTGTTACTGGAATCTTTAATATCACAATGAGACTGAAAAAAAGTATTTTAAGTTAGTGTGACTTAAAACAGCAGCAATAAATGAGGAGCAGAGGGATTTTTGCAGACAGGTGTTACCTGAAACTGCTTTTAATTATCTTTAAAATTGCTGGCAGAGCCCTCTTACTAAATAAAGAGATAGGTAAGGAAAAGTGGTTCAGGTTCAAGTGCATGAAGGACAAGCACGGAGGAAAGGGATTGCACACTAAGTAATGTGTTAAATATTCCAAGTGAGCAAATTTCAGGGAGCGAGGAAGGGGAGAATCCCTTCCCTAGCTCCTACTCAGCTCTAGTTAGTATTTTTCTCCCCCCCTCAGGCTGCCATGGGATTCAGGTTGATGGTCCCTCCCGATGGTGCTGAGTCAATAATAGCCTATTGGTCCAGCTGGGGAGATGGAGACAGAGTCGGTTGCCCCTGCTTTACCCAGCAAGGTAGGAATCAGAGCCAGGAACAGAACCCAGGCGTCCTGATGGTTGTATTTATTCCCTGCTTCAACCACATCTTGCTTCTCCCTTTGGCAAGCGTGGGCCTTGTGCTAACTGTTAACAGGCACTGACCCTGTTAACCCCTGATTCTGCTGCCTCAGCTGCTCTCAGGGATGAGGGGCTCCCCTTGCTTCCTTTCTCAGGTTCTGGTCACCGCAGGTCTGGCCCTGTTAAAGACTCCAGCACTAGCTGACTTAGTTTCCCCAATACAGATGGGGACTGGAGAGGAGGAACTGGCTGGCGGCTACGGTCGGGCTGTTCTGCCCTGTGGATGGTGGATGGGAATGTCCTTGATGCGGGCCCAGATGCTCCCAGCCAGTGCTCCATGTTCCATGCTGCAGGGGAAGGAAGGTGAAA
Source organism: Podocnemis expansa (assembly GCA_007922195.1). Classification (NCBI taxonomy): domain Eukaryota; kingdom Metazoa; phylum Chordata; order Testudines; family Podocnemididae; genus Podocnemis; species Podocnemis expansa. The sequence continues at coordinate 8,430,005 of ML682037.1, read as the reverse complement.
ACCCTTCCCAGGTACTGGGAGAGCTGGTGTCCGTTCTCTGCTCTGCCACAGGCTTCCAGTATGACCTTGGAACTGTCACTCAGCCTGCATGTGCTTCAGTTCCCCTGTGCATACAGCGGAGTTAACAGCACTGTCCTGCCTCCCAGGGGCCTTCTGAGGCTGAGTACCTTGAAGACTGTGAGGTGCCCAGATACCACAGTGATGGGCACCGTGTTGGCCTGCACACCCAGCTTTGTGTGGGCTAGATCCTCAGGGAGGGTAACTGATCTGCCACCTGGCCTTGATCCCCCCCAAGGGGCCAGCCACACACGTTCTCTGCCCTTGGGGTAGATGATAGTCGTCATTTTGTCTGCAAGGGCGTTTATGGTCGTGCAGGCTGGGGGGAGGTTTCTGCTGGGCTCGAGCCCTCCTTCGAGCAACGTAGCTGCAGCTCTCTGGGAAACTTCTACCAGCGTTTGCTGAAATGCAGCTGCCTCTGGGGTAGGGCACAGCCACTGTTACCAGCCACACAGCTAAGGGCACCCAATCCTGACCCACAGAAGTACCAAGCCCAGTCCTGCTGCAGCTCAGTGGGGTGTGTGGGCAGACTGAGAGAGGCAGGGTCATCGCACCCGCTGGTGTCAGTAGTGTGTCTTAGGGCCTTTTGCTGTGGGCACGGAGCTATGTGTCTGTACCAGAGTCCTGTCCTATAAATGGAGACTGAGCCTCACGAGGGCGGCTCAGGGCTGGGAACGGCTCTGGGAGCCATTTGCTTCCAGATCAGGGCCCCGAGCACTGAAATTGTTGGCCCTCCTCCCGCACTGATACATCCCCCAGCAAGATACGCTGGCAAAGTGCCAGGCCAGGGACGGCAGGGGCTGTGTCCCAGGCTGGGGACAGGATCAGAGCGGGGCGCGGGGGAGCGCCACCCTCGTTCCCTGAACTCCTTTTGCTTTCTCCGGCCGACGACGTCTCAGTCCCATCCCACGTGTGGAGCCGGCCAAGTCCTTCCCACCTGTGCTGGGCGCTGGGGAAGGGCTGGCTGGACTCACACGCCCGCTCTCCAGGTGCTGGAAGAAGGACCACTGGCTGGATGGGGTGACCATGCCTTGCCGGGCTCTCCGCCTGCTTTGGGGGCTGTGTCTCTGGCTGAGTCTAGGGGTACTGGGTATGGCAAAGGGGAGTGGGGGTCCTCATGCTCTCCTGGTGCCCGGTGGCAGCAGGGCTTGCACTTGGTGGGAGATGGGCTGCTCCCTGGGGGTGGGTGGCAGGGGGAGAAAAAGAGAGTGGATTTTCTGCACCCCCACAGCCAAGCCGCCTACGTCTCTCCAGGCATCCTGGATGGGAACCGGCGCTGCGTCTTCTATGAGGACCCACGCAATCTGCAGGGCACCATGCAACATCAGGGCAGGCTTCTGGGGGACATGGAGCAGGGCACCATCCTCTGCCTCTACAGCCAGTGCTGCTTCGGGATCTGGAACCAAAGCCACGGCTGGCTCTACGCCATGATGCAAGGTGAGGTGCTGCCCAAGTGCTGAGGTAGGCACAGGGGGACCCAAAAGCCAGTGTGAAAAATCAGGGGGGTTTAATTTTCAGGGGTGGGGGGAATATTTGCCTATATAAGATGAAGCCCCTCAGTCGGGACAGCCCCAATAATGTTCGGACGTATTGGTTCTATTCCTGCTCTGAGACAGGAGAGGGGTCTAGTGGTTAGAGTGGGGGGGGGCGCTGGGAGTCAGGACTCCTGGGTTCCATCTCCAGGTCTGGGAGGGGAGTGGGGGTTAGTGGTTAGAGCAATGGGGGCCAGGAATCAGGGTTCCTGGTTCTGTTGCCAGCTTTTTGTGGGCCCTTGGGCAAGTCACTTCCCTGGTGTCAGTGGAAAGGGAGTCTGAAAGCAGCAGAGGGAAAGGCCTACGTGCTCTCTGGCTGCCCTCCTGGCTCTGGTCAGCCAGTGAAGAGGGCAAGGGCAAGGCTACGCACCTATGTGGCAGATGATGGGCCCTGGAGGCAGGCAGGGGATAGGAGGGTAGAAGAGATGGGTCTCAGTTCCTTGATGGCTCCGTCTGTCTGTCTGTGGGAGGCCAGGTTGCTGGAGCAGTGACAGAGACGGCTGCGAGGCCCCAGCCTGCGAAGCCAACCCCATCCAAGTCTTCGGGTCTACGCTCCTACGCTGCCTGTGTTGCTCCGACTTCTGCAATGCCAACATCAGCCGGTTTGGGGCCCCCGCCATGCCTCAAGGTGATGGCTCAAAGGGCCACATATGCCCCAGAGCTGGGGGGGTGTTTGCCCAGGGAAAGGGGCAACTTGTAGGCACACAGGCTCGAGAACTGAATCTGAGGGAGGTGCATCCAGGGTTGAGGGGCACCGGCGGAGCTGGGAGAGGGGCCCCCGCCCATGTTCTGCCTGGTTCCAAGCCCTTCCCATTCACAAAGAAAACAAACAGGCAGAAACAAGATAAAACACAAACTGTTGAATCTCCCTTGCCCGCCCCCGATGCGTGTCTGGCCCCTCTACTCTCCCAGGCTGTCCCCATCCCACCTCCCATACTTGGCTGTGGCTCCCACTTCCCTCAGTCCATCTCTGTCCCCATCTTCCTATTCATCCCTTCTGCCCCCCCATGCCTGGCCCTGCTACCTTCCCCAGTCTGTCTTCAGCCCTGTCTCCTCTGTGCCTTCCTTTGCAGCCCCACGCTTGCTGGGAGTGGGCCCCTGTTTTGAGCATCAGGCACTCACTCTGTCCCCCTCACACCCCCAAGCAGGTGCACAGTCCTGGGGGAGATGCCAGCTATCTGGATGCTTTCCGCACAGACGCTGACCCACAGACCTTGGGGAGGAGAGCCAGGCAGGGGAGTGCGAGAGCCAGAGCTCTGACTCACCCTGATAACCAGCTGGGAGCCAGGGGAACCCAGCGCTCACACGGGACTGGGCTGAGTTGGTGGGACTGGGGCCAGCCTGGCAATGCTGCCCGTGACAATCTCACAGAGGGATGGCAGGACCCGGTGTGTGACCCCTCTGGGGCTGCAAAGCCTTTTCTAGGGAGCGGGGACTAGTGGTGGGAGCCAGGACTCCTGGGCCCTGCGCTCAGCTCTGGGGTGGGGTGAGTAGTGAGCCACATTCTGACTCTTGCTCTGCCCCAGAGTGAGGGCTGTGGGGTGGGGTGGCCATGGGTGGATGACCGTCCTCTTGGCCCCCAGAGAACTCAGAACAGGGGGGAAACTGTGCCCTGGGGCCATGGCCTGATTGACGAGCACTGGTGCCAGGCCAGCCTGATTTCAGTCCGTTGGCTCTCAGGGGCCCTGTGAGTCCCACCCACTACCACAGACCAGCAGGACCCAGGGTGCAGTGGGCACAAAGGGGCCATGGAGCGGCCCCACAGACCAGCAGAGGAGCGTTAATTATCTCCGCTCTCCCTGCACCCCTTCCCTTTTTCATTCCTGCAGCAGACAGGAGAAAAAGTGATAAGATGAGCCCCCAGGGCCCTGCCCTGAGACGCAGCCCCCCCGCTCTAGCCACTAGACCCCACTCCCTGCAATGGGACTGTCTTGGCATCTGCCCATAAGGTTGCTGAGATGATACTAGCCAGGCCCCGTGTTTAACTGCCAGGCTTCTTTAGCAGCATGCCTGGGGGTGCTCGATTTCCTCCCCCCAAAGCTTTGTAGTGCCGCAAGCCCCCCCTTGAATGGGCTGCAGCAGGGGGGAGGATACAGGAATGTTGGAGGCTGGGGGGGGCAGGAGACAAACCATCCTTAGTCTTGGAGTTTAATTAAAACTGGAGCAGAGGCACGTCCATGGGTGGGACAAGGAGCGAGGAGCCAGTTGTGAGGGGCCCTGGCGGGCCCCAACCCAGCTCCAAACCCCGTGCATGTCTCAGCCCCTCTGCTGCAGGGATGGGGCTGACTACTGGCTGCCAGGGACAGGTGGCCATGGGACCCAGAGGAAGCAGCTGGGGGGGGGTCACTCAAGCTGATTAAGAAAAGAGTCAGGGATCGTCCCTTGCTGAAAGGGCTGGGGGCCCCACGTTCCCTGACTAGCACAGATCTGGCCAGGAGCCTTATCGCTTGGGACACCTAGCAGAGACTTGGGCCTTGTGCTGGGGGCGGGCAGGAGGTGGCTGGACAGCAGCGCCCCATCAGGAACAACGTCCTGGGTCTCCTGCTCATCGGAGCCCAGACCCCGTCACCCGTTGCTCTCGGGCCGTGTCTGGGTCTGGTTTGTAATTCAGCTTCCTCTGTACTGCCTCTTCTGCAGCTTCAGCCAGGTCTGCTCCGACTGGCACCGTGTGGATCGCTGTGGCCTGCCCGCTACTGATCTTCCTCGGCTGTCTGGCCTTCCTAGGTACAACTGCCCTCTCCCCCGGCTCCTCCTCGCCCTCAGCTTCATGGGCACAAAGGCACTTTGTGTCTTCATGCCACCCTGTGCCCAACATGACAGGTCTCCTGTCCTGGCACAACCGACCAGGGGCTGGGCATCCCGGTGCTGGAACCAGGGCTCCTTCAGCATGAGCCCCAGCCATTTGAGGGCGAGAGTGTCTCTGTAACGGGGCTATGGTCCCTGATCCTCAGCAGCAGCGGGTCCCTTGGTCAGGGACACGAAGCCGGTTAATTGCCCATGGACACTGCTGCACCCTGCTGGAGGCAGCTCTGCCACAGACAGCCGCGTGGCCGTAGCCTCACAGGGCCCAGCATGTATAAACCTCTCAGCTGGTCCAGTGAGCGCCCCCCTGAGATCGCAGGGCTGGGGGGGCTCAGTATGTATTAAATTCCTGTCCCCCCAGCCCCTGCTTCCGCCTCGCTTGTAGGCACACACCCCATCTGAAAACCACACAAACTGGGCAGGTGTGTGATTCACACTTACGTATATGCACACATGGTTGGTCTGTCTGTACACTGTCTGTCTTTCCACACACACAATCTCTCTAAACAGTCTGTTGGTCTCTTTCTCTCCATACACACACACTGTATACACCCAAAACAAACAAGGAGTCCTGAGGCACTTAAAGTCTAACCAATTTATTTATTTCATGAACTTTCGCAGGAGAAAATCCCACGTGTCAGATGCAAGCAGGATTTTCTCCTGCGAAAGCTCAGCATTAAATAATTTTGTTAGACTTTTGTTAGACTTTTGCACAGGACTCCTTGTTTGTTTTGCTGAACGAGGCTAACCTGGCTGTCGCTTTGGAACTTGTACACATCCACATGCATACAGAGTCTGTCCATCTCTGTCTACATGCAGCATATCTGTCTCTCTACACACATGCACATGGGGCTGGTATGTGATTCACACATTCATGTACTCACATATGGTCTCAGACTGTACACAGTCTGTTTCTCTCCACACGTGGAGTCTGTCTAGCTTGTAGGACTCGCTGTATTTGTCTGTCTGCACACACACGCTGGGTTGATTTGTGACTCAAACACACACACACACACTCTCTCTCTCTCTCTCTCTCTCTCTCTCTCCCCCCAGCAGTTCACACACTGCATGGCCTGCAGGCCCTGCAGCTCCGTGCACAATTCCCTGGACACCCCGTTGTGGTTGACATTTGGCCCATTCTCAGAGCCACGCCACCTTGGAGGCACCCCTGTCTTTCTTGTTCTCTCCCCAGTGCTGAGAAAGGTGAAGGTCTGCGCAGTCCTGCTGCACCAGGAGGAGAGTGGGGAACTGACCAAGGTCACCATAGACCCCCAGTCCAGCTGTAAGAGGGAACCTCCCAGCCAAGAGCTGCAAGCACTCCAGTTCCTCAAGGTCTCTCTTGGTGGCTGCAGTGGGGCTGACAGCACAGACTGGCCAGTGCCTCAGTCTCACCTCTGTCCCGGCAGGTTGTGGGCTGCGTCTGCGGGAGGGGAGCATGAGTCCCCTGGGATCTCCTATGTGGGTTGCGGGAGGAGGTGGATTCATCCTGCCCTATGGCAGGAAGGGACTCCAATGCTGGGAGCTTCCCTGCAGCAGTGCCAGGCAGGGTGTCAAGCTCTGCAAGCTTCAGGGTGGACTGATTTAACTAATTCTGTCCTCAGTTGAAATCAACAAGCAGGAAGCCTTGACTGAAAGAATTGATTTTAACTGCATTTTGCATTTTTTAGTTCTGTTCCTAATGGTTCATTCTCATTTGTGAGTAACCATTCAAACATGGTCATTTGCAACTCAGTCTAGCTTGCTCCCTAAATTTAGTCCTTCTTTTTGCTAACTGGGAGGACACAGTCTATCAGTACACATTTATTTAAGCAGTTATGTAGCGTGACATTTATTTATTCAGCATCTTAGTTTTGACCTTGTTGATGGTTTGAAAGCAGCGAATGCCACGTTTCTTATTTTGCAGCAGAGGATAGAAACAGGAATTCCAATAAAAAGGCACAAAGCGGCATTTTCAAACCTTGTGATGAGTGAAATAAAACGACCTGAAATGTGCTGGCTAAATGAGGGACCAAAAACATACATTTATCAAACCACATTTTGCATTCCAAACTAACTGATTGATTCAACAAAGAGAGAATTCTCTGTCCTCAGTGAATTGATGGCTTGTCTCACCTAAAGATGCAAATAGGCACCTAGAGGGATTTTCACAGGTTGCAAAGTTCCAAAGGGGTAGCCGCATTAGCCTAGTTGAGTAAAACAAGCAAGGAGTCATATGGCATGTTTAAAGACTAACAAGTTTATTTATCGCATGAGCTTTTGAGGGAGAAAATCCCACTTCATCAGACACTTTGAAGATGGGGGAACTTACAGAATGGGAAAGAAAAATGCGGGGAAGTATAAGTCATGGGATCAGCTCACACTGTGACCTGACCTTCTCCCCACCCCCCAAAGGTTGGGCATCTAACTCCCTTGGGAGTTTAAAAAAATAAAATGAAATAAATTTCGTTCACTCTCTAAGCGTTCCTGGGGCAGGGCCCAGCTGGGATGGCCATGCTGTGAGCTTCCCTATAGCAGTGCCTACCTGGGAGGGCCACACTGGGAGCTTCTGCACAGTAGTGCCCTGCCTAGAACATGACTAGTTTTTGTCTTCCCCTGTCTACCCCAGGGAGCTGAGCAGTTGCTTTTGCCCGCCGCTGGTGCCACGGGAGCCCTGATGCAGGCCAGTATGTCACCCTATCTGTGTATGGGGGGGTTCCCTGTAGGTGCTTCAGGAAGGGCGCTTCTCCGTGGTGTGGCAGGGCACCCTTCACCAGAAGCCCGTTGCCATCAAGGCCTTCCCTGCCACCTGCTTCCAGCACTTTGTGGACGAGTGGTCCGTGCACAGCCTGCCTCTGATGAACCATGACAACGTGGCGCGGTTCCTGATGGCTGGGCGAGGAGGGGTGTGCGGGGATCATGGGAACCTGCTGGTACTTCAGCTCTACCCAGCGGTGAGTGCTCACCCATGGCCGGCCCTAGGCTTGGATGTGGCACTGCTGTCTGCTAGGAACGTGCAGAACTGTGCGTGGGGATTGAGCGAATGCCTCCTGCACTCGGGGCAGGACGAGGGATTCTGCTGTCTTTGTAGCAGAGTGAAAGTGAAAGAGAAAATTTAGTGTGTTTAGAAAAATCTTTCTGATAGGGGATGGGTCCAGCCAGGAAACTGTCCCCAGGAGAAGGGCTGGGGCCTTGTTGTTTCCTGCGTGGGGTCAGATTGGGCTAGGGAAGGGACTTGGAGCCCCCTCCCAGCTCTAGATTTTACAAGTGGACTGAAGACAGTCCTGGCAAAGACAGAGTCCTGGGATCAGGGTGGCACCAGCTGGGCTCATTGGGCTCCTGCCAGCCCCTGGGATTCTGGCCCTGGCTCCAACTTGAGCCAGGCCCTGTCTGCCTGCAGGGTTCCCTGCGGCATTTCCTGAGCCAGCATGTCAGCGCCTGGGACAGCACCGTCCGACTGGCCCTGTCACTGGCCCGGGGACTGGCCTTCCTGCACGAGGAGCTCTGGCGTGATGGTGAGAGACCCATGGCCCCTGGACCCCTGCAGTGGGAGCATCGGGGCCTTGGCACAGCACTCTGCTCTGGCCAGCCAGCCAGCCACCTCTCACCCCATGGCTGCAGGCACAGCTGGCCTCTCCCTTCCCAGTAACCATTCCCAGTTGGCTGCAATGTGGTGAGTTAGCCCTGCCCGCAGCCTCAGTGTGGCGAGTTGGTCTGTCCTCAGAGGGGAGACCAGGAGCCAGGGGGTGGCTAGGACACAAGGCCAGCACCGCCTCCCCCCCAGCCAGTCACAGCCAAAGGTTCACCCTGTCCCCACCGCCCTGTGCAGCGGAGCTGGGCTCTGCAATGTCTCCTTCTCTGAGCCTCTCCCAGGGCACTTGACCCTCCTTGCCCTCTGGTGATATAGAGGCACAGTGGCTTCTTCCCCCCCTACCTGCGCAGCTAGACCCTCTCTAATGCCTGTCCCCTTGGTGCCAGGCTTGCACAAACCCAGCGTGGCGCACCGGGACCTGAGCAGCCAGAACGTGCTGGTACGGGAGGATCGGAGCTGCGCCATCAGCGACTTTGGCCTGGCCACAGCACTGCCGGCACACCTGGAGCGATGGGGAGGGGACCGCATGGAACCTGCCATCAGGAAGGTAGCCACGCCCAGCACCTGTGGCCCCCGTGCTCAGAATAGGGCCATGGGTCTGGCTGGGGAGGGGGGACAGAGGGGAAGTTTTGGAAGAGAGGGGAGGCTGGGGGAGTCTGAATTCCCAGGTGTGTGGTGGCATGAGGGGGCTGTGCAGGATCATATGTGAACACATCCGAATGCGATGGAGCATGGGGGGAGGGGGGAGCCCCTGGAAGGAATCTGGTTAGGAAGAAGAGGAAAAAAATAAAGGCAAGGAGTCCTGTGGCACTTAAAGACTAACATTTATTTATCGCGTGAGCTTTTGTGAGCGAAAATCCCACTTCGTTAGATGCTTTGAAGAATTGGGATTTTCTTCCATGAAAGCTCATGAAATACATAAATCTGTTAGCCTTTAAGTGCCACCAGACTCCTTGCTTTTTTTGCCGAACTAGACTAACACAGCTGTCCCTCTGGAACTTAGGAAGAGGGTGGGGTTCCCACTGGTACAAATCAGCCCCATTCAGGGGTGCATGTGTGGGAGCCTCGGCCATGAGAACAGCAGTACTAGAATGGGTAAGTTTGTGGCCCTAACCTGGCCTGTGATCGGTCAGCGTTGACCATTGTGCCTGCTCCCAGGCAGGGACCCAGCGGTACATGGCCCCTGAGATTCTAGACGAGAGCCTGGACCTGCGGGACTGGGGCCGTGCGCTGAAGCAGGCCGACGTCTACTCCCTGGCTCTGGTGCTCTGGGAGATCCTGTCCAGATGTTCGGTGCTTTTCCCAGGTAAGTGGCTGTGTGGCTCGCTGTTGGGTGGGAGCCCCTAGATCCCTGGTAGGCCATGCCAGGCAGCAGCAGGACCTGGAGTCCATCCCCCAGGCCTCTGTCCCATCCCGGCTTCAAACATTTAGCGCTTCAGGAGATACCGCCTAGCTAGGTCCTCCCTGCATGCCCTGGCACTACTCAGGTGCCCCCAGCTTAGCTATTGCTCAGCCCAGTCCACCACCCTTAGTCGCAGCCATCCAGTACAGCACCTGGGCCTGTGGGCTTTGCTGGGGGATCAGTCGCTAGAAAGCATCTATTGCCCACCCACCCTGAGAATTTCTCTTCCTGCTTCTGTACCCCCAAAAATCAAGACCCTCCCCTGCCCCACAGCCTCTGGCACAGACAAAAAAAGGGCTGGAAATGCTGCCACCTGGTGGAGTTTTGGAAAAATAACACCCAAATTCACACCCCAATGGGTGCTGGAGCTGTCCGTGCTATACAATTGTCCCTGGCCTACCCCCCGGGAAATGGGGTGTGGAGGCATCGCTCACAGGCCAGCTGGTGGGAGCCACAGACCAGACTGCCCAGGAATGAGGGGGCGCTGGAGTCAAAGTCACTGGGCCACATGGCTCCAGGAGTGCGTGATTCTCATTTACTCCTTTACCGTGCCCAAAGGGGGGAGAAGTTTGTGCTCCCCATATTCTGGGCTCAGCCCCACACCACACCTGGTGCTGGAGCAGCCTTAGGGCTACTCTAACTTACTCTGCTTCCATGGTCCCTGGGAGGCAGGAAATGCCCATAATGCAGTGTGCTTTGGCCATGCCCCTGATCTACTTGGGCTGGACTGGAACTGGGAGCCCCATAGTTATGTCAACCCCACACAAAGTGGGCAGGAGCCTGCTGCATGGGGAGGGACTCTCAAAGGGGCCGTTTATCTCCACTGCAAGGCCCCTCTGTGCAGTCTGAGGCTCACCAAGAATCAGGCCTGTTGAGTCCAAGGGGGATCCACATTAGCCGGCGGCAGTAGTGGGGTTTTTATCTGCTCTGCTGGCCACATCAGGGCAACACACCCCCACACACTGAGTCATCCCCTGGTTCCCAGAGCATCTTAGGGGATAGGCTGGATGGGGCCAGCGTGAGCCCTGGCCATTTCACTCCCATGTCCCCCTTTCTCCTCCCCCAGGCTGCAGGGTCCCCCCCTACCAGCTGGCCTACGAGGCTGAGCTAGGGGGCAGCCCCACCTACGAGGCGCTGAGGAGACTGGCTGTGGACGAGCGGAGGAGGCCCGTCATCCCTGAGTCCTGGAGCTGGACAGGACGGGTAAAGGGGCTGGGGAAGGGGGAGATGGACGTGGAGAAGGGAAGAGGGGTGGGAGGATACACAGCACTGCCGCCAGCACCCAATAGATCTGTGTCGTGCGACCCCTGCTAGATGTTACACTGCACCCTGGGGGCTTTACAGCCGTGCCCACCAGCCTGACCCTGCAGGGGGGCGACATGCAGCTGTGGCAGCCTTTGTCAGGCAGCCCTGCCAGCCAACCCTGAGACACCCCTCTCCCCTCCTGCCCTAGGTCTCCATCTGCCTGCGGGAGTTGCTTGAAGACTGCTGGGACCCCGACCATGAGGCCCGGCTGACAGCCGAGTGCGCGCGCCAGCGGCTCCAGAGACTGAGGGTTGAACTGCCGGAGGGGCTGTACTGAGCTAGTCCTTGCCCACCACTGGGCCACGGTGGTTGAAAACGCTCCTTGGGCTGCTGGAGGGAGAGGGACTCGGGGCGAGGGTGGTATGTAGCCTCGTCAGCCCAGCACTTGCCTGTGCTGTATCTAAACCCAGCAGCTCCCCCATCCTGCCACTATCTGGCCCCGAATTGCACCACCACCCATATGACCATCTCCACCCAGGCTGGATTGAAATCCGCTGCTGCCCAATGCTGGATGGGATCGGAGTTACCTGAGAGCATGTTGCCCCCGTAGTGGAGCTGACACAGCTCTTGTTCACCCCCTCTCCTTGCTGGCAGGAGGGGTATGAGCCAGGTGGCATTGCGGTTGTGGGTTTGTTCCCTAGATAAAGGGCTGAGCCCCAGTGCTGCCCGCTTGCAGATTTCCATTTGGTCAGCTACTTGTGGTGGTGAAGATGAATTGTGCACCTTTATTAGGTGCCTCACATTCTGGATCCAGAGCAGCCTTGGGGCTGCTCTAACTTACACCTAGCTCCCACGGGCCACCTGGGAGGCAGGGAATATCCACGATGCAGTGTGTTTTGGCCACGTCCCCAGTCAACCCCCTGCACCAAGCCGGGAGAGCACTCTGCCATGCCAGACCTCACCAAGTGGGTGGGTGTGCAGCCCTTGAGTGACCTCCCCGTCCCCTTTACGTGTGTGCATATCCTGCCCCACCCTGACAGGGATGCAGCTCTTCCAGCCCCTACATGGATGGACATACACATTACACACACGCATCTCCCAAGACACATACAGATGTCATCCTCCATCCATCCACAGACACACTCGTGCCCTCTCTCAGCTCTTTGGTGTTCCAGGGGCCATTGGTCACTATCTGCTTGGCTCTGGGCTGTGTTGTTTACATGCTGGAAGTGGGACCAAAATGCTCAGTGCCTGGTAATAGCCACTAGGTGGTGGAAAACTGAGGCACTGAGCTAGCAAATGACTTGGCCAGAGTCACCCAGCAAAGCCAGGAATAGAAGCTGGGGCTCCTGACTGCTACTCTGGTGCAGTATCCACTAGACCATGCTGCCACTCAAATGCTTAATGGGAGATGCGTGTTTTGGCCATTGGGAGCTGAAGTAATGGCAGTGTTGCATCAGAGTCAGGCTTTTCCGTCCCTGCAGACATTAGAGGGAGCCAGGATCCACCAGGGCACTGGGTGCCACCAGTTGGATGACTCCGCTAGAAGCGCCTCGGGCACCATGTGGACCCTAGAGAGCCCTGCTTCGTTGGCGATGGGCAGTAAAGGCTTGGGCCTTTCTCTGCATCATCTGGAGCAAGTCGTGGCACTTAATGGGTCCAGCTTTGGGAGGAAGAAACTTGCTTGGCAAGGGCCTGATGTTTATGATAATGCTCTGCCCTCACAAGTCCCCCATCTCCAAGGGGCTGCAGTGGGGTTAGGGCCATCACCCTCATTTCACAGCAGGGGAAACTGAGGCATTGAGCGAGGCAGGGGGAAAGAACACCCCCAGGACTAAACCTGAGATCCTTGGCCTCAGTGCCATGCACAGGGGAGTGCTGCCTCTGTCTGCAAGCTAACAGTGCAATGCCAGGCTTGGCTGACCCTTGGGACTTGGCACCCGGTGGGGCTGGGAGAGGCATGCACCTGCCCGGTGTCACTCTGCTGGAGTGACACTCCCGCGTCAATCCCTGCACCTTGTGTGCTGGGCTGCTGGCCCACTGAACTCCTCCTCCTGGCTACTAGCAAAGACCCCTAGGATGGCCCCGGTTCCTCCTCCTTCACTGCTCTCTTGAAGGGCATCAGCCCATTCCACTCCCGGGGTGCCCATCTGACAGCAGAGGGCCGTAGGAAGGAGGCTAGCCAGCAGGGAAAAGGAATCAGGGGAGAATACAATAGATGGGAGAAAGGTTGGGGCAAAGAGGGAAATGATGGTTTTGTAGCTAGCGCCCAGGACTCCTGGGTTCCATTCCCAGATCTGCCACTGACTCGCTGTGAGAATCTCAAGTTGCCTCCCTGCACCGCAACTCCCCTGTCTGGGGATAACAATATTAACAGGCCAATGTCCCAAGGTTGGGGAAAGAGCCTTAATTTATTCTGATCTGCTGGATGGGTAAGGGGATTGGGAAGGAAATCAGGAATCCTCTCACCCACCCAGCCTGCAAAAACGACCCATGAGCAGCAACAGAGCCCAGGGCATCTCTGAACCCCAAATGGGGATAAAGGGGAAGAGAGATGCTGGCCGGGCATGTCTGACAGGTCACATTTGTACAAGGGGACTGGAGGAGAATAAAGCCTGAGGAATACATCAATTGTGACTGGTCCAAGTGACATGGTGTGGGGGAAGGTGGGGAACATGGGCCATTGACCTCACCTGGTGCTGGTGGGGAGCTAGTCTGATCTGTTGCAGCCGGATGCATATAAATTGGGAGGCCCCAAGGGCGCCTGTGAGCATCTCCTTTGATCTGCCCAATGCAGGCCAGGGAACGGCTCTGAATTAAGTCCCATGTGAATTCTAGCAGATCTTTTGGAAAAACGTCCCATCTTGATTTAAAACTTGCCTGTGGTGGAGAAGCCCTCACAGCCCTCGGACCTTGTTAGACCTTTGTCTGCTAGATTGACAAGCTCATGAATGCATGAGGGTACCTACAGCCTGCAAACAACTCACCTCATCGCCCTCTCTTAAACCACATGTGCTGCCACAGTGAGAGGGATAGGGGTGGACTGGTCCAGCACGACTGGAGGAAAACATCCTTCCAGCCAACTGCTGCCTGTCACCTGCGGCTCACTGTCTCCCTATGGGGACAACCAGGTGGGCAGTGGAGAGTTTTGTGCTGGTTTTATACAAATATTGGGTTTATAGTCAATGGGCTCCGGTCTGAGCCAGCAGAGAGCTGGGGATGCTGGCTGACATGAGCCACTGGTCTGCGATCGGGGCAACAGACCCTCTGATTCTTCCCCTAATCAGCAGCCTGGAAGAATAAAACTTAACATCCCGTCAGCCCTAAGGACTCCAGGGACTGGCCTGAGAAATGCAGAAGGGGAAACACAGCTCATATGGCCCGGCACGTCTGGCTCAATCTCACCTGCAGAGTGATCCTTAAACCCTTTAGCCAGTTGGGCTGAAATTGCTTCCTAGCTCTCAAGGCTGGAGGAATCGAGCAGGTGACTTCTCCAGGCCTAGGCAATTCTGAACATGCTCCTTCTTGGGAAGGCTCAGGGCAGGACTTTTGTCTGTCACTAATATTTACACATCTCCTGCACTGTAAATACTAATGAATGGAGGTTCAGGAACACTCCCCCTGGCCATGTCCTCCTTTGCCCTGGATCAGGGGTGTTGGCCCCATTTTTACAGGGAGGTAAACTGAGGCACGGGGCAATCTGCACATGTGTTGTTTGTAACGCCGGAGCTGAAAACAGGCCAGAGGCAGTGGACCCTCTCATCCCAGACAGGATTTAGGGAGGCCCCACGTCCTGCCACTAACTACAAGGAGCCTCAGGGTCAGTTCGCATCCTGCAGCTTCAGTAAAGGATCCCCCCACTATGTTAGTTACAGCCTGCAATTGCCAGCCCCATCTGCTCTAACCACTAGATCGCACTCCCCTCCCAGAGCCCAGGACAGAACCCAGGCGTTCTGGCTCCCAATCTCCAACTAGAAAACAACACGATAAAACTTGGTGGATTTCCCAAGAGATCCCCCCAGCCTCATCTCCCTTTCCCCACATTTACTTGCCGCTCTCCCTGCAGCCCCTAACGCTCCCCAGGAATAACGTCCTTTCACTGCAGCCAGGCTCTCATTGACCTTGGTGGTGCTGTCAAGTGAGCTTTGCTTTGATGCAGCGTCATCAGAGTTGCGTGTACACGGCCCTCAAACTTGGCTGTGCTCCCGGACAAGGCCTGTGCCCTTGAGGCAAGCACCCACGCGCACACCCTGCTCTACAGCCTGGTACTGACTAATCGCACAGAAACACGCCTGATTCACACTGTGTGTGTGTGCTGGCGCCCGGGGGGGTTGGGTTGTCTCTGGGGCTCACCCTAAACCCTCTTTTAGAAAAGCCGTTGTGCCCAGTTTGTTATAGACCCCACCCTACACACTTTTTCACCCCACTTGCCTGATGAATTCACTATTTCAGTCCTTAAATGGTGCCCCTCACCATCGTATCTGGCTGCTTTATACTAGTTAGCAGATTTTGTCATCGCAGCACCCTCCTGTGGGGAAACTGAGGCACACAGTCAGTTGTGGATGACTGTGGCTCAGGCCAGAATATACCCCAGGTTGTCAAAGCAAAGCTGGTGTTCTGCCCACTGGACCATCCTTACGGCTTTCTCTGCCTTTCGGAAGAACACCATGGATTTCACTAGCGTGTGACTGAGAAGCCAGAACGTTTCTTTGCTGCTTTTTTGCTGAAGATCTCAAAACACTTTCCAAGCAGGGAATTAAACTCACGAGCCTCCTTGCCCCACCCCACATGCTTCTACTGTTGATTGGGTTGTCATCCTTGTTTTCCAAGTGGGGAAACTGAGGCACACATCACTGAAAAGACACAACCAGTCATGCACCAAAGTGGGAAATGGGGGGGGGTGGATCCAGTGCCCTGATTCTCTGAGCTGTGCCTCCCTCTCCTGCACAAAGCCAAGACTAAAACCCGGGAGCCTGGGAGGCCCGTCCGCTGCTCCCAAAACAGACCAGATTCCTCCCCCGAGAGTCAGGAAGAGAAGCCAGCAGTGCCGACTCCCAGCCCTAAACTCCTCCATCACACCCCCTCCAGGAGCAGGAAAGGGGGTGTCCCGACTCCTGCCCCCCCCCACGCTAACCCACGAGGACCCGCTCCCCTCCCAGGCCTGGCAGCACCATCCCGGGTCCCATGTCCCAGCACCCTGCTCTAACCATTGCCCCACGCTCCCCCGGGGACGGTAACCCCATGTCCCGGCCCTCCTCTGCTTTAATCACTGGACAGTCAACGCCCAGCCAGGACACTGAGCCCAGGAGTCCCGGCTCCCAGCCCCTCCTGCTCTAACCACTAGCCCCCACGGCCCGCCCAGAGCCGGGGTGCAGAGAACCCAGGAGTCCGGCTTCCCCCAGCCCCCAGCTCTAACCACTAGACACCCCCGCCCCCCGCCCCCCGGGCGGCCGTGGCCCTTTAAACCGCGCCCGGCCCGCAAGTCTCAGCTGGCCGCGCGTTACGGACAGCGGGGTCAGCCAATAGGGACCGGCCCTGGCCGCAGCGAGCCAATGGGCGCAGAGCAGGGCGGGGCGGGCCCAGGCCCAGGGGTCTTCCCGGAAGCGGCCGCTGCACAGCTGGAGCCGGGGCCGGGGCCGGGGCCGGGAGCGGCGGGGGCACGGTGAGGGGGGAGGGGCTGTGTCTGTCTGTCCCCCCCAGTGCGTGTCCTTCTGTCTGTGCACCCCCTTGCATGCCCCTCTGTCCGTCCCTCAGTGCACCCC
>ML682037.1:8392965-8408637 GCA_007922195.1 Podocnemis expansa | reverse complement strand
CCCCCTGCACGCCCCTGTCTGTCTTTCCCTCTGTGCACCCCCCCGCATGCCCATCTGTCTTTCTGTGCATCCCCACTGCACCCCCTCTGTCTGTCTGTCCTTCTTTGCACCCCCTGCACACCCCTCTGTCCATCTGTCCAGCTGTGCACCCCCCCGCACGCTTTCCGTCCATTTGTCCCTCTGTCTATGCCTCCCTACATCCCTCTGTGCATTTTCTCCACCTGTCTGTCTGTCTCTGCATCCCCCCATAGTCTCTCTGTCTGTCCATCCTTCTGTGCACCCCTCTACAGGCCTCTCTGTCTGTCCATCCATCCACTCTACACACCCAGCTGTCTCTCCCTCTCCCCAGTGCATGCCCCCTCTGCCTTCATCCCCAATGTGCACCCCCCTGCCTCCATCCCCTTTACAGTCCCCTCCTTTGGCTGCATTGCCCCCCCCAACCCCCAGCACATCCCAGTCTGGATTCCCCCAGCCCACCTGTCTGTCCACCAGTCCCAGCCCCTCCCTCCACACCTCTGCACGTCCCTCTGTCCATCCTCACCTGCCCACCCCGTGTGCACCTGTTTGATCCAAGCGCCCCCTCTCCCGTCCCTGTAATGTGTGGACCCCAAAGGGGATGCTCAGCTGCTGGGCTAGTTCCGCTCTGGCTATGGGCCTTTTTGGGGCGCTTTCCCCCTGGATTTTCAAAGGGGTGGGGGTGAGGCCTGGCATTTTAATGCCACTATCTGTCCCCCCCTGTTCGTGCTTGGCGACCTGAGCTGCCCATCTTCATGAGGGAATCCTGCCCACCCCTGTGTGGAGACAGAGTCGTGTCCCAGCCTGTGCAGCAGGGTGTGGGTGGGGTGTCCCCGAGACCTGCGCTCTGCCCCGAACTTTAAACCCTGATGAGCTTTGGGGGTGGGGCCGTCTAGCTCCCTCACTTCACTCTGGCTGGTTTGGCCCCAGCTCTGGGTGGAAAGGGATGGGCCGTGTTGTTTTCCCTTTTCCCTGAATCGATAAGACTAGCTGAGTAGTTTGCGTCCCTAGTGGTGGTGGAGGGAGAGCTGGGGCCACCATAGGCTGAAATTCTCGTTCCAAAGTCCCATCCCCTGGACGTGTCTTCTTCCTCAATCCCCGCCCCGTCTCCTGCCATAACACAGCCGCTGCAGTACAGCAGGGGAGCGGACCCGCAACCGCCCCTCGCACGCAGGGGCCAAAGGGTGGCTGGAGTGCCAGCTTTCCATCCCTTCCTCTAAGGGCCAGCAGCCTTGCCAAAGAAAGTCTGGGCTTCGTTTGACCCAAGGGGGATCTGCCTAGGTGACGCCTTTCCCCATCTCAGTCTGGCTGTGAAGTCTTGTCTGAGCAGGCAGGAAAAGAGACCTGGGTTTCAGATGCTGGGGGCAGCATTTCCAGCTTCCTCCCGTTGCCCTGGCTCAGAGTCCCTGGACCCAGAGTGAGCTGAGCTCTGGCCCTGCATGTTGGTCTGTGCCATTCCTGCTTGGCTGGATGGGCACGGCAGCTGCTTCATCCTGTGATCCTGTTTTCCTCCTGTCACCTGCTTGGATGTGGGGTCAGAAGGAGAGGCGACCGGGAGGGTAGGGCGTAGAGCCTGAGCTGCCACTTGACAAGGACGTGCGGCCTGATGGCGGAGCACTGAGCCGGCAGACGGGAGCCTTGGGTTTGGTTTCTGGCTTCACCAAGGACAAATCGGTGCCCGTCTGGTTTCCCTTCCATTCTTGGTCTGTTTAGACTCCAGGCTTTCTGAGATAGTCCCATGTGGCCTTGATCTTAGTTAGAGATGCAGAAAGTAGGATGCCACTGTCCAGTACTCACTCCTCAAAACTCCAGGGCTGGCTGGGGTAATGCGATGCTGTGCTGGTGACTTGTGCTTGCTGCATGCTACTCAACTCCATTGCCTAACGGTGTGTCTCTTCCTTCAGGTGACAGGTCTCCTCTCTAACCATGTGGGATCCTAACGCAGGTGAGGGGCAATGGGTGAAGCAGTAAATCTGGGAGGTGCTCTCCCCTTCTTTGTCTAGTGGGGGAGAAAAGGGGTACGGACCTAGTGCCTTGAAGGCAAAAGTTCAAATCCGGCCCGCTGCGGGCGGCCCATATGGAATGAACTGGAGGGTTCGGTGGCAGGCTCTGTGGGACGCAGGCATCTGCCTCTGTCTTCGCGGGTGAGGGAGATTCCCACATCTGAGCCGCTGTGCTTTGGGTGAGGGATCTGAGGAACTGTCCCAGATTGAACTGTTGTTAGAGCAAGTTGTGTCATTTAACAGTAATAAAGGACCAGGACCTGATGGGATTCGATCAAGGGTTCTGCAGTTTCCTATCTAAGTTCCTTCAGAACGTCACTTGGCTCAGCTTCTGTACCCCATGAGTGGAGGTAAAAAAAAGCTCCAGAGGCAATCCGGGCAATTTTAGGCTGGTAAGCCTGCATTCAGTACCAGGCAGATTGGCTGAAACTGTAGTAAGGAACAGAATTGTCAGACCCCACAGAGAAACATGATGTGCTGGGGATGAGACTGTGGCTTTTGTGAAGGAAAATCACGCCTCTCCAGTCTGTTGGAGTTCTTCAAGGTGGTCAACAAACATGTGCCCAAGGGTGATCCAGTGGATATAATGTGCTTGGACTTGTCAAAGGCTTTTTAAAAAGGTCCCTCAGCAAAGACTCTTAAGTGAAGTAGGCAGACATGGGGTAAAAGGGAAGCTCTTCTCACAGATTAGTAACTGGTTGAAAAATAGGAAACAATGGGTAAGAATAATTGGTGCATTTTCACAGTGGAGAGAGGTAAATAGTGGAGTCCCATGAGGATCTTTATTGGGACCTGTGCTGTTCAGTATATTCATAAATGATCTATGGAAAGAGCAGCAGAGTGAAGTGGCAAAGTTTGTAGATGAAATACAAAATCCAAACGAGTAAGTCCAAAACTGACTGCAAAGAGTTACAAAGGGATCTCGCTAAACTGGGTGACTGGGCAGATAAAATTCAATGTTGTTAAATGCAAAGTAGGGCACTTTGGAAAGAGATCTCGGAGTCCACGTGGATAGTTGCCTGAAAACAACTGCTCAATGTGCACCAGCCATCAAGAAAGCCAACAGAATATTAGGAACCATTAGGAAAAGGATAGATAAGACTGAAAATAGTGTAACACAACTTTATAAACCCATGGGGAGTCCTGTGTGCAGTTCTGGTCACCCTATCTCAAAATCGATATATTAGAATTGGAAAAAGTACAGGGAAATGCAGCAAAAATATTAGGTGATATGGAACAGCTTCCATACAAGGAGAGATTGAAAAACTGGAAGTGTTAGGAAAGAGTTGCCTAGGTGGGGATAAGAGAGAGATCTAGAGGATCATGAATGGTGCGAGGAAAGTGAATAAGGAAATGTTATTTACCTCTTCCCATAACAAGAATTTGAGGTCACCCAAGGAGACTAAAAGGCGCAGTTTCAAACAAACAAAAGGAAGTGCTTCTTCACGCAACACACTGTCAGCCTGTGGAACTTGTTGCTGGGGACATTGTGAAAGCCAAAAGCATACGAGGGTTTCAAAAACCAAGAGAAACTCATTGAGCTAGGTCTGTCGATGGCTGTTAGGCTCTGCATGAATCCGACGTTCTGCATGTCTGTAGGCCTCTGATTGATGGAAGCTGGGCCTGGATGACCCGGGACGGATCACTCGCTAAATGCCCTGTTTTGTTTGCTCCCTCAGGGGTCTGAGCCACTCTTCTAGTGGCTAGGACCTGCACACTGGGTGGGGAAAAGGGTTCACTTTATTGGGGCTTGTCCCAGGCTGCATCACCATGATCAGGGGCCCACGTTACAAGTTTGTAGTGGGCCCGGAAGAATTGTGCTTGGCCTCTGTACGTGTTTTTGCCATAAGCAGAGGCTGGAGTCATCTCAGCCAGTGAAGCTATTCCTGCTCCCTGTCGGGTTATCGTGCCAAGCCATGTTTCTCCTGCTGGTAGTAACACGGCTTTATTTTCCTTGCAGGACAACCCGGTGCCTACCCTGGAGCCGCCTACCCTCCCAACCCCACGTGCCCTCCTGGCTCAAATCCTGTCTACCCTCCTGGCTCAAATCCTGCCTTCCCCCCGGGCACAGTGCCCCCTGGCTGCTATCCCGGCCCTCCTGCAGGGGTTCCAGGGCAGCCTGCATACCCCCCAGGTCATCCCATTCAACCCCCTTACCCTGGCCAGCAGCCTGGCTACCCTACGGGTCCGGGTCCCTACCATCCACCTGCTCCAGGCATGCTGGCGGGGATGGGTGTTAACCCCTTAGTCCCTGGGGCTGTTGCCATTGGGACCCAAGTGCTGGACAAGAAGGCGGCGAAGAAGATGAAGAAGAAGATGAAGAAGGCTCACAAGATGCACAAGCCACACAAGATGCACAAGCATGGAAAGGTCAGTGTGGGTGGGCACAGGGGTGCATTCCCTATGGCGATGGAGGTGTGGGTGCTAGGAGAGCAGCAGGGAAAGACCCACTGGGTGTGTGCGTGGTTGTGGGGGGAGGCGTGTGTGTGTGTGTATGGAGGCTTGGGATGTGGTGTGAGTCCAGCAAATCCCACTGGTTTGTCATTGAATGAGTTTGGAGGGTTAGTTCCTAATCTCCACTCCGTATTTTCCCCTCCTCAGCTGTAATTAGGGGAACCACTCAGGGGATGGCAGGGAAGGGATTTGGTGCCTGGGGTTGGCAGTAGACCCAAGGCCTCTGTTCGGCAATGCTCTCCACCACTGTTAAACGCTGTGTGATGTGTAGTGGGGGCAGGTGGTGTGATTGGCTGAGGATCCCTGTAGGGACTGAACCCGGCTTCCACGGACAGCAGCTCCGGAGCCTGCTAAGAGGGTCCCCCTGCTTTTCCGCCCTCAGCCATCCGCCTACCAGCAGCCTCTCAACTCCCTGCTCTGCGGGCCAAGCCTCATGGTTTCTCTCCCCCTTTCTGCAGCGTTCCTCCTCCTCTTCCTCCTCCTCGTCCAGCAGCAGCGACTGACCGAGGCATCCTGCCACCTTCCAGCCATGCTTGCTTCTCACAGACCAGACAGCGATCTTCCCTTGCTCCAGCCAAGCCAGCTGCCTCCCTAGGACTCAGCCTGTATAATGGGTTAGAACCAAGGCTAAACTCCCCAGGAAAGACAGTGGCACAGAACAGGGATCCTGGGTGAGCCACTCATCAGGCACTGGAGGGCATTGGTGTGATCAGAGGGCCAACCAACCACATCGCTAAAAGCAGGCACAGGGGGTGTTAAGATGCCAGATCCCAGGAGCAGTAATACAGTTGGGACTCTGTGCTTTTCTTTCTGCTTTTAAGCCAGAAGGGGCTTTGGATAACAAGTCCCTTCTGGAATTAAAAATCAGGGTTTTCTGACTCACACAAGCCAAGCCCCATTCATGATGCAAGTGCTTGCAAATCAAGGCATCTGCACCAGCCATTCTCTTCACCTCCTGGCCGGTCTGCAGAAATCTTGGGCACTTGCTGACTGGCTCAGAGGCAGGTTTCTTTTCAAAGGGCATAAGGAAATTGGGCGTCTCAGGGACTGCGAGAAATCCCCCCACGCCCATTGTCTATTTTCTGTCCAGATGTTCCATTTGGGGCTGAGGGAAGAGGCGTCTTCTGTAGGAATGAATCACAAAAGTGCTTAGAATGGTAGTTGTGAATTAAAATCCTGACTCTCTCTTGTCGTAAATGAATGTACGTGATCAGGGATAACTTTATAAGCGTGTTAGATGATTTTAATATGAGATTTCTTCCAAATTCTCCTCCTCCTCCCCTGCTTTCCAACAAGTGTCTTGGGGAGAATAAAAGGTGAGGGCAGGGACTGGTGTCCCAAGAGGCTGGGTTAATAATGACGCATGGCTGCAGTCTGATCTGTTTTGTACAGTGCAGTCTTGCCTCATTGCTAACCCATCTATGCAACCTCGGAAAACTACAGGTCCTAGTGCGCTATGCTTCTTGCTGATCCCAAATGGTGGGACTTGTAGTCTCCACAGGCTGCCCCTTCCCACCAAAGAAGGTGATCCGCTTAGGGCTGTCTTTGGGGTGGTTTTGGATGCCACTTGGGCACCAGGGGACTAGCCAGGATGACTTGTGTTGCCTGGCGTTTGTGTGTCTACTTATTTTAATCCTGCCAGCTGTGGCAGTAGTGTCTTCGCAGCTCTGTATGCGTGTCTCCAATAAAGTTTTTTGATTTTAATACTTAACTTCAGTCAGTGTATCAAAAGTGCCAGTGGCTTCCTAGAACCTGTTGCACCCTTCCCTATGGGCCTGGAGGGGGTGGGAAGGCGTCCGCTTTTAATTGCGAATCTAACCCATAGGTCAGCTGATGTGTTCACGGGTTCCCATTTGCAAGATAGCTGCAGCCCTGGCTATGGGTCTTGACTCTCTAGCTCAAGCTGTTGCTCCTGGACTGTTCTGTTTCAGGGCCCACCATCACTGCCTACGTGAGACTAACCTTTCTGCCACGTCTCTGGCTGCTTCTCAGCTGATCCTTGGTCATTGTGCTGGCCTGGACCTGTTGTGGGCTGAGCTGAAAGCCAGTGAGGTCCCATCCTGCCCTCAGGGCTTGCGCTATGTTCCTGTGGGCTCCAGCAGGTGGGATCTGCCCCCTCCTCACTGTGCTGGTAAATCTCCCAATATTTCATGGCTTTTTGGTTCTTAAAGCCCCAGCTCCAGGTGCCATGATTACGTGAGAATTGCAGCTTCTGTTTTAAGAGTTTCCAGCCTTCGAGGGTGCAGAAAAAAGCTTGGAAATAGGAAATATCTTCAGTAACTGCTGTTTTGATTTATGTTGTGGTGATGTCTAGGAGCTGGAGTCATGAACCAGGATCCCTTGTGTTAGCTGTTGACCTAAAAGGTGGTCTCTGGTTTAGTGGTGGCTTAACTTAGAAATTACATGGCAAATACTGCCTCCACCCGCAATCTTTTTGAAATCCTCATGAGTTCAACAAATCTTGTGGCTTTTGCCAGTCACTGGCTATGCTGTCCCTCCAGGCTGGCTGCAGTAAATATTTGTCGGCAACCCTGGGATGTTGCTGAGAATTAAATCCTTCTCCAGATAGCCACCAACCTGCAAAACTGGGCTCTGCTCTGTACTTAAAATTGAGATCAACCTAGCTATGTTGCTGGAGAAATTCACACCCAGCTGAGCTAACCCTCGGCCTGCATGCAGCTAGACTGACAGAAAAATCTTTCACTGAATGGCAGGAGCTAGACTGATGGAAGTGGATCACCTACAATGAGGAGAAAACTCCTGTTGATGTAGGCAGCATCTATGATACAGCTCTTTGGTAGAGACCCTGTGGTGTAGACACAGGAGCTGTCTACCTCCTCGCCTCACAAGCTGAGCCCCAGACTGGATCCCAGCAGACCTGGGTTTTGTCCTGGCACATCACACAGTCACTTCAGTTGTTCTGCAAAGTTAGACTGGAGCCGTTTTGCTCACTTTACAGTGGGATAAACGAACCTGCAGATTGCGAATCAGCACCATGCTTCGTACTTTGGTGGAAGGGTTTTCCCACTGATGCAAGTAACTCACCTTTTTGCCACACTGGTAACATTTTTCTATCCATCTACCTACATCTACAAGGATTAGATAAGCTTAACTTGGCGGTTTTCAATTTTTTTTCCTTGGGATCCTTGAGAAAAAAATTATTTATGCCCATGACCCAACAAATACATCTTTCAGCAAGTTCCAGAGAGGCAGCCGCGTCAGTCTAGTTCAGCAAAACAAACAAGGAGTCTTGGGCAGGGTTACCAGATGTCAGGCAAAAGGAGGACGTGTCTTCCTTTTTACCCTCATGTCCTCTGTCTGGCAGGCATTTTAAAATATATGATTTTGTCTGGCTTTTTAATTATAGGAGTTAAAGTATGCTGGAATGCCATGGAATATCTTATTTCTAGGGGAAAGTGTTCCAGGGCCCCCTAAAAACAGAAAAATATTACATTAATAATATGTTTTCTCCATGTATCCTCCAATGTCCTCCTTTTCGTACCTCCCTGTCCTCCTTTCCAGGCTTTGGTATCTGGTAGCCCTAGTCTTGGGACACTTTAAGACTAACAAATGTATTTATCACAGGAGATTTTTGTAGGAAGCAGGATTCTGTCCCGTGAAAGCTCATGTGATAAATATATTAGTTAGCCTTTAAGTGTCACAAGACTCCTTGTTTATCTTTCAGCAATGTGACCTGGTATTTGAGGGTCTGTGATCCAGCACTGGGTCCCAACCCCTGGTTTGAAAACTGCTGGTTTCACTGCAGTGTTTAGATCAACCTTCTCACTATAAGGCACGCCTGAGCAGCCAGCAACCCAGGATTTGTTTTAGGTCACAAGCCAACATTGTTATTGTGCTGATAAAGACTCTTGTGATGACTGGGCCTCTTTTTCCCCAACTGCCTGAGTAAATTGGCCCTGGCTGGCAGGCTCTTCTTTGTTCCTTCTGTGAAATCTAGGCAGCTACCCCCGGTGGGCTTGGCCCAAGGAAGGGAACCTAGAAGACAAAGAAACAAGTCTTAAGCACTGGGAGGTTAGGCCTGCTTCTGACCTCAGCTCCTGTGGGTGAAACGTGGAGTAACTGCCCTGAAGTCGTCAATGGAGTGAGGCTGGTGTCAAAGCAGAGCTCCAAGCCAAATAAACCAGGTGTGAACAGCCCCCTCTAATTTTACTGGCCTGCTAAAGTGATGAACAATTGTGCCAATGTCCCTCTTGCTGCTTGCTTTTTCCCTGCTAATTCATTTCAGCAGGCGCAGCTGGATATTCTGGGCATGCAAGTCCCAGGCTTCCTGCATTGCACTGGGATTAAAAATTTAGTGCTGACTAATGGAACGTGTTGGCAGAGGGCTGCTTGCAGGAGAGGGGTTGAAGGGAGAGAGAGAAGAGATGCTTGGGTAGCCTGGGCAATGCCAGCTTGTAAGACAGAAGGCCTGGCTTCAATGTCCAGTTCTCCCTTGTGTGAACTCTGCACAAATTGCTGTGTCTCAGCTTCGCTGTCTCCACTTCCTGTTCCCTTCTGTGTCACCCTGGTCTATTTAGCTTGGAAGCCGTTGGCCAGAGGCTGGGGCTGTGTGTTTTTTCATGTGAGCATTCGCATGCTCTGGTGTAGGGTCAGCTAGCGAGACGTTATATCAGCCTGATGGTTAGTTTGCCTAGCTGGGCTGGGCCATTGCACCGTTGTCCGGTCCTGTGTCGCGGCAGTCCGCGGCCCGGTGAGGCTTTGATTATTGGCGGAGCTCCTAGGAGTTAATACAATATAAAATAACAAACAGTTCTGGGGACACCCCAAGGCCTCGACCCCTATCTTGCTTAGCAACATCCTGTAAAGACTAGAGAGGGCTACAATGTGGGAGGGTTAAGTTGGAAAGCGTGAGACACCCGCAATAGCAAAGGGGGTGTGCTGATGTCAAGTTAAAGAGCAAAACCATTCTTGCTTTGGTTTGGATGGTTAGATGCTCCTTGGGGGTGGCTCCCATCAGGAGGAGAAATGGTGAGGGGCATGGCTAGTCACTGATACACCCTGCTTGTTTATAAAAAAATGCACACTAAGTCCTCTTTCCCTGAACTCTGGAGAAATGAACCGCAGCAGGCTGTTTTCCTTGCTCACGGTTCTTTCCAAAGCCTGCCTCTCCAGCTGGACTGGTGCCCCGGCAGGCTCTGGCCTGGATGCACAGATTGCTTTGTTTAGCATTAAATCCCATTGTTCAAAGTGATTTAGGAACTTCAGCCCAGCTCCTTAAAGGTGCTAAGGCAGGGAAAGTAGGGCTCTAAACAACTTTGGGGCACTCAAGAACTTGAGTGCCCCAATCATCTTTTAGTGAGATTTAGTCTTCTCAGCCACTTCTGAAAATGAGATGTGGCCAAACCAGTCACATAAGGCAAGATTTTTAAAGGTATTTAGATGTGTGCTGGGATTTTCAAAAGCATCTATTCCCCGCACACTGTATGGGTGCCTTTGAAAAACCTCACCAGGTGCCAAAATGCCTTTAAAAATCTGGGCCTTAGGCCTTGAAATTTCAAGTAGCACAATTTGTTGCCAGGAGGACTGCCGTGATGCAACCTGATTGGAGGCGAAACCCACCCAGATCACCTCAAAATGGGAGAGAGGGAGAGTATGGGGATTTCCACCTTCATCATGATGCTGGGCAGGGGTTGAACCCAAACAGTATTGCAGAGTTTCAGCCAAAATGCCATTATGCTGGCCATAGGGCATAATCCAAGGAAAAGAAATGTGCCCAGAGTAAAGGAGAAAAGAATCATGGCCTGCAGTTATTTGAACACTGCCACTCAACTTAAAAAACACTCTGAAAGTTATGTATTTACCGCTAGTTGGGCAACTGCTGGGATTACAGCTCATCTGCTCAAACTCTTCCAAGAGTCTGGCTGCCTTGAGCTGTAGCTTCAGCTGCTTCCAGCTATCTCGCTTCATAAGGGGGTTTAATTCCTCCTTCCGTTACTCGGAAAGAAGTGTGGTCAGGGTATCCATTAGCTTTAATGAGGTCTGCAATCGTCTGTGGATCAAAGACCCACATGACAGCACGTGGGTCTCCCTGATGGTCGAGCGGTGAGGTGTTTGTATGAAAACCTTGCAGCACAGCACTATTTTACAACAATTAGAACGTTACACACAACTCAAGCTGAAATAAACAAGCAGGAAAATGAATCATAACATACACCATAATTAGCATGTTGACAATCTGACTGAAGAATATTTGATAATATGGAACTGCTGTTTTTCCCTTTGTTTCCACATTTTTGAAGTTCCCCGCTACACTGCAAATCTTTCAGAAGCTGTTTTATTTTTTAGTGCTGTTTAGCATTTTTCCAGGAAAATACAAGACAGTTCCTACTCTTTAGATTACACAACAATGTTGATCTGACCTTCTATCCATGCCTCTGTGTCTTCAAAGTTAATGCACAAGTGTACATTGAATAACAATATTTAGATAAATTAGAGGTATTTAATTGAGCAGGGCCTGATGAAATTCATCCTAGGGCACTTAAGGAACCAGTTGAAGCAACCTCAAAACCATTACAATTATCTTGATAACCCATGGAGGACAGGTGACGTCCTGGAGAAGGGCAAACAGAACCTATCTTTAAGAATGACAACAAAGAGAAGCAGGGAATTGCAGCCCATTCAACCTAACTCTGATACCTGGAAAGGTACAACAGATTATTAAAAGTCAATTTTTAAATGCCTAGAGGAAATTAATAGCCAACATGGATTTGTCAAGAACAAATCATACAAAATCAACCTATTTTCCTTCCTTGACGCAGCTGCTGGCCTACGGGGTATGACGAAAGCCGACGGATGATGTGATATAGCTTGATTATAGTAAGGGTTTTGATACAGTCGCATCTGACATTCTCATAAGCAAACTAGGGCAATGTGGTCTAGACAAAATTATTATACAATGGATGCAAAACTAGTTGAAAGAAGAGATCATTATCAATAGTTCACTGTCAAACAGCAGGGATGTATCTAATGGGGTCATGCAGGGTCTGTCTTGGGTCCCACTCTATTCAGTATCGTCACTAATGCCTTGCATAATGACATAGAGAATATGCTTACCAAATTTGTGGATGACACGAAGCCAGGAGGGCTTTGGTGAGCAGAAGTAGAGTTCAAAATGACCTTAACAAATTGGAGACCTCATCTGAGATGAACACAATTAAATTTATTTAAGCTAAGTGCAAAGTATGGTGCTTAGGAAGCCCAGAGGGAATGAACAAGGAGGTCCTGTGGCACTTTAAGACGAACAATTTTATTTGTTTCTAGACTAACACAGCTGCCCCTTTGAAACCTGGCAAGAAGAAATGCACAGCTGTGAAAAAGGGACTAACTGGCTAGGTAGCTGTACTGCTGAAAGAAGTGAAGGATTATAGTGGGACATGTTGAATATGAGTCAACAGTGTGATGCAGTTGCGAAAAAGACTAATGTAATTCTGGGGTGTGTTAATAAGACTCTCATATGTAAGACATCAGAGGAAATTCTACCATGCTGCTTTGCACCGCTGAGGTCTCAGGCGCAATACTGTGTCCAGCTGTGGGCAACACAGTTTTAAAAAGATGTGGACAGAGGAAAGCAACAAAAATGATCACAGGTTTAGAAAATGTCTGAGGAAAGATGGAAAACTGAAGATCTTTTTGTCCTAAGAAGTCTGGTGGGGGAGCTGACAGCAATCTTCAGAGACGTTAGATAAGTTCCAAAGGGGTAGCCATGTTAATCTACTTCAGCAAAACAAACAAGGAGTCCTGTGGATCTTTTAAAGACTAACACATTTATTTATTGCATGGATGTTACAGGTTGGGGCTCAATTGTTCTCCATATTCTCTGAAGTTAGAACAAGATGTGCATTGAGGGAGATTTTGGGAAATGTTCTCCACTGATTAGGCACTGTAATAGGCTTCCAGAGGCGGTCGTGGAATCCCCCACGTTGAAGGACAGATTTACATTTCTGGGGTTCTGCTACACCAGAAGGCAACAAAGGGTTGAATGTGTTTTATTTTCCATCTAACGCCTACATTCAGCTTCAAAACCCAAGGACATTCTCACTTCATAAAACCAGTTCAACTTGCTTATAAGCATCGCCTGCTCACACACACCCTAAAATCAGGGCACTATCCAATTAAGAGATGATTTTTTTAAGGTCTCAGCTACATTAAAAACTTAGCTGCTTTAAGGACACCTGTATTGATGTAGCTCATTCTGGCGTGGGAAGCAAAATAAGCTACATCAATGTAAGGCCCCTTTCTACTGATATACGTGTGTCCACACTAAGGGTCGTACAACTGTATCCATAACAAAAATCACTCCCTGAACTACTGTGAAAATTGTATGTAAACCAGAACATGATTAAATGTGCTACCATCCAACCTTAAGTTCTAGAGATTTTCTCACACTAAAGCTCATGTGATAAATAAATTCGTTAGTCATTAAGTGCCATAGGACTCCTTGCTTGTCTTCCTTGAGCAGAGAAAGCTTGTGTGTCTGTGCAATGCATAACACAACAGGGTCCTGATCTCAGCTGGGATCTGCTGGCAACTGTGGGGGATTTCTGAACAAATTTTAATGCCCACACATAGGCCACTTTCACTGACACTTGCCACCCCTCTAGAAGAGTCCCCTACATTTCCCCCCCTAGGAAACACGGTTAATTTAAACTAGACTGATTGGTTCAAGCAGCAAGTCCAGGGTGTAGGGATGGCCACACTTAAAAGTCAGACTGACATAGCTATGTAGGTTAGGAAGGTGAAAAAAATCTGCATCCCTGTGCGCCAAAGCTATGCAGACCTAACCCCAGTGCAGGGGTAGCTAAATCAACAGGAGAATGGTGCCGGGTTCCAAAGGGGCAGCTGTGTTAGTCTAGTTCAGTAAAACAAACAAGGATTCCTGTACGACGAAGTGGGATCTTCTCCCACGAAAGCTCATGCGATAAGTGAATTTGTTA
The DNA here is from genome assembly GCA_007922195.1 of Podocnemis expansa. Classification (NCBI taxonomy): domain Eukaryota; kingdom Metazoa; phylum Chordata; order Testudines; family Podocnemididae; genus Podocnemis; species Podocnemis expansa. The sequence continues at coordinate 8,395,211 of ML682037.1, read as the reverse complement.
GTCTTGAAGTGCCACAGGACTCCTTATTTGTTCAGCAGAAGGGTGCCACCGATGAACGAGTGTCGTGCAAGGACGTGGCATTTCCGTACCTACAGAAAACCATCTTCTGTAGCAGTGGGCTGCACCTACACCTTGGGGTTTTGCAGGTATGGCTGTGGCAACTTCACTTAGCTACCTAGATCACAGCTAGCTCAGTGATGTCCACACATACTGTAGTCACACCACAACTGCAGCGTAAATACACCCTTACAGCGGCACTCCGGTCTAGAGGGTAGGAGGCTGGATGATGCACATTTGTCCTTTCTCCCACCCCTTGGGTGTCTCTTCACAGTTGGCTTGAGTCACGGCTTGCCTACACTTGAAACACTACTGCGGTTTGTCATGCTGCAGACACTACAGGGCCAGGCAGCGTTCTCCCATTGCTATAGATTATCCCGTTCTGTGACAGACGATAGCTAGGTCAACAGAACCATTCCTCTGTAGGGTTAGTGCTATCTGCACTGGGGGGGTCAGATGGGCTCAACTACATCACATGGGGGGGAGATTTCACATCCCTGAGTAACATAGGTGGCTCTATTTAACTTCCGAGTGTAGACGTGGCTTCAGCCTAGCTCTAGTGAGAGGAGCCGTGTGCCCAACTGCCACTTCAGCTGCACAATGATTGTTAGCAGCTGTTGCCTCTGGCAAATTTGGAGAGTAAATATGTTGCAGGATCCGGGCTCACCCCCGTGTATCAAGTAGGATTCGTTTCTGAAAAGGGCCTCTGGTGGCACTAAGGTGGAGAGGGCTGCTATGGCACCGGCCTGGCTGAGATGCCAGCAATCCCCAGCCTCTTCAACCACCCCCTCTTCTCTATCTTCTGCCCCCAGTCCCCCCTTCTTCTATTCCTGCCCTTTCTTCTGCCCACTGTCTCCTTCTACCCCTTTCACTGCCCTCTTCCCCTTTCGTCTACTCTTGCTCATTCTTCTGCTCCCTCCCATCTTCTCCCCCTGGCCTTCTTCTTTCTTCTATTCCTGCCATCTTCTGCCCCCTCATCTTCTTCCCACTGTCTTCTGCCCCAACCTTCTTCCTTTCATTCCCGTCACTTTCGCCTTAGACCCATTATTCTCCCCAGGACTTGAAATTAGGGCCGGCGTAGGAGGGTATTGGGGGTGCTCACTTAATTGATACAACACTGTTACCAGCTGACAACTGGGGGCTGTTGCAAAATTCAGAGGGGGGGTTCAATCAAATCATAGGGCTGGAAGGGACCTCATGAGATCATCGAGTCCAACCCCCTGGGAATTGAACCGAGGACCTTCTGGGTTAGGGAAATCCCTGCTTCTGCCCACCTCTTCTTCACCCCCTCCCTTCTCCTTCTGCCAGGCCTCTCCTCTTTGCCCCCTTCCTTTTTCTTTTCCCTCCACTGCCCCATCTGGGCCTGTCCCAGCCCCTTTCTAATAGTGTGGTGGCTCGCCCCTCTGCTTTATATGAGAAGGCCCCAGGGTTGGACTAGATGATCTCCTGAGGTCCCTTCTCACCCTGATTCTATTCTAAATACCCCTTTTCCCTTTCTTCTTCCTCCCCCAGCCGGCTTCTTTTTTCTACTCCTGCCCCCTTCCTTTTCCTTCTCCCCCACCTGTGCCCGCTCCAGCCCCCATTGTCCTCCCTCCCCAGCTCCCCAGCCTGCAGGCGGCGCCCTCGCGCGGCGCCTCCCCCGCGTCCCAGGCGGACGCTCTAGCCGCCGCCCCCCGCCCGTCCGCAGCGCCCGCTCGCTGGTGGGCGGGCGGTGGACGCTCCGCCCCGCGCGTCTCTATGGCGCGGCGGGGTCCGCTTCCGGGTCAGGGCGGGGTTGAAATCGCCCCGCTCTTCGCCTCCCCCTCCCAGACCCGCCGAGGCCGCCGCAGCAGGAGCAGCAGCCGCAGCCCCTCCGCCCTCCTCCCGCCGCCGCCATCCCGCCCGCCCGTCCCGGCTCTCTCCCTCCCCCGCCTCCTCCCCCCCCGCCGCGGGGGCCCCTCCTCCCTCCGCCCGCCCCGGAGACCCCGCCGCCCGCCCCGGTCTCCCGCCCTCCCTCCTCCCGCTCCCCGTCCCCGTCCCTCCGCCTCCGGAGCGGCCGGGCGAGCGCCCCCCCCCTTCCCTCGCCGCCAGGTAAGGCCGCGGCCCGCGCCTCCGCCCGCATCCCCGGCCTCGCCTAGCCGCGCCGCCCGCCCGGCCCGGCCGCCGCCGCCACGCCAGCCCGGGGCTCCGCCCGCGGCCTAGCGCGGCCT
>ML682037.1:8134596-8392565 GCA_007922195.1 Podocnemis expansa | reverse complement strand
CCGAGGCTCCGCCCGCGGCCTAGCGCGGCCTAGCGGCGCGCGCGCGGGCCTGAGGGATTGCGCGCGTGCGGCGGGGGGGAGGGGGCGCTGCGTCACGCGCGCGCGGCGCGCGGCGGGGGGGGTGGGGAGGTCGAGGCGCGCGTGCGCGCGGCCGGGCCCCCTCGTGGGCCGCGGGTTCGAGGCGGGGGGGCGGCAGATACCGCGGGGGTGTGTGTGTCGTATTTAGAGGGCGTCGACGGTCGCTTTTTTGGCCCCCCTCCTAAACTGGGAGACGCGGATGAAGCAAGAAGGAGCGGAGAGGCTGGTGAAACAGGGCGGGCGCAGCGTGTGGTTGGGAGGAAGGGTTTGTTTGCAGGGTTGGCTAATTTTTTTTTCCTTCTTAAAAAAAAAAAAAAAAAGCACACGTCGGATGTGGAGGGAAGGAGGCGACGCGCAGGGCCTGCTCCCTTGGAGCGGGGTTGAAATGCTCCGCAAAAACAGGCGAGGAGCTGGGTGGCACGGAAAAGACAAACGGGTTTATTCAGGGCCTGAGGTTTTGGGGGAGAAAATACCTTGGAGGCTGCTGCCAGCGTCTGGCGAAGTGAGGTTTTTCTCCCACGAAAACACACGGGACAAATAAATTTAGTCTGTAGCCGTGCCACCAGGCTCCTTGCAGAGGCGGGGCCGTGTGAGTCTAGTTCAGCAAAACAAGGCCTCTGCGGAGGGATTTTTCTCCCAGGAAAGCTCCTACGTTACAGACGTTCCTTAGTCTTTAAAAGTGCGACAGGCCTCCTTGCAGACTGACACATATCTTGTCAGCTTTGGCAGTGGCTTTGAAGACTCCTTGTTTGTTTTTGCTGAACTAGACTAAGACGGCTTCCCCTTTGGAGGGAGTCTGGTGGCACTTTTAAAGACTTAACAGATTTATTTATCGCTGGGCGAAGTGGGATTGTGCCCACAGAAGCATGTGTGATAAATTTGTTGGTCTTTAAAAGTGCCCCCAGGCTTCTTGGCTGTTTTTGCTGAAATAGATTGAGGCCACTTCTCCAGAACTTCTTCCTGGAATTTTTTTCATGTTCCTGTTTGAGTAGGGTGGATGTTAAAGAGGTTCCGGGGGAAGGCTCAAGGCCCCTCAGACAATTAAAAATCAGGATTTATGCACTGGATCATTTCTCTGGGTACTAGTAATGGATGGAGACATTGCAATTAACTGATTGCAATTTCATTAACACTTCTAGTTAGCAAATCTAAAATCTGTATACGGGAACTCAGAAGTTTGTCTTAAACAGCAACAAAAAATATCTTTTTTTAAGACATTTGGTGTTGGGCAATCTCAATTCAAAAAGAAGAAAATGTACCCTTTGCTTTAGAAGCCAGTGTAGTTGGGAGAAAAAGTTGTTAATGGATTAAAAACCCCTTGGAGAAAAGTGTGTTTAATGCCAATTTGTGTAAACTGGGGCAGAAATCGAGTACTTTAGTTGCCAGGAGAAAGGGTTAAATGCCTGATGTGCTAACAATGATGAGTCTTGTAATATGCCCAGTAAGCTAGGGGAAAAATGTAATCATGTGGCCTCAGCAAGAGATTGAGAATTCTGGGTTCTCTTCCTTGCTCTGCTGCAGACTTGGAGACCGTCCAGTTCCTTGGGATTTTTTCCCCAAACAAGACAATAGGAATTTTCCCCTGGTTTAGAAAGCTGTAATGGAGATTTACGTATAGTGGCTGGTGCCTTAAAAATAGAGGCCAAGAGCCACTTGTGTAGGGGGTCATAATAGAGAACTAAAGACACCTCCCTTTTGCCTAAGAGCTTGTTTCGTGTAGGATTAGCCTGGAAAACGAGGCTGTGCTGCTGCTGTAGAACCCGGTTGGCAAGTTCTGATTTGGGACTGTAGGTCACAACTCTCAGTTGAGCTCATGTCAGCTCTTCCCACATTGAAAGTTGCTGTAGTTAAACTTGGCCACCTCATTGCTCTGCCACATTAAAGGCTAATCTTCACACAGCTTGCACCAGTTGACTAAAAGTAGTCTTTAAAGTTAAGCCAAGAACTAAACTAATTGGTCCAAATCCTGTATGTGCACACTCAGACTGGCTTGCAGCTCAGTTATAGCTCCCTAGTAGAGAAACTAGCATATCAGTGTTGGGTTTTTAAAGTTGATTTAGGTAACTTTAGCACTTGTTGGCCTGTAAAGTTGTTCTGGATTAGCTATCTATAGGAATAAGAGGGTTTGTTTTGTTTCTGTTTAACTTAATAGATTAAAGCTAGACAGAAGCAAAAGGTTCCTCTTCTGGAACTAGAATGTTATGCCTGGATTTATTCTAGAGTAGCTGTTGCACTTCAAATTGACAACCTACTCTCATCTGAATTCTCTTAAAAAGTACAGAGAAGCCCTTAAACTGGTTCAAACTATACAAAGCCTTTTGCAGGCTGAAGGGCGGGGAAGTGGGGAGGAGAATGGACACAGACCTCATCCACTGAAGCTATTAGCAGGCACTGTGGGCGGGAGCTGGAGAATGGAAAGTGACAACTGATCTCTTTACAACCTTTGGTTCTGGCATCTAGGGGGTGGGGAATTGAGGCTGGTTGCTCAATACACACTGGATTCAGCAGATCTACTCAAGCAAATATCTCTAAGAATTAGAAGATCTAAAAAAATGACTACACCCTTGTCTCTACCCTACAAAAAGGCATGTAAATTTAGTGCCAAGTGATTAACAGTTGTGAAGACGCTCAAATCTGTTCTGACACATCTTGCTGATGCCCCTCATTTAAGAGAATCTCTTGTCAGATTGAGCTAACTCTACTAGTGTAATAGTGCTATGTAGGTTCATGATACTTGGGACAGACTGTGAACTATGTAGGAAAGGGTGTATCCTTAAATGTTTGCATTCTGCTGCAAATAGACCACGGCTGAACTGACACTGGCTGTGTTCAGAGCGTATAATGAGACAACCCCTTTTCTGTTGCAGTTTCTATCCCCCAGCGACCAAAGATTTGACCACTGACACAGCCTGACTCGTCAGACCACTCAAGATGGACACCGGTGTTATTGAAGGTGGTTTAAATGTCACACTTACCATTCGACTACTTATGCATGGAAAGGTACTTGCCACATCATCTCTTTATCCGTCTCGTCTCTGATGAAACTGGGTTGTGACAACTGTCTTGGAAAGTCTTTGTCTGATCAGAAAGATCAATTCTTTATAAGAGTGGATCTTTTTGTTGTAACTCAAGTGGGAGTCTAGTAATTTAAATAATGCTAAATAAAGCCAGCTTAATGTTTCTTTGAAATGGCTCATCATTAGAGCCATTAGCTTCTTGATGCTGGGAACATCTTGGCATGTGGCCTGTTCCTGCTAAAAGGATATCTTGTGACCACTGAAGCAGAATTTGTCTCGATACATCGGTAAAGAAACTAGCAGCGGAACTTGGGAGAGGTAGGATCTGTTTTGCTTAAAAAAAAAAAAAAAAAAAAAAAAAGCACAAGATGTTAACCCTTTGTGTTTTGTGGAGGAATGAATGTCATGCACCATTTGCTGTTTATTGTAAATGTATTTACCCTTTATGCTGAGATTTGTAGATTCCAAAACTGCAAGGGAGTGTGTTCATCTGATCTGACCTGCCTTATAATGTTGCTGCAGAACTCAAAACAATTCCTGGAACCACTCTGTTAGGGAAAATGCTGACTTAAAAATTGTCGGTGCTAGAGAAGCCTCTGTGACCCCTGGCAAATTGTCCTTGTGGTTAATTACCTTTAAAGTTTATGCCTTATGTCCAGTCTGGATTTGTCTATCTTCACTTTCCGGTCAGAGCACCTTCAAATCACTATAAACACACAAATTGGAGAGAACAGTGAGACTATCAGATTTGCTGAAACAATCTCCTCGTGAATGAGATTGAAGCCTGGCAATGTGATCCAGATCAGTAGGGGGAACTTAAACCATTATCTTGCAGCCTCACTGTCTCTGAACCTATGCCCTTTAATCTTTGAGAACCACTAATTAATGTTTTTATCTTCATTCCAGGAGGTTGGGAGCATCATTGGGAAGGTAATTAACTAAACTTCCTCATTTCATTTAATACTTCATCCATTCAGTTCAGTAACGCTAATGGCTTCTCTTCCTTCTCTCCTCATCCTCTACAGAAAGGAGAATCGGTAAAGAAGATGCGTGAAGAGGTAGGTTCTGGGGAGCAGATGGCCATGAACTGGTCTGCAGAATCAATTGAGAGAAACGTGGGTGGAATAGTACCAAATCCCGGGGCCCTTGTTGGCAGCATAACACGGATTCATCAGTTGCAGTGGTCGAAAGAAACTTACCATGGGATGAAAGGCTTCTGAGAAATGTAGTTCTTCAGACCAGTTTTAGAATTGGTCTAGCAGAAACCAAGATGGCTGCTCCAAAGAGCAGAGAAGCCAAATGTAGGGGGTGGATTTCATGGTATGAGAGAAACTACTTGTATTGTAGCAGTAGCTAGGGGTCTCACTGTGCAAAGCACTGTATGGACAACTACCTGCACATGGATAGTTGTAACATTGCCCACCATCCTGTCAGCCAAATTAGAACTGTTGCATGGTGGCAGTCCCATTAGTGTAGCATCTCTGCGCTTTTACATTCATTCACGTTGTTTCCACAGAGCGGGGCCCGCATTAACATCTCGGAAGGGAACTGCCCAGAACGGATCATCACTCTTGCTGGCCCGACCAATGCCATCTTTAAAGCATTTGCTATGATCATTGACAAACTGGAAGAGGTGCGTGTCTCCTCATTACTGGTCTCTATCCTAGCATTAGGGGCCCTGGAAATGAGCAGGAAAGGATCTAATTGCTTTTAGAACTGGCTTCTGCTGCACCAGCTGAAATGAAGACTTTGGCTAAAACCCTCTTTAGATTGACACCGGCTACTGTGCCCAGCCCAAATTGCTGCAGTCACTCAACATCATTTGAATCTGTTTTGACACTTGAGAACTCAGTTTCAACCAAATGCAGTGTAGCCAAGGCTTGTGTGAGGGGACTGACAGATTGCTCTGTCCTTCCAGTGGTGTGGTACATTAAGCTGGTTTTTATGGGGGGTGAATTACAAGGGTGTATATTTAAAAAAAAAAAACAAAACAAAAAACAAAAAAAACCCTGCTTTGAACCGACTTTGGGAAGCTGCAGGAGCCTGCTGTGTTGATGCTAGGAGTTGCTGCTGTCTTTTGTACTAACTCCAAGAGGAAAAATGGTGAGCCAATACAGTACCCTGTGACCCCTTTTGTGGTGGCATACCTTGCACAGTGGCCACAGAGCAATACTGAATTGGGCCCGTGGGCTAGGCCTGGGTTGTAGATTTAAACATGCTCTTGTGTCACTGTGCTGCCCAGAACCTTTGCCTGGGCACGCCTCTCCTGTACCATTCAGGGCTGGGCCCAAGAACTGTGTCAAACTGGCTAGCTAACTTTTGTGGTGGAAGTCCTGGCTGTTAAGCCAGCCCCTTGTATCCAAGCATCCAGCATTGGAGCAGCTTAGTCTTGGGGCTGCTGAGCTCATCAGTAATTTATTTGTTGTGATGGCTGTGGCCATCAGGCCAGGTGGGCTGTGTGGTCAAAGAGCTGTTTTCAGGTGGTGTAACCCTTTTCTCTTCCAGTACACTTAGTGTGGTCCTGTCCCATGAGGCTGCAAGGTCTCTTCCTGGCACCTAGTGACTTATCCTAGCTGGTGGAACAGATGTCCTTCAGCAGGAGGGGAGGCTGCCAACTTGGGGGCTTGCTTTTTTAAAAAGCCAAATGTCAGTACTCTGCTGTTTCTCCAAGGCCAGATGGACTCTTCACATCTGTTTGTGGCACACTGTCCTTGTCTGGGCTCTGCACTTGGTGTGATTTTTCACTTTGAAGAGCAAGCGCCTAAGCCAAATGACAGTAGCTGTGTGTCAGTAACCTGAGAATGCTGGCCCTGTGCCGGGGATGGGGCTTGTTTTGCAGAGCCTGGGCTGCTGCCCTTGAGCAGTGGAAATATCCCACTGGCACCAGGATGGGAACATGCAGCTCTGACGTGGTGCTTGCTATTAAGCATAATTTGACAATCCTAGAAGCCACTTGTGTGCAGCTGCAGGGATCAGATTAATAGAGAAAGGAGCGGACTACTGGATTGCAGGGCTAGAACGCCAGTGTGCAGATTCTGGTAATACGAAAAGCTTCAGAGCTTTTCATTTCAAGCCCCAGAAATGGGTGAGCTCTGAGTTAAGATGCAGCCTCCTTACCACTGCCTTCTTGCTGGCTCCCCAATGCCTCCTGTTCGCCAACACCATTATCTTCTAGAGTGGCTGCTGGGTTGGCTTTTCTCCAGAGGCTGTTCTGGGACTAGGTGGTGATATGATCTGGTATCATGCTCATGTTGCTTCATACTGAACTAAAATCTTATCTGGGAGGTCTGAAACATGGCAGCAGTCAAGCTGATTAATTCCCTGATATTTTTCTAATGTCCAAACCTCTTGACTGTAAGCATGATAGACATGGGCTAGGTGTCTTCATGCATGTGTAGAGGAGTGTTCCAGACTCCTTAAGGAACCTGGGGAGTGGGGGGGAGTCTGTGGAAGCAGCTGATCTCCAGCAAACACAAGACAAAGTGCTTTAGGTTTAGGGCTCAATTGGAAACTTCCTGATAGCTGGCAGAAAGGTGCAAGTTTGCTTGTTACTCCTGGTGTCTGATGCAGTTGCACAGACCAGGAGAGTGGAGTTCTGGTTAGGGGGAGATTGGCAGACATTTTTAGTCACTGCTTGGTGGCTATACTGTTAGACTAAGCAGAGCTTCATAGATTTCAGGGCCAGAAGGGACCATCTTGATCATTAGTCTCGTTGAGGCCACGGGACCTTGCCCATCCACTCCTGTAGTAGGCCCACAACTTCTGGCTGAGTTACTAAAGGCCTCTAACTTCTATTTCAGGACTTCTCCAGGGTCCACTGTTTACTACAGTTCAAACCAGCAAGTGACCTGACCCACCCCCTGCCCCTGACACCAAATGCTTGCTGCAGGGGGAACCAAAACACATAGATCTTTGCCAGTCTGACCAGGGGAAAAATTCCCCAAATACAGCAATCACTTAAACCCTGAGCAAGACCCACAGGCCAGACTCCTGGGAAGGAGTTCTTAGAGCCCTTCTTTGCTAATGTCCCATCTCCACCACTGGAGGTGGGCTGTGTCTTACTGCAGGCTGTCCCCTCATACTATCCTCTCCATGGACACATCAGGTTCAGTCTTTTGTTTTACCCTCTTTGCCCCAACTGTTCTCCTTGGAAGGCTGTTCCAGTAAATTTTTGTCTGATTTCAAGCCTAAACTTACAAAGATGTAAACTGGCCATCTGTTCTTGTGCCAACATTGGCTCTTAACTTGGAACTCCTCCGGCGTATTTGTAGAGAGCAGTCGTATCTCCTCCTGTGGCCTGCGTTTCATTAGGCTAAACCATTCAACTCCTTGCTCTTCAGGTCCATTCTGATCAGTACTTGGATGGGAGACCTCCAAGGAAAACTCAGGGTGTTGTCTGGAGTGCTTGGAGACTTCCAGGGTCCCAACATGGTGCATCAGACAGGTAACTAAAGATCCCAGGATGCTCCTAGCAAGGGGAGTTGGCTGCACTCGGCTCCAGGCAGGGTTAATTACGTTGCCTCCCTGCAGTTTCAGTAGGATATCTTGGTTCATAAACAGTACTGCTCCTGTGAAATGACTCTTCTCCTACACTTTGGGGTGGAATGATGCTCTTCAGAGTGAAGAGCACTGTTCTGTGTGATCAGATGATGGACTGTTCCTGGGGAGACCGGCGAACTTCCAAAAAGCAACCCTTTTGAGTAACTTCTCATCATTGCAGGACATCAGCAGCTCCATGACCAACAGCACAGCTGCTAGCAGGCCCCCTGTCACCCTGAGGCTCGTGGTACCTGCCAGCCAGTGTGGCTCCCTCATTGGAAAAGGAGGCTGCAAGATCAAGGAAATAAGAGAGGTCTGCACCTTCTGACTCTGACTAGTCTTTTGGGGGCTGGGGGCTGCTTCAAAGGAGTCATCAACCCCCTGCTAGTTTGCGCTGTAACAGCAGTGTCTCTGTCTCCACCCTGCCATAAAGTGCCAAGGCTGAGTATTACATTGTACAGAGTTGGCACTGTTCTACCTCGAAAAGCATCTTCTATTTTTAGTGCTTGTGAAACTGAGACCAATACAGTGGCTGGAGCCAGGCATAGTGGAGTCGGGTGTGTTGAAGACCCTTTTTCTTCAGCTGTGCTAGTTCACCCCAGTCCTGGCCTGGCCTGGCTCCCTCAACCCTTCTTGTCAAAGCAGTGGGAGGGGGAATTGGCCTTGTGCAGGGGAATGAGATGTGAGACTTGGTTCCAAGATGTGCCTCTTGGCTGATGGTGGATTCTAGTTCACTAACTTCACCTTTGTGTGTTTCCCCACCTGCAAAATAGGCTTGATCACTGTGAGGGTTAATGTTTGCCCACAAGGCTATGGGTACCAGAGGATTAGTTCCTTGGCTGCACTGCTGAGAGTGTCCTCTTGCATCTCAAGGCAGAGTTGAGCTCTAGAGGTCTGAATTAATTCCAGCCGAGACTAAACCACTTTGAGGCTGTGCAGAGGGTGGGTGGAATAGAAAGCATAGGGTTGGTTACTGGGAGGCCAGTGAACATCATGAGAGCAGAGTGGCGTGCCTGACTTTCTATTTTTAATCTTAAACTTTAAGAGCACAGGGGCACAGGTCCAGGTGGCAGGAGACATGCTGCCCAACTCGACTGAGAGAGCGATTACCATTGCTGGGATACCACAGTCCATCATTGAGTGCGTCAAACAGATCTGCGTGGTCATGCTGGAGGTGAGCTGTTGGCTTTCTTTATGGGGGAGGCAGGCTTGCTGGCTTGTGCCTAGAAGCTTAATGGAGGACAAAGGGCAAGCTAAATGCTGTTAGTCTTGTGATCAGACTGCTGCCAACAGTCTTGTCAAAGAGAGAAGTCTCTACCTTGACTGCAGAGAATCTGGTCCCACGTGAAATGCTGGCAGGTGTCTTGGAGGGGTGGAGAGGAGGCAAGTGTTGGTTTCAGGTTGGCATGTAGAGATTAGGGCCTGGCATCCCTATATGCTGCATCCCACAAGTGACTAAAGATCCCAAGTTGCTCCTTGCAAGGGGGAGTGGCCACACTCAGCTCCATTCAGCATTAATTATGCTGTCTCCCTCCCCTTTAGGTATAAGTTGGAAGTGCTCAGTTAGGACTTGACCTTGGCATGGGCAAGTTTAAGATGGGCTCATGTCAAGAAACTGGTCATTCAGGAGTGTGGCTCTGCCTGTCAGACAGGTGTTGCCTGTCATAACAGAGGAATAATCCCAGCTTCTCTGCATCAGCAAGAACTTTCACATCACCTGGCTAATGCCTAACACCATAGCTGGCTCTGACATTAGGATGTTCCTAGTGCAACTTTTCCATGCTGACTGTCTCCAGACCGTAATCGGGGAGCAGTGAATTGTCCTTTGATATAGTGACAGTAATTTAAACCCAGAATATGTGCCATTGGCAGGGGCTTTCAGACCATTCTAGCTCCTGTCTCTTAAGAGACTCATAAGCTTCCAGAAAGCTGCTGCCCAGAACTGTGGTACAATGCAGGGCTTCACACTTCGATATTTGAGAACGTCTTTAGCTGTGAGTGCCAGAGTTGCTCTGGAGTCTAATCTCTTTCCTCTCCCAACTCTCCTGTAACCCAGTCTCCCCCGAAGGGTGTCACCATCCCATACCGACCCAAGCCATCCAGCTCACCAGTCATCTTTGCAGGCGGTCAGGTAAGATTCTTCCTCTACTTGCTGGGCATAGGGTGTGGGGGAGACGGGGACTTGCCAAGCTGCACTACTGTCGGCACACATCAGCCCACTCCGCATGCTTGTCGGCCGCGCTGCCTACCTGGCCAGCATAGAGGTACCTCTGCTGCTTTGGGTGGATTCTTTTGGAGGCTGCTCTGAACATTCAGCAGCCTCATAACTTCCTGTAGAAGTTGGACACTCTGAGAAGCTGGAGAGACTTATTGTAGGAGGGGCAGCGAGGTTTGGAGGAACCAGTTAAATCATGGTGCCTGAGTAGTCACTTCAAATGGTGGATGTGGCATTCTGATGAGCCACTACGGTAACAGGTTTGGTGGGGCGCTGTTGGAAATGGGATATTTAGCCCTGGGGTACAGCAGCATGGAGACTGACACCACTCATCCTCCTGAGCGGCAGGGGTTGTTAATTTGGACAGAAGACCATTGGGGAATGGGGGAGGAGTCAGACTCCTTTATAGAACTAGGGAGGAAGAAGGAGTTTCCAGCACAATCAGGTTACATAGGTGTCAGTCTGAAACAATCAAAACCACTGGAGTCTTAATCATTTCTGTAACAAGCTGACTCAGTACTCTTGAGCATCTTCAGCACCATCTCCTGCTACTGTGCATCCAGGGACACACATGGACCATAGTTAAAATGTGCCCTGTATCAGGCATGCTGCACTGTGGTGTGGGACAGTATAGCTTGGTGTTCACTGTAGCAGAGCATTTTGTGTGGCTGTTACGGTAGGACAGGACTTCACCATCCCCTCTTAGAAGCCTGTTATCTCTGGCATCATGAATTTCAAGGCACTGCTTGGCAGGATCCTGTTCAGGCAGATTCAGGAAGGAATATAGTCATTTTGCTGTTTAAAACTTGTCCTGGAGACAGCTGCATCTGAACAGTTGGGCAACCAGTTCGGGCAGATGCTGTGTGGAGTTTAAGGCCTTGAAGCCCCAGTCCCAGCTGAGGTTGGCTAGAACGCGGCTCTGAGTCTGAGATCTTCACTACAGCACAGTCGGTGCCTGCTTGCTAATGTAGAAGCCTTCGGGGAAAGAGTTGCCTAATACCAGAGATCATAGTGGCTAGTTTAAAACCCCTACCTCCATAATCCCTGGAGCTTTCTTGCATGAAGCAGAGGCTTAGGCAGAAAGGAAATGGTGGTGCCTGGCGTACAAGAGGAGAGGCCTGTTGCTAAGTACATCAGAGTAGCTGAGGCAGCACCTGATGAGTAGGGCACGTCTTCCCTGGAACCAGAGCTCCCTTTGAATGCCAGGTGTGTCAAGATTGCCTGTGGCTCCCACCATGGTCTGAGTCCTCTCTTGTTTAGGAGTGGTTCTGGCACGTTCTTGTTCCTCGCCTCCATCCCTTTTCCTTTCCTCCCTATCCCCTGTTCAGTTCCCTGCTCCTCAAAGGCTTTGGCAGCTTGCTGAGCAGCTACCTGCCTGTGGACTGGCCCGCGGGAGGTGACTGGAAGGTGTTGTGGCCCAGTTTTTTGGCTCTCTAGCAAACAAGACTGTCCTGGCGGTTAACCTTGTAGCATGTGAGTGGGCTGCCGTTCCCCGAGAGCAGCGAGGGGCAGGCTCATTTGACAAACCCCCTCACCCACCCCACCCCGCCCCGCCCCCCCAGCATGCCCAGCACAATGTTAATGTTCGGGCTGGCACCGTGGCAAGCTCGTGGTGGCATTGTGCTTCTTGGCGGCAGTGATGCTTCATATGCAGCTCAAAGTGAACTGTGAGTTTGTCTAGTGCAGGGCCAGCCCTCTGGAGCAGAGCAATTTGTGTGAATTTCATGCTAGCGAAAGGTTTTGGATTGACAGCCCTGGAGACTGAAGTCCTCTAATTTATCCACAGGACAGGTACAGCAGCGGCAGTGCAAGCTACCCCCACACCGCCCCATCCATGTGCCTCAACTCTGACCTGGAGGGACCACCTCAAGAGGTGAGAGGGGAGCTCAGTCTCCATGGCCCATTCAATCCTGGCCTCTCTGAGACTGCCAACAAGGGCGGCAAAAACTTCAGTGGCTGCTTTTGTGCTGTGGACTCTGTCCACTGGGAACTGGATTAAGGCCCTGAGCCTCTCCCTGCAGGCCACCCAGCAGCCATTGCATGGGAACGAATTGGTCCGTTCCAGCTGGGGCTGGTTTTCTTGTGGTGACCTGGAAGTGAGAGGTCCCCCTTTAGCTGACCAGGCCCTGCACAGTGATTGACACTCTGTGGGTAGCTTCAGTAGGAATCTGAACTCTGGCTTTCTTCCCCCACTCATCGAAAAGTACCTGGACCCAGCAGGTCAGCCTCTTGCCGCCTCCTGAGAATGCCTCTTCTATCAACTAGCATTGTTAGCCAGCTTCAGCTGTAGTGTCCAGTGCCGTTTCTTAGGTGTGTAGAGCAGTGAGAGTTTAAAGCGGGGTGACTAGAGCGTCTCCAAAAAATCCCTTTGAGATGATGGGTGTTGGAGGGAATAGAGTGCTTTCCCTTCTCGGGGGTCTGGGTGGGGGTGTATGTTTAGGACAAGAGGGTTCGTATTACTGTCTCTCCACTACACACTCTACATTTTCACCAGGAAAGCAACCCTCGTTCTTATGTCGGACTCGTCTTGGGAAGGGGTGGGCACCACACGAGGTCATCCCCCACCCCTTAGTCCACATATGGCCAAGTCTAGTAACATCCCCTGTGAAAACTGCCTGTTGCTACCTTGTGCCCTTCTGCCTCCCGCCAACAATTCTCCACTTTGGCTGTCTGGCTTCCTGGCTAGTTGAGATCTGTCTGTCCCTGGGTGGCTGTCCAATGGTTTTTAATAGGACTGTTTTCCTCCTTTTGTAGGCCTATACCATTCAAGGACAGTATGCCATTCCACAACCAGATGTAAGTTTTGTTTACACTTCTTGTCTTGAAATCCACCCCTTCTCCCTTCCAAAATTTCTCCCTGCTTTCTCAGTGCCAGCAGTCAGCTCGGGCTGAAATCAAATCTGATCTTTTAAAATCAAATGAACAAACAAAAACCCCCTCAAATTATTTGCATCTCCTGCAGCCAGCTTCAAACCAATCTTAAGATCCGTTTCTTTCCCTGCCTCCCAGCATGTGACACACACCCCCGGAGCTTGGCACTTCACAAGCTACAATGCTCCCTTTTTTTCCAATTTGGCACAGAGCAAAGCCCGTAAAGAGAAAGCGAAACAAAACAAACAGCATGGTATACTGTCATTGTGGTTGTCAGGGCAGGGCATGGGACACCTGTTCTAGCAAGCTGGTGGGGGGGGAATAGCAACTCACATGATGCCAAGGCCGTCAAGTCTCCACCACACTGTTGGGGTGGCTGCAGGGTCAGGGCAGCGGTTTTCCGGATGGCAAACGCTGGGCCTGAAGTAAAATGCTCCTGTTTTAGCAGAGGAATGAAGGCTTTATACTTGCTGTGTGAGCATCTCCCTGCTGCCTATCCCCTTTCTTGCCCCTTAAGTGCAGAGGTAGATGGGTGTGCTCCTGACTTGCCAAAGGCAGGGTTTGTAAGAGGCTGGTCTCTGCTCATGGTGTATTTAGAGCAGGGAAGGTCTGTTCATAGTAGGGCAGGAAAGATGTCTAGAAACAGCTGGATCACTAGGAATAACTGATCAGGGAACTGGGAATGGGGGGGAAGGATATGGAGGCTAAACACTGACTGTCTCTCCTGGTTTCCCCTCATAACATCCTTCTGCCTTGCAAATGCTTGACAGACCCCCTGCATGGTGTGAGAAGCACCACTGCCATCCTGTTTAACTCACCTGTTCATGCTTGTCTCTGGAGCATTCCTCTGCAATTAACCAGGACACTGGGGGCTGGGTGTTGGCTTTGCACCCGCAGTGCTTTCCTCCTGCCTTCTGCACCCATCTCTGCACAGGGAGAACTTTGCTTGCTTGTCTGTCTCCTCTGCACCTGCGGGAGGGCCTCTTGGGTGACTCGGGGGGTGGGGGGGCATGTTCTGTTTAATGTGTGCTGTGCCTCCTTGATGGGTTGGGATGCTGAAATCCTTAACACCTGCCTTTTTCTTCTGCCCCTCTAGCTGACCAAGCTGCACCAGTTGGCAATGCAACAGTCTCACTTTCCAATGTCTCATGGAAACACTGGATTCAGTGGTATGGAAATTTACTGTTTCTTCTGTACGTTACTGCGGGCCAAAGCACAGCCCATGAGCCACCCCTTGGCCTCTGTAATGCAGCCTCATGGTTTAATCGTCACTAGTGTGTCTTAATGTGTACCCAAACAGGTAACAATTCTGTCAAGTGTCTCTGGGCCACACTAGAGTTTGGGTGGGGCAGCTGAGTGCTAGATAGGCATAAAATAGGCAGGGCCATCACGCTGCTTCCTTCACCCCGTCCTCCACAGCTCAGCCAGCGCACCTCATTTCTGACCTGCTGCAACACCCTCTGCCTACTCCCAGTCCTGAACAGACAGCTGACGATGGTCCCCAACGTGTGTCATTTGTAATATGGCTAAGATGTCCATTAAGGCTTTAGGCTGAGACCACCAAACTCATTGTCACTTGTATCTTGACAGGCATTGAATCCAGCTCTCCAGAGGTGAAAGGCTATTGGGGTAATGATCAAAAACCAAAATCTGTAGTGTTCTATTGTGTATTAATACTGGTCAGTCTCATTTCCCTTTTGAGAAAAGTTGCCAGCAAGACACACTAGGGGGCAAAGTGGAGTCTGGTTCGATAGCACTCTGTTCTCACCACCCAGAAGGGCAGCTGGAACCTCTCTACCTTAGAGCAGAGCTTTCTGGAACAACCAGTTTGTGTTTGGCTAACCCACCCTTTTAGAAAGTGGTCTGCTTGTGATGGGTCCTAACCTATTCCTCCTGAGGAGGAGAGTTGCTAGACTAGATCAGGTCACAAGCCCAGTGGTTATTCTCTCTCGTCCTCCCCCCACCCCCCATTTTTCTTGGGAGCCAGATGAAGGAAAATTGTTAGGCCTGTGATTCCAGTTACTACTTTGAGCAGTGCATTCCAGTCTTTGGCAGCAGCTTCAGGGTATGCCGTGACCTAATACCTGAGCCTCTGTGACCCGATCCTGGGTCCCTGACTGGTGGGGTGAAAACAACTGCACTGGTTTACCCCATGCATCTGGGGACAGATGCTGGCACTTCAGACCACTCCTGGTGGCACACCTCACCTTCACACTGTGGTCACCAGAAGGGGGCAGGGTTTAACTTTCTGGCCTGCACAGTGGTCCCTTGTGTGGAGAAGAGCTCAAAGATTTTTAATAGCCAGTCATGGCTGTTTTCTGGTTTGGACTCTTCCTTTAGCCTTACTGGAAGTGGGGGAGAATAGGGGGCTGAACTTGGCAGTGGTGTGTTTTGCCCCATCTGTCACCAGACCGAGTCAGCACTGAGCACCCAGCTAACTGGAGTCATGTCACTCGTCTGTGTCTTCCCCAGGGGGAAGCATTACACTTCCAGAGCTGGCAACTGAGGGTGGTCTGGTTCCGCTGGGTGTGGGAGCCAAGTGACTGGCTGGGGCCCTTGTGGCTAGTGTGCTGCTCTGACCTGATGGGAAGGAAGATCTGCAGTGGCACATGTCGGGCTGTGTTTGGGGGCGGGGGTGGGATGGTTGGAGTAACTTCTTACAGCTTGCTCTTTGCCTCTTGTTAAAACCTCTTCAAGGTAACAATGACTCCATCAGCAAATGCTGGCTTGATTGGTCAGGTGTCTGTCCTGCACCAGGACACCCCACAGCCTTCTGTTAACAGTGTCCTGGTCTGTTTGTCTTTTTTTTAGCAGGTTTGGATGCATCTGCTCAAACTACTTCTCATGAACTCACCATTCCAAATGATGTAAGTATCCTCCTGGGAGCATCTTGGGGGATCCCCAGCTGGCAGAGCAGGTCAGGATCCATGCTGGCATCAGAAAGCAAAGTGCTTCCCTTCCCCCAGAGCTGTCTCCTAGTGGAAGACAATGCAAGTGGAATGAGTGTAACTGCATTTCCTAGCATTTACCTTGGCCAGCTGTGCAAAACCACAAACAAAATGCACAACCTGACACTGGTGCATTCCAGTGTTCTCTTGGTCCGGGTTGTTCCACAGCCCTCGGGTTGGTAGTAAGACGGTATCGTATGTAAAGACAGATGATGGTCCTTCTGCTTCAGCTTTCCCTATAGCTCCTGGGTCACTTGGTGTGTATGTACCACCCGCTATGGTGTCTCTTTAACCTTTCTCAAAGGTAACACAAGAATGGTACAGAATGGTGCATACAGCATAACTGCTTTCTCTGTATGCAGGCAACAGCTTATCTATGGGAATACAGGGTTCTGCAAGAGTAGGGTCTGCATCGTCTCTCCAGAGCTGTTGTGATCCCTTAGTCTAATGCAGGGGTGACATTAAAGGCCGTTCATGGCTGCAGGGTTAACTGTGGAGCTGTCTAAATGCTGTTTTTATCTTGCCTGTCTTTAGTATATTGGCAAAGCAAAGGTAAATAGCTAGTAGCTGAGCCTACCTGGGTTTTGGGGGGGGGAGTCACCTTTCTGCCTCTGTTTCCTCACCTGTAGAATGGTGAGTTGTACCCACCTTCCTGTGGGGTCCTTTGGCTTCATTCTGAAATTCCCAGGTATCAGTTGCCAGCATGTACAAGCCTAGCAAGGCAGCACCAGTAGTAATAAAGCTTTGTCCTCTGACCTCATTTGTAACTAGAACCGCTTTCTCCCTTAGCTGATTGGCTGCATCATCGGGCGTCAGGGCGCCAAAATCAATGAGATCCGCCAGATGTCTGGGGCGCAAATTAAGATCGCCAATCCAGTGGAAGGCTCTACTGACAGGCAGGTTACCATAACTGGATCGGCAGCCAGCATTAGCCTGGCCCAGTATCTGATTAATGTCAGGTAAGTGTCTTAATGGCGGGTTGTCTAAGTGCATGTGGGGTGGAGCAGAATGCAGAACACCTGAGTCACCCTAAATTAGGGCAATGGCAGTATTGTCTGCTCACCTGGCTGGATTGCAGCTTTTAGGAGCTGCACACCTTGTGTTGCAGAGGGTGAGATAAGCACATAGATCACTGTGCCTTACACCCCAGAACTGCTGGAAGGATCCAGCTGTCCTGCTTCCAGTGATGAAATGTGGAAGGTTTAGGACAATATTAGCCAACTGGACTAAGAATGAAATAAAACCCAAGGGGTTTCATTCAGCCCATATTTTCTTGAAGCTGCTAGCACCCATCTGGTCCAGTTATTTCTTCCTAGTAAGCCAGGCAGGAATTTAGGGAGAGCCGAGTAACTGGAGATGGAGGAAGATGGAGAAGGACGGCTCTTGCTATGAGAGACAGGGACAGAAACTGACAGTGAGATGTACAATCAGCCTTGTCTGGATGAGCTTGGTATAGTCTGTCAAGGAAATTGGTTATCAGGAGCTCTCTCAAACTTATATTTTAGTTAGCAGCAGTTTTTAAAGAGGAAGAATGAAGGAACCAGCACTGTCCCTGTGGGTTTGCTTCCGGTTAAAATCACTGCACTGAGAGCTACCAGGAGAGGCCTGTGCACTAAAAACTTCCCTGCTAATGTTTCCTGAGCAGCCCTCTGTAACCATGCTAGCTAACAGGAAGGCTTCATACCGCTGCTGAGCTCTGCGGTTGTCAGGTGGCAGCACTCACTGCAGCATGCCACGGCTGCAGGTTTCCACAGGCTTCGGCAAAGAGCTGAGCAGGCACTTGGCTGTCTGCAGCTCTCCAGCCGATCAGATGATCTCATAAGGCAAAAGTGAAAAGCATCAGCTTAATGGAGAACTCAGCCTTCCCTAATTAAAAACCCACAGCTGAGCTGCTGGGTATGCATGTCCTGGATTCCCCCCAACCATGCAGCCTGCTGCAGATGTTCTATGCTGCAAAGTGAAAGCCAGACTCAAGCCTAGGATCTCTAGCTGTGTCAGTTGAGAGTCCAGCTCTCCAGCAATATTGAATTCAGCCACTAGCCCCACCAGGTCTTAAATGCTCTCATCTTGGGTGTTTGCTACTTTAGTCAACCACAGTAACCCTTGAGCTGGAGAGAGCGCTGTGCCCAGCTTGTACTTGGTAAACACTGGCAGGGAGTACAGTTCCCTTCTGTAGGAGCTAGTGTGCCCACCAGTAGGGACAACACCTTGCCCTGTGTCCAGGCTGACTTGCTCATCCCTAGCTATTACACAGCACAGTCAGCGTTTTGTGGGGAAGTAGCACTTACTGCTGTGAGCCGTGAAATAGTTTGCAGATGCACCAATGAGCAGAGTGGTGGCAACACGTGAGTTGAGCTGGGGATGGATTCGACCTGGTGTTTGGACATCACTAAAAGCCAACTTTCAGCAGTGTAGGAATCTTAAAAATTAATCACTTGGCAAAATGGGGTTACAGCAGGTCTTAAAGCTTTACAAGGCATGTGCTTTTAATGGAGCTTGAACTTGTGCTGTCAGGACTCAGATCTTCAGATAGGGGGTAGCAAGGGAATGGCCTGTAGAAATGTCTCATTTTCAGGCATATTCTGCTTTATCTATTGCCATGTGCTTTCTCTATCTTGAACTGAAAGCTTCTAATGAGGAAAAACAGGTGGCTTTTGTCTGTCTGCTGTTGGGGCAAGTCTCAGCTGTGAAACCTACTTTGTTGCAGATAGCCTTGTGGTGGGTAAACTGTCTCAGGTGAAACCTCACTAAATCTAAAACCAAACCTGAAGCCAATACAACAAAATTGGCTTTCTTGTAACATAAGAGCAAATGGGGACACCCGTTTAAACCAATCAGTGCCAGCCGAGCATTGCTTTTAAGGTGGCTGTTGCTGAATGTTTCAGTTTTGAGGCATATTGGTGCCAGCGAGAGATGGGAGATGGTTTCCACAGCTCTAAAACCACTGGTCTTCTGTGCAAGGGGAAGAATAATCTAGCTTAACTGGCTTGCTAGCTTTCCTTTTGCTCACTGGCAATCAAAAACTTCCTTTAAGCTCATTCTGTTGAGATTCCCAATTTTCTTATGATAGTCTCTTTAGAACAGTGGCACTCTTTTTTTGGAAACAAGATATAAACACCCGATTGTAGCCTTAATCATGGGCTTACAAAGTATTTCTGAGGAAGCCTTCCTAAGAAAAGGACTCCCATCTCCACTTCCAGAAGCAATATCTATTCAAGTGTTAAAGTAGGTGAAATATGACAATAGCTTAGAGCCTGAAGAGAGCTGTGATTTGGCTAACCTGATTGCCTGCATAGAATGGGCCACAGAATTTTGCCCCATGAGATCTGCATTAAACCAATAACTGGTTGAATGTGACCACATTTATAGTGAGAAATACTTGATGTACAAGGCTTGCAATGCATCTTTCAATTCTAAACCCAGCTGACTTTTTAGCTGGACCCCTTCCTTTGGTATCAGATGAGCCTAGATTGCATGTCAGTTACTTAAGACTCCCACTTGCACTCTAAACTTCAACTTTTATCCAGGCTGTAGCTAAGCCTACACGCCAGGACCTTAGAGGAGGCTCTGTAGCTAAGAACCCTGTGTGGATGTGCTTCCTGAGTTACCAGGCTAGGCTCATGCTATTTAAGCTGTTTGTCTCCTATGCTTTTTTTGTGGTGTTCCCATCCACCCACCCACCCTTTTTTTGTTCCTTTTTTCCTCTGTTACAGTTTAGAAAGCGCTAAACCCTCCTCCCAGACAGCCTCCGTCACGATCCCCGATCACCTCAGCATCAACCTCTCTCAACCCTCCACCCCTTCTTCTTCTTCCTCCTCCACCACCACCCCCTCGCTTGCGACAGCAGGGGTCTCCGACGCACCCTCCAGCCTCCCCAACCCTCTTCCGACCGCCCCTTGTGTCTCCAGTCTGCTTGGCATGAAACCCGTCCCTCTCCTGGCTCTAAATGTTGTGTCTGCTGCTAAGGGTACCTCCACCACCTCAGCTATGCCATGTGTTGCTAACAAACTGAAAACGGAAAAACAGAGATTCTCTCCTTATTGAGTATCTGCTGGTGACCGTAAAGGAACAGCAGATTGGTGTCAGCCTGGGATCCCATAGAGGAGACTTGGAAGACATTTTTTTACTTCAAAAAAAAAAAAAAAGTGAGCTTGTGATTTCGTAGAATGGAGTTTCCTTTTTGCTGGTGACCTTCAGTAGGTCGAGAGACAATTGAACAAGTATTCTAACAAGTCCTGGAGTCTAGTGATCTGTTTAATTCCTTCTTGATTTTATGTAGTTGTAGCTGTTGTTTTAGTAGCTTGTTTGCATTGCTACATGAAGACAATGTGATAGGAGGGTCTGTTTAACAAATAAAAGATTCTCAGTTAACTGAACTTTTAAGTTGCTAAAGAGGCTGATCAGCCAAACCTGTCTCTTTGATGTCTGTACTTGTAATAAAGATGCCACAGAGTGTCTGCTCTGGTAGCTGGTCTGTGCTAGAATGGAGGGAGACCAGAAATCAGCTGTGTGCCTGACAAGTATCAGTGCACCCTCTAAGTTCCCATGGCCTCTGGCTGCACTCTGACCATGTTCAGAGTCAAGCAATGAGATGATGAAATGAAAATCTCCGTTATGCTGGATTAACACCAGCGGGGAGAGGGATTCCTAGGCTGCCTTTAGAGATGGGTACTGGTAGCCTGTTTCTTCTGACCATGGAGGCTTGTCTAGAGCAGGCCTCAAATGTCTGGTCGTATTAGTAGCCCGGCTCCTAGCTTCACTGCAGAAATGTAGTGGAGGAGCACCCTCTGGCGACCAAAAGTAAAATTGTTGGCACCTAACTGTGAGCCAGTTTTGTCCACCCCAGTCTGGAGGGATCCTGCCTTAACTTCTGCTTACAGAATTCTCACACCATCTCTGCTCATATCCTATAGGGCACAGATTTAACTGCTGGGCCTCCTAAAGCCAGCCACAGGACACCCCTGCCCCATGTCGGAAGAGAAACCCAAGTAGTACAAAAACAAATGGTGTAACTGGAGCCATGTGAACGGCTTAGATGGGGTGGTGGTGTCACAAGTATTGAATTCTCTAGGCAAAACACAGCTGCTTTATTTCCTGTGCTGGAGAAGGATGGCTTAAAGCATGTGGTCATTTGATGCCACTGACCCTGCTTTTCTGGTCAGAGATGATACTACAGTAGAGACCCTGAAGGCATCGCCTGCTTCAGAGTCTGTGTCCCAGAAGCCATTTTATATCTCTAGCGCCTTG
Organism: Podocnemis expansa; assembly: GCA_007922195.1. Classification (NCBI taxonomy): domain Eukaryota; kingdom Metazoa; phylum Chordata; order Testudines; family Podocnemididae; genus Podocnemis; species Podocnemis expansa. The sequence goes on along the minus strand of ML682037.1, from coordinate 8,371,650 downwards.
GAAATGAGATGGTCATGAGCCACTCCTTTCCCATGGGCAGGTACCATCCACCTTCCTGAGGATGGTCATTGCTAACTCTGGTTTAGTAGGCAACTGGCTTGGGGTTTTATGATGCCTCCTGGGACAGAAGGACCAAAGTGGCTGCTTCATGTTCCTTCTTGAGGGGCTGTTTGGGGGCCACTGGGACAGTGCTGGCTAGCAAAGGGTCTTGCTCCCTTCTGGTGAAAAGCGCAGAATTTCTGTGCTGTGCCTGGGCACCCCCAGGCTCACCACACAACCCTCTAGAGGCTGGCTTTCAGTGAGCACTCTGCCTCTGGCTGCTAGTTATCCAAGGCCGCTTGGAACTAGTTAGACTCTGACTAGAAGCAGGGCAGTTAGCACAGGCCTGTGCCTGGGGAGGGGGAAGGGATGGGGCACACTGGAGTCAATGTGCAGCATCCCATGAGAAGGTGAGGTTGGCTTGATCCTGTCAATGGGGAGTCCTGAAAGGGCTTCCTGGATCGCTGACTAGTGGGACACCTTTGGTGGTTTAGTTTCTGCGGTAGTTTTACTCATCTGTAACTTGTGCTCTTCTGGGATGTAGCATAACCCTGTTCAGTAAAGATTGTGCACCCTTAACCCTGCACCAGGCTTGGAGCATCTGGAAAGCTGAGCATGATGGAACAGCTAGGGTTATCTGGCTGCTTCTGCCTGTCCCAGGCTGGGTCTCCAGGTTCCACAAGGCAAGTTTAGGCTGCAGAGTAGCAGATGGGACAAGGAGAGGTCTCGGTGTTGAATTGCAGTGACCTTGAGTGAGTTATGTAATCTCCTTGCCCTGACTCCACCCCCACCCCCCAGACTGCAAATGCTGACTTTGAGTTGCAGGTGAGATGCTCTGAGCAAGAGCCAGAAGCTCAGCAGCCTAGTGGGCAGTGGGAGGGCTGGTGAAGAGCAGACTCCAGAGGGTCTCACCCTCACTCAGGCTGTCTCATGTTTACCTGGATGTGCTGAACTGTAAAATCTGGCCCTTAAGCGCTCCCTTCTGGGCAGGCTCGCGCATCTGGGGGTGGACAAAGGCCAGCTTTGGAGCCTTCCCTGTTGGCTTCCATCAGAGTAGAAGTGGTGCAGGGATCTGCTTCCTCTTGGAGCTTTGAGGGAGTCTGTAATCCCCAGCCTGCTGTCTGTTCAGGTGCTTCATGGAAACTGGAAGGGACTATGAGGTCATCGAAGCCAGGCGCCTGCACTCATGGCAGGACCAAGGACCCCCATTAAACCACCCAACAGGTGTTTGTCCAACCTGCTCTTGAACACTTCCAATGATGGAGATTCCACAGCCTGCCTAGGCAACTTATTTCAGTGCTTAGTCACCCTGACAGTTAGGAATTTTTTCCTAATGTCCCACCCAAACCTCCCTTGCTGTAATTTGTCTATTGCTTCTTGTTCTATCCTCTCTGCAGTTAAGACTTAAGCAATTTCCTCCTCCTGACAGCCTTTTGGGTACCTGAAAACTAAACTTGTCCCCTCTGTCTTCTCTTTTCTAGACTAAACAAACCCAGTTCTCTCAAGCTTCCCTCATGGAATCTGGGTTTTCTAGACCTCTGATCATTTGTGTTGAAATGCCTTGAGCTCTTCTGTCGTCAGAATCAGGTTCCTATGTCCTGCTGGGTTGAAGGCAGCCCCCAGTTGTTCCCAGCAGTTGGAGTGAAAAATCTCCTTCACATTTGTGGAGATATCCACCAGTGTAGGGAGAATAGTGACTTATCCAAGAGGCCCCAAGGAGGTGCTGAACAGCCATTCTGAGTAGCCTGCTAAAACCTGGGTGGGTATCACAACTCCCAAGAGCAACCTAGCCCAGCCTGTCTCTGGAGATGTGAAAAGTGCATGTCTTCCTCACTTGGAACACCTAAACTTCGCTGCTCTCAAACCCAGCACTGATTTGTAGAGCCCTGTAGGTTAGATGCTTGTTGTCTGCATCTGTAGGTTACTTTGGCCTCTATTGAAAGGGGAACTAGTCCTAGTCCCTGAGGTCGCAGGGCAGTGGCTGTAAATTCTTAATGTGGAGCAGCTGCCCACAGTGGAAGCTATCCGCATTCTGGGTGGAGCAGCCTGGCTGGATTAAATGCATTCTAACATTGGAGATGGGCATGTGTATCAGTCTAAGGTAAGCTGCCTAACCTGGGTTTTAACTTGGCCAGCTAAAATTTATGCTGCAAGACTCCCTTCCTATCCATGCCCCTTGTGAAGTTTGCAGACTTCAGTCCAGACTCTCTTCCAAAACTAATTCCAAGGGATTGGTTTTTACTCCATGGCTGTTATCTTACACTTAACTGACTTGACTTGAGAGAGACTACAAACCAACTAAAGGACAGCCCTGATGAGGGCTAAGCTGTACCACAAGTTCAGAGCTGGGGTGAAGGACCTGTCAGGGAGATGTGCTGGCTTGTGGCAAACCAAGAGCTTGCTCCTGACTTGGTAGGAGTAAATTGTTGATGTGATTGATAGACCAAGGCCAGAATTATAGGCCCACATGATTCAGGGCTAGCACCTAAACTTAAAGTACCCTGATAGAGAGAGCCTGTGCTCCTGTCACTGTCAGCAGGCAGTCTCAGTGGGTCACAGTGCCCCCTGCTGCTGCTGCAAGACTGGAATGCATTGCTCAAAGAGGTAATTATTGGGACATGGGCATAAATGACTTTTTCAACTGGGTCGAAGGAAAAGTTTTTGAAAGACTGATCTAAGTCCTCTGCAAACAGCCCCATCTAGCTTGTGTCTAAATGTGGAGGAGCTTGAACAATATACACCAGACAGAAAAACGTGTTGCTCTCCCTCATCAGACAGCCTGTAATAGAATCTGTGGTGGGGTTTGGGAGAAGGTGGGCTGTTTTGAGGTGGATGGACAATGAAGTGACTGAACACCAAAATTAGAGGCAGATGCTCTATGCATGGATATGGCATCTAGCAGAGGATGACATCCAAGTTGCACTTCTGGTTGGCTTTCTGGTTGCTGGGAGTCAGCATGTTTTAATCTTGCAGGATCCAACTGGGGGCAGAACCCTCCTGTGCTGTCGGTTCCTAGTTAGACTTCAGCCAGCCCAATGTCCTTGATAGTCCTAGTGGGTGGCATGGGCAGTCCGTTAGCTGGTGTTACTCTGGAGCCTCCTTGGGAGAGGGACTTAATGCTGTTGGGCTAACCTCCCCCCATTCTTGATGTTCCTAACCAAATCTGTGGGGAGGTTGGGGGAGCTGGTGATTCATGTGGCCCTTGATTCCTAACATTAGTGATAATGAAGGGACCAATCCATCTGCGTACTGTGGTGCCACCTCCCAGCCAAGTTTGTTGCCTGACTCCTGGGGCACCTGTGAGTCTCTGCAGGCATGTGCTCTCTAGGCCAGTGGTTCTCAAACCCAGCCAGCTCCCCAGTTCTCTGCAACGCACTTACCACGGTGTGGCGAGCCAGTAATGTGTGTTGACACAGTGGCTGAGAACCACCGCTCTAGGCCTTACCTCTCATTCTATGGCCTTGTTGCATGTTTCAAGGAGGCTTTGCTGAGCAGTTGTCTTGCACAGGCAGGGCCTGAAAACTGCCTCAAAATGGCTCCCGGCCAGCCCAGCTCAGCTCCGAAGTACCCCACAGGTTGCACTGAAGCCTTGTGCAGAGTCTGAGCCAGCCTTTCTGCTCTGAGGCAGGTGTGGTGGCTGGAGTCCAGCTGGTCTCCTTTCACTCTAATGGCTGCTCAATGGCCACTACTCTTGGGACAGACTGGCTGCCAAAGCAGGTGCTAGCTCATTGCTGGAGAATGAACTCTGACAGGCGAGGGCAGAGCTGTCTGATCGTGCAGCGCCTGGCACGAAGGGATCTGGGCTTTAGGGGGGCTAATGGGAGCATGACTCCAACACACACCCTGGGCTAGATGTCCCAAATGACTCCAGTGTGTCCCAACAGGCCATACACTGAAGGTGACTAACACCCAGCTTTCACTTTGGATTCCTTGTATTTTTAATCCTGTAGAAAGGCTTGTGCATTGGAGCCATTGGCTGTAGCTACTAGAAATGTCACATCTTTCTGTTCCTCTCTGACCCTTGGGCACTGTTGTAGGCAGTCTGGTAAATATCTTGCATCTGCTTTGTTCCAGGCTTTCTTCGGAGACTGGTGGAATGGGAAGCAGCTAGGACAATGCAAATGCCTCACTCATTATCCCTTCTGCTGTTCGTCCCCATGATCCATCTGTGTAGTTTCTAAGCAGTCAGATTCCAGGTTTTAACTAGTTTGTAAATTTCAGTTTCTACATGCTTTACCCATCCACTCATGATTTTTTTTTAATTGCAGCATTTTAATTCTTTTCTCTGTTCAGCTGTTAAAATGCTGAGATTCATATCTTAGTTTTATAAGCTTTTCCCTTTTTTGGCTCATGAAGTTTTCTGTTTGTCATGAAATGTAAGAGTGGAATATTAATACATTTCAGTTTAGTTCTGTAATGTCAGGAAATTTTTCAAAAAAAAATAAAAAGATGGACTGGAGCTTTTTCCTTGTGAATAGAAACTGGATGATATTTTGTTAATTGATCTTCCTTGTCTGCTGTCTTTTTCTTGGGTCCATTGGACTCTAAGCGGTTCATTCCCCCCAGGAGTCTTGTACCCAAAGGAGTTCATCCCTTTCCCATGGGTGCTTACTTGGCAGATCTCTGCCTCAAAGGGTAGGATGGTGGTTAGGGCCTGGTGCAGATACAGATACCTGGATTTGCAAGAAATGTGCTGTGGATGTAATGTGGATTTGCAGGGCTCTAGCCCTGCACATACAAATAAATGGATCTGCATCTGCAAGAAATACAATGCAGGTCACTGCAGACTATCTGTGGGGGTGTGTAGATCTGGGGACTTGCGGTGCTCTAACAATGGGAGCTGATATCACCAGCCTTAGAACTAGGAGTGAGTCCTGAATTCATGAGGGGGGAGACTAGCAAAACTGCTCAAGTCCCATTCTCCACTAGACCATGTTCACTCCCAGGTAGCTGTAAGGCAAGGCCCTTGCCCTGTGGAAGTGACCTGCCAGGTGGGTGCTTTCCCAAACGTGGTGTTGGGTGGCTGACCTGAGTGTAGCTTCAGTGGAAACATCCTGGTGCTGTTACTTTGTGGGATGGACTCACTCATTCAGGGCAAAGGATGGAGGCCTATCTAGACACACCTTCTCCCACCGAGCAGCACTGGCTCAGCTGTGGCCACGAAGCTTAGTGCCCTGTGCTTCTAGCTGTACCGAAACCAACTTGGTAGTCTCTGCTCCCCAGCTTGCTAAACTCATCCACAGACCTCAGGTGCTACCTGTAAGTTTGTCTAGCCCAGACATGGGTCATGGCTCCCTGTCACTTAACCTGTGGCTGGGAGTGCGCATATGTACAAGTTTCCTGCTTTGCCAGCTCCCCATGCTCTGACACCCTTTTAAGGGGCCAGGTGAGGTCTCCCAGCACCGTGGAGGAGCTATGCATGCTCTTGCTGTAGCATCGGCTCCCATGTGTCCCTGTGGAGGGGGTGCTGTGGGGTGGGTCTCTGCTTTGTTTGCCCCTGACTACCTGCCTCAGTCTAGTGTGAGTGGAGGAGGATGAATGGTGGAGTGCACTTACCTCACCAGTGGTGCCCTTCTCCACCCTTTTGCACCAATAACACACGGGTCAGCACTTTCCATACAAAATGGTCTTTAATTGAAATTGGTGGTGTCATTACTCAGCTAACAGTGGTAGAACCGTACAGACAGACTACAGCCAGGAGCTATTTTACACTGACGGATGCCAGAGGTGTAGAGAAGAGGTATGCCAGCTGCTAGAGGTATGGCTTCACCTGAGGGGTGGGAACTGCCTTCCCCTGCAGCAGTGACAAGTGGGTTGGGGGGTCCCTATGGCTCTGTGTCCCACCTCCCTACTGGGAAATGGGGGTGTTATGGAGGGTGGAATTTTTGCTTTGTGGGAGGCAGCTGGTGGACAGGGCTTTGTCTAAGGCCAGGGGAGAAGGAGGATAGGTGGTGTGCCAGCAAGGGGCTGAAGTAAAGGGGGTGGCTGCTGTCACTGTAGGCTCCAGATTTAGCTGTGTACTGCTGTTTAGCAACATGAATTGCTTTGAAAAATCCATGTTTGGGTTGGGCTGCAGATTAACTGTGGCTCCTGCCTGTTTGCTAGCCGTGTGTAGCAGCAGACCTTAGCCCTCCCCCTAGGTGCAGGCCAGCATGGGGCCAGGAGATGGAACCCAAAAGGTCAAGCACCATCCTGGGGCTGGCTGTGGTGCACCTTGGGGGTGGGATCATCCCCCCCCCCCCAGTTTTTGGAGCAACTAAAATCAGTGATGTCAAAACAAAGCAAGTCTGCACTTGTAGTGCTGCCCAAAAACCCCAATCACTGGGCCAATACGTTTCACTCAACTCAACCTCTGGGCCATAGTCTAATTCTCACCCTGCCCCCTGAGCTGCTGCACCCAGAGCTGGCATCAGGTTAAGGAGCAGCTATGAGAAAAGGGGAGGTGGGGGGGGGCTAGTGAACAGCCCATTCCTCTGCTGCAAGGGAAGAGGTGGTGGTGGAAATTTTATTCCTGAGTCCAGGTGACCTGCTGGGTGACCTTTCTAGAGCAAGACACCCCTCCGCTATTGGGCCAGCGTCCTCTACCCTGTCTCTTCATGCCCAGCTGTTGTCAGCAGCAGCTTTCAAAGCACTTTTCAAACAAGGGATGTAGCATAAGCCTCATTGTGCAGCTCGGGAAACTGAGGCAGGGTCAAAGATGGCCAGCAGTCCAATGACAGAGGCAGCGAAGGATCCCAAGGTCCCAGTTCAAGGCTTGCGCCACAGGGCCAAACTGCTGGTTAGTGTGTGAGCACTTGGGGGCAGGGAGTGGCATGGAGGGGCATGCAAGGAGGTGAGTGGCCTGCTGAAGGTTGAGGGGGGGCAGGCTGGAGCTGCCCCTCAGCAGGGCAGACTTCCAGCCTCCACTCCAAACTTGGCAGGCCAGGCGTGTGTCTGGTTAGCACCCTTCGAGCCTGTGACCAGCTTCCCAAAGATGCCCACTGGCTGAGGGGGCGACTGGCCTGCAGCGTTGCCTGGTGTTATCTGGCTCACGGGTCTGTGCCCGAGGGGGCTGCTTGGTGCCTGATCCAGACCCCACAGGGTGGCTCTAGCACCTGCTCCAACTGATGCTGCACAACTCTGGTGCGAGGATGGGGCGTGGGGGGGGGGGGGTGTTCCACCTGAGAAACAGCCCAGCAGGTGAGACCCAGCTACATAAACTGGTGGCTTCACAATGTCACCCGTTAAGTTCCCCCTCCCTGCTCCCAAGGGTTGCCTCCATCCTTTTTGTAACCACCCCCCTCAAACCCAGAACACAAGTGCAAATGTAAACATCCGTTTAAAATAAACCAACACCCATGAAAAAGTGCAGTGCATGTGGGTACCAGCCTCACTTAGTGCTGACAGGGGCGGTGGGGAGTCATTGCTGTAGGGTGGGTGGTTTGGAGTTAGGTTTGGCCTGGGAACAAGAGTGTGTTGGGGGGGGGGGGGGGGCTGGGTTCAAGGTTCTGCCCTGAGGCCCTGGTGTGTTGCACTGGGCACGATTTGGGGGAGGCATGAGCTGCTCTTGGCTGGTCCGGAAGGCGCTGCCCCACGATCTCAAGTGACGTAGTGACCCCCTTCTCCTCCACCACGCTGCCTTCCCACCTGCACCACTGGTTCCAGTGCGCCCCTGCGCCAGCCCACGTCCACATGGGCTTGTGCACCAGTGAAGTGATGGCCCACACAGCTCAGACTCCACCCTGGAGCACCATCCTGGGCCAGTCCTGCTTGGAGCTGAGGTGAGTCTGGCTGGGAGTCTCACGGGTGTGGGGCTTTGCTCCTGAGGGGTCCAACTAGACAGGGCACCCCATCCGTCTCCCCCCAGCTCTGTCCATCAGGGCCAAGGCAAATTCAGTGCATGGGCTCTGGCTGGCTCCGGCTGGCTCCGGCGCTGCCTTGGGGTCGATTATACGTTATATAGCTTTATATAGAGATTTATAGATTATTTATATAAATATCTGGGGGACTGTACAACCTCGTGGGGGCAGGGGGAGCCGGGCCATCACGAGCTGGGGGCGGTTGGCGGTCTGTGTGCATCTCCACTGCCTGAGTGGTCCAGTTCGGCGCTGTCACAGTCCGAGTCCTCGTACGCAGGGGGGTTCTGGTCCAGCGCCGGGGGGAAAGGTGAGGTCAGAGCACAAAGTCGATGGCAGGGAGCTGACTCTAGCTCCAAAGCAACCTCTCCTTTGCCTTACCTCTGCCCTCCCACTGCTAAGCCAATTGTCCCCTTCCCTCCCAGATCTCCCTGGGCAGATGGGCCCTGCCAATGCTGGGCCTGATGCCACTTGGGGGGCAGGTGGGAAGTAGGTGGATGAACCCATTGCCAAGAGCAGGCTTCATGCCAACCCATTGCTGCATTGCCTGGGGACCCTAGGACTTGCCCCCCCCCCCCCCCAAGAGCCTCTAACACCCTCCAACTTCCAGCAGGGGAACTCGTGCCAGCCCCCCCCCGCCCGAAACCCTCTGCACCTCCCGGCCCCATGCTCACCTCGGCTGCGTTCTGCTCTGCGCTGAGCTGGTTCTTGACCTGCTGGACGGCAGCCTCCTTCTCGGACAGGCCATCAGAGTGGGCCAGGGCATCGAGCGGGATCTCAGAGCTCTGCGAAAGCAGGTCATCAGAGTGCTCGCCTGTGTTGGTGCTGGCCACGTCGGGAGTGCCGCTGGGTGACGCGTCACTTGTGTTCCCCTCCTCGCCGTCCCCGTCTGAGAAGTTCTCTGAGCTGAAGGTGGAGAGCGACTGGCGCTTGCTCAACCCCTGGGGCCACCTGGCAACAGAGCAGGCCCCCATCACCCACCAGTGGGGGGGGGACATGGTCCCTGCCTGGGACTGAGGCCCAAAGACTCTACAGTGAGCGTGATGCCGTGCAATAGGGCGGTGAGAGAGCCAGGACAAGAACCCAGCAGTCTGAGACTTTAGCCACCTCTACCCACGCCACCACTGTAGGCTCTAGACCCTACACCCTTCCAAAGCTGAGAAAAGAACCAAGGCATCCCACCCCCAAGTTAACTGCTCTAACCAGTAGATCCCACTTTCCTCCCAGAGCTGAGGATGGGAGCCAGGAGTCCTAGCCCCCTCAGCCCCCATGCTCTACCAACTAGTGTTTAAAATCCTGGTGGGAACCAATTAGCATTTTTCTTGCACCATCACAGACTGGCCCCTAGATGGTGACAAACCTGCACGTGGCACAGCCACACCCCCCCCGCATCGGCCCTGGGCCCATACCCACCTCTGCCGCAGCGGCAGCTCTACCTCACTGTCCACTTCACCTTCTTCCTCCTCTGACGAGACCCCTCGCTTCTGGAGCACAAAGAGCAGAAAGGTGCCACATTGGGGGATCTGCCCAACACCCCCCCCCCAACACGGGGGCTGCCATTGACTGTGCAAGAGCAAGTAGGCACAGGCTGCCCTGGAAAAACAAGGATGCCCACTTGCCCAAGAGGGGCTGTGACCTGGCCAGCAGATGGGCCAAAGGCCTGGCTCAGGCCAGTACAGCTACAGACCCAGTGACTCGGATGGAAATGACGCATGCAACCAGATCGCAGGGCTGGACAGCAGACGCAGATGGACACACACGGCCCAGGAGCTCGTCCCAGTGGCTCAATGCCCTCCCTTGGACAGTGGCACCGCATCTTGCCTTTGAAGCTGCCAACACAAATCTCCAGCCATTGGTTCCTGTCCTACCTGGGCCCGGCTCAACTATGGAGCCTGGGGCGTGCCCCCTCCCCGCCTGCCAACAAAGAGCCTTACCCCCCGAGGCCTGTCACCAGTTGACTTTTGCTGAGCCAGCCTGAAGTGCAGATGCCCCCCTGCAGCACCGCCTCCACCCTCAAGCTCATCTTTTGGCTCTAATGAGCCCCCTTCACTGATCTCCCACCAGCCTTATGACGATGCACACCCCAGAGCTGGGCGCAGCATTCTGCTCAGCCCGGCTGCATCATCCCCGCCAGGCAGTCGGCTTCACAACCAACAGTTGCTTACTGCCTCCACCGGGCAACCCCTTCAATTGGCAAATGCAAGGCCCAGCCTCCACCGAGTTGTGCTCACCTGGCTCCGGGTCACGGCCGCTCGGTACAGCAGAGCCGCAGGCGTCAGATGCTGCTGAGGCCCCCCGCCCGGCCGGCCCACCTTGCCAACCACTTTGTCGGGCTCTTCGCCCGGTTGCAGCCTCTGGGCTGGGCCCAGCAGCCGCTGGCTCTTGGCCGCTGGCCCCACAGCTCCCTGCTTGGCAGAGGGTGAGTCGGGGCTACTGGAGAAGGGCACGGAGGCAGTGTCCTCACTGGGGGTCTCGCTGGGCGGCTGTTCAGCTGGGGGCGACTCAGGTCCAGGAGGGACGCCTCCTTTCTTGGCCTCAGCCTCCAGGGTGGTGCTGATGAGGTCAGGGCTGGATGAGGACATCCGACGCAGCAGGTCGTGCTGCAGCCCCCGGAGGGCTGCGCAGGTCTCCAACCGCTGCCCCAGGCCCACGGGCTCCAGGGGCCGGGGCCCCGACAGCTCCCCACAGCTGCCCTTGGTGCTGGCTTTGCGGTAGCGCGGCTTGGCCCGACGGCTGCGGCCTGGTGAAGTGGGGCCCTTCTGGCACGTGGGAATCGACACTTGGGTTATGGTGGCGTCCAGTTTGGGCAGGATCACCTCTGTCTTCAGGATGTCTGGCCTGGGGGCGGGGGAAGGAGACCAGAGGGTCCAGTCCCTGTGAACCTCCCAATCCTAGCAGTTCGTTCCTCTTCACGTTCGCAGAGCCCCCCACCTGCAATCTTGGCATCACTGTCCCGGAGCCTGCAGCCTTGCTACGCTCCCCCATACCTGAGTGCCTTCCTCCCTCCCCGTGCCTCAGTTCCCATCCCACTGCTGTCCCAAGTAAACCCCCAGTCTTGCCCGCCTCCCTGGTGCCCTGACGTGAGTCCACCTCACACCCCCCCCGCCCAGGGTTGTCCCTCCTCATACCAAGGTGAGCCAGGGCTGGCATCCAGGCGTCCTGCCTCCCCATCTCCCTGCTCTAACCAGTAGACCCCACGCCCGTCCCCGAGCCAGGCCCAGAACCCAGGAGTCCTGGCCCACCAGCTCCACAGCTGTGACTGTGGCCCCCGCAAGCTCAGCTCCTCACCGCTTGCTGTGTGGCGACAGTTTCTGGGGCACATTCCTCTTCTTGATGAGCTTCTCCACCGTGTTGCCATGCAGGAGGCTGCGCGAGGCGTGGGGCTTGAACAGCCCTGGGTACTTCTTCTCCAGCGCCTGCTCCCGCCTGCCCAGGAAAGAGCGTCAGTGCTGGCCATGGGCACAGTTGCCCCAGCAGTTTCAGCCCTGGCTCGGACACGGCTCCTTCCCCATCATCCAGCTCGGACAAAGGCCATTTGAGTCTTTCGCTCCCAGGCATAAAGCTATCATCTGCTGAGGCAGGCAGGAATTGGCCCCAGATGGGGGTGTGACGGGAAGGGGCTTTTGCACCATCTGCTGATACTGGCAAGGCCAGACCCTCAGCTGGTGTAAATCAGCAGGCGATCCACTGAGTTCATAGGAGGTGGGTGGGCACTCACTGGGGGCAAGATCTAAACAACACTTGGGCCCCTTCAGGGGCCACCTGTGTGTTGGGGGAGCCAGGCTATCCTCCAGAGGGCTGCAACCCCCCCCCAGAGGCTGGAAAAGGGGCACAGGCTCCCCCAGGGGGCTGCCCTCACCGCAGCAGCTCCTTTTCCTTCAGCTCCAGCTGCAGCATGAGTGAGTTGAGCTCCATGTACAGGTTGTTGGCTCGCTCCAGCTTGCGTTCATAGTGCTCCCGGATGTCCAGTGCATGCCTGGGGGCAGGGGAGCTGTCAGTCCCAGCTAGCGGAGGGGCCAAAGGCCCTCCCACCCCCATCAGAAAGGGATGTTGCCCCCCCCTTCCCCCCCCCCTTAATCACAGTGGCGTTACTCCAGCCTTGGGGGCTACCCTCTAGGCCAGGGGTCTCAAATTCACGGCCCACGGGCCACATACGGCCCCTAAAGTTATTGCCTGAGTCCCACAATGACAGTACCATCATCGATATTTGCAATGTTTCAGGGTGCGGCCATCAGGCTAACGTACTAGTCCTCGTGCAGCCCTTGTGATTTGCGTTTGAGGCCCCTGCTCTAGGTGAATCCCCGCCCCTCTCCCCATGGCCGAAAGAGGCTGTCTCCCCACCACGGAGACCCCAGTGGGGTGTCCCCAGGGCCCCCTCTGACCGGAGCTCCTCTCGGCGCCGGTTGATGAGCTCTTCCTCCAGCCGGTGCAGACACGTCCCCTCCGACTTGATCTTCTCAAAGTGCAGCTTTACCTCCTCACGCCACTCAGCCTGGGGCGGGGGAGATGTGGGCCTCATCACCCCCACTGAGAGAGACCCCAGCCCAAGGCCAGGCACCCCTGCTGGGCATCTCAGGGGCGAGGGGGGCACTTGGCTCTCACCAGTGCCGTTCTAGCCCCGGCTGGGGGCTCCAACAAGCACTTGGGGCTGGGGCAGGATTCTCCTAGCCTCTACTGGGGCCAGCCCTGCCTGTGTGCGGTGCACCCCCTCCCAGTGAGACCCCCCCCATGTCATAATGCATCCTAGTGCTGCACGCGGCTATTGGGGGGGCAGCACTGATGGTGACAGGAGAGCACCCCCCTACTGAGCACAAGTCCCCCCCCGGCAGTGTCAACCGCAGGGGTCCCAATCCGGCATTTAATGCAGCCTGACGCTGCTTAGTTCCAGGCCAACCCCTGGAGCCGTGGCTGTTGGCAACAGGAGAGCGTGGGGGGGCACAGTGTAGGGCTCCCAGGAGGCGCCACAACCCAAAGGCAGCTGGGCGAAGGTGCATGGCGGAGGGGCTGGAAAGGGAGCAGGGGGTCTGGGTGGGTGCACGGCAGGCTGGAAGGAGGGGCTGGGAGGGTGTCTGGTGAGGAAGGGCTGAAGTGGGGGCACCCACCTGGGATTTGAAGTAGGTCTCTTGGGGTGTGGAGAGCACGTCGGCCGAGGCGATGTCCAGGTGCAACAGGATCTGGCGGAAGGACGGCCGGTTGCGGGGTTTGCTGTTCCTGGGGGGGGGGGCAGATATGGGGTTGGGTCTCGGGGTCGGTGAGGGGCCCTCCCGCCTTGGTCCCGTGCCCCTCTGGCTCACACGGGCGACAGAAGACTTGTTTGCCGAGGCACAGCAAATTCCCGACACATGGTGCTGGCAGGGGGGAGCTGCTGATGAAAGGGGGTGGGGGGGTTTCCCTTCACTGAACTGCTTCGCTCTGGGCCTACACCTGAGCCACACAGCAAAGGGGGGCCACAGCCCCGGAGGGTGATCCCCGAGCTATTGCTCCAGGTCCTGCCTTCCACCTGCTTGGGGTCTAGGGCAAGGTTTACCAGCACCAGGGGGCTGTTGTGGGGGCTTCTGGGGTGAATGCAGGCGCAGTTGGGGGGTCAGAGACACTCACCAGCACTGGCGCAGAAGGATCTTGAAGCCGTCAGGACAGCTGGAGGGCACGGGAAGGTGCAGACTGTTGCTGCCGACGCCCCAGATGATGGCCGAGGAGTCCACGTCTTTGTAGGGGATCTCGCCGGTCAGCAGTTCCCACAGCACCACCCCGAATGACCTGGGGAGAGACATTGTCAGAAGAGGAGGGTCCCCCAGTGGTGGGGGGCACCGTCTGCCACCCCCATTCCTCTCGAGACACCAGCTGAGGGGGGAAGGGAGGCAGCTGGTGCCAGCCTTGGGAAGGCAGCTGGGGCCATGCCAGGGAGGACCCTATGATCCATGGACAAGCTCCCCTGCCCAGTGATCCCGCCACCAGCCTCAGGCCCGCTCTAGGCCCTTCCCCAAATCCCTCTGCCCCCTGACTTGGCCCTCAAGGTGCTGCAAGGGGAAAGAAACTGAGGCACTGTAACCCTTTAAAGCCCAATTCCCTCAGCCCCCCGCCCCAACTTAGAGGATGGTAGCCCCAACCCAAGTCCTGTCCCCCATCCCTTGCCCACCGTCCCTTTCTCCCTGCTACATCTCTGCCCTCCTGTTCCCGCCCTAGGGCAAGAACCACCCCCGTTCCAACCTCCCACCCTGCTATGGGGTTGGAGAGCCCCCTGCTTCACCCCCTGCCCCATTGCGCTCACCAGATGTCGACCTTCTCGGAGACCGGCTCGTTGCGAATGACCTCAGGAGCCATCCAAGCCACGGTGCCAGCGAAGGACATCTTGGTGCTCTTGTCGCTCAACTCCTTGGAGGTGCCGAAGTCCGAGATCTTCACCACGTCATCATAGGTGATCAGCATGCTGGGGGAACTGGGGGGTCAGCGCAGGGAGGGGGGGAGCTGTCCTTTCCACCATTAGGGGGCAGCCTCTGAGGCCTCCTCTCACCCAGGTGCTGGGGGTCCCCGGGACGCAGAGTGGGAGTGGGGGAGCTGGAATGGCTCAGGCAACATTTTCTACACTCAACAGCAGGGGTCAAGATGGGCACTCAGTATAGGTGGGGGTGTAATGGGTATTGGGGGTGTTAAAGCCGATGACTCTGCTTTTGATCAGTGGTTCCCCCCTCGCCCTGAAGGTCCCAGCCCCTCCCTGCCTGCCCTGTAGACCCCAGGCCCATCTGCCCCCGCAGCCGGGCGGTGCCACCACTTACTTGGGCGACTTGAGGTCGCGGTGGATGATCTTGTGCAGGTGTAGATAGTTCATGCCGCCCGCGATGCCCATGGACCAGTCGACCAGCAGGGAGGGGGTGACTTTGCGCCCAGCCCGCAGCACTTCATACAGCTGCCCCTGGGCGCAAAACTCCATGATGATGCAGTAACAAGGAGCCTGGGTGCAGACGCCCCTGCGGGGAAGGACAGCAGGGCTGGGTGGGAACCAGCTGGCCCCTCCCAGAGCGTGGGCCCCACTGCACCCCGACACAAGGAGCAACCAGTAAAGCGGGGTGGGTGTGACCCCTGCAACCCACGCGTGTGCATTGCTGTGTGTACACAAGAGGGGTGCGTCTGTCGGTGCCTTGGCCTGTGTGTTGCCCTCCCTCACAAGGTGGTGCCCCAGGAGATCATGGGGGGGGTCACACCCTCTCACTTGGGGAACACCGCACTCACTTGAAGGTGATGATATTGGGGTGTTTGAGTTTGCGCAGGTGTTTGATGTCCGTCTCCTTGAGGTCTCGCACCTTCTTCACCGCCACCTCCTCACCGCGGAAGCGCCCTAGGAAGACGGCGCCCTGCGCCCCGCTGCCCACCCACTGCAGGTCCAGGATCTCCTCGAACGGCACCTCCCACGTGTCTGCAAGGATGAGAGAGGGATGAGACCCAGCACGGCTGCCACCTGCCCTGGGCACAGACCCAGAGCAGGGCTGGGGCTGAGGGTGCCGCAGGACGACCAGGGCTCAGTCACAGAGCTCTGGAGATGTGGTGGGGCGGTGGGCGGCAGGAAGAACCGTGGGGCGCTACATCTCTCTCGACTGGGTCAGCAGAGAAGGGTGTGAGTATATTAATCCAAAGCATATGATAAAAAATATAGGCTAGCTATAGCTCAAAATAAGGCTATTTATATCATTAGCCATGGTGTTACCCATTTAATTTAACGTAGCCATATATTCATTTACTTTAATTACTTTTCTGCCTAGCATTTTATGTTATTTTAATAACATCTTGAAAAGTACACATATAGGGTCACTGGAGTTAAATAGTCCTGCCAGGCATCCTGGGGGTCCTTGTGAGAATCGCTGTCACCTGATTCATGGACTAAGAACCTCATTAACTTCTAATGAAATCCACTGGAGAGCCTTTAACCCTATCCAAATTACTAAATAACCCAAAAATCAGGCAACACACCTCCAGAGATGCACCTGGCCACCCGCAGCACACTCATTTCCAGGCTTCGGTGTGCACGCTCGTCACAGCCACTGTCACTGGCTGACACGCTCACCACTGCAGGGAAGTTGCTGGCAGGGCCTGGATGGCAAATGCTGCCAGCAACCTCCTTCCAGTCCAGGCTCTGGCTGGCCAGGCAGCGGTTTGAGGCCACCCCCCCTTATCTGACCCCAGCCAAAGACACAAGAGGCCTGGCGAGGAGGGAAACCACAGCCAGGCAGAGCTGGAGTCAGTGATGGGAGCAGGGTCAGTGTTTGGACAGAGAGGGGGAGGATGGGATGAAATGCTGGAAGAGACACTACAACAGCTGGTATTTGCCATCGACTTTTTCTTCTTCCTTCCGGGGAGATGCTGACACGGACCACAAGCCCTGTCCCTGTGGAGCCAGGCACTCTCCTTGGGAGCTGGATAATTTACTCCAGAGCCCTGGCCTGGAAAATTTCATTTTGCGCTCAGCCCAATCACACACCTGGCATATTCAAAGTGACGTGCCATCCCGAATCGCCACTTCCCGCCCTGGACTGCTGCGGGTTCCTGGCATGTTAAACAGCTGCTGTGTCTCCCCCCCCAGAAACAGTTGCATTTTAGAGGCAAAGGAGAGCAGCAGGGCTGGAGTCCATTTCAGTGGGGCAAGAGACATCCCTCCATTGGGGGGGGGGGCACTGCAGCCCCCTCTCAATTGACACTGAGCGCAGTCCTGTCCCGGCACAGCCTGCAGCCAGGTCCCGGGGGAGCAGCTGGGATCAAACATGGAGCCTCCAGATGGGAGCCACGACAGAGCCAAGCTAAGGAGCCAGCGTCCCCAGGCTCCCGGCACTAGAAGCCTCATAAATCACCTTACCGGATCCGGCCACTAGAGAGAGACAGAGTCAGGTTGTGACTCTGAAGTCACTCCGGCAACTTAAGGGGGCCCATTTACACTCCATGGAGCAATGCTGATTTCCAACTGCTGGGGATTTGGCCCAGGAACTCCATGGAGCACTACTCGTCTACATCGGGCAGGGATCTGACCCAGCGACGCCATTGAGTGCTGCTGATTTACAGCCACTGGGGAGTTGGCCCAGTGGCTCTATGGTATTGCTCCCAGTGCAGATCAGATCAGAAGTGGGCCTAGCGATGCAGTGGCCCCATCAGCGCCCTCAGCTGGTTGCCCGGCCAGGCCCAGCTTGCCCCTACGACCCATTGCCCAGCTCTCGTTAACACCATCCCCACGGCCACGCACCTTCCTGCTGGTGCTTGTGTTCGGTGGAATAGGCTTTGCCGATCATGGTCCAGACGGGCTTGAGGCAGCCGAAAAGTCCTTCCAGGAAGCCGCTGCCCGTCTGGCAGTGGAGCCGGACCTGATCGGCGTGGTAGCGGGCATGGCGTACCTCGGGGTGCCCAGCTCCTCCCCCGGCACCCCCGCCCGCCTCATTCTCATGCAGCTGCAGGACGCTGTTGGCAAACTGCTCTCGCGTCTCCTCGCTGGGCGTCGGGCTGTGGCCCCCTCCGTCAATGGGCACCACATCGCGCAGCACACACTGTGTGGGGGTCAGGTCCTTCTCAGGGGTGCAGTCCGAGGCGTCGGGGTCCAGCTTGCGGAGGGAGCTCTCTGTCAGGACAGCACTGAAGCTGGCGAAGGACGGGGAGGGGGTACGAGTGTCGTGGAGGCATGCCATGGCAGGCTTTGGGCATCAGCAGCCCCCCCACAGCCCTGGGAGGCAAGGCTGATGGGGGTCGCCAGCGAGGCCTGAGGAAGGAAGGACAACGCTCATGACTAGGACCCCTTGGGAAATCAGACTCGGGGGGCACCCGAGAATAGCCAGCGTCCTCCTGCCTCCTCTATTGCCTGGCACCAGGCACGCCCAGGGAGACGGCATCCCACATCCAGCATCCCCTGCTGGTGACTGAGCCTTTGGGAGCGGGGACAGAGGTCACAAGAACCAAGCTGCTGACTACTTCCCGAATCCCTACTGGTCTCCACTAAAGTTGTGCCAAAGCCTAACTGGGCAAATCCCAGTCCCCTCTGGGAACTGCAGCTGATGCTACAGTCATTGCCCTGACGGGGGTGCGGACAAGCTACATTCCTGTTTACAGCTCCCTGGGAGTGTGGCCTAGTGGCTGGGGCATTTGGGGGCTTGGCTCAGGGGGCGGCACTGGTACCCAGGTGTGAACTACACAGGAGTGCTGGCACCAGGCGCACAGGGGGATGTGGGGAGCGATCCCTGGCGTGGCTGACTGGAGCCTGAGCATCTCGGGTTGGTTCCCTGCAGCTGGTCCGCCAGCACCAGTGTTGGTGAGTGCTGGTGCACAAAATTGTGTGTGAGTAGCTGTGTGCACGCATGGCTCAGTGGGTGTGAAGTGTCCATAGCTCTGTGTGTGTGTGTGTGTGTCTTGTTGGCGGTGCAGGTAGCTGGGTGTCCGGGTGTAGCGCCTGTCTGTGTCAGGCTGTGCGTTTGCCCATGTGTGTAGCTTTGTGTTGGGGTGTACATAGCTGCGTATCGCGGTGTCCATGCCCACAGAGCTGTGTCAGCGTTTGTTCCCAATCCCACACGGCCAGGGCTGCAGCGTAGGTTGGCAGAGCTGTGCCTGGCTCGCTCCCACGCAGGTGCTGGAGGCGCTCTGTTCATTTAGCATGCCATGCAGCAGGTTTCCCGGGAAGTCGGGTGGCTGTGCGGGAACCCAGAGCCTGACACATTTCTTGCCGCCCGCTCCCTGCCCTAAGGTAGCAGGGGACTCCCTCACCACTGGCCGTGCTGTGCCACCCCTTCAACCATCACCCGGTGCTAGCAGGCTGGGTTTAATGACACCCGCTCACCACCACTTTCATCCCACCCATTGACCAGACCACCACAAACACCCCAGCCCCCTGCCCTGTGCAGATGAGGACAGCTGATAATACCTCTGACAGTTTGGGGTGAGAGCCCAAGGACAGTAACTCCGCGTACAAACCCCAGAGGGATTTCAGCGATCCTGTTCATCCAACCCACAAGACGGATGGGGTTGTCCACAGAGGGCAGAGGAGTTAGGCACCCAAATCCCACTGGATTTCAGTGGCAGCTTTGCACTAAAATGCCTTAGGCCTGAGGGAGCGCTACAGAGATCCAGTGGAGGGGAGGTGCGAGGCCAGCCGAACAGATCCCTCGATATGTGGACGGATGGCTTCTTTCTTTTGGTACACCGCAAGGAACCCCATCATCATTACAGTCCCACATTGCAAGCCCTGCGCTTTCCCCGGGCAGGGCTGGCTCACTTGGGGAACGTGGCTGGTGCGCCAAAAGACAGGGTGAAAGGAGCTTTTCTTTTCCTGGCCAACCTGCTGACAAGCCTTGTTTTGCAAGTAACAGCAAAATTGAAGCCAGGTTCTAGACCGGCACCAGGTTCAGCCTCCATTGTGGGCTCCAGGTGTACGTTAGGGACTTCCTAATGCAACTGGCTAGACTGTCTTGTCCTCAAAGCCCAGGAGCAGGAATCAGGCCTTCTTCATTCAATTCCTGCTCCTGGGAGGAGGAGAACAAAATTGTCATTAGACCCAAAAGCCTGGGTTCTAGTTTCAGATGTGAAAGGCATGTGCCTAAAGCAGTGGGTCCCACTGTTGTCTCTGCCATGGCATACCCTGATACCTTTAATTATTTCAAGGCATACCACTACACAGTCGCCAAATGAATGCACGAATGTTAATGAGCCAATCCAAAAGGCTGCGTAGGATTTTCAAAAAACTCCATGACACCCTCGCTTGTGCCTGTGGGTGCACTAGTTGGGACACAGCAGCCTAAAGCCTAGCATGAGGTGTCTGGGTTCTCGTCCTGCTGCTAGATAGGTTTTTTTTTTAAAAGAAAAAAAACCTGTTCTGTTCCTCAGTTTCCCCACCTGCTACAGCTCTGAGTTGTGATCACTCTTTGCGAAGTGCTACAAGAGCCTCAGGTGGAAGGTTCTGGCTGAGTGCAGAGCTTTCCAGGGGGCAGGTTTAATATCATTTAAAGAGGGCAGAGGCCACTTTACAGACAGACTTTCCTGCCATCAGGTCCTTAGGGTCTAAAAATAGACAGATCAGACGATGAGTAACAATGGGGTGAAACCAGGGCAGGGCAAGGGGAAGATCTCACACCAGTTTGCGCCACAAGTGATTTGTCTCGCAGGGCACATGCTGCCTGTACCCCAGTCTGCCATGATGGCCTCGCTAAAAAGTCCTCCAGTAACGACACATCAAGGCAGTGGGCAGTTTGCTGACCCCCCCACCCCTTGGGGCTACAAGAAAGCAGGATTGCTGCAGTGGGATCCTGCCCTGCCTTATTCACTCCCACGCCTCATTTCTGATCCTCCCAACAGCTCTCGAGCCCAGCGCAGGTCGTCCTGTTTGTGACACCCATCACCTGCAGGGAGTATCCGGCCCCGATTCTACAGACGATGCACGAGCCAGGTTGGCACCCAGCTCGCTTGGACCTGGCTCCCCTGGGGATACAACTTTTCTGAGTGCAACAGCCCAGAAATCAGAGCCTTTGGGCTGGATCCTGCATCCGGTCCATGCTCCAGCTCCCGGGCAATGTGCCTCCACACATCCAGGGGGACCAATGGCTGCCAGCCTGGCTTGTGATTGGCCCGCAACCATGTGTATGCAAATAAGGCCAGGCACTGAGACTCCAGGTGGGTTTGGCAGAGGACGCGGCACCCAGCTGGGACAACTGGGGTCTTGGAGGGATCCTGGGGGCCTGGAGCAGGACTCTTCCCTACACAAGGCTTCAGATCCCCCCCAAGCACAGGTGTTTTCCCAGCCTTGTGGATCTCCCCTCTCCACAACCAATGCTTCCCTGGCCCACTGGTAACCTCTCGCACTCGCTCCCTATCACCACCATACACAGCATGACAGGCATCCTATTTCTCCGGGATGCTCACGGCCTGCAAATTACAGCCACTGGCGGAGCAGGGCCTTAGCTGGAAGTGAGGAAGTTGCGAGAGGGGAGCTGCAGAAAGAACGAAAGGGTTAGGCAGACAGATGGCTAGCTCTGTATGGGGATGGATAAATAGATTAGCTCACTCTCGTCGCCCTTACCCACAATTTGGCCAGGCTGTCCATGTGACACTGTTTTGCTCTGTCTCCTGGATGCTGCCAAACAGCCCCCATCCCTTCCGCCCTTTGTGTGGCGCTAAACCTGCCCAACTTGTCCATCTCTTGGCTGCGGCACCCCCCTCGGCCCCTGCCACGTGTAGCTTGGCCCTCACATCTGTCTGCTCTTGCCACGCTGAAGCGACAGCTGAGCAGGGGTCCCCGCCAGCAGGCCATGCTGGGCCAGCGGGGAGCGGAGTGGGTCAGTAGGGCCTGGGCTCAGTGACGCAAACAAAGCAGCCTGGCATGAAAGTTACAGTTTGGGCACCTGGCTGACAAGCTGGGGGCAGCGGGGTGGCGGGCATGGGGGCCCACTGGCGGTGTGGGGAGAAGGACATGGTCTGTCTGGGTCGCTGCACTAGCAATGAGAGAGATGATTCGGTGAGGGGACTGTAAACGTCCTGCACCCTTCAGCCCAGTATCAGATCCCTTCACCCCATTAACTCCTGCACGCCCTCAGCCCAGTGCCAGACCTCCGGTACCCATCACCCCAACACCCCCCTGCACCCATCACTCCACTGCCCAGCCCCTGGCCACCCCCCCCCACCACACTCCCGGAGCAGCCCTATCTTTGGAGCCCTTTGCCAGCAGAGATCAAAGGCACGCAGCACCCGTCACCAGCCAGGTGCTGGGACTGGTAAGCAGGTGCCCCCTGGGTGCCACACATCCACCCAAGAGGGGCAAAGACCCCGTGCCCCTGGCCCCTCCAACGCACTGGGTCCTCAAATCACAGCCCAACATCAGCTGCTCCAAACTGGCAGGGTCCCCCCCACCGCATCGCTGCCCCCCAACCACCTGCCCTCCCCACAACCAGGACCCCAGGCTGGTGGGAACGGCCAACTCCACTCACCTCTCACTGGCCCCAGGCCACCCTCGCCCCTTCCCCGCTTCGCCACGACCGGGTCCCTCCACCTGAGCCCGCTGGGCACCCGGGGGGCCGCCTGGTGCCCCCCGTGGCACCTCCTCTTGGCTGTTTTCTCTCTGTCCTAGCCAGACCCAGATACGCACCCTGCACCCCACCAGTGCCCAGATCCCTCCCAGTGCCAGGCTCACCTGCCTGCCCCCCACAACCTGCTCTGGCCCCCTCCTGCCCGTCTGTCTGTCCGTCCGCCTGCCCATCCACAGCTGCCCGGCTTACTAGCTAGCTGTCTGTCTAGCCAGCCCCATCTATCTCTGCCCATGCACATCTATCCGTGCCCGTGCACATCTGGCTGGCTATCCCGCCTCATGCACAGCTGTGCGTCCATCCCTGCCCGTGCACATCCGTCTGTGCGCCCATGCACAGCTGTCCGTCTATCCATCCGTCCTCGTTTCTCTGTCTGTCCATCCAGTCCCATGCACAGCTGTCCGTCTGTCCATCCATCCTCGTTTCTGTCTGTCCATCCATTCCCATGCACAGCTCTCCGTCTATCCATCCATCCTCGTTTCTCTGTCTGTCCATCCATTCCCATGCACAGCTGTCTGTCTGTCTGTCTATCCGGCTGGCCGTCCATCCACCCCCATGCACCTCTAGCGCGCTGGGCACCCCCCCCCCAGCAGAAGTGGCTCCAATAAAAGCTATTACCTCACCCACCGTGTCTGTCTGTCTGTCTGTCTGTGGGTCCGACCCCTGCACCTCTCTCTGTCCCAGCCTCCCTCCCCTCCACGTGCGGCTGGAGGCTCCTCCCGGCGACTCTGCGCCCCGGCCCCCCCCCCCCCGCCCCCCCCCCCCCCCCCCCTTTTTGGGCCAATGAAAAACCTCCCCCGGCCCCGCCCCCGCTGCGGAGCCAGCCAATGGGCTGCGCCGGCGCCTGCCTCTGCTGCAGGTAGCCCCCGGTGCTGACGTCATCGGCTGGGAAGGCAGGAGCCACGGTGAGGGGCGGGGCCCTGAGCTCATCCCTGGTGGGGGGGGCTCTTTGCTTTTAGGGGTGTTTAACACTTTACATGCCCCCCCCAGCACCCCTAGTGGAGACGGGCATCCGCAGCGCAGCGCCCCTCCGCTAGGCTGAGGCTGGGCAAACTCGTGACGCAGGGAGCGGAGAGGATCACGGTCCCGTTTGCCCAGCCTGTGCCGACCGCCGCGCAGGGCACTGGACGGGTGGGAGTGAAACACGGCAGGAGCCCAGCAAAAGTCCTGGCCCCTCGGGGGGGGTCCTAGGCCAAGACGTTCAAAAGCTTGGTGCCCTGTAGACCCAGATACCCACCCTGTACCCCCACCGGTGCCCAGATCCCTCCCAGTATCCCTCGTCCACTGATCAGCACTGCCTGGCCTCCATAGACATTAGATCAGTGTTGTCAAAGTTAGGGTCGGGACCCACTACTGGGTCGCAGACCATCAAGCGCTGGGTCGCGGCACCCCGGGCCACCACTGCCAAAAACCTGGAGTGCATGTGCAAAGATGTAATTGCTGGGTCGCGGGCATAAATGGTTTTTTTCCAAGTGGGGCTGCAGGGAAAAAGTTTGAAAACCGCTGCGTTAGATCACTAGAGCCCGCAGGAGGACCAGCCGCCCACGAGTTTAGCACATGCCTAGATTCACCCACGGCCTCATGCTGATCCTGGCTAAAGCCTGCCTGGCTAGTGTTGTGACAAGTCCTTCATGTAGCAAACAAAATCTAGCAACGGAGATGGAAGATCTGTGTCTCTTAAAAAGGGAGTGGGGGGTGGACTGGGGGGGGCACCAAGAGGCAGTGATGTGGGGTGAGGGCTAACTGGGGACGTGGCCTCACAGTCTCTTGTGATAGCCCACCTCTTCAGAATAAGAGGGGCTGTGTCTCTCAGTGGTTAGAGCAGGGCCCGGGACAGGCGGGTTCCCTCAGCAGCTATTCAAGGGGGTACAGTGTTTATGGTAGGGAACTGGGAGTCAGGTTTCTGGCTCTCACACTGACTTGCTTTGTCTCTCTGGTTAAATCACTTCCCCCTCGGTGCCTCAGTTTCCCCAGCTTTCCCTTCGTATAAATTATTGTTTCTGTTCCAGCCACACCCACCTGAGTTGGGGGGGGGGGCATTGCACTGAAAAAGAGTTTACAGTACACCAAGAAAAACCAACAAGGAGTTCAGTGGCACTTAGACGAACACATATCTTTATCACAGGAGCTTATGGGGGAGAAAATCCCCCTAAGGGAGAGCAAGTTCCAAAGGGGCAGCCCTGTTAGTCTAGTTCAGCAAAACAAGCAAGGAGTCTGATGGCAGTGACAGACTAAGCAATTTATTAATCGCGTGAGCTTTCGTGGGAGAAATTCATACTTTGTCAGTTGCTTGAATATGGAAAAGTACAGCTGAACGGGAGGAAAATAAATGCAGAGAAGTCTAAGTCATCTTTAAGCGCCTGACAAAATGAGATTTTTCTCCCACGAAAGCGCATGTGAAAAGAAATTTGTTAGTCCTTAAAAGCACCACTAACTCTGCTTTTCAAAGGAGAGCAGGGACCCAGAGGCTGGTGACATAACTTATCCATACCTTTTCTGGGCTGTTTACTCTTTATTTCCATGTTGGTTAGGTAAAGCCCTCGGGTCAAGCCCTCCTTGTCTGTCTGGTGCCTTGCACATAATGCAAATAACTTGCGATGTAATGGGGGAAAAAATCCTAAGAAAGTTAAATGCCTAAGTGCATTGAAAAGTCAACAGTAGTTGTGTGTCTGGAAAATCCCACCCTAGAGCATGCCAGCCTCCAGGGCATGCAACAATATCACTGAAACAAAAAAAGAAAAGAAAGAAGCAAATGTGTCACTTTTTTGCTAACATCTCTCAGGGGAACATCTATTCAAGGAGGCAAAGCAAACAAAGGCGTCCTGTGGCACTTTTAAAGACTAAGAAATTTATGGCATGAGCTTTTGTGGGTGCAATCCCACCTCATCAGATAAAGGAAATGGAAAATATAGCATGTTAGCTGGCTTGTGTGCATGTGTGTGTTTGTGTGTCACACATGCCAGTATGTCAGGGGGAAAAAAATTAAAAGCTTGGAACTTGAAACTGCAGCACTGGAATTCACATGCAAACCAAATACCTTTAGACTAGGCTTGGAAAAAAACACCTGAATGGTTGGGTCATTACAAAAGGTGATTTGCCTTAATCACCTGTCTCAGGTCCTCCCTCACTAGTATTCCAAGATCCAAAGGGGAGGCGTGTTAGTCTAGGTCAGTAAAACAAGCAAGGAGTCCCGTGTGGCACTTTTAAAGACTAACAAATTTATTTATCGTATGAGCTTTCATGGGAGAAAAGCCCACTTTGCAGATGCTTGAAGAACACACGTCTTCAAGTGGGGATTTTCCTCCCCAAAGGCTCATGAGATAAATAAATGTGTTAGTCTTTAAAAGTGCCACACAGGACTCTGATCGTTTTACTGAACTAGACTAACACAGCTACCCCTCAAGGAGGGGTTGTAGCCTGGGGTGCTGTACTGTATTTTGAGCTCTAGAAATAAAAAGTGTCTATCTCTCATTCTCGGTACAGAGCTGTCGCTAGCTATCCATCGCCGCACAGAGCTAACTGTCCCAATACCGAGTGATATCGAGCTATCCATCGCCACACTGCGCCATCTATCCTGACACACAAAGCTATATCGAGCTATCTCCAGGCAGAGCGATTTATCTTGAGACAGAGCTATATCTATCTAACTCCATACAAAGCTATGCAGAGCTATCGATCTGTCTGTCCCTCTCCTCGCACAGCCCTATCGCGCTCTCTCTAGTGTGTCCCTGTGGCCAGCGTACTGGGGTGCACCAGAGACTCAGAAGGCCCATTGGCAAGTCACAGCGCTGCGCTGAGCCTCAGTTTTCCCAGCTGTCAAATGGGGATAATGATACACTTCCCTTGTAAAGTGCTCTGAGATCTACTAGTTAAATTTGCTATCAAGGCGCAAGGAAAGTTTTCATCTCTTAGGGGTCTGTGCTGTTACCTGGCACCACAGCATCTGCTGCCACCCCATGAGACAGATCAAAAGCAATGTCCATAGTGGGCTTCACACCAGCCCTGTCTGGGCCAGGGACAGCCCTGCTTGGAGTAGGATTAGACATGCTCTATGAAAGAATTTGGTAGCATTCGTCACTCTGCCTCTGGGTCGGTTTTGTTCCCCAGCCGGATCCGAGCCACCTCCGCACTGGAGGATGCCCCTGACGTGCCCGCCCTTCAACCCAGGCCAGTCCCCGTGACCGCTCCTCGCTCCACTCTGTGTCAGCCAGTCCTACAGAGGGGTTCAGCACAAATTAACTCTAGAGAGAGGTGCAAAGCCTACCCTGGAGACTGTCAGCCTCTGTTCAACCCCATTGCTGGGGCAATCTAGAGAGGTACCCTGGCTTGGAAAACACGCACCCCTATGAGCACATGCCATCCACGCCAGCCCTGAGTGTTCAGAGCTTCCCCAACACACACAGCTATCTAGAGATGCTGACAGATGGTGAGACACTGCGGAGGCCAGGATTATGGAGCCTGTCAAGGGGGAGGGCTGTTGAGGGATTTCAAGGCAGGAAGGTCAGAGCAAAACTGGGTCTGGTCTTTCCTCTAAAGTTGCCTGTGATGTGGGAAGACCAGTGCTCCCCGAGAAACTGGAGGTGAGTTCATAGGAAGGACTGCTGTGCTTTCTCACTGAGGAGACTGAACTCTTCCCTGATGTAGGAAGCCTGACGCGGCATTTAAAGGGCTCGGGAGAACTTGTTTCAATTCCCGGCTCTGGCACAGAATCCGTTTTACTGGGAGCAAGTCACTTAATCACGCCATGCTTCTGTTTGTCCACTTGTAAAATGGGGGTACTAAATCTTCCTTCATCTGTCATATTTCATGTTGACTGTGAGCTCTTCGGGGAAGTGATGGGCCTGTACAGCACCCTGGCACAGCTGTGGCCTGATTTCTTAGTGGGGGGGGCAGGCATGTGTGCCTCAGTTTCCCTTGACAAATAGTAATTAATAACAACAGTGTTGCCACCTCTTGTGATATTTGGTGTTTTTCTTAAAACCCCAGCTCTCAGAGTGATGTGATGACTTCAGGTACACTTAATCCTGCCTCAGTGTGGGGTTTAGATGACCTCCTGCGTTCTCTTTCAGCCATCTCTTTCTATGATCCTATGACAAGAGAGACTCAGCTTTCATTTAAAAGAAAAAGTAAGTTCCTACCCCTTGTAGAAGCTGGGAAATATGATTCCTAAAGACACAAAGCTCAGAAGGCCCAGAAAATCCTCTTGAAACGTATCTTCTTTTAAATCTCACAATCTGGGGGGACCTGACTCAGGGTTTTTAAATGGTGTTGCCAGTATTGTAATAGAGCAGCACGTGAGAGATAACAAAGATCCACCTACAGGGGTGGGACTTTATAAAGAGCTGGGAAAAGTAATAACCAGAGATGATAACTGAAGCTCTACAATCAAAGATGTTGATGATACAAGGATTAGCAACCATCATGCTTCGGGGAACAAACTGTTCACAGCAGAGGTCAGGAAGGAATCCAAAGGCCACATGCTGTACTGCACGAGAGACTAGGACTTGGCTTAAGGAGGGTTTTCTTTTCCGTTTTGCTTTGCATCTTGAGTATCTAACACTGGCCTCTACTGGAAGCCAAACAGTGGATTTGATAGACGAGCGGTCTAATGGCAAATCTTCTGAACTGAAGCTTTAATATTAGAATGGACAGGGTCAGGATATTATGGGCTGGCTCCTCAGCTGCTGGCAACAAGCATGGCTTCGTTAAAGGCAACAGAGCTATGCTGCTTGACACACCCAATTTATCCATCTACCTCCTTTCCCCATGTTAGTTGAGCACCTCAGGTGATTCATATAGAAACATTTTTCAATAACCTATTGGATTTTATAACCTCTTTGGTTACTGTGCTTTTGTCCACTACATCAGATCTGTTGAAGCAGCAAAACAAGCATGATTCGTTTGTCTACACTTGTTTCACTAGTAACACAGGCACTGCCCAATCCACCTAATCCAGTCCCTGGTCTTCTACAGAGGTCGGTGCTAGATGTGTCACAATTCACAGGATAAAAGGAATGCCACAGTGGACATCTTGCCTTTAGGGACTGTTTCTTTCCAAGCCCTCACAGAAGCTGTTTCATGTCTTGCAGTAGGAGGGTTTACAGCCCTTCTAATATATAGTTTGAGCCCATGTAATGTAACTGCACATTCCACTCCTCCATGGAAACGTCACACCTTCTGCAATAGCTGCCACTGTGCGCCGTCCTGTGTCTCTGCCCAGCACAACCCCTACAGCAGCGGTCTCAAACATGCGGCCCGTGGCCCCTAAAAATATTTCCTGTGGCCCACAAACAACATGACGGTTACTGATATTTGCAATATCGTTGTACGGAAAGGTTTCAGTGGTGCGGCCCTCGGGCGAACATATGAGTCCTCATGGTGATTTGCCCTACAGGCTGACCCAAGTCTCTTGGCTTCCTGTCCTCAGCACCCGAGGGTCTGGTTGTTGCTGCAGACTCTCCTAACATGCGGCCCTTCCGTAGCAAGAAGGAAATTCTGGAGCAAGCGAGGTGAAAGCCCCTCTTCTGTCTCCTCCAGGACTCCTGACTAATCCTCTCACATGTGTCTTCTCTTGCACTCTAACCGCAGCCACGAAACCTGACTGGCAGCCTCCTCAGCTGTTGGCTGAGATGCCCCCCATCAGATGAGGCAGTGCAAGCACAACAGTAGGATGCACTTTGGCTGTGAGACCTGTTTCCATTTCCCTGTTGCGTCATGTCCACAGGCAGAGCTCCTCTGGCCACTGACAGTCTGAGGTCTCTTGAGGCACTGTCTGGAGTTCTCTGCTCAGCGTTCCCTTCTGGATCCTTTGTTTGGCCCTGTGGCTCTCACTCCCGTCTCTGGTTTTTCATTTGTTGTCCCACAAGACCATCTGCCTCCTGGGCTCAGTGGCTCCTCTCCCTCAATAGATGCACTCCACCCCAGAACTGGCTGCATTTCAGATGTGAGTGCATCGATTTGCAAGCCTTGCTTTCACCCACAGGTCCTGGCCACTGATGTCATCATGGGGTTAGCAGAGCACAAAACAATTCGTGCAAATGAATGGATGCACGCACACTGAGCGGCCTGCACTTCCCAACGGATACACACTCACCAGCAGACTATGCCTCCCATCACACACATGCACACCTCCCGGCACATAGGGGATCTCATGCTCGATGCCTGCTCAATGACGCTAACAACGCAAACACAAAGCTGCCCTTCAACATGGCAGCTCAAGCCCACTACAATGGGGCTGATGAGGGGCTGTGTGCATTTGAACCCTCCCCAGATCTCAGGTGGGTGGGAACCCAGGAGTGACCTTGACAGCTTGGGCATCTGACAGAACTTTTCAGATGGACCCCAGAACATTTTAGGGGGAGAGATGGGTGCATTTTGGATTCGATCCAAATCAGACCTGCTAGCTTCAATCAACGGGCCAGAACCAGAACTCAGGAGCTGCAACCTGCCCTGTTCAGCTGGATCCAGACTCCATTATCTAGCCGTTGATGAGGCGAAATGGGGGGGGGGGGGGGGACTTGTTCCCTGGCAACTTGCCTCCCCTGGGGATGAGTGTCAGGAAACACAATATCCCCCCACCCCACCCGCGAGTCCTGAGTTCAAAGGGCACTTCCGAGAGCCCACCTGGGAGATGATTTCATCCTTTAGTGAAGGGCTTTATTTTCCAGGGGGTGTGGTAGAAGGAGCAGTGGGGGAGAGGGATGTTGGGGATTGACTCTTAAGCCATCAGATATGATTTTTGTCTCATTCATACATTGAGGCCTTTGTCGTCGTCGCCCCCCCCATCTGCGGGGGGGGGGGGATCTCGGTCTCACCAGAGCGTCTCAATGATGCAATTGTCAAACTGCCCATCTTTCCTGCCCAAAGAGTTTCCTTAATGAGTCAATGTGGTCATTTCCCTTGTCCCTCCCCCTCGCCCCTCAGGACTTGGTGATCTCAGTCTGCATTGAAGGACTTTGCATCAAATGATGCTTAAGGCACAGCAACACCAGCTTCTGGTACAGCGGTGCCCTCCAACCCGGACCGTGGAGCTATGAGCTTCCAGCCAGCAGTGCCACCAGGACCCTGGGTCCATTCACACTGGGCCTGCTTCACGGCTGCTCTGCAAAAGCATCCGACGAAGTGGGATCTTCTCCCACGAACGCTCAAGCAAGGAATAAATTTCTTAGTATTCAAATAGCACAGGACGCCTTGTTTGGTTACATAATGTGCATCAGTATGAAGTGAGTGGGAAAAAAAAAAAACCTCCCCATGCTGTAGGGAATGTTACACACCAGCTCGGCGCAAGCGGCGCAGGGCAGCAGTGGACTCGGGCCAGGTATGTGCTCGAGAGAGAGCGTCAATCAGTTTAAACAGCCAGTTCTGATGTGAGACCCCCTCCCTTGCTGCCCCAGGAGAAAACCCTGGAGAACGGCCGAGTGGGTCTGCGGTTGGAACAAATGATATCTTGTGGTTTTTCAGGAGGGGACTCAAAGCACTCCCAACCCTCCTGGGAGGCAGGTCAGTGGTACAAATCTCATTGGCCAAAGGGGGGAACTGAGGCAGAGGCCGGCTAAGTGATGTGGCCAAGGTCCAGAGGTTGTCTGTTGCAAAACAGGGATTTTAGTTCAGACACCGGCGAGGGTCCTCATCATTTGGGCCATCCTTCCTAGCTAGTCTGACCTGTAACTGTCTGTCTATCTGCCCACGCACTAACATATGTAGCCGGCTAGCGAAAATGATGATCTCAGCATTTACACAACCTGTGCTAGCCCTGGGGACCGGGCAGTGTCCCTGTCTCTGACTGTTGCTATGCTGTCCCCTCCACTGGGACGCTGCCAGCCAGTGCTGTGCTTTTACTGAACAAAACCACCCAACACAGCTTCCTTTTGTCCCAGTGTGGATGTTAACATATGTGCACCATGCATCTCCACACACACACCTGCCTGCAGATCCCTGTCCACCAGAGGCGTGAACAGGTGTGCATGTCTCAAACAAGGGGCTGTGTCTCAGCAGACATTCAAGCACACGCACATGCACTGAGCTGTGTGCATGCACAGTTCAACGAACAAGTGTTAACACACGTCATTTGGCAACATGCAAGTGCAAACATGTAGGGCAAACGTATTGACTTGTGTGCACGTCAACCCAGAGCAACATATCTGACTCGTGTGTAATAACTAACAGGCGTTAATGTGTGCACACGCATCACCATACAGTAGCATGTGTAGCAACGCACGGGTGTATGCATGGGTTAACACAAGTATTTGCACATGTATTCGTCGTGGGGGAGCAGTATGGCCTAGTGCAGTGTTCCCAACTTGGGGGTCCAGGGAGGGGGTCCGTGGCACTGTTCGCTGCTGGGGCTGGAACCCAGCTGTGGCCCCGATGCTCCCCGCTGGGGGCAGGGGGCGCTCAGAGGGCTGCCTGGTGCTGCACCGCTCACTGGTCACCAACGCCAGCAGCAGTTCGGCGCTGCTCCCCTGCAGGGGCTGGCTGGGGGCCATGGCCGCGGCGGCCCCAGTCGCTAGTACAGGGAGGGACGGCCGTGCCCACTCCCACTCCCCAGGGTCCACGGCCACAGCAGCTCCTGCTGCCCAGCAGGGACGGCGGGCACGGGCATGCATTGCGGGCTGGATGCTGGCAGCGCGGGCCAGATTCTGCCTGTGGATGTGTCACCACGTTGCAGTAGTGCAACTTCTTCATACAGATGGTCAGGCGGGCTGCAAGGTTTTTTTTCCTGCTGAAAAGGGGTCCCCAGCCTTGAAAAGCTTGGGACCCACTGGCCTAGTGGACAGAGCGCTGATGGAGTCTGCTTTCCCATGACAGTCAGTGGGAATTTGCTCCCCAACGCCCGTTAATTTATCTTGCTCCCTCGTAATTACTTCTCTGAGAACAGTGCTGGGCTTCGGGTCCCACCGTGCAGGGCTCTGCATGGACGGTCAGGCTGTATAGATGGCAGGAGGGGAAACTGAGGCACAAAGTGAGGCAGCGACATGCCTATAGAAGCCAAACGCCCAGTCAGGCGCTTGATCCACCAGCCCATGCTGGCTCGCCCCAGCTGCAGGGCTTCATCACTGCTTCTTAGCACAGCCCCAGTCTGTGCAGTGTTTGGGGTGGTGAACCCCAAACGAACGGTTCTTTCCTGGCTTTGCAATCCCCACGACTCCCCTTCCCCACCATCTCTGAGGCCTGGCCCGATGCCCGGGGACTGGCACGGGGTGCCAGCACTAGACGCGAGTGATCCCAGAGTGGGGAGCAAGCAGCTGAGGGCCCCAAGAGCCCCAGCACGGCCAGGGGGACGGAGGTGTGAATCCGCTGCAGCCCGAAAGCCCAGGCCAGGCCGATCCTCACGTCCCCGCTTCCTGAACATCACGTGAATACCAAATATGATGGGGGGGGCGCTGCGGCATTGCCATGGCAACAGATCCCAGCGCTGGGAGCATGAAGTCAGCACTTAATATTACCACTGACACCATGGGGGGCGGGGGGAGGAATCACGTGGGGCGGTGGAGGGAGGGGAGCCGGCTGGAGGGGGGAGTTGGAGGGGGAAAACCACGTGGGGCACAAGAGCTTGTTGATACTGAGCTAAGGCTGGCTCCCCATGGTCCTCCCAACTGCTGCCTACCCCCCCAGCTGACCCCAAAGTGCCTTCCACCACCCTGCCCCTGCACTCGCCACTGACCTGCCCCACATCCTCAAACTGCCCCCTGGCTTCCTCCAATACCCAACTGCCACCATGATCTCTCCAAACTGCCCCTAGGATCCTCTGAAACTGCCCCAGGCAAACCGCCCTCTGGGGTCCCCCTCTGCCCCACACACTCCCCACAAAGCCTTCCCCCAGGCTCCCACCATCACCTAATTTCCCTCCAAACTCCTTCCTGGACTCTTCTCACCACAAAACTGTCCCCATGGTTCCCCCAAAATATCTCCATGCCCCCCAAAATGCCCTGCACACTCCCCATCAACCTGCCCCATGCACCCCCACTCCCAACCTCTACCCCCTACATCCCCCCAAAACTGCCCATGCACCCCTGCCATCAAACTGCCCTTGTGATCCCCAAAATGGGCCCCCATAGCCCTCCAAATTGCCCTCACGCCCCTCCAAACTGCCCCCCAGCATGCCCCCACTCCCCCCATGTGCCTCCAAACTGCTTCCTGTGCTCCCACCTATGTGCTCCTCACGCTACCCTCCCATACCCCTCGGCACGCCTTCTGCTGGCCCCCCAACACCATTACCCACGCACTGACCCTCCCAGCAGGGGGCACTGTAGAGGAACAGTGGATACGAGCAGGGGTGGCATAATATCCCTCGTGGGTACCCCAATATTCCTAGTAGTGGGGCCCAAGCTATGCAGGGTCCTGGCTGCCCGGCCACGAGAAAGGGGAGCCCCCACTTAACCCCTGCCCAAAGGGAGGTAGGAAGTGCCCCCCCAGAAATGTGGGGCTGGCACTAGTGACACCAGCCGGACCCAGAAGGCTGGGGTGGGCTTGGAGGGCCCTTTCTGATGCCCTGCTCTGAATTTTCCTGTGCTGCAGGCCAACACCAGGACCAGACAGGAGATTAAAGAGTAGGCAGGGTGCAAGAATTCTTCAGCTCTTAACCCAAGAAGTCACCAACGCACTCATTCTGTGCCTCAGTTTCCCCATGTGCAAAGAAAGAGAGGTGCTCATTTCCCTGTGGGAAAGGAGGGAGCTGGGCAGGACTTTAATTCAAGCCCAATAGATGGTGATTAAAGGGACACAGCCCCTCCTGAGTGGGGCTCCCAGATGCCCTTCCCTGCACTGGCAGCCCCCGCCCCCAGTCTACTCCCCCACCCCATGGCCTGGCATAGAGAGAGGTGATCATTCGGAGCCGATTAGCAGCTCCACCTTAATTCCTTAGGGCACATTAGGAGCGGGAACAGAAAAGGAGCTAAAGGGATTAGGGGTTGGGGGGGCACCTGTGCCCCAACATAGCAGGGTAGCATGGTGCTCTTCTAACAGCGCCCCTCATTGGCAGAGTCAGGGACTGGATTAGCAGGGAGCTCCCCACACCTGGTGCTTCTGCCCCACTTCCCACCCCCCCCACACCCCCGGTGCTTTTGCTCTGCCCCCCTACAGCGCCCCTGCTGCGACTCCTCCCCAAAGTAACTAGGCAGCTCACCGCTGTGGGGTGGTGCCGGGGGGGGCAGGGGAGCATCCAGACCCCGGGGCCAGATAGTCTGATTAGCCCAAAGAACGGGTCGGATCAAAGAAACTAATCCCTGATCCTATAAAAGATCACTGGCGGGGCGAGGGGGAGGGACTGGGTAGCCTTTTACTGGGTCAAGTTCTGTTATGCTCGCCGGCAGCAAGATGACTTTGAGCCTGTGTGTAAGCGTGTGTGTGTGTGTGTGTCTGTGCACGCACACGTGTCCACACACAAGCTGACTCACTGTATCTATGGCCTGGCCGGACCAATAGAAGGAGGCCCAGCTTGTTAAGTTTCTTAGCGGGGCAGCAGGGTGGGGAATGGATCTAACTGGATCAGCAGCACCGAAGCTCACGATTGCCCAGCCTTGCTGGGGCTGGAAGGCAACAGCGGGATCTGCCTCTCCTGTCTGTCCCACTGGAGCCATTGGGTTTTTATTACCATCTTTTCTTGATAGGTTCAAGGTTGCTGCAAGGGGTGAATTCTGAGATAGATACTGTGTGTCCTCCGCTCCCTCAACTCCCACAATCTCAGAACACCTCACATGGGGAAACTGAGGCCCCAGAGAAATTAAAGGGACTTGCTTCAGGTGACCCATTTGGAAAAGAACTCAGGAGTCTGGACTCCCAAAAACCCCCACCCGACTCCAGTCCTGTCCCAGTGCTGGAATAAAACCCAGGAGTCCTGGCTCCATAACCCCTGCTCTGACTTATAAATACGGTCAGAGGCATGTGCCATTCCGGAGCAAAGGCTAGAACCTAGGGGTGTGACTCCCAGCCCACCTGCTCTAACCACTCCACTCCACTTCCTTTCCAGACCTGATAACAGATCCCAGGAGCCCTGGCTTTCAGTCACTTCTTGCTCTAACCATTAGACCATACTCTCCTCACAGAGCCAAAACTAGAACCCAAGAGTCCGGGCCCCCATGGTCTGAACCAACCCTGCTGGAGTCAGGGCCTGGTGAGAAGACGCTGGGAAGAAGCAAGACACAACTTATGGGGAGCAAGGGGGTTGTCTCAAGGCAGCAGGGACTGTGTGGGAGAGACACAGCCCGCGAGAGGGGACATACGGATGTTGGGGAGAAGCCCCTGGGGGTGGGAAGGGGGCCTAAACCTTGGCTGAGTCCGGTTCCTGCAATGACCGCAATGCAAGGGGTGCCTGAGCCTTGGTCCCTTTTGGCAGCCGGCTCACAACCGGCACCCGACCCCCCCTGCTCTCACCATCCACAACACTGTTGGAAGTCAGCCCCGTTTGGAAACCTCAAACAGTCCGAAGACACGTCCTGCGACTCCTTCCCAGCTTTGTGGAAGGCTCTGCAACCCCAGCGGGCCGGCTACCTCCATGCCCCCTTCTGCGGAGCCAGGCTGGGGGGAGATGGCAAGGGGCACAGGCGCACAGTGGGGCTACTGGGGCCTCACTCATGGCTTCGAGTGAGTTATTTAGGTCAGTAATTTTGGAGGCTGAGCAATGGGTTCTACGCCTCACAGCCAAAACCAGCCTACGGATTTGATTTGGAGTTGCATGGAGAGTGGGGGCGAAGAGGGGCCTGTTCTGCTCTCTGAAGCAGTCCAAGGTCGCAGCAATCACACCCCCTGTTTAAAACTGGCCAGTTGCAACACCTGTGAGTGGCAGGGGACCCAGCACGCTTCGGGCACCAGAGGAAAATGCAGCTTCAATGACACTTTACCAGCAACCCCACAGACACTTGGGACAAACAGGAAACTCAGCCAGTGTCCTGCTGGGAATCCGCGTGGGCTCCAGGACACACATGCCAAGGGCAGTACAAAGACAGACCCTAGCCAGGGATGCACGGCTCAGGGAGCTGCCAACTGCACCTCAACAGCATGGCCAGGAGCGGAACAGGAACAAGCCGCCCCAGGCCCTATCACGATCCCCAGCACGGCTGCCTCTTGCTCCCTTCTTATCCTGTGACCATCATAACACGCTCACAGCATCCAGCCCCAAACACGACAGAGCGCTGGTGTTTAGCTACTGAACACCGCCCCAGAGGTGGCTGCGTGTCAACAGCTGGTGAAACTAACCCAATATACTGCAGCCACATCCCACCCCAGAGGTGGCTGCATTAGGTTGCGAACTCTCTGTGCCTGGGTGGCACACAAATAAACTCACGCCTGCCTGAATAGATAGGTGGCAGACAGGGGCAAGGTGGTTAATACACCCACAATGGACCGTATAAGAGCCAGGCCAGGTACCACAGCAGCGGAGGCTCATCCCACCCGGGATGCAGGGGGCTGAGGATTTCCCCTCCTAAATCCTGTTTGCACCAGATGGAAATGCCATTCCCGCCCCCAGCGCAGCAGCCCCAGTTGTCTTCTAAGTTCAGAGGGTCCAGGCCAACTGGGGAGGGCAGGGGATTTCCCAGCCCCAAATGGGTGCAGAAGCTGCGCTCTAGGGTGTGGGCATTGCCTCGATGGGGGCACAATGCTGCAGTCCTGGAGTCACAAAGGGATGAGTTTGGGGGGGCTCAGCAGCGAGGATAGCAGAGGGGCTGTGGGGCGGGTTTGAGAGGCACTGGCAGAGCTGCCCAGGGAAGCAGGACGCAAGCTGGGTCAGGAAACGGGCTGCGAGACAGGATCATGGGGCATGAGCCCAGCTGGTTGGGGAGCCCAGAACCACACCAGACCCAGCAGGTTGGGGCTCCCACAAGCTGATTTCCTGGCTCTAACCAGCATCTCTGCCCCTCTTGCCTTGAGAGGCTGCACCACTCCCTGAGAAGCCAGCGCTGCTTCTCCAAGAGTCGCCTCCCTCCGTGGCCACCCGCATCTCCAGGGGCCCCCCTCGCGCGTGCCATCCCCTCCATTGTTCTGCCTTCAGCCTCAGCGCCTGGCCTGGCCCTGACGCCGGCCACCTGCGTCCCTGCTTGTGTCTCTGCCGCTTTGCCTCGCAACAACTCCCTGCAAATCTTCCCCGACAACCCAGCCGTCGTGCCAATCAGCGCCGCACGGGGGCCTCGTGCGCAGGGGGAGGTGGGGGCCAGGCCACGACGGCACGGGCCCCTCTCCGCAGGCTGCGGGCATGGAGCCAGATGTGCCATCACCTTGTTAAATGGAGCAAAAGGATCCCAGAGTCAATCTGAATTTTTCATCAGGAACATGTTATAAAATATTAACGGGGGCCAGGCTGGGAAGGGGGGACACGGCATGAAAAATCAGGGAGGATAGTTGGTCTCCTGGGAAGTTGAGGAAGCAGCCAGCCACTGTCGGGGAGCCCCCAGCGGCAGCAGCCGTTAGAAAGGTGTGACTAGGAAATTTCCAAAGGGATAGCCGTGTTAGTCGAGTCCAGCAAAAAAACAACACGGAGTCGTGTGGCACTTTGAGACTAACAGATTTATTTTTCGCATGAGCTTTCGTGGGAGAAAATCCCACTTCCTCAGATGCTTCAAAGATGGGTGAACGTCGAAGCATCAGAGGACGCGGGATTTTCTCCCACGAAAGCTCATGCGAAAAATAAATGTTAGTCTCAAAGTGACTAGGAAATAAACCAGCACAACTCAATGGAGAAAGAGGGTGTGGACCGGCCGGAATGACTCCCCACAGGAATGGAGGACCGAGATGGGGTGCAAGCCCCTAACTGGCACGTTCAAGATCACAGGTTCCTGTTCTAGGTAGCATCACGTTCATGGCAGGGAAGGACCCCGCGTGCTGCCAGGGGAGCGTCCTTGGCCTGTGCTGAGTGTCCAGCCTGAAGATCTAGAGGCCAAATCTGTAGCTGGCGTAAATCAGCCACCATTTCACTGGAGTCAATAGACTAGGGTTTCAGCACCAAAGGAACTTTGCTGATTTACACCCCAGTGGAGGCTGTGACCCTACGCAATGCCCCAGCATAGCACCAGGGGATGTTGTCTCTTTGGGTGTCCCACAAAACTCCATGCCCAGCCCTGCGAGGGAGTGGATCCTAGTAGCTAGGGTGCCTGATTTTCTCCCCAGCCCTGCCTGCGACTGGCTTTGTGAAGTTGGGCAGGTCATGCATGTCCAGGCAATGCGTCAGTGGGCAGCTAGAGCTGGAGAAGTGAAAGCAAACCCATCAGGGCAAGGAAACCCCCGCACCATGAGGATGAAGCCCTGGCCCTGGAGTAGGGTTACCAGATACCAAAGCGTGGAAAGGAGGACAGGGAAGTATGAAAAGGAGGACATTGGAGGACTCATGCAGAAAATGTACTGTTAATATAATAATCTTCTGTTTTTAGGGGGTACTGAAATGCTTCCCCCCTAAAAATAGGGTGTTTTGGGGCATTCCAGCATACTTTGACCCCTGTAAGTAAAAAGCCAGACAAAATCATGTATTTTTAAAATGCCTGCTGGATGGAGGACGTGAAGATAAAAAGAAGGACATGTCCTTCTTTTGCCTGACATCTGGTAACCCTACCCCAGGTAACCCCATGCCAGTCAGAGACTCAGTGCTCCCCCATTTTCCTCTGTGCTGGAGCTTCTAGTGTGTCCCGGTTGGGGCAGTGAACACCTCCAAGAGGCTGGGGTGGCAGATCACACCCGTTGCAGCCCCCAAGGTCATACCCATGGCCGATGGGGAGGCTGAGCCCATTGCAGGGACCTTGTTCTTAACAAACCATGATGCTTTCTGAAATCCTGACCCAGCTACAACAGCCAAAGGGGGAAACTGTGAAGGGCTGGACACCAGAGCCCCTGACAGCCTGTGGGAGGCCCCTTGTGCCTTCAGATCCATCGATCTCAGCTGCAGAGGGGATCTCATGGAGCACCTCGATACACAGCAATAACGTGGGCACCGACCCACTGGGGAGAGGGTGCTTGACCAGTCAGTGGGACGGCACAAAGCAAGCTGGGCGCAGATGCCAATCGCAGCTAGAGAGGGAACTTCCAAACAGCTGGCGTAAGACCGCAGTCCCACTTGAGTTTTGGTGGATGATGCAGGAACCCGGCACTGCCTCACATACACACTTGTACCAGACTTGTACCAGGATGGACAACTAACACCCAGTCACGCAAGGAGAAAGCCCAGCTCCACTTCCTTCCAGGCCTGCATTTCTTTGCTTAAGATGATGTTTATTGCTAACAGCGACTGCCACCAGAAATCAAAATCCTTCCTCAGAGACAGACCAGATCCAAACGGTCGTCCAACTCTGATCCAAA
Organism: Podocnemis expansa; assembly: GCA_007922195.1. Classification (NCBI taxonomy): domain Eukaryota; kingdom Metazoa; phylum Chordata; order Testudines; family Podocnemididae; genus Podocnemis; species Podocnemis expansa. The sequence goes on along the minus strand of ML682037.1, from coordinate 8,332,469 downwards.
TCCGGACTGAAAAACTGGAAGCAGAGGGTTAGCTCTACATCCAAGCGTCCCTGGCTGGCAGCTATCGGGTCTCCCTGGGTTTGCCACCCCATTGTAGGACTCACTTCCCCGGACTAGAACAGGCTGGGAGGGGATTAGCCCATCTCTCTCGGCCGGCTCTTCATTCATATACTGAGAGATTTTGGCTGGACAGCACAAAAACCTTTCTAACCCCAAGGGTGCTTAAGATCTGGAATGGGTAGCCTAGGGAGGCTGCAGAATCCATCGCCAAGGAGAGTTTTAAGACCAAGTTAGACAAACTCACCAGGGATATTCTAGGTTTTCTTGGTTCTGCCTAAGTAGAGGGTCCTGGACTTGACAACCTCCCGCGATCCCATCCGGTCCTACTTTTCTATGCCTCTGTGTTGAGCAATGTCTCAGTGGGCTACATGGCAAAGAAAGTGAGTCTCCAAACCCAGTGACGGAGGCAGGCTTGTGGGACTCATGCCATGGGGCTGAAAACATATCGGGTGGGCAGAACTCACCCCTTTCCCACCCCAGCCCGTCTTGGGTGGAAACCAAAGTGTTCACAGGCAAAGTTCACATGATTGACCCTTACACAGGCAGTGGGTTCATGGTCACCCTTCAAATGCAGCCGAGGACGGCGGGATGGCTGCAAAGGATACAGGGACCAGGAGACAGGAAGAAGGGAAATTTAAAAATAAAACAAGCAAAGAAGTTAAAGCGAAGAAGCCACACGTGCCAGGGACTCAGAAGTCACATCCTCAACCAGTGGATCCGACTCCCCGCACCGAGTCAGGATCAGAACCCAGGAGCCCCGATTGCTCTCCCCTGCAGTGCCGCAAAAGCGCAACCTCCAGCTGAGCTGAGCATGGCACCGATCCCCCTTGCTTGGCCATGGAGGGAAGTCTCCTATGCCTCCGGGAGTGAGCTTCCTCTCTGGTCTCTCAGAAAGGAAAACTGACGTAGATTGGCAGCACTGACAAAATCCCCCTCCTCATTCTTGGGGAAGTTTCAATCTAGTTTTACCGCTGCTTTGCAGTCCCCTTGGATCCATGCACAAAGGCAGGTTCTTAGCGAGATCCAAGTCCCCCATTCATTTAATGGCCAGCGGGACGGGGCACTAGGAAATAACCCGATCTGTTCATTCCTTTGGAAACACCAGGCATTGGCCTCCGTCAGGAGACAGGATACTGGGCTAGACGGACCATTGATCTGACCCAGTATGGCCATTCCTGCGTTCTCATTCTCCAGCCTAAGCCTCATAAGCAATCTCATCAGGGCATCTCCTGGCTACAACAAAATTTCGCTTCAGCTTGGCTGTTGTTCAGAAAGTCCCATCCTCTTTCCCTGCGGCCTCAGCTCATGGATCCTTCCCTTTCTTGCCTCACAACAGGGGCATCATCCAGCCGTATGGCTCCTTCTCTCTGCGTCTCTGCCGATTTCCCTCGCAACAAGCCGCGTCCCCCATTCAAACCTTCCCCGACAACTCTTTTGCATCGCCAATCAGCAAAGCAGACGGTGGTCTCCTTGGAGGGCACTGGATTTGACGATTGGGAGAGTGGAAATGACAAAACAACCACTCACCCACTGCCCAAACATTGCCTCAGTCTTCACAAACTTGTCGATATGAAAAATTCATTGCCTGTCCCTGGAGAGTGGAGAGGTTGATGGGGAAAGGGGACTGGTGGGTCTGAAATAGGTTATTTTGGAGCTACATCTCTCTCTCTTCCCTCCTCCCTTTGCCCCCTTCAAACTTTCTGCTGCTTCTGGATTTTTCTTTGTTTGCAACCAAGGAGGAGTGAGGCTTGATCGGGAAAGTTACAAACAAGAAAAGCACCAAACCCTGCCTAGAAGCAGGGGGAGAGGGAAAGGTTGCCATCCACCTGTAAATTTGTGGACAGTCAGTAAAAGTAAAATGTGCAATGTCACAACTGTGAGTAAATCTGTAAATACATGAGAATGTCCATAAGAATTAAAACATTAAATCAAAACATTTTGCATTTTGACATTGATTGTCATTTGCAAGCCTGTCGTCTATCATAAAATTAAGCTGATCACGACTTTTATCATTTCTGTTACTACATATGCCCAAGGAACCCAACGGATCAATTAGCTGCAGCGAAAACAATCGCCTAATTCCAAGTTCCTGCGTACAGAATAGCACGAGGGAGTACACGCTTTTGTGACATTATGTTTTAGTGCTGTCAGTAACAAGTTTATGGTGTCAGTAAAAGAATATCAACTTCAGATCTTCAGTAAAAACTAAAATGCAAGGTTGGCAATCCTAAATGCACCTCTTTTCATGCATCCAACACACAACCTGCGCAGGAAAAAAAGCCAGGTTTATTTGTTCTTGTTCCCTAGCTCCAGAGGCATCTGATTTACATTTGATTAGTCCCGCTATGGAAATTAACACTGGGCAGACCCAAGCTCTGGACCTGGGTAAGGGGGTCTGAACTTCCCCACTGACCCCCCCTCCTCTGTCTTTATGGGGGTCCGGTGCTATGCCCATGTGCACATCTTGCAAACTTGGGAGGAGATGGATCTGGAATTGAGTTTTATGACTGGTCAGAACAATAAATCTCTGGCTTCCTTCCAGCGGTTTTCATCTGTGAGTCTCACACCACTTCACTAATGTCATGACTGTCCTTTTCACAATGGGGAAACTGAGGCACAGAAACTAACTAGATCTCCTGAGTCCCAGTCCAGTGCTCCACCCACTAAGCATGATGCCTCTTCTCAACGAAGCACCTAGAGCTCTGCCAAAAAACAGATCCTCTGGCAAAGGCCCCGGGCTCTCAGCAGGACTGGCAAGAGTCCAATGCCAGGTGCTAGCTTTGTTCCACTCAATGCCATGCGCCAGCAACGCAGAGAGGCAGCCAGGAAAAAAACTGGAGTTTTGTCGTTTAAAAGGGCCTGGAGACAATGGTTGGATCCAAGTTTGGTTGAAGTTTCAGGTGGGGCCAGTGGAAAGATCCCTGGTATGGGACTCACGCGAGCTCTAGCCCCATCTCTGCCATTGGCCTGCTGGGTGGCCTTGGATGTGTCGCCGTGCCTCAGTTTCCTCACAAGTAAAATGGGGATTAGAATACTGACCCGCTGAGATCTACTGGTGGGATGCACCGGGTACATTATCCCGAGAAACAGGGTCTTAAATTCAGCATGGGGACATAGGCTAGGGAAAACTGGGAATCTGCTTATAAAAATCAAATCTCCATACCTGTTCCACTTATCTGGCCCTCATTGTCATAGTATTTGGGCAAGTCACAGTCTTTAAAGTATTTATCCTCTCAGGCCTGCAGAGGAAATGCCACAAGGACACCCACAAAGTATAAGTTAAGAAGGGAGGCACTGAGCCCACGAAGTGGGAATTGCCGGCTGGCAAGAGGCTGCAATGGTGTCACAACATGTACCAAGTCTCAGCCTCTTTGGAGGAGAATTGCCCTGCTCACAAGGCTGAGGTAGGGCAATGGAGAAAGCACCCAGCCCAGCCATTGTCTCCTGCCAAGCAACTGCCTGTCACATATGTGGAAAAATGTGTAGAGCATGAATTGGATCCCTTGGTCACCCTAAATCTGCATTGACGTTCCCCTGGTAGACACCCAATGGGTCAGGGGAAAAGTCAGGAACTGAACTGCTGTGATGACTGGGCCTTTTTTTACCCTCATTGCGAGCTGGAATGAGCATCCATCGTCCGTAAGGTGTCACAATAACTGATAACAAGGGCTGATGGGGATAAAGGGGCACATGCGACACAGAGACAGAGTCTAAACTGAAAATCCTCCTGCCATAACTAAGGGCTGGGTAAGAGTCATGCCTGGTAAACAAACATAGCATAAGACCAAAAATCAAGAAGCCAAAACTGGCATGTTGGAAATTAAGCCTGTTTAGTGCACAGAAGAATAAGAGGAGATGGGCTATTCCACTCATAGCTCCCTTCTGGGGTCCTAAAAATGAGACCTGTGGGAGACGGGGATGGACAAACAGCCAGAGGAATCACGACGTTGGCTGAAAAAAGGGGATTGAGAGTTTCACCAACAACGTGTTTGCCCTCCCTTACCCCTCGGCTCCATGGGATCCTGGATCTTCTTCACCCTAAACCGGAAAGATGCCCCGAGTGGCCCTGAGCCACAGGATACTTCTACCCCCACCAGCCCCAGCTGAATCCTGAATCCTCCAGGACACGAGACTGTCTCCCCACCTTCTCTTGCCAGTCTCCTTTTTCCTTTCCTGCCATCCTCCTTGTTCTCCTTCCTGCTTCACTGCTTTCTCCTTCAGTCTAATAAAAGCTGGGGTTTAGCAGCCACCATACTTTACAATGCTGCTGTAATACACCTGTGAGGAAATTAAAAGCTATGCCTTAAAAAGCTCAGTGCTGGGATGAGTTTGCCAGGGCTCAGTGGGGCTGATAAGATGGCGCCTGGGTTTTTCCAGCAGGTGAAAGCCAGAAGGAAAGCAGAAGCTGCATTTTCTAGCTTTGCTTTTCTTTTCTTACCCCCTTTTGTGTGTGGTGTGTGTCCTGTCATCTTAGGAAAGGGAATTAGACTAAAACCTACTCACCAATGGCAGCTCCAGCCTGCTTCAACTAACTTCTCTTTCCCCCAAAAGGGCAGTTCTTAGCGTCTCTAATACCACTGAAGTGACTGTCAAACAAGAGGGATTTTCCTTCTAAAGACTCTCCAGCAGAAGGGCAAGGAAACAAAGGATGTTGTTAAAATGGAAGCCTTGCAGAACACTTTGCATTTCAAGTGCTTTCACTGTTTCTCCTCCTCTGTACTAGTGCAAGGTTAAAAGGATTTGGAATGGTGTGTTTGCCACGGTGCGCAGCCGGCGGAGGTCTCTGCATACCATGTCTAATGTTGGACAGTGGCTGGGTTACGTTACTTTAGATGGAGTATATGGCCCCACATGTTAAGATGCAACAAGTCTCAAGCTAGTGAGCTCACCCCTGGGCCAGGCTTCCTCACAAATCCCCCCATTTTGGAAGAATTTGGAAGACTCCCATTAAATAATGGTCCCTGGAGCCGGTGGGAGCGGGTGCTCGGCTGCTCTTAGGATTTGCCTGGGGCTGGATGGTTGGTGACTGTGTTTTTGGACCCCACCCTAAAAAGCCAAAACATCACACAAAGGGCAGTTTGTGAGGTATTCCTGGCGCAGGGCTCTTCAGAATGAACGCTCAGCTCCAGCAAAGCACTTTCCCTCAGTGGATCCCAAAAGCTTGTTGCAAAGGAGGGTGATACCGTTATCCCTATTTTACAGATAGGGAAGCTGAGGCAGGGAGTGGAGACATGAACCCGTGCAAGCGCTCAAGCCCAAGAAACTTCAGCTCAGCTTGGAAGGAGCAGCCAAACTCAAGGAGGCAGCAGGAAGCCCAGATAAAAGTTAGGAGAAGAAAGTGAAGGATCCTTGTTTGGTGACACGCTGTGCAATCAAAGGGCTCACATGATTCATGTAATGATATTGCCTCCTCCCCTGAGGATATGTGCGTTTTACAAATGATGCCCTCAGTTACCCATGTGCAAGAATGATTTCTGCCCCACTCCTGCTCCTCCCCAAGAATTTTCTCTGAGAGCATAAGGATGAAGGGGCCCTCCATGAAATTAAAAAGTTGCATCATTCAGAGTGGCTCAAAGGCTATGCTTTTGCATGCAACACTTAATGGGAACACTTTGCATGGGGACATCCCCTAAAGAGATCTGCAGCCCCATGTGACAAACTGGGGAGCGGGGGCTGTCTCAACTCCCTGATGGCAGGTGAAGGCATCTATCTTCCTCACACCCCACCTCCAAGTGGCAGGCTCAACAAAGGCCTCACAGCGATTGGGGTCCCCTCTCGCCCCTCTCCTAGGCAGAGAAGTAGGTAGGTTGCAGGCCCGTCATACTGAGGGGGGGACCTAGAGGGCTGAGCATCCTTCACCTGCATCAGATGAATAGAGAAGGTTTGTCAAAAATAAAACCCCCAAGATCTGAATCGCCTACTGTGTGCAGTCTGATGGGATGGCTCAGTCTGTCTAGGTGCTGGGCCAAGACATTTAGCCCTCCAGTGAGCCTCCGCTCACATTACAAGGCAGCTGGACAGAAAAAAGACATGTTACCCCATTGCTGTGGCGGGAGGGTGACGTGGCCCCAGCAAGGTCGTCTTGACAATGCTGCCCATTGCAACCCATCACACCCACCCCATCCTGGCACCGGGCCCCTTCTTATGAGGGTGTTACATCACACGGTGCCACAGCACCCGCCAGCGGGACCAGGTCGTTGGGACACACGGCTATGCCAGTCAGTTGCAACATATCACCCCAATGCCACCTGGCCCATGCCAGCTCACATCACAGCACCACATCACCCTGCCCGAGGTTGTCCGTCCATCACAGCATCATCAATAATGGAGAATCTACCACATCTCTTGCTAAATGGCTCCCCTGGTTAATCACCCTCGCCATTAACAATTTACACCTTATTTCCAATCTGAATGTCTCAAACGTCAGCTTCCAGCCCTTGGTTCTCATGAGTCATTTGCTAGAGTGAACAGCCTCCGTGCTTCATTTATTCTCCAGGCTCTTTGCTCCCATCTCAGAGCCATTGCCTCAGGCTCTCTGCAAACTCAGGCAGCTGTCGCTGCCTCAGTTACATTCAGGTCACGCTGTTAGTGGCTTCTTCCCAACAAGGAAGGTCAGACATGGTTTTTTTTTAAATGCAGAAGCGGAGATTCTGCAGCGCCCAGCTGCACTTGGCAGCTTCGGGTGGGTGCAATCCTGTGGCATGCTGAGCTTTTCCCAATTCTCATTGCTGCTCATGAGCGATCCAGGAGCGAGGCCTAGCTTGGGGATGAAATATGCTGCGGGAATGTAAATCGCTGTCGCCGCAGCATCATCTGGAATCTTGGCCCAGCAGCGGGTTTCCAAAAGAGCTCTGGGCCAGATTTGCAACTGAGCTCAGCCCCCGACTCACTCTGGCAATCTTGGCATGATGCCTGCAGCAGGAGAGTCACCCGCAAAGTATGGCCAGTATTTTATTAAGGTAAGTGCTGGGCATTATTTATTCATCAGCTGTTTAAAGTGGGAAGGACCAGACTGTTTTAAACAATCCAGTGGAGCTGTCCATCAGTGGTGGAGCCGGGGCAGACACTTACACACACGGTTACCTTAGATGATCTGCACAAACTCCTCGACAATTCCACCCCCTGGCTGCTCCCCTGTCCCCCACAGAGGTGGGGTGGCCCATCCATTTGGATATGGCATGAGGTCTCAAACTGCCCTGTAGGCAGATCAGGGTTGTGATCGAGAACAATGCACACAAGGTATTCTCTGATCCATGGGTGACAGAGTGTAATTTAGAGCAACCCCGACTCGCCAGCTGACCCCCGAAAGCCCTTGTAGGTGGCCTAGAATACAGGGAGTGCAAAGGGGGCTGAAAGCTGCCCCTTTTGTTACTCCACAGGGAACAGGGACAGAGAACGAGGCCTTCAGAAACCAGAGCGTTGCCCAGTCAGATGGAAGGGTGAAAAGTTTTCCCCATCAGGAAAGGGCCTCATGGAGACCTTTGGAAAATAATCCCTTAACTGACAACCCTGCTTCTCCAGAGACCACCATCTCTCCGTGGCACCTCCCTGCCTGAAACCCCTTCTGTATCGCAGCACTCACCCCGTCCTTCTCTGGAGTTTGCTGACAAAACCTGCCCCCCTTCCAATGCAATGCTTCTGGTCTGCAGGCAGGGAAACTGAGGAATGAAAGCAAGGGAAAGGCTTGCCTATGGGTGCACACCAAGTCCTCAGGAGTACTGACTCCAATGTAGACGTACCCCTGGCTAGTCTTTAAAAGTGTCACAGGACTCCTTGTTCGTTTGCTGAACTAGACTAATTCAGCTCCCCTTCTGGAACTTCGTTTGCATGCGGATTCCAACTCTGCCGTTTCACATTCCAACCACCAGCATGTTTTTCTACAGACTGTCCAGGTAGGTTGAAATGTTCCCCTAATGTTTTTTGAATGTTATCATTCTGGATGTCTTTTTTTTTTTCCCCTTGATTTCTTTACTTCTCACCCATTGTTGTCCTTGAGAACTTCACAACTAAGGTAGGCTAGCAGTCTCTTCCACAGAAACAACGTGACTGTTCCCCACCAGGTCTAAGCACCTAGACTGGTCAGTGAAGTCCGTTTTAGGAGGCACTTAAGAAAACAAAAGACTTTCTACAGGTGCGTTTACACTGGCAAATTAGTTCAAATTAAGGAGTCTTAATTCGAACTTAGTCCCCATCCATGACAGACTTCCACTAGTTCAAATTAAGGAATTCTTTAATTCAAGCTAATCAAAGCTTAGCTGGAATTACTGACACCTGAATTTAGTTCGAATGAAGTGCTTAGTTCGATTCTTAGTTTGAACTAAAGGCAGTGTAGACCAGGACTAAGCCTTAATTTGAACTAAATAAGTTTGAATTAGGGCTGTTAGTTCGAATTAACATAGTGCACTAATTCGATTTAACATTTAAGTCGAATTAGTGCACTTTGCTGATCCTGCAAATAGTGTAGAGGTGAGCACATCTGCTTTACATGCAGAAGAGCCTGGATTCAAACCCCAGGGGGTTGGACTAGATGATCTCATGAGGTCCCTTCTGACCCTATGATTCAGTTCTATTCTATGACTTACTAAGATTGGGTTTAGTTTAAATTAAGGTTGAATTTATTAATTTGACTTTTTTAATTCTAACTAACTTTTGTAGTGTAGACATAGGCATCGAGCCTAATCAGTTCTATCTTTTAACAAGGGTGGGGCAGGTCAAATGGTGTTTATGGCTGTTAGGCAGAGCCCACACCTCCAAGCAAACCACCTGTCCCCCATCCTCGCCTTTCTCTCAACTGAAAATTGAGCTGGCACCTGAACCCGTTGCTTAGCAAGTGCAGTTCAGTTTATGGTGACCTTCTGCCTCGGTCACTTCACGATAAGAACGGTTCTGCTGACCCATACCATAAGGGGGGAAGTGTTGGGAAAACTTGTGGAGTTCACAGGCTTGTACAGTTCCTCTGGCATGCCTCCAGAGGAGCTGTATGAGCCTGCAAACTCCACAACTCTACTAAGAATCTGACATAGAAATAGCTTTAAAATCCATATAAATACCTGGTCGCTTTGGGCACTTTATATTTCTCTTCTCGTTTCTTTCTTTCCTATTATAATAAACCATTCATTTAGTTACTGAAGGACTGGCTGACAGCGTGTTCTTTTGGGGAAGCTCCAAACTGCTATTGATCTGGCAACGCAGCTGACCCTTTGGAAATCAAGAGAACATCTTGGTAACGGGAACACAGTTTTAATAACTTATGTCTTCACTGGACCTAGTTGCTAACTGGGGCCAAGGCTGAAATGCAGTAAAGAGGGGCTGTGTAATTTCTTGGTTTCAGCTTCTTGAGACCTGGCTTGCACCTGATTGGTGATTCTGACTGCAGTGTTAGCCACCACTTTGGGAAGAGCTGCTCTCCTTCTGCAGCCTGCCCTGACCTTATCCTAGGCATGGATGGGTCACTACTGCCACAGTGCTAGGTGCTGTACACACCTGTGCCAAAAGGCAGTCTTGGTCCCAACAAACATATCCTCTGAACAACAGCAAGAGGACAATTTCTATAAATGAAGGAAACCGAGGCACCGAGCTGTGACTTGTGCAAAGGACCAGGGACTGCGTAGCAGAGCCACGAACTGAAGCCAGGTCTCCTTGCAAGGTGATCCAGCACAGTTCTTCCTCTGCAGGGGTGGCCTAATTTTTTTTTAAATGCATAATTAACCAGGTGTGCATGCATTTCACATTGATTCTGAAAAGCAATGCCACTTAATGGCAGGGTCTGGAGTCTGCCTTATTAATAACCAGGCCTTTGTTTTAGCTCTACCAGAAGTGACCCTGCCAGCAGTCCCTCATCTGATCTGGGAAGCGACCATGAGCAGGAAAGGATCATGGACAGCCTGGAGGGGCCTGAAACTTTGTACTGCAGTGAGGGCTGCAGAGCCATGAAGAACAGTTGGCAGAAGAGGTAAAGGCTTGAATTCACAGGATCCTAATCCCCTAGGTCAGAGGGTGTTTACAGAGCCTATGTGGAACATCACCTGACTGGTGGTGAAGCAGAGCCCTTATACCTGTTTTAGCTGATTGTGACTGTCCTGCAAAAAGCACTGTCCTGGAGCGTCTGACTAAACTGCAGGCAGCATGCAAGAAAATCTCAAGTGCAAGAAGTTGCTACAGAAGGGCCCAGTCCTACTCTGGCACATCTATGGGGTTAAATCCTGCCTGGAGATGTGCTGGTATAACGGAGAGCAGAGCAGGCCTGTTATTTATCACCTCGATTGTTACGATCTATTATTTATCACCTGTTCTGCTCTCTAATTCTCCCGCCGTGTGATTAAACCCGCAGAGCATTTTTAAATGCCTGTGAAGAAGGGTTCGCCGGTGAAATTAATTGCTTTCTTATTATGTTGACAGGGCCCCTTTATGTGCATGCAAATGATGTGGAGGGAAACTCAGACACTTCTCGGAAGGAAGGGCGGCTTTATAGGAACGCTGCCTCCCCTGAGCACCACAGCTTGGCCTCCCTCTAGCGGCTGAAGTAGCATCAAAGCCAGGAGACAGTGAACAGCTCATCCCTCAACATCCACCTCCTCCCATCAATGATCCAGGCAGCTCACACATGCAGGATTTATTGAGCAGCGCTTCCCTGCTAACTACCTACTGGAATCATCGCAATAAAAAGCCCTCAGACACGAAGAGCTGGTGATTTCAGCAGCAACGGGAAAACATGAGATGCTTGCGGGAAGTTTAAAGGGAGGAAGACGGCCACACAGGTTGAGGACTGAGTGGCTAACAGGGACCCCTGATCAGACACAGGAAACTGACTCAGACAGAATTGAAACTGACTGGGCAAGCGGCGCATGCAATGGGAATGAGAGAGGTGGAGACATCATATCCTCCATGGAGATGATACTGAGTGCCTGTGTACAGCACAATTCACAACTCTAAGGCACTCACATGGCCCTCGCCCTAGTGGCTAGAGTGCCCCACACGCTTCAATGTATTTATCATCCCACACACCACTAGGTTAGTGCTATTATGACTGCACACAAGGGGACTTGCACCAGTGCCTCAGAGTATTTAGGCTAGGGGGACTTAGGATTCTATATATCTTCACGTATCTGTCTGGCCTAAGTGATTTACCCCAAGAAGTCCTGGCCTAAAACAAAGTCATCACTGATTAAGTTTGCAAAGGATGCAAAAATCAGGGGGTGGAAAACGATGACAAGACCCATCCCTGACAGAGGGTGAGCTCAATCAGTTGGTGAACCGAGTGCAAGCAAACAACGTGCATTTTCATGTTCCAAAGGGGCAGCTGTGTTAGTCTAGTAAAGCAAAAAAAGCAAGGCGTCTTGTGGCACTTAAAGACTAACAGATTTATTTACCGCATGAGCTTTTGGGGGAGAATATCCCACTTTGTCACTATTGGACCTAACCTCCATCACTTTCTCCATTCTTTTTTGAATACCGTTATAGTTTTGTCCCTCACAACATCCCCTGGCAATGAGTTCCACAGGTTAATAGTGCATGGTGTGAAGTACTTCCTTTTATTTGTTTTAAACCTGCTGCCTATTAATTTCACTGGTGACCTCTAGTCCTTGTGTTATGTGAAGGGGTAAATTACATTTTTCTCCATACCATTCATGATTTGATAGCTCCCTCTTGTCACCTTTTTTCGCAGCTAAGCACACTGTCTTTTTAATCTCACCTCCTATGGAAGCTGTCACAGAACTTAATTTTTGTTGCCCTTCGCTGTCACTTTCCCACCTCAAAAAAGACACTAGAAATGGGCCAAGTGAGAAATGCACACATCATTTAAGTTGTGGCCATACCCTGGATTTATATATTGAATTTTGGCATTTTCTGTTTTCTTATCTATCCATTTACTATTAGTTCCTAACATTCTGTTGGCTTTTTTGATGGTTGCTGCCAATGCTTCCAAGAGAACTATCCACAATGACCCCAAGATCTCTTTCTTGATTGGTACCAGTGAATTTAGGCCCCATCATTTTGTATGTATAGTTAGGATTATGTTTTCCGATGCGCAATGCTTTGCATTTATCAGCCTTGAATATCATTTGCCATTTTGCTGCCAGCCAGCCAGGCCTGTGAGCTCCCTTTGTAACATTTCACTCTACTTTAGACTTCACTATCCACAAAAATTTTCTACCATTGGCAGACTTTGCCACATGAGTTTTCATCCCTTTCTCCAAATCATTTACAAATGTTGAACAACACCGGTCCCAGGACAGATCCCTGGAGGACACTACTTTTTACCTCTCTCCCGTCTGAAAACAGACTATTTACTCCCACCCTTTGTTTCCTGATTTTTAACCAGTAACTGATCCCTGAGAGGACCTTCGCTCTTATCCTATGACTGCCTACCTTTCTTAAGAGCCTTTGATGAGGGACCTTGTAAAAAGCTTTCTGAAAAATCCAGATAATCACCCTGCTCCACGTTTTGACCCCCTCAAAGAATTTTAGTGGATTAGTGAGGCACGATTTCCCTTTACAAAAACTGTGTTGACTCTTCTCCAACAAACTGCACCAATTTATGCCTATGATAATTCTATTCTTTTATAGTTTCAACCAATCTGTCCGGTGCTGAACTTAGGTTTACCAGCCTGCAATCGCCCGGGGTGTCTCTAGAACCCTTTTAAGAAAATTGAGACCACACTAGTTATCCTCCAGTCAGGTGGGACAGAGGTTGATGTAAGTATTAGTTTACATACCACCATTTTGGTATTTCATGTTTGAGTTGCTTCAAAACTCTGGTTCTTGTGACAGTTCCTCAAGTCAGGTGTGGGAATCTCCCTCACATCCTCTGCAGCGGAGACGGAGGGAAAAAATCATTTAGCTTTTCCACAATGGCCTTGTTTTCCTTGAGTGCGCCTTTAGAAAACCTGCCTTGTATTGATAGACTCAGGGAGTTCAATATATTTATCTCAACGAAGAGAAGGTTAAGGGGCAAATTGATCCCAGTTTATAAGAGCCTCCATGGGGAACAGAAATTTGATGATAATGAGTTTCTAGCAGAGAAAGGTCCAACACAAGATCCAAGCGCGGAAGTTGAAGCTGGACAATTTCAGACTAGAAATCAAGTGCACCTTTTTGACAGCGAGAATAATTAACCATTGGAGCAACCTCCTGAAGGTTGTGGTGGGCTCTCGATGGCTTGCAATTTTTCAACCAAGGTGGGATATTTTTCTAGGAGATTGGCTTTGGTACAAACCGGAGTTAATTCAGCAAAGTCCACGACCTGTGCTCCACAGGAGGTCAGACTAGATGACCACGGTGGTCCCGTCTGGCCTTTGAATCTAGGAAGGTCACACAGGAGATCAGTGACAGAGTGGGGAATTCCTGGCTCTCAAGTCCCAAATTAGCACCCTGGCTCCTTCCTCTCTAAAGCCTACTAACATGGGGAAGGATAATTGAATGTGCAATTCATACACACCACTGTAAACAGAGGGCAAGGGGAGGGAGAGCTCTGGGACTCCACCAGCACCACCAGCTCTCACAATCTCATCACGAATCTTGCAAGAGTCAGTTGTTTCTTCCCTGAAGCTCCAGTCCCGGGAGTCATGGCATGATGGAAGGATCTGAGCATTTCCTTTAAAAAGGGAAAATAAGCTTCTAGCCCTCATGGGAGTGGAGGTGAGACCCTTAGAGACTCAGAAACCCGATAGAAAAAAAGCTGGTATTTATTATTATTTTGATCACATGATTTTGAAGCTAAGCCTGATTCGTGGTTTTCAAGTAGTCAGGGCAGCCAATGCCGCACTCCTGGGTAGCAGTGTGTGTGTGGGGGGGGGTGTGATTTGCAATGAGATCAGCTGGTTGCTGAGCTCTGCTGAGAGCCCGATGCTCTCTTACACCTTATCTGCCCTGGGATTTGACCCTTATGTGCTAAGTGGCAACCTCGGCATTGATACATGAACGCTGCATCCCGGGGGGTGTGATTTGTCCCAGAGTCCAGCTTGACCAAGATGCCATGGTACAAACCCCACCGGGATAAATCCACCCATGCAGTTACCAGCAGCAGTTGCCGCACTCACGGACTGAAGCAAGATGGGGAGGAATAGTGAACCGACGTGCAGGGGCATCACTCGTGCCAGGTTCACAGGGCTTGAGCCCCGAGTCCCAGTGCCTAAGCCCCAGGTCTGCCTCTGGGCCACCCACAGTGGCATGAGCTCCAAGTCCCAGTGCACCGAGCCCCGGGTCTTTTCCCAGGCCAGTGGTGCTCCTGCCCAGGTGTCCATCGGGACAGGCTGCGCTGAGGCCACTTCACAGCAGCAGCGGAGACTTCTCGCAAGGGCAGACCAGTTTCTAGGGCCCATGCTAGTCTAGGCCTCCCTGCAGCATCAGCAAGCTGGCAGAGACCGAGATCCACCAAACTCATCTCACACATGGAGCCGCCTTAAAAAGGAAGATCCTTCAAGTTAAAAAAGCCAAATCTCACCAAATCTATGTTTCTGGTCATCATGGCAAGCAGTTTTAATAGCCTGTCGCCTAGCTCCACTACAAAAATGTAATGGAGGACCACCCTCCAGCAACCAAAAGTAAAATTGCTGGCACCTACTTGTGAGGCAGTTTTGTCCACCCCTGCAACAAACACAGACATAACTTGATGCAGAGCGTACATGAGGTGGCGCAGTCCTGCTCAGACTGGTGCGATTTACAGCCCTTAGTACTGCAGGTTCCTGGTGCAAACACACTTGGTAGCCATGACACATATCTGACTGTCTGACGCAGGAACCACTGGCTAAGATGTTAAGGGTGTATGTGCCACCTGAACTGGGCTCCCATCTGCCTCTGCAGCATGCATGCAATCACACCATCACCTACTATTTTTCCACAAGACCCCTGCCTCATGAAGTGAGCGGTGGCCATCCCGTGCCTTGAACGAGCAGCTCTGTGAAATTTCTTTTCACCCCACTCATTCAGTGTGTGACCCCCCCCCGGCACCAAGAACGTTATTTAGCAAACCACCATCCAACCTCTGCAAGACAGGGCTCCTGGAGTCCATCTCTGGCTCTGGAATGGCAGTAGGGTCAAGTGGTTAGAGCAAGGAGTGGGAAGCAGCCCATCTCAGCCACAGACTCACTGTGTCACTGGCTAAGTCACTTCGGCTGTCTCCCTTGGTTTCTACTATTATCTGTAGCATTCAAGAGCCCTCGTCATGAGGCAATCCTATAGGGCTGTCCATGGAGGGTTTAGATTCATCTTCTCAGCACCCCTGTGAAATAGCGTGGGACTGGGCAAAGATTTCCAAGACACCCAAGTGTAAAGTTCCTTGCTTTTGAAAACCAGCCCCATAGCCGCCCTCCTTAGAGATGGAAAATGGAAGCAGAGGTCTCAGTGACTGCACCTGCCTCCATGGATGCCAGGTTGAAACAAAAAAAAGAAAACAGGAGAAAAAACAAAACCAGAAATTTTGTCCTGTGATCTGAAGTTTTATCATAAGACCTCCCCACCTTGGCGCGAGCCAGGCCAGACCCCATGATCTTGGAGGTTGCCCCACAGCACAAGTGGAAGGAACCAGAGCGAATGTTCACAAGTTGTGACCTACCAGAGGCCATCCAGCTATTTGCTTGGGTTCAGTTCCTGGCCTGGGGCACGTGTCCTGCGGGTCAGGAGATATCACTGTCATCTAACACCTTCCACCCATAGATCTCAAACCGCCTTCCAGGGAAGGTCAGGATCTAATGATGGTGGCGCTGATTACTGAGCCCACAGCCAAGTACGTAATTTCAGCACGTCCATCCTGAAAGGCGAGGTGACAAGACCATGGCTCAGAGAGCTCAGAATTGAATGTCTGACTCCCAGAAAGGTGCACCTTCCCCTAGGCTCAGAAACTTTCCAATGGTGGGACTGTCCTATATATATTTTTCCGTTTCAGGGTTTGTGGAAAAAAAGGAGTTTAAGAGTCCTGCATTACAGCTCGCCAGGACCTGTCCCTGTCCTGAGAGCATCAGGGTTGGGGGCTGATCCTATGGGGCAAGTGCCCCAACACAATCACTCCTATTCCCCTACCCTAAATGATTATGTGACCTCCCCGTAACTCCTACAGACAATTTCTCACCTGGCAAAGTCACACCAAGGAAATCTGCCCATACTTCCAGCTACCGCTCATTGGGAATAAGCAGACTCAAAAAGTGACCCCCTGCCACACAGCGGGGTACCTCCTCATCATCTGGAAACAGCTGCAGGAGGTGAGTGGCGTAGGTTGGGGCTCAAAGGGGAGGGGGGCGTACAGAAAGCGCACACAAGGAGAGGGGCCCTTCTAGGCTATGTGATCAGTGGGTACAGCACTGGACTGGGACTAGGCTGTACCTAAGTCACGTCCTCTCTGTGCCTCAGTTTCTCCATCTGCTAAAAGGGAACCCGGACACCAATTCTAAAGCACTTTGAAATCTGCTGATGAAAAGGGCTACCTAAGAGCTATGGCTTCTTGCCATTATCCTAGCAGTGAGGAGGCAGGGTGCATGGGAGAACTCAAGGCCGGAGCCCAGCAAAGGGAGGCGGTTGAAGCGGGGAGCACAGATCCAGCAGGTCAGGGAGCGCCTTTGGCAGCAGATGTGACGGGAGAAGGAAACTGTGGCTCTGAGGCAAAGAGGGAAGGTTTCCAGCAGCTCAGAGGGTCAGAGTTTACTCCAGGCAAAGTCCTCACCCATTTAACAGCTCCAGAAAGCTGCCTGGTGCAGGCACCATCTTTCGTTCTGTGTTTGTGCCAGGTGCTGTACAACGGGCTCCGTCTGTGACCAGAGCATCGAGGCACTGCAGCTAACAGAGACCGAGGGACAGGACGGGGAAGTGGCCAAGCCTTTGTCACAGATCTGGGACCCAGTCCTCGCCCTAGCCACTCGACCCAGCTGTCATCCCAGACGTAGGGCCCTCCAGACCAACAGACCTCGCGGTCTAACCCTCCCTGCAAATGCCAGGATTAGAAGCCACAGGGGCTGGCTACCAGCCCCCTTGCTGTAACTACTGAACCTCACTCCCCTCCCAAGAGGTCCAATTGCCCCTGCTCTAAGCGCTAAGACCTCCCACGCTCGCTCCCCTCCCACAGCCAGGATCAGAACCCAGGCGTCCGGCCTCCCAACAGCCCCAGCGTCACCCTTCTGCACGCAGCGGCCGGGGGCAGCGAACAGAAGGGCCCAGAGCTGCAGAGAAGCCAGATTTTATAACCCTCCCCCTGGGAGCTCCCCTCCCTCACCGTAATGGACACTAATGGATTTTTGGGCTCTGGTCTCACATTAGGCTGCACAGTCTCTGCGTGCGCATCTCTGCTCCCTCCCCCCCAGCCCGGCCATTCCCCCCCACAATCAATCAATGGGGGGGAGATAGAGAGCAGGTTGAGACGCAAGCCGCTCCCCATCCCCCACCCGTCTGAGGCTTCGTTAGCTGGGCCCAGATTGCACAGATGGGCAGCAGGGACCCCACCAGCTGCCAGCTGCCAGGCTTGGCCTCCGAGGAGGGGGGCTGGGGGAGCAGCTTCTAAACCACTCCCCCCTTTGTCCGGAGAGCCCCCTTGGGATATTTGGGGGGCTGGCTGGCTCAGCCTGGCTGCAGCAGAGTCCCCCCGGCCTCTGCACAGCAGGGACCATGCTGCTCCTGCATGTCTGGCCCTCGGCTTGCTGACTCAGTGTCCCCACAACAAATCCTGCTCCCTCCCTACTCACGCTCCTCCCCTCTCAGCTGCGAGCATCCATCCAGCATCCATCCAACTGCTTCTCCCCGGCAGCCTTCCTAGACAGCTGCTCAATGCCAAGAGCCAGTCCCTGCACACACCAGCTCCCGGCCCCAGCCGCTATCTCCTGAGCCTAAGGCCGAGGTGAGGTCCTGCATGGTGGCAGGAGCGTTAGCCCCGGAGGGAAGGGGCCTTTGCACCCAGGGATGCTCAGGCCACCAGCCAAGTTTGAAACCAGGAACCTCAGCAGCAAAAAGCAAGCGCGGCTGCCCCTTGCACTAACAAGCGACTGCCATTGCTGTGGCCCTAACTTCTTATACAGAACGGCCGCTAGAGGGGGACAAAGATGACAACTGGGCGGGAACTTTTCATTTAAACGTTTCTGCCCTTGCCCTCCTCGGAAAACACGGACTCATGGAAAGCACAACTTTCTGCGGAAACGTGGTGGTTCCGACTTGCCTTGGGAAGGTTGCCCAGGCCCAGGGTGGAAGTGAGCGAAGACGGAGAAAATGCACACAACTGGACAACGGTCCAGCGATCAGGGCACTGCTGTTGGGCAAGGAAGACCTGAGCTACGGAGCTGTCAACAGTGGGATTTGAACTGGCATCTTTCACTTCTCAGGAGCGTGCCCCAACTCCTAGCTCTGCTGGGGCTCTCTCCCCTTGCACCGTCCAAAGACCCCGCAGGCCAAACTCGCTGCTACCATACAGCGCACCATTGTCTCCAATGCTAGGTGCTTGTATAGCACCATCACCCTGGGATCTGAGCACCTATAACGCATTTATCCTCACACTCAGAGCTGGGCTATCCCCAAACTGTCTCCACCCAGCTTCTTCCACGCACATGACAGCGCCTCAGCTCACATTCCCTCCTGCTCCATATCCATGGGTCTGCTCCCAGATCAACATGAGGATCTGCTTCATCCTCCACAGAGGTGGGCAAGACAAGGCTACAGATTTTAAGACCAAAGAGACCACTACAAATATCTAGTCTGCTCTCCAGTGTGACCCAGGCTGGAGAGACTCACCCAGCGATCTCATCAAGCCCATAGCTTGGGGATGAGCTAGAACAAATATATGTATTTTACAAAGTCTTGTTTTCAGAGCCCACGCCATGGAGAAGTGCCCCCATCCCTTGGCAAGTTGCTGCAATGATTACTTGGCCTCATCTTATTTCTGGCCTGAAATTATCTAGCTGCATTGAGCCGCAAATGCTAGCTGAGTTTGAGCGTGGCTTTTGGCAGCCTGGGATGTCCCCTCTGCACACCGCCACTGGCGCTGATTTCAATGGACCCGGCAAAAGCCACAAAGCCTGGGGATCTCACAGGTGGTGCTATGATAAAACCTGCTTTGTCGTGATTACCTGTGATAAAAGGTGCATATTTTTATCTGTTGCCATTGAAGGTGTGTGTTTGTCAGAAGCCATATAGTGTCAGTCCGCCAGATATTCATTGAATGACCCCCATAAAAAAAAAAGAAAGAAAGAAAGGAAAAAAAGACCCATCGGATAGGCTTAAAAAAATAGGAAAGTTAAAAAAATGAAATAAGCCACCAATATTGGGTTCTTTTCAATGGTGTATTGAATTGGGGTCACATTTACAACATTTTCCTTCTGCATACCAAGACCACAAAAGGGACGTTATTTTACCAAATGAAAGCTGAGGTTGTCTCATCATCTCAGGACTCCAGCAGCTGGGGCCTTCAGAAAAACCACCACATATTGCAAGACTCAGTTATGAAACAACTTCCCTTTTGCTTAGGATTTTAAACCACTCCCCTGTGCAACAGGGACTCCGATGCTTACTTTACAGCCCTGAAACGCTGCCACAATGCAAATGTTCAATAGTAAACCACATGCACTATTAAGCCTAAACTATATGATCGTGTGCCTTTTGTTATGGGATGCACTGAGAAGCCATTTGTATTGCAGAATACCTAGTTTTATTGGTCTTACCGCAGCATCCAGATGGAGACATTAGATAAAAAGACATCAGTTCCTGCATTTTATTTCTTACAATCCAGCAACTTAATACACAAGAAACCAAAAACAGAGTGAGACAAACCAGGCTGCTCCCTAAGGCAGCAAAGTCCAAGCTCCCCTACCTTGCTTTCACTCTTTAATCCAGATTCCACGCCTCCCTTCAGAGCCCCCTAGCCTGGCAGCACAACCAGGAAACACTGAGGATTTCAGGTGGTGATTTACAATTTTAACATAGGTTTCAATGCACTGTCCCTACCAAATCAACCCAGCATATTTCTGAGCATTGCCTACTGCCACCTTGCTTGTTAATGTTTGCAAAGACACCTGCTTTTCACACAGCCACCCTGTAACGACATTAAATCAAGCACCACCCATCTCGATACACATCTGGCCCCCATCAACACAGTGTTTGAGCACCTTAAACGTATTTATCCTCACAGTTCCTGAGAGGCAGGACAGGGCTATGATTCCCATTGTACAGCGGGGACACTGAGGCACGCAGAGGCAAGGGCCTACAATGGTGTTTCAGCACCTAATTCCTCTGGTCTAAACAAAATGGATTTGGTGTTTTAGGTCAATGTTCCTGGAGAAGGGGAGTGTGATCTAGGGGCTGGGAAATCAGGTCGCCTGGGTTTTATTCCTTACTTTGGGGAGGGAATGTCACTGAATGGGTAGATCAGGAACTCCTGAATCTGGGAGAGAAGTTTTCGCTAGTAGCTAGATAAGGAGTCTGGGAAGACTGGAGTCCCGACTCCAAAAAAGCGATGTGGTAACAGTGGCTAGAGCAGAGGATGCAGAACTGGGACACTTGGTTCTGTTCCCTCCTCTGCCATTAGCTCTCTGTACAGCTTTGGGCAAGTTGCAGCCTGCTCTGTGCCTCAGTTTCCCCTTCTCTACAATGGTCAGGATAACACCTGCCCTCCACAGGCAGGGATTGTAAACGGAGTAACGGACTGCTTCGGGAAAGATTTTCACCAGTTGTAACTTGGCTGCCTGGCCCAGAGGGGCTCCCTCTACTCCCACTGAAGTACCCAGCGCCTCTCCTGCACATGTCCCATGCAACATGGTCCCACTACAGGGGCTGGGATGTGGGGTGGAGGGGGACACCCTCACTACACCCTATCCCAGTCCTGATGCGCCCCATACAGACCTCAACCCTGCCCCAAAGCAACCCTAACGCAGCCAATGACATGAAAGCTGCAGGTTTCTCCTCCCTCTCCTCAGACGGATGCACAGCCAGCCAGCCCCTTCCAGCATAACTCCCAATGGACAGTACGGCTTAATGGATAGAGCACTGGCCCAGGACTCCTGGACTTTACTCCCAGCTCTGCTATGTAACCTTAGGCAAGTCATTTCCCTTCTCAGGGCCTCAGTTTCCCCTCCCAGGCTGCCTACATAGACTCAGCACTCTGGAGCAGGGACTGTGTCTGTGCGTGATGGGGCCACGATCTCAGGTGAGACCAGCCGGCACCACCGGACACTATTCACCCAATGCTGTGAAGCGCCCGTAGTGAGCTCTTTCCTCTTCACATCCCCCCAGCTCTGGCAGAAGCAAACCTCCTCCGGTCCTTGCATTGGTGTAACGGCTACGGAGCCACACCGGTCCTGCTCATTTCACAGGGAGATGTTTGAAATACACCAAGGGGTGGACACCTGCTCCCGGGTCCACACACAAGCCTACAGCAGCAGGGCCACTGAGCACACAGCTGAGTGGTGGCTGGACAGACACATCGGCGAACACTCAGCTCCCTGCATCTCGCAGATCGGTTTCAGATACGCCAGCACCACCCGCTTCAGGGTCTCAAAGCTTTTGGCGAACAGTCACCCATCCCGCAGAGCTACCCCCTTGGAAGGCAAGAATTACAGCATCCCCTGCCTCCCTAGTCTGGCTGTCGCCTGCAAGTGCTCCGCCACTGCAACTCGCCCCGACCCCAGCCCCGCCATCCCCATCCACGCACACACAAAGCAAGGCAATGCCACCCCTTGGTGGGGCAGGATGCAACTCGCGATCCACTGACTGGAGTAAATTGCGCCCATCCTCTTTCTGTTGCCCTCCAGTGGCAGTCCTACTTAAAGCCGTTCTTAGCGCAACAGGAAGCGCCTTTTGGACTAAACTCCCCAGAATCCCTGGCAGAAGGAGGGGGCATGTCCCTCTTGGGGACAGAAGTATAAAGCCAGATAGCTCAAAGAAGCTGGAGATCTCCAGCTTCCCTCCTGATGGCAAAGACCCCAGGAGCAAAGATCTGCTGTAAGGTGCAGCCGTGGCTCTCTCCATCTAGGGTCCTTGCAATCTGGGAAAAAGAACAAGTGATGTATTTAATCCGCCTGCCCCCCCTGAGGTGATAGATTTATTTTAATAGCTTTTTAAATCCCAAACCTTTTTACTATCCAGATGGGAACACAGCCTAGGGCTCTAAGCAGGGGTCTCGTGACCAGGACCCCTGGACTCCGTCTCTGCCCTCGCTTGTGACCTCACTGCATCTCTCCCCTCTGTGTTTGCTGACTTCCTCGGCCCAGTGAAATGGGGACACGCATTTTCCACACGCAGCCAGCCAGGGAAGCAGGCCTACACGCTGCACCCTCCAAAAAGGCCAGCTGTCTGCCCGTCGCTGCAGCCTCAACCTCCAATACAGCTGGACCCCAATGCTGGGAGGAGCCTCTTGCCGAGAAATTCCTCCACAAACACAATCAGGTTTGAGAACTTGCAATATCCAGGCAACGGGGCATGGGGCAACTTGATCCCCTAAGCTGCCATGGACCCCACCCCAACCTGCTGGTACCCCTGGAAACTGAATCGGTGGGAAGGAAGGAAGAGTTTTCTCCTTCCACTCAAGTTCTGGGATTGGCTGGCACCAGAGGTAGGAAACTGGAACCGAAGTGGACCAGCGTGGCAGAAACTGGGATATAAAGTCAGATGGTTGCTGGGTGGATTCAGTGACCCTAGATGGGCCCAAGGGTCAGATCCAAGGCGTTAAATCTGGGCTCCACCATCTCCCCAGGATGAGGCAGGCTCCCATCTCTCACTGCTCAAAATCTCTCCAAGCAAAGACGCACCCGAGCGAGGGGAGAGGCACTCTCTGCCCACCAAGCACTCAGTGGCGCCAGATCGACACCTCCAGTTGGGGTGAGGCCAAGTCCCAGCCACTGACCTCCCTGGAGCAGGAGGCTTAAATGGTAGTGAGCCGAGCCCCCTGCTGGGTGCGGTGAGGAGACACGGCCTGTTCCCTCCAGCTTGCGATGCGTCCCTCCCCAGAGCTGGCCAAAAGACGGTTCTACCCCATCCCCTTCTGGAGAAAACTCAGGGACACCCTCTGGCCTCGACTGCTCCTGGTGCGGCTAAAGGGTCTTTCCCCTGCAGTGAACTGGGCTCCACGTGTCCAAACCGAGCAGCAAACCCAAATGCTGATGTGGGCTCAGGATCCATCCCCCCATCCCCTCTCTCCCCACCTCCAGCTGGACCCAACAGGACTTCGCCTCCAGGCCACTGGCTCTAATCCAGCTCAGCCGGGAAGACTGGCGGCTCCCTTCATGAGATGAGTTGGTGGGTTCTCAGACCAGCTCCCAGCTCAGTCCCGTCGCCACACTAGCCCTACTGCCAGGAACTGAGCCCCTCTCTTTGGCAGCCTCAGATGGCAAGTCAAGCCTCTAAGGCAGGGCTCTCAAACTCAAATCACCACGAGGGCCGCATGAGGGCTAGTATGTTAGCCCGAGGGCTGCACTGCTAAAACCTTTTCACGCAACAATATTGGAAATAACAGTAAAAAGTGTCATTGTGGGCTGCAGGAAATAGCTTTAGGGGCCGTGTGCAGCCCACGGGCTGTGTGTTTGAGACCCCTGCTCTAAGGGCTTCACACACCAACCCCCCCACCTCAGGGCTGAGGTAAGGGGGTGGGGGTCACCTGCCCCTCCTGCTGCCCATCCCCTATGTCCTCCCTGCTCCAGGACTACCCAAAGACTGCCAGCACTGTCAAGTCAACAGAGAAAGCAACTGGGAGCAGTTGTAACCACTTGTGTAATGATGAGGGAGTTCTCAGCAGGTGGGGGAGGAGGGTCCCCTCTGGCAGAAGGGGACAGAGGCAGGTGGGAAGGGGGAGTGAGGACACATCACCCCCTCCCTATTCAGCTCTGTTCCCCGTATCCCCAGGGGCTGGAGGGGGGAGTCCCGGGTACCAGTCCTCCACATCCCTCCAAGTGACAGCTACGGGTGGGGCAGGCAGGGCTGTACTGGGGCCTCCATGAGACCAGACACCTTGACATTATTTCTTTACCGCTCGGTGCCAGTCGGCAGCAGAGTGGGGTGCTGTCTAGTAGGGGGCACAGATGGGGGAGAGACAGGCAGATGCAGCGAGGGATGGATGAGAGGGGTGGAGAAAAGTTGGGGCAGCCCAGAGCTCTTCCTCCTCTCTTTGTGGCTTATGGGGGGGAGACAGCACCCACTTCTGTTCAGCTGCTGCACTGAGGGCACCCCGTGCCGCCTCATTCTGCTGTAGGCCTCCCCCTCTCCGACAGGGCTGTTTCTGGACACGGCCGCTTCTTCCCACTGGGGCGGAGGGCACAGGCCCCATCTTTCCGACGGTCGGAGCTGGGCCCTACCCCCTCTGTCCACTGCCAGTCCCCAGCCCCTGCACCACCTGGCCCTGTCCAGACTGGCAGCCTCTAGCTAGGCCAGCCAGCCAGCGCTGCCCCCGGGCGAGGAGGGAGGCCTGAGCCTGCGCGCCCAGCAGCGACAGGCATGCAGCAAGGAGCCAAGCGGGCACCCATCTGCACCGAGCCTGCCAGCATCCCCAGCCATGTCAGCCTTTCCGGCGCTCGCCCCCATATGCGCAGTCTCCATGTTGCTGGCACCTGCTGGGGGGAGGCTCCCCAACCAACCACCTGGGGGGGGCTGGAGACCCCCTAGACCTGAACACCAGCAGCTTGAAACACAAGTCCTCCCTCCACCCCCCCGGGGAAAAAAGGCAAAAATAACCACAGATTGCGCCCCAGCTGCCACAGGAACATCTCCAGCCGCCCACCCCCAAATAGTCCATTGGCTCCCCCCAGCGGGAACCAGCCCCACACCGGCCAGCGCCATGGGGCACAGGCCGGGGGCCGACTGGGGGGAGGCTGCAGCTCAGAAATCAGGAGACCCCCCCCGCCAACATCCCTCCCAGCCCAGCACTGTCCCCCCCGCACCCCCAATACCCCAAACCCCCAGCATCCCTAATCCCGGGTCCCCCTGCATCCCTCCCGGCATCCCTCCAATCCCGGGTCCCCCTGCATCCCTCCCTGCATCCCCGGCGCCCGGTCCCCGCCTGCATCCGCGCATCCTTCCCCTGCATCCCCGGCCCCTACCTCTCTGCGCCCGGGGCCGGCGGGGCCCTCCCGGCTTTTTCCTTCGGCGGCGACAAAGCGGCGGGGCCGGGCCGGGCCGGGCCGGTGCCCGGCAGCTAATCGCGGCGCCTCCCGCCCCGGCGCGATCCGTGCCAGCCCCGGCCCCGCTCCCGCTCCCGCTCCGCCCCCGGCCCGGCCCGGACACGCCCTGCGCCGGCCACCGGCAGCCGCTCCGGGCCGGGCGGAGCCAGGCCGGCCCCTTAAAGGCGACCGGGGCCCGGGCTGAGCTCGCCCTGCCTCGGCGGGGACCTGGGGCTCCGCCTGCCGCCCCCCCCAGACCCTCCGCCAGCCACCCCCCCCGACCCTCCCCCGGCCACCCCCAGGAGATCTGCCCCCAGCCAAAGTCACCTCTGAGAGCCACCCCCCAGAGACCCCCCCCAGCGACAGCCAGCCCCCCCAGACACCCCCTGCCAACACCCCAGACACCCTCCCCCAGCCAAGAGCCAGCACCTCAGGTAACACCCCCAGGAGACCCTCCCCCAGCCCCCCCAAGAGCCATCCCCAGCTACCCCCCGGAGACCCTCCCACAGCCAACCACCCCCCTGAGAGCCAGCACCCCCAAGACCCTCCCGCAAGAGCCTCATCCCACCACAGAGCTAGCCCGGCCCCCCCAGGAGATCTCCCCAGGCAGGGATTTCCCTAACACCCCCCTGCACCCTCGCTGGATTCCCCCCACTCCCAGTTGTCAGCTACTAATAGTGTGTAGCGGTTTAGCGAGCACCCCCCTTAATTTCAAGTCCTGGGGAGAATACTGTCCCCAGCACCCCCTCCAGGAGACCCTCCTCCATGACGGAGCAAGCCCCCCCCCCACACTCCCGTCCCCCCAGCAGTAGCCATCTCCCCTTCCCAGAAAGCCAGCAGCTCCCTGTCCAAAAGAGCCAGCCAGCCCCTCCCACCAAGCCCCCTGCAGCAGAGCCAGCTGGGCACCCCCTCTACCAGGCAGCCACTCCCGGGTACGTCTGTCTAGCCACCCTTCCCTCCATCCGTCTGTCCCGCACTCATCTAGCTACCTGTTAGGGCTGGAGTCTTTTCTTCTCACCCTCGCTATTCCCCTGCCTACACGTCCCCTCGCCACTTGCACCTCGTTCCCCGTGGAGCAGGGTCCTGTGCACCCCATGGCCTTCTTCCCCCCCTGCGGCAGGAGTTCCTTGGCCCGTCTAGACCAGGGGGACCCAAACTGGTTTCCCTGCAGCCCAGCTGCGCAGCCCCCCGCTAACACATCTGGAGGAACATTATTACTTTGAATGATTACATCCATAAAAACCATGCCTCCAGAAATCAACGACGCGCACATTTCCTTTTTGTTGCAACGTCAACCACCGTGATGACAGAATCCCCCAGCAATAGGTATTGGGATGCTTTGGGACCTTTGCAACCCAACCGTTTTAGTAAAACTACACTTTAAAAAACCAGTTGAGAGCCATATGCCATGTCCACACAGGGAAAACACGTGTTTGACTCAACCAAAGCAATGAGCAACACGGCAGTGTTAACAAAACCGTTTAAAAGAACCACATGGCATTATTATGTGATTTTAAAACAAAACCATTGTCCAAGTCCAATAAAATATGAAGTAACTGACCGATTAGGCATCTTCGTAGTGGGATGGACGTGCCTGCTGCATCTCACGGTTTTTCCATGTGGGGCTATGTGTTAGCGAGCGAGGCTCAACCTGCCGTCCTCTTCAATTTTTAGCCAGCTCAGTGTGCAAGCGGGGGGGGCCTCTGTCCAAGGAGCTATTGCTGCTGTGGGGCCCAGCCTTCATTCAGCCCCTAGCTGGCACCGTGGGGGTAGCCCTGCGCCTCATGGCTTTGTGCACACCAGGCCAGGCATGCCGTCCTGCACGGTCGCTGTGGTCACCAGCACCCAGTGGGTCACAGGTATAGGGATCACACCCACCCAAGCCTGGGGGCCACAGTGGCCATTGCCCAGCCCACCTGGGAAAACTGATGTGGACACATTTAGCCCCTTGTATTGCTGATTTCCCCACCCACTGACTGCCCTGAACCTTCTCCCATGCTGATAGACCACCCAGGACCCGGTCACGGTTCACCATTTGGGAGCCCCACAACGACCAAGGTGGGCAAAGCCTTAACTTTGTTAATCTGATGCCTGAATCTCTATGTGGCCCCCTTTCCTCCTTTTTGGGTTTTTTTTTTTTTTTTGATTATCAGCAAAATCTCCAGCATGCTGCCCATTGCTGCTGGGAACATGCCCTGAAAGCCTGGAATTGATCAAGCCTTGTGTTCAACTGTTATCACGTTGCAGCGAGCGAGAGAGAGAAATACCATCAAGGTGCAGATAATACCTCAGCTGGCCAATTACTCTCACTCTTCTGCCAAGTAGCAGCAAACGTCAGGGCCTTCTGGGGATCGACCTTTCCTTGGAGGAGAAATCAGGGACACAGCTGTTCACACTATATCCACCGGTCCTGGAACAGAGGTGGTCACAAATCACATGCAACCAACCCCCCTTCAGGAACTGCAGCACAGTTTCTCCTTCCCAAGAACTGTTTCCAGCTAGAGAGCATGACCTACGAAGCAAATGTGCCTGCTGCCTGCACCAGCTCATCCGCCAAAGAGACCGCATCATAAAAGCCACAGCAAAGCAGCATCTCTTTAAAGAGCAAACATGGATGAGTGGCACCCAGCACCTTGGGACCCCTCTGCAGTCAGGATCTCCGCATGCCCCACAATGCAAGTAACCCACCTTTTCTTGGTCTGGGAGTATCAATGCCCCCCCCACTGTACCCCAAGGACACAGGTGGACTGTTACAGCCGCCCCAGAGTGCTGGGGCCTCAGACTAGACTCCACCTGGAGAAGTGGGTCCAGTGGAAATGAATGCCCTGGCCCATGGTGGCTAGAGGAGCAGAGGTGTGATATTGAAGTGGACCAGAGGGGCTGGCATGGAGCTCTTTATACAGCCTTAGTGAAGGTCTGAGATCAGACTGATCCTCAAGTGAAAGGGAACTAAGCTCTCGAGGGGGCAGCGAGGATCCACGCTGCAGGTGCTATCATCATCTCGAGCTGAATCGGAGTAGGGCTCTCTTGAAATTTACCCTCTCAGCCTTGTCCTGAAGCAACCCAGGCCCCCCACCTTCCCTGCTCAGCTCCACAGGAAATCCCCCACCCCTGGAGCCACAGAAACAGTCGCTGACCGTGGTTCTTGCTGGGGAGAGCCCAGTCAGGTAGCATCTGGGTGCAGTGACAAACCTTTAAGTGTGGAGCAAGAGAAGCATTTCTGAACCTCAGCTGCGACGCCTGGAGTTTTTAACAAAGACCACATCTTGACTTGAGGCTGGAAATAACGTGAATTTTTACCACTGTTGGCCATTAACCACTGGAATAATTTACCAAGAGCTTTTGTGCATTCTCCATCCATGGGAATTTTAAAATCAAGACTGGATGTTTGCTTGAAAGATCTGCTTGAGTACAGCGCACATAGGAATTAAGTAAGGACCTGTGCTGCAAAGGTCAGAGTAAATGACCACAGTGGGGCCTTCTGCCCTTAGGAGCCTGTCTTTAGACAGGGTGCACTGAAGACCCAAACAAGTTTTCTCAAGTCATCAATACCCACTCAAGATTTTAAACAGCAATTTTAGTTATAAATTCATGTGTTATTAGTAACAGAAGGACAGTACACTAGGACCATTTCTGCTTTGAGTCCCTGTCTTGCCTGCAGCTGAAATTGATGCTGCTTCCCTCCCTTTAGGGCAGGCGGCTGCACAGAAAAAGGACTTTTTCTTAGTGCACGGGCACCATATGGCCTTGGAAGTGATGCCACGTTGTTCACTGTGTACTGGTGTTTCTCGCTGTTGCGAGTTTGGTCTCATCCTTAATCTTTTTAACTGGGGTCCCAGTTGCTCCCTTGGTCCGAGGTGCTGGTGCTGGGGCTGAGACTTCCAAAAGGGAATTTCAAGAACTCTCTTTGGCCAGCTCTACACAACAAACTAGAGTAGAGGGGTGTTGCTCCAGAGCTGGTGGGTGTGCACCCTGTCCCTGATTTCCTCTCCCAATGACAACCTGCCATGCCAGGCTCTAACAGTGCTACTTCGGCACAGGGGAACAATGCTTTAGCAGGATCCTGCCGCTACAAAAGGGTCACTGGCATCAAAGAGCAGCAGAGTAGTGTCTGCCACCGCTGATTCACAAGAACTTCACTGTTTTAAGGGGATTTCAGAATTGAAAAAACATCAGCCACAGACAGTCCCTCTTTTTCTTTTTCTTTTTTTTTGCATTAATAGTGGGGATGGCTTTACTAATCTGTCCTGGTCTTTCCTTAAACCAGAAGGGAATAAACCACCTCTATGCATTTGAGCCCATGACAAGCTACACAGGGAACTCACCCTGCTGGTTCTTTAAGATCCCCTCTGTGCAAAAACAAGAGGACCCCCCAGTTAAGGAAAGAGAAAGGGGTACTGTTGGATCAAGAGCCCAGGAACTGTGCTGCAGCAGGAAACAGCAGAATTTGACAGCTACTTTGAGGCAAGTTCTGTATTTCATTTAAACATCCAGGGAGCTGCAGGAATTGCCTGCTGTTCCCAAAACCTGGGAAGAGCTCTGAATGACTGGAGCAAACCAGGAAGAACAAACAGCAGCCACACAGCGCTTGGGTCGTAGGGGAGATCTAAGCCCTTTCTTCTGCTTGCTGATCTTTACGAAGCAGTTTTGTTTGGCAGCAATTCCAGGCCGTAGCGACTGCTTGTTGGTCCCGAGCCACCTTCCCACACTGCACAGCGGATCCTTCCGTGGGCCCGAGGGACAGCCTCCAGCGGGGAAAGGGACACATGGAGACGAGTGGCTTGTTTCAAAATGAGTCTTTATTGCAACACCTGATCTTTGGCGGAGCTCGCTGCAGAAACAGCCACCTTCCCTTGGCAAAAATACAGCCCTCACCTGGCGAGGCGTCCCTACAAAATCCTGTGTCAAAGACCAAAGAGCTAGAGAGGACACGAGTGGGAATACTGCTGTAGCTCCATTAGAATCAACCAAGTCCTTGCTGTAGTGTTCAAAAGAGCTTAGTGTTGGGTGGAGTCACCTGATGCAGGTGAAGTCTGGGTGAGAGGAGCCAGCACCCTGCTCCCCATCTTCCTCCTCATCTTTTGCTCCCCTGGTATCCCTTACTGGCCCCTGGCGCTTTCCTCCCACCAGCCCCTGCTGCAGAAAAGCCAGCCAGGCTCTTGCCTCTGGCCTTGGCTGGAACCAGGAGCTGGGTGCTGCTGGCAAGAATTGCCCAAAGAGAGGTTGGCACCCTCCCTTGCTCACAGGAATCAACCTCTTCTCACCCGCCTGCAGGATGCAGAGGCCACAGAGAAAAAACAAAGGGAGCTGGAAGAGCCGCGAGGGGAAGAGATGCTTTGACGTATCATGGCACTGAGCTGGGTAACCACAGGATGGGACAAGGGGTACAAACACCTTCTTGGTACCATCCATCTCCCCGACACGGGGCTATTTCCTGATTGGGGAATTGGTCCGAGAGCTCTCCGCCAACACACTGCTTAGCAGGGACAACCACCTGTAACTCATGGGGAACAGCCGGCTCATTCTTGGCCATAAACTCCTGCACACTGACTGGCCCTCTGAGGGTCCAATATGGCGTTGGCGGCTTATAACAGACACTCCAGGACTCTCCCTCCTTCGCCAGGTCCCCCTTCCTGCCTGCTATGTTGATAACATAATGGCAAGGGTGGGGGGAACTGAGCGGGCAGTTTTCTGGTTCTTTGCTCGGCGTGGGCGTCAGGGTGCCAAGCCCAGAAGAGATCAGCACCACAGAGAATGATGCTCTTCCACTCCTGGGACAGGGCCCCTCTGCCCCACTGCAGGCTGGTGCTCCGTCCCCTTGCCCCCAAGAGCCTGTGTCCCCACCCACCATGGCACCAGTATCCCTCTGGCTTCCTCCACCTGAGGATCCTGGAGCCATTTCCGGCCTCCTCCTTTTGGTGCAGATGAGGCCATGGACGCGGAGAGCAGAAATGACCCGCCCTGGGCCACAGGCACAGGCATCTAGATGCCCAATCCCCTACTCTACCTGCTAGGCTGCACTCCCTTCCCAGACCACTGCCCCATCCTCTGGAGCCAGGACCAGCACCAGGCTGAGGGGGTGGAGCAAGAATAGGGCCCCGCTGCTCTCTGCTGGTCCCGGCAGCTCCCAAGCATGCAGCAGTGATGTACGCCTGTGGGGCTGGGCTGGATGTCTGAAAGCTCCCGGACGCTGGTGCCGCTCACTTGTGCCCATCGCTGCCAGCCGACTCCGCTGGGAACTCCTGCACAGTGAGCAGGGGATCTGGCAAGGGAGAGGAAGAGGTGTAAGGGACCCTGGAGGCTTCTGGGCTGACTTATCAGGTAGGGGCTGTGGGCAAGCTACCCTCAACCAGAGTGACTCCAGCACAGGACAGCCTCAGCTAAGCCCAGGGCCACCATCCTGGGGAAACTGAGGCACAGGAGGGGACTCACCCCTGGTCCTGCAGAGCTGGGAATGGAACCTGGCCGTCCTGGCTCACACTCCTGTGCTCAGTCCAGTAAAATGTGCTGCCCCTGCTCCCCCTCGCTGCCTGGAAATGTGACACTTGCCCACAGAAGACACAGCCTGGAAGCCATGGACTTCAGCCCCAGAGGGGACCAGTGGGGCAGAGCCAACAGGGAGGGCAGAGCCTGCTGGGAGGGTGGCAGTGCCCACCAAGGTGGAATCAGCGGGGTGAGCCTTGATGCTGCCCGTCGCTCCTTGTAATCATCTACCACGGGACGCGAGAAAGCCCATCCACGTGAGGACACCGCATGGGGCTGGGTCCCTCTGCCGACAAACCTGCCACGCGGCAACTCCTACCTTCTCGCTGCTCTGCAATGGTGCAGACGGGGCCATCGGGCACGGAGCCCTAATGGATCCACTGCTGTGAGCGGAACATCACCATCTCCTCCAGGTTGCGCAGCACTGTCACGGAGCCCTTCTGCGGCGGTGCCGGCGACCGGGGTGGCTCCGTTCCCCTGCAGGAAGGGGTGGG
Organism: Podocnemis expansa; assembly: GCA_007922195.1. NCBI lineage: Eukaryota > Metazoa > Chordata > Testudines > Podocnemididae > Podocnemis > Podocnemis expansa. The sequence goes on along the minus strand of ML682037.1, from coordinate 8,300,383 downwards.
GTGAGAACCCAAGGAATGGCCTGGGTGATCACTGCCCCCTCCCATCCACCAATGGAGGGTTTCTAGTTGGCCCAGAGGGCTGGGGAATTGAGTTCCAGGCTACTCCCACCTCCAGTTAAGGAAGCTGGGGTGACAAGATCCAGGGAGTACAGCTTGGAGGGAGCCAGGACTCATGTCGTGGGCACACAGAAGCCAGCTGCCTGGCTCTGCCCCTCATCCCACTTGGTCTCAACCCCAGCAGAGCATAGGGACTGCGGGATCCACACTGAGCATGGAGTGAAACAGCCCTTCTGAGCCGCCCAAAGCCTTCCTCCCTTTCCCCACAGCCGGTCCGCTCACCTGTTGGGGGACACGATGCCTGTATGACTGAGGGACCGTCTCACCTGTAAGGTGACAAGCAGGAGACAGAGGGTCAGACTGAACCGAATGCCCTGGGGACGCTGGTGGCTCCTGGCTCGGGAGCTGGCTCACGTTCAGTGCAAACAGGCAATGCAGCCGCATGTCTGCAGGGAGGCCAGGATAACCCATGCCAGGGAAGTGAGGTCATAGGAACCACCTCAGCAGAGAGGATCAGTGCAGACTGACCCCAGATGCCCGTTTCGGAAGCTTGCTCTGGCACTGTCCAGGCTCTGCCCTCTCTGGGGGCTTTGCCCAGAGCCCAGCTAGCTCCTAGTCATTCCCCACAGCCCCCACAGTGCTCGGGGCTGGCAAAGAAGCAGAAGAGGGGGCTCTCACTCTATGGGAGTGTGGGAGTTTGGTGCCCACGAAGTCCTGCGGCAGGGGCGATGGTGAGGTCTGGCAGAGCTCGGGTGCCAGGTGGGCGTTGGCGTATTTCATGCACTCTTCCAGCGTGGAGATGAACTGGTTGCAGGTCACGCGGAGCAGGGCTGAGGCTTCGTTCATCTTCTGGGGAAGGGAGAAGAATGATCATGCACGTTGCTTTGCATTTCTGTAGCACCAGCCCCTACAAGTCTGCTGTACAGCTAGGGAAACCGAGGCAGAGAGAGGGGCAATGGCTTGCTCCAGGCTGCCCAGCAAGTCAGTGTCCTCCTTGCTTGCTCGGTGGCAACGCAGGGCACCACCCAGAACAGAGGCATCTTCAGGGAGAGTCTCCTGCCTAGTGGTTTGAGCAGGGGAGTGGGCATCAGGACTGTTGGGGTCTATTCCCCCCTTTAGGAGCAGAGTGGGGTGTAGTGGTTAGAGCAGGGATTCACATCCATGCACATCTTCAACCGGGTCCCCCCCCATCCGCTTATGCACAGAAGCTTCATGCCCCACAAGGATCCCAGACACTCCAGCCGTCGAGAAAACAGCACAGCCCCACTGGCTGACTACGCTGCAGGCGCGGCTGTCTCCAAGCTGTTGGAATCCACCAGTAGAGAGCAGCCAGGGGCCGCGTCCTCCCGATTCTCCCCAAGACCAACAGCTCCTTCACCCCCCACCCCCTTTGAACCTCAATATTGAGTGGCGAGCCATCATCCCGGGGGCGTGTGGATTCCTGGACATCCAAGACCTGTTGAGTCAGCACGTCACAATAAAGCCGCAGCTCTGACAGCTTCCTGCCCAGGGACTCGCTGTTCAGGTGTGTGTCTGGAGGGAGGGGAAGATCAAGACTCCTTTATTCCTAACTTGCATCTTTGAAAGCCCCAGGTCCCGTACAGGAGCACCACACTCAGCACTGATCCGGGCCCCCTACTGGAGCCACCCACCCTGCTTCCTGCAGCACAGCACCCCCACGCACTCTGCAATTCCACGTCCCCTCCCACGGCAAACATTGCAAGTGGAAAGCGCACCCCTCTCCTCCCTCCACACCACAGCCAGCAGGACAGAGGCCAGCAGGACTGGCTCGCAGGATGAAATTCCAGTTCTCTGCTGTTACAGTTGAGTGACTCACAAATGTTTGCTGAGGAGGAAACACCCTCACCGGAGCCCTTCCACCACAAAAGTGAAGGGTGCCGCCAGCCCTACCATGCCACACCCCTCTGCGGCTGCAGCCGTGGGCCACCAGCAGAGCTCTGCTCATGTCCCTCAGTCCCAACCCAGGTGTCCATTTCAGTCCGCCCCCCTCACTCCCAGCTTTGCTGATGCTCCTCTACCCCAACCTGCATCCCCAGAGTGCTGGGCTCCCACAGCCCTGCAACCTGCCCCGACGTCTGACACAAAACTCCCCCCCAGCCTGGTAGTCCAGCCCCAGATTTGCCACAGCGCAAGAAACCTCACAGTTTGCCTGGCCCAGTGCCCTCCAGGAAGGACTCACCTTTGTCTTTCTGGCTCCTGCTGTCACCCAAGCAGGCTTTGGAGCTCCCCAGGGCCACCAGCCACTTCTGCCTCTCTGCAGCACTCCCTGCTTTCAGGTAGAAATACTGTTCCCCCGGAATCACCAGCTCGATGCGCGTGGGGTCGGTGGGGTGCACTGTGGGGAGAAGATATTCTCTGAGCAAGCTCCCAGCAGAGTCTGTTCTCACACTGCATGACACGATCCACCTCTGCAGTCACGGTCTACGGATCCAGGGCTTCTCCGTGAGGACCGTGGAAGCGGAGTATGGTGCAGAGCAGGGGCCTGGGAGCTAGGACACCTGCGTTCTATATCTGATTCCCACAGCCACAGCATCCTTGTGGAATTTCGGTACGAGATTTTTCCTGGGCTTTGTCCAGACCCTGGGGCAGAGGTTCTTAGACTGAAGAGCTTGCCTGTTCCTCCAGTAAAATCCTCAGCTGGATGCAGCCCAAGCCAGGGCTCTGAGGGGCTTCCAGACCCACTGAATCTAAAGAAACTCCCCTTTGGTGCAAGGAACATCTTCAGTGGCATTCAGATGTACAGGTGCTGTGCAAATGCTAGGGGGGGCAGAGACTAGGGAAGACAGAAACAGCCCAGATATACAGTACGTGTGTGGCTCAGTGAGTGTGCATGTAACACACACAAGGGTGTGAGGACATGGAAAGGGATGGGAAAGACCAACTGGCAAATCTGGCCGCCTTCATGTTCATTACTTTGGGCCTTTGCCCCCACCAGCTGCCGGGATGCCAAGAGCACCCGGCTCAATCGCCCAGCACCGCTCCCACGAGTCTCTCACACTCTCCCTGAGGGGTGGCGCAAAGCACCGACCTTTGATTTCACAGACAGCCATCTTGATGCTGCCTTTGCTGCCTTTTCCCACGTCGTCCTGAGAGTCATAGTAGGACAGGATGCCGCTGTCCAGGACGAAGTATCGCGGCTGCCAGCCTGCAGGGGAAAGAAAAGGCCAGTCACTCCAACCGCTCTCCTCCAGGGAGCCCAGCTCCCCCAGCGGGGGTTTGGCACGCAGCAGCTCGGCTCCCATGTGACCGCGCTGTCTGGTGACTAGAACCAGGACTCCCGGTCCAGTTCCCAGCTCGGGGAGGACGTGACGGCTAGTGCTTAGAGCGATGGGGTAGGAAGCAAGACTTCTGGGGGCTATTCCTGGCTGTGGGAGAGAAAAAACAACAAGCAGTTGTGTGGCACTTTCAGACTAATAGATTTATTTTTTACATCCGCTTTCGTGGGAGAAGATCCCACTTCCTGGGTATTTCGGACGACATGCTCCATGCGTGCAAGGCCTGCAGGACAGACGAACGGACGAGTTTCTCACCAGCCAGGAGGCTCGCTGCTGCGGCCACCGCTGGCCAACCTGGCCAGCCCCTCACCTGCCGACACGCGGCGCCCGGGAGCCTCTGTCGGGGGAGCCCCGTCTTTGGGCCCTGGGGCACCGGCTCTTGGGGGCCAAAGGGGCAGCAGCTCATTAGAATTACAAGCCCCTCCCCCTTTTCCCCACCCCCTCTCCTCCGGCTCAGTCCCAGGCACAGGCAGGGAGCCTGGAACTCAGAAGAACGGGGCGGGGCCAGTTCTAGGGGGCGGGGCCAGCTAGAGGGGGCGTGGCCTAGCTGGCGGTGGGGGCGGGGCCGGTTCCGGGTCCTGAGGCAGGGCCCGGTCGCCGGCCCGGCTCTAGGCCCCGGTCCCCCCGGCCGGACAGGCCCCGGCGCCGCCGGGCCGGCCGTTACCCGACAGGTAGTTGGTCCATTTCAGTAACGTCCCCTCCATCGCCGCCGATTGACAACGCCGCGGCGCCCAGCCAATCAAGAGCCGCGGCGGAGGCTCGGGTCATTGCGCTTCCGTCCAATGAAAAGAGAGGATAGGACGCGGAGGGCGGGATGGCGAAGAAGCCAGCCAATCACTGGGGACTATCGGGCGCGGGTGGGCGGGAACGCCAAGAGTCTAACCAATGACGCCTGCAGAACGCGGGCGGCGGGCAAGGAGAATGCGCCGCCATTTCCTCCGTCTTTTCTTTGTGCGCGTAAAGACTGGTGGGTAATGTAGTTCTCCAGCCTGCTCGCGTCCTAGGTGGCAAGGTAAAGAGGAAATACAAATCCCAGCGAGCCTAGTGCGGCCGAACGCCGGCGGTGTATTCTGGGTAATATAGTTCTCCTGCCTGCGGGGCTCTGTGGCGAGCGTTTACTATCCCAGAATGCATCGGGGCAGCCGCTTGTGGGTAACGAAGTCTTCCGACCAGCGCGGACCATTGAAGGGCGCCTGGCGCGGACTCATGTCCCAGGATGCATCGGGAGCCAGGCCTGCTGCGCTTGGGTGCATGGGTAATGTAGTCCCCTTGCCCGCCTAGGCCAGGGAAGAGGGCCTGAAGAGGACTCCATGTCCCAGGGATCCCCGGGTGGCGCCGGCGGCCTCCAGTCCCCCAGCCATTGTCGGTGCGCGCTGGCCGGAGAGGGGCTCCCAGGGCTGCAGGCAAGGTGGCTCCGGTGGGGCAGGAGGAGGGAATGAGTGAGGAGGAGGAGGCCTGCGGGACCAAGAAGAGTGGCGGGTTCCCCAGGTAATGGGGCGGGTCGTGGGGAAGCCCCGCCCATCGCCCCTATTGGGTGCTGGGGGCGGGTCTCCTGGAAGCCACGCCCACCCATGCACTAACTTGTGGGCGGGTCCTGGAGAAGCCACGCCCACCCTATTGGGTGCTGGGGCAAGCCCCTCCCACTGCCTCCCCATTGGGTGCTGGGGGTGGATCCTGGGGCAGGCCCCTCCCACTGCCTCCCATTGGGTGCTGGGGGTGGATCCTGGGGCAAGCCCCTCCCACTGCCCCCCATTGGGTGCTGGGGGTGGATCCTGGGGCAAGCCCCTCCCACTGCTCCTCCACTGGGTGCTGGGACAGGTCCTGGGACAAGCCCCTCCCACTGCTCCCCCATTGGGTCCTGGGGAAGCCACGCCCACCTCCCATTGGGTGCTGGGGCAGGCCCCTCCCACTGCCCCCCCATTGGGTGCTGGTGGTGGATCCTGGGACAAGCACCTCCCACTGCTCCCCCATTGGGTGCTGGGTTCAAGTCCTGGGGCAAGCCCCTCCTACCCGCCTTGGGTGTTGGGGGTGGATCCTAGGGGAAATCGCCCTATTGGGTGCAGGGGTGGGTCTTAGGCCAGCCCCTCCCACTGAGATAAGGGGGGGCGGCTCTTAAGGGGGCAGCTCCTCCTATGAGCATCCCAGTGGGGGCTGGAAGGGCAGGGTGGGGTGGCACCATGGGGCCGGGGTGGGGTGGCCGCCAGGTTCTGAGCGTTTCCCGCCCCGGCCCAGCCCCACGGTGGTTTCTGAGCCTGTCTCCCCCTAACCAGTCTAGAGCAAATGCTCGCCTCCAATCCCGGAAAGACCCCAATCAGCCTTCTCCAGGAGTATGGGACCAGAATAGGCAAGACGCCCGTGTATGACCTGCTCAAAGCCGAGGGACAAGCGCATCAGCCCAACTTCACCTTCCGCGTGACGGTCGGGGACATCAGCTGCACCGGTCAGTTATCCGTGCGACCGTGGGGGCAGGCGTCAGTGCCGTACCGCGAGGGGCTTGATCCCAAGCTGCCTCCTGCTGACGGGGGAATATCAGGAGTCCCGGGTGCTAGTCCTGGCTCTGCGGCGCTCTTAGCCCTGTGGGTGGACGTGCTGCATAAGAGCGAAGTGGTGGCGTTAGCAGAGTGAGCAGAGCTGGGGCTTGTGCTGAAAGGGAAACAGAGACGGGTGTTTGGCCAGGATTCTTGCTAGGGCAGTGGGGGGGTGACCAGGATTTTTGGGGTTGAGGGAGTCATCCTGGTGCATGGGAGAGATTCAGGCTGAAGGTGGAACGTGAAGTTTCGTTTCTTCCCGATCTGGCCCAAGCCTTGGGCATTCATGGCTGGGGGATCCCAAAGCCCCTGGGTTAGGGGGCAAAGTTCAGGTCAAGGTCCTGTTTGGTGGGCCTTGAGTGGAGGGAGTTGGCTGGTAGACCACAGGTCAGGTAGGCCGTGGGCCGAAGGGGGCAGGGGAGACAGAGGTTGTCAGCTTTGGGCGGTGCTGACCTGTCACCAGCAGAGAGAGCAACCGAGTGACGGGTCTGGGAGTAGAATCCAGGAGTCCTGACTCCCAGCTCACCCAGTGCTCTAACCACTAGACCCCACTCTCTTTGTAGAGTGCCATTTCCTCCCCTCCCCTGCAATCTGGACTAAGTGTCATGTTATGCTCTCGCTCCATGCACCTCGCTCCCCAGGTCAAGGGCCTAGCAAGAAGGCAGCCAAGCACAAGGCAGCAGAGGTGGCCCTAAAGCTCCTGAAAGGGGGAAATATGCTGGAGCCAGCAACACCAGAGGAATCCAGGTGAGGAGGAGAGACTAGGGGTGTGGGACTTCACTTAAATTTCTTTTCAACCTTTTCACTCCCTTACTTTGTCACATCCTGCTCCAAACCCTTCCTCTGCCCCCACCTCCAGTCCTGCCCTCCTAGAAAGGATCTGGGGCTGTATGTGGGAAAATTTCAGGGTGGGGAATCTCAGCAGAGGCAGCAGCCCCATGCGGCACACCCTGTGGGTCGAGTATTGGACTGGGATTCCCGAGATCTACTCCTGGCCCTGCCACAGGCCTGCTGGGCGACTCGGGCAGGATGTTCCTGCTCTGTGCCTCAGTTTCCCCAGCTGTAAACTGAAGATGATGGGTAGTGATCTCTTTGGTAAAGTGCCTTGAGATCTGTGGGTGTGAAGGGCTACATTAGAGGGGTGTGCAGGGGGTGGGCTGGGTTATTCCGTATTAAAACATCCCTCCATGCCACGATCTCTCTCATACCTCCCTGGTGGTGACACCCAAGCATTTAGAGCAGTGGTTCTCAACCCGGGGGGACCTCCTGCAGCCTAATCGGCACATAGCTGCAGCCCTTGTGACAGCCTCGGGGCCATACAGGCAGCAGATACATATTCTGTGAATTCAGCCCACATAGCAGAGAACGGCACGCATCGGCCCTTTTGGTAAATCGGTTGAGAGCCACTGGTTTAGAGGTAGGAAGAGCTGGTTCTTGTTGCGCTCGGTGGCGCGAAGCCTGCTTTAATGTTTGTCACCTTTTATTTTCGAAGCTCTCCTTTCTCCCTAGAGCCCCCTTCTCAGCTCAGCACTGTGGCGGCCCCCGCAGCGCCTGTCCTGCCCGCTGCCTCTCCCAGGTAAAAGGGGAATTCACAGGGAGGGGATGAGGGCCAAACGTGCCCTTAGGACGTCTTCCTTTTTCTTGGTGGGCGTGTGAGGGTATCTTCAACTCAAGACACCTTAAAAGGGCTTGGTGCAGACGCTGTATCCTAGTGTGCATGGGGGACGGTGGGTCATGTAGTCATCCTGCCCCTCGAGACGGAGGGTGGAGAAGTCTGAGTCGCCAGGGCTTATGGGCAGTGTCGTCCTGTGGCCTGTCTGGAGTGAATTCAACTAGCAGGGCCCTATGAGCAGGACTGTGTGATACTTGGGATTTATTCACAGAGCCCCAGTTTCTGGAGTCATGTTATTTCACAGGGAACCTCATCTTCCATTAAAAAAACTGGATAAATGTCATGGGCAGGGCATTGGCATAGCAAAGCTACAAAGGGCTTAGAAAGCACCAGGCAAATATAAGAAGGCTGCACTAATTATTGTTTAAAATCACCTCATTCTTAAATCTGTCTCCTGGTTTCTGAGCCCTTAGAGGCGGCCGTGGTACAGTCAGGGTCCCAGCTTGGACACCTGAAAAGTCATTCGTCACTGTGGCAACTCTCAGCTGTTTTCCTTAAAAACTATATTTCAAGTCAGCTGAATTGAAATCCATGCTGGGGTGGGGAGAGGGAAACTCTGACTTGGTGGACCAGGGTGCGTCTCGCTAGCACCTTTCACCTCTGGGGCAGAGCATGGCAGGCATCACAGAGATATAGTGGAAGTTGAGGGCAGGGGATGAAGAAGGATCCTGTTGGTCATTAAAGGCATGGGATTGTTTGGGGCAACAGAAGGAAATTGCCGAAACTGGCCCCAACTTGTGGAAGGAGGCAGGTGGACTCACGTGACCTCCAGTACTGCCCGATAGCACCAGCCTGGGGCCAGGAGCCAGCATTAATTCAGAGGGGAGAGCACTCCTGGGACCCCCATTGTATGCCCCATAGCACAGGGCCCCCTAGCGTTGCTCTGGGGCTTTTCAACCACTGCTCCACCCCTCCCAGTTCCTTTGGGCAGCTTCTGCCAGCGGCTCCGCATCCCCGTTGGTACCTCCAGCAGCCTCCCTGGGGAAGGGCAGTAGGGAGCAGCACAGGGGGCAACTCAGCCACCTTCAGCGGGTGCCGTTGTATTTTGCCTAGAAGCTCACCGATGGAGGGGAAGTCGTCTGTCTCGCCCCAGCAGTCGGAGTGTAACCCCGTGGGGGCCCTGCAGGTAGGTGCAGCCGTGTCACCTTTGCACCAGAGGGCAGGGGGTGGGCACAAGGGAAAAACTGCTGAAAGTAAAAAGCTTTGTCACCCTCCACCAGAGACCACCATGTGGGGCAGAGGGGCCAGTTTGGATCCCGGAGTGGGTTGAATGGGACCAAACCTTGACAGCTGTTTGATGACTCAGGATGGGGCTCAGGCTCTGCCATCATGGGGGTGGTTTTCAGGGACTCGGTTGGCCCCCTACCCTGTGGTTACAGGACGCCGGTGCTGTCTGGCTGGCCCATTACCGCAGCACTGAGACCTTAAGGTTGTCCCTGAAAAAGATGAACCTTGGCCCCTCAGCCCAGTCCTGTGTGTCTCTCTGAGGGTGATCGGGTACCCTCCGCCCCGCCAGAGGTGGGAAGGGGTGAGTCTCACGGCAGGGGCTGCGCCGTGCGAGGACCCCTTTCAGTAGTACTAGGGTTCCTAAGCCCCTTAGGACTCCAGTGCAGATGGGCTGGCCATGGGGCCCCAAGGCAGATTCTGGGCAGGCCAGATGCTGTTGGGCAAACTCCCCGTCCTCCACTTTCGTTTTGGGTTGCGCTTTTGGTTTCCATGGCTTCTTTTGAGCTGGTCTGTGAGCAGGCAAGTTGCCATGGTGATTGAGGGTTGTGGGCCCCATAAGGCAGCATGTGCTGGTGGCTAGAGCACCGGACTGGGACTCAGCTCCTGATTCTCTTCCTTGCTCTGCCACGGAGAGCCCAGTCAAACCAATTCCCTGCTTTGTGCCTCAGTTTCCCCTCCCGTTGGTTTGTGCAGAGCAGCAAGGCTCTGATCTTGGCTCAGCCTTCTCGGCAAGACCGTGATACAATGAGGCCCAAACTCAGTTCACGTGGGCAGGGACTTGGTTTCCACTGACTGTGGCTGCATTCAGACTAGCCCCTAGAGGTGGTTCCCTAGCCAATCGCCCCCTCTGCCAGTCTCTGGTGTTTAATGGTAGTAACTTGCCCAGGCTGCCGGCCTGGGGCACTGGGGACAGCCCTGTGCTGGGCTTTCAGTGCCACGCTGAGGCCTTCTCCCGCCAGTTCCCTGGCACGGGCCTTGGTGCTCACCCCACATGTGCTGTCTCTGGGATCAGCAGGGTTGGGTGCCCCATTCCCCCTACCTGAGGATGATCGGGTCAAGACTTTGACAATGCTCCCTCCTCAAGGAGCTGGTGGTCCAGAAGGGCTGGAGGCTGCCGGAATACACCGTCACCCAGGAGTCAGGACCAGCCCATCGCAAGGAGTTCACCATGACCTGCCGGGTGGAGAGGTTCATCGAAATAGGTAACTGCGCTGAGTGGGGTGTCTCCACCACCCATGGAGAGAAGGGGGTCCCAAGAAGAGGTGAGGGGGGACAGACACAATCCAGAGACATAGGGCACAGCTAAAATGGGTGATTGAATCTGGTGTTCAAAGGTGGAGCAAGGAAATGGCTGTGCAAGATCCTGACCCTGCTGTCCTAGCCCTGGGATTCTCTCCACCCCAGATCAGCAGCTGCCCCTCGATCGCAACCGGCAGCCCCCTTTCATCCCTTCCCTGGGCGTCCCCCACGCCAGCCGTGTCAGTACCCCTCATCCTGACCCATCGCCCTCTGCTATCCCAGCCTTTTTTTTTTTTGAAGGTCCACCCCACTGGTGGCTTTTCCCAAACAAGGCCCTAGGAGAGTCCTACATGTAGCCAAAAGGCTCCTTTTCTAGTCCTCCCCTGTGCTGGACAGGAGTTAACCCTTTTTGCCCAGAGGCTAGGCGGTACCTGTACCATGCCTCAGGGCATCAGCGATGATGGTTCTTCCTCTGCTTCCCCTGGCAGGGAGCGGCACCTCCAAGAAGTTGGCCAAGCGCAATGCAGCCGCCAAGATGCTGGTGCGAATCCACAACGTGCCCATGGACCAGCGGGAGGGCAGCGAGGCTGAGGTGGAGGAGGACCAGTTCTCCATCGTGAGTGTGGGCCTGCCCTCTGATGGGGGGGTCGGGTGTGTCTGTAGAGACCACAACTCCCAGCACACAATGCTCTGTGCCCCTAAGAGACAGTGGGGCCATACCCTATTGATTGGGAAGTGCATCCATAGAGACTGCAGTGCGGATGGCTGCAGACCATTTCTTGTGGAGGCAGATCCAGATTTGTATCTGCAGAGGCTTCTGATGGGTGGCAGGGGGGAGCCCAGGGAGGCGACAGTACCCAGCTTCCAACAGGCCCCTTTGGGTGAGTGGCTGGGCTCAAAATAGCTTGTACACCCCATGGAGGCTGCTATGGGACCACAGCTGTGTTGGCAGGAGTGTAGTGTAGATGCAGCTGGAGCGCCGAGGGAGGGCAGGGTCTGTTGCCATGGGGCGCCTCCTTCCCGAGCGGGGTGAGGAAACGGTCCTCCATGGTGTAGGCGGACATGGCTGTGGCACTTAGGGCGTCTCACTTGCCCCACCCCTGGGCAGCGCAGCTGTGCTGATCCGCATTTTAAACGTAGCCCGGGCCTCCATCCACTGCTGCTGGGCCGGGCCCCCAAGTGGCAATGCAGGAGAGCCAGGCCCCATGACTGCCATGCTTCGCCCTTCCCTCCAGACTGTGGGGAACAAGCTGGACGGCCTGAAGGGCCGGCTCTCGGGCTGCACCTGGGACTCTTTGCGGAACTCGGCTGGCGAGAAGATCCTGCATCTCAAGAGCCACCCGCTGGGGGCGCTCAATGCCAGCTTCTGCAGCCTGCTGCAGGAGCTGTCTGAGGAGCAGAGCTTCGACATCAGCTACCTGGACATCGGTAAGAGGGCAGGGACTCCTGCCCAGTGCCCTTCGCAGGCAAGGCCCGTGGTAGTGCTTTGCTGCAGCGTCAACAGCTGCCTGGAGGCCAGCATTGCCCCCCTCCCTGGGTTGGGGAGCCCCCAGCACTGCACCAGCCTCTCTAGGACTCTGCTGTGCGCCGTGGGGTGGCTGTGGGGAGCAGGGGCCTGCAACCACCTGAGTCTGTTCAACACCCTGCCCCTAGGGACTGAGTAACCCCGCAGGCACAATGTGCTGTCCTCTGACACCCCGTCTCTCCCTGCAGATGAGATGAGCCTGAGCGGCCTGTACCAGTGCCTGGTGGAGCTGTCCACGCAGCCGACCACAGTGTGCCACGGTTCAGCCACCTCCCGGGATGCCGCCCGCTCTGACGCCGCTCACAATGCCCTGCAGTACCTCAAGCTCATGGCAGGAGGCAAGTGAGGAGGCGCCTGGGCCCAGCAGAGCCACAGGGGCCGTGGACACTCATCCAGGTGGGTGCCTGGAGCCACGCTGCTGCACATCTCCCCCAGCCGGGGCTGGGACAGACCCAGGTTGGACCCACATGCAGACCCACGGCCAGGGCAGGGCATCCTACTGCCCCCACCTTGCAAGGGGCAGGACCTGGAGCCCCCGAGAAAGATGCCAGCCATGCTCCAACAGCCTCCACTGGGCTTGAGTGGGCTCTTGGGCGAGGCCCACCTCACCGCGACCCTCCCACACAATGGGGGCGCAGGGACCAGCGTCACAGCCTCAGCCTTGGGGCCACTGAACTGTTGCTCACCCTAGCAGGAGATCACTCCTGGTCATATCGCTATGCGCCCCATGGCACGTGGATTCTTCCACTGAGTCTCCCTCTGTCAGCAGAGTCCAGCGCTTTCCTCAGCCCCATGGTTGGGGACTAATGCTGGCCACCCCGGCTACCCCATGGCTGTTCCAAGCCACACTTACCTTGTTCTGGCCACACAGAACAAAAGTTCTTAGTGGCCATAGGGCGGGTAAGTGCCCCCCATCCCCATATCCCCAACCTTGTCAGCAGCCTACCCCGACACCTCTGACTTCGTCCCCCACCCAGGTGGGGCTGGGCCCTTCTGGGAGATCTGTCCCCCCTCCTAGCTATCAGTGGCTGAAGCACCAACCTGGGAACCGGCTCGCGAGCAGGTTTGGACCTCTCAGGTGCGAGCTGCCCTGGATCCTTGGGAGTAAGAGCTGCCCCCGGGAAATTGTGCTGGAGCTGCCCTGGGGGGCATGGAGTTGGGGCTGAGCAGATATTTATTGTTGTTTAAAGGGAGCATGCCCGGTTTTAAAGATCATAGTAAGGTGTGGCCAGCCCATGCTATGGGCACAAGGACCCTACTGTGGGATCGGATCCTCTCGGGAAGGGACAGCTGCATTCACGTCTCCTGTCCCGGTCGGCAACTAGGCCATGCCAGGGGTGGCGCGGAGCCACACAGCTTGGGGTGCTTGCGTGGGAGCACATGGGAGGATTGTTGGGGGACTGTCCCAAAGGAGATGGGAAATAAATTGGATGGTTAGGTTCTCTTCTGAAGGTTGTTGCCTTTCCTTTGGGATGGGGCCACCTGAGCCCCAGGCTGGCTGGGTACAGCGGTGGGGATGGGGCCCAGTGGGGCAGAGGATGAGGATGCTGCTGTCCAACCACTGGGCTCCCAGTCTGAGGCGAGGTTGTGGGGTAGGGAGAGTGGAGTGGAGCCAAGGTGTCCAGCTGCCCCTCGGGAGGTTGGGGACCACTTTGGCACAGCCAGGCATTGGGAGTGGCCTCCCCCAGGCGGGTAGCATCCCCCCATCATTCCCCCAAGTGTGGCTGGGGTGGGGACAGTGGGATCTAGTGTACAGGCGGCAAAGAATAGCTGCTCAGCTCAGCCCAACTGGCTGGAGCCAGGGGAGAGTGCGGACTCGCTTTCTCCCACCCCTCAGAGCGTAGCCTGGCCGCAGGATGCGTGCTGCCCTGGGGCGAAGAGCCATACTGTGCTGCAGGCGCATTGATCACATCTCTCCAGCTTTGCCGCTCACATTTTATTATCGTTCCCAGAGCCATGTGATACAACCGCTGGGCTGGGCCCGCCGCAACAGCACGATCCGTTCACGGTGGGGGGTACATTGGGTGGAGGGGCCTTTGATCTGGTCCAGCGGCCCTGGAGCCAAGCAAGCCCACAAAGTCACTTCTTCCCAAAGCGCTGGGGCACAGCCATGCTCCAGAATTGGGAGGCTCTGGAGTCCCAGCCCCGCTGGCTGAGCCGACCTTCACTTCCCCAACTGCCTCGGGTTTCTCGGCCAAACCTGTACGGAGACAGACAAAGCCCTTGGCTGATGAAGCGCCTTTGGTCCTAGCTCGGCCAGGGCCCCCTTTGTACCTCCTGTTAATTTACTGCCAGGGCCGCCAGGGGCTGGTGCTGCTCAGTCGGGGCCCTACCCGAGACAGCTGGCCAGCTGGGTCGTGAGCTTTGTCCCATCTACAGCAGGGTTGGCTGGAGCCAGTCCAGCACCCGGTGGGGCAAAACCAGGGCAGTCAGGTGCTTTAGAGAATCCTCTCTCAGCGCCTGGGTGGTGGGTCTTACTCATGGGCTGTGGGACAAACAGGGGGTGAGAAAGGACACACCCTTGTAATTCCAACAAGCCGAATTCCCTTTTTCTCCCCCTCACGACGCTACAGCTTAGAGGAGCATTTAGCTGCACGCCTGATGAGCTGAACGTGCAGCTGTCCCTCCCTGCAGGCCCTTTGTACTACACGGAAGCCTGTGCGGTTCCATGGGTCTGACCCCTCCTGCCTTACCTTTGGGGCTGGAACAGGAAGGAGGGGCTGCGCCCAGGTCGCTGCAGGGTGTGGAGCAGTGAGTGAAGCAGGGTGGCTGGCAGGCGCTCATCGGCGAGGGGCCGGGGAACGTGTTCCTCACTCTCCTGCTGCAAGATAGGGGAGCAGGATGTGGTTACACAGCCCCCCTGCCGCCAGAGGGTGCCTGGGGCAGCGTATTGGGGCCAGGGATGCCTGCGGCCCCAACTCATGGTGCCAACCAGCCTGGGCTGCCACAAGTGACCAGTAAAGGTGTCAGTTTTGGAGGCTGGGATTTGCCAAGGAACACCAAGGGAGGCTGGCACCCGGTTCTATAGCAATCTAGCAGGATCCAAGTGCCCAAATCCTCTAGGCACCTGGTCTGAGCTGCAAGGAGCCAGCAGACAGAGGGGATGTTTGTCTCCTCCCTCCCCATCTCCCGAAACCGTCCTGCCTCCAAAGGGAACAGCTCAGCCCCAGCCTGTCAGCATGGGGGGAGACCCCAGCTTGCTCCTGAGCCAAGTGGATCCGTAGGGCTCTGCCAGCACACAGCTTGGCTGGGGAAGGGGTACCAGCCCCTGTGCACCGTTGGTAATGAAAGAGGAGCTGGGGCTCAAGCAGTTTAAGTCCCATAACTGACGTGGCCATCCTAGAGGTGCCAGAACTGCCCAACTCAGCGGTGCCGGGGCTCAGCCCTGGCACAAAATAAGCACTGACTAGCCCCTCCTGCACCTTCCCAGCATCTCAAATCCAGCAGATGGGATTTCAGCGGGTTCCCACCGCACCAGGTGCAGAAGATCGACCTCCACTGGGGCAGGAGAGGGGATGTTGCAGGGATGGGCATCCCAGAGCCCATCTGACAGCCTCTGGCAGCCAGGGATGTGGGTCGCTCTGGATGGGTCGGGGCCCTTTCTGTGCAGGTGAGGTCAGAGGTTCAGTAATGCAGGCCAGGACTGATAGGAAGAAATAGGCGGCTACGCAGTAGCTGCCCCCATGTGAAGCCCTGGCGTTAATGGTCTGTGCTGCACCCGGCAACCTGCCACCAATGCCACCAGCCAAGAGGGGCTGGGCTAGGGGGAGCCGCGAGGCCCATTGACTTTGGCAGGAGGTGCGGAGCAGTCCAAGGATCAGAGCAGAGCACACCCAGTGCACCACCAAGGCCGGGTGGGCACAAGGCCCGAAAGTCTCCATTGGTCACAGTGCCGGGGGAGGAAGGGTGTTCTCTGGGACTCAGTGAGAGGACCAGAGAGACCCACCCATCCACTGCATCTTTCCCACCAGCAGCTCAGAGCCTTTTATTAATTCAGCCAAGGGAAGTAGAATGGGCTGGTTAATAGCTGGGCAAACTGAGGCACAGAGTGTGCCAGGGCTCTTCTCAAGGTTACAGTAAGCCAGTGGAAGAGCCAGTCACAGACCCAGGCACCCTTGGTGCCTAGCTCCCTGCTCTAACCACTGATCAACACTCCTTCCTGGAGGTGGAAAGGGAGCCGAGGAGTCCTGTGTCCCTCTTTTGCCCACTGGACTGGCCTGACTGGGTAGAGAGCGGCCTCCCCCCAACCACCTGCCAGGGGCACCCAAGAGTTATGGCCACTAGCTGGCCACTGCCTTGCCCGCCTATTCCCGCCTCCCTGGCGGCACCCACCCGACTCACCAGCAAGTAGGCGAGCCTCTCCGGGTAGCCGTCAGGCTCCTCCGCCAGCATCTCTTTGGAGACGCTCCCTGCTTCCAGGCACCAGCTTGTCCTCACGGTGCCCAACAGCAGGGTCACCAGCAGTGCCAAGCGAGCGTCCATTGCGGCGGGATCGTCCAAAGCCCTGATCGACGCCTGCCTCCTTGCACTGTGCGCACACGTTCCCTGGCTGCGGCTCTTATATCCCCCCCAAAGCTGGAGCCCAGAGAAACAGGCGGGCTGGGCATGGGGAGAGAGATTGATGGGGAGCCACACCACTCATTTGTAAGGCGGGGGCTTGGGGACCATCGCTGCACTACTCATTGCTGTGATGGGCCCAGAGAGGAGCCAGCGGCCTCAGGGGAGATGGCACCAGCACTGGCTTGAGCCTGCGGGCCGGGCTGTTTGTACGTTATTACAGGGATAAATCCACTCAAATGGCTCTTTAAGCCCCTCTCCAAGTGACAGCTAATTGACGCTGGTTTATCACAGCCGCTGCCTGGTGCTGGGCCTCAGGGGGATACAACAGGACCCTTAGACCCTGATCCTCTGCCGCCAGCTTCAGCCCTGCCTCGGAGCTGCTTTGGCAGACTGACTCAGTTTCCCCATCCCCTCCCTGGCCACACATTTGTCTCAACAGCGCCTGTCTGGTTAATGGGCCCCATGTTGTCATCTCCTCCTGTGTCCCTCGGCGCCACTTCCCCACTTAATGAAACCCATTTACCAAGTGGTTGGGGCTGGTTGACAATGACAGGCTGAGACGGCAACACAAGAGATGGGGAACATCCTGCGCTGCTGACCAGAGCGCCTGGTTTGGAGGGCAGCACCACAGGAGTCGGTGCACGAGCCCCCTCGTGCAGCAATTGAGGCCCTGGGGCAGGGGATGGATGTTTCCAAAGTGCCTGAGGTGCGCCAGGCTTGCTCAGCCCTTTGGAAAGACTGGCTCCTCCTGGGGCCTAGCACAAGGGGGTGGCGTGCCTGTACAGAAACTGCCCGCACACTTGGGGGCAAACACTGGGGCAGGGTGACTGGGACAGCCAACGCGTGTGCAGAAATACATAAGAAAAGCATCCAGAGCACCCACCTCGTGCACTCAGGGCTTGGCCCACCCCTGACTGCAGACCCCTTTGAACGGGAGAATTGCAGAGTCCAGATCTCAACAGTGCTGACAACCTACAGCACTGGCCAGGGAGCCGCGACCCAGCTAGGGCCCAGACAAAGTGTCCTTTGACCCTGCCCCATCTGCAGCCTCATCCGCCTTGCCAAGGGGAGCTAAGAGCTGCAGGGAAGGGGGCGCCTAGCAGGGTGCAAGCCTCCAGATCTCCAAGTCTCCTGTCCAGGTGAAGGGGAGGCACCAGGAAGATGGGCCGCTCTGAAGTGGCTGGCCAGCCCCCAGTGCACAGATCACAGGGCAGCCTGGACGCACCACCCACCTGGGCCAAGACGGAGCAGAGATGGGCACAGGGTTCACTTGCACACCACCCACCTGCCCGTACCAACTGCCACCTGCACAGGTAAGCCCCTACATGTGCAGCCAAAGCTCGGTACGCCCCACAAGCACTGGTGCACAGGCTCACTTGGACACTCACTAGTGCACGCGCAAGCCCAAACCCTGCATGCACACACCGACGATGCCAATGGCGACTCCACCAGCGTGCGTTTGGGCCATGGGACCCTGCCCTCGTCGAGCCCACCCCTCTTTGGGGTGGCAGGAGCTGGGCCTGCCCCCCCACCAAAGGGCAGGCTCGCTCTGTCCTGGAAGAGCCATGCTGCAGCCTCTCCCTCACCCCCAGCTCAGCTCCGCTGCCCCCCCCGAGCACCAGATTCCAGCTCCCTCCATGATGGATCTCGCTGCCACTCAGTTGTGCTGCCTGGAGGCTGAGCCCCCCCTTCTGCCCCGGGAGAGCCCAGTTTCACGCCTGATTGATGTGCCCAATAACAGGTCTGCGTGAGCCAAGCTGGCCACGGCACCAGGCAGCTGAGCCAGGTGAGGAAGGGGGGCACCAGCCCTATGCAATGCCCTGCACAGCCCCCCCACGGTGTGGCAAGAGGGCACCAGTGATTCAGCCAATGACCACAAGCAAGCAGCTGCCACGGGCCTTGAACTCTGTGACACGGCTGCTGCTTGTGGCTCCATCCAGAGTGGAAAGAACCCAGGAGTCCTGACTCCATGGCCCCCCCCCGCTCTCACCACTAGATCTCACGCCCCAGCCAGAGCAGAAATGGGACCAGTGGGGTAGATCTCGTGCCCTACAGGAGCCACAACCGGCAGAGAGCTGCCATAATCCACCCTGCCCTGCCTCCCATGCACACCCAGCCTGGGGAGCAAGGAGTCAGAATTGGGTCCTGAGGGAGCCTCGGGTGACTCGGACCCCTCAAGAACCCGCTGTAAGTTGCAGTAGCCGGGGGCTGCTCTCATTGATGTGGGGGGTGGCTGGATTTGGATCCGGAAGGAGAGGTACTGAGGCAAATATGGGCTCATCTGGTCCAGGGGTTCCTGAGAATTAGGGCTCCCCCCAACAACCACATTTTAAAACGTCCTGCTCATTCTACTGGTTTAGGCTCCACCCATGACCACTGTCCTATATATAAATCCCCTGAAGACAGGCAGCAAAAGGCGGATGGTCTGGCAACTTGTGCCACGCAAGTAGGTCTCCTCAGCGATGAATCAAAGACAGACGCTACGGAAATGAGTCAGCCTCCCAAGGGGTTTAGCTTAGTGGAAGGTGACGCTTCAGAAAACAGGAATCAATTTACATCTCTGGGTAGCACCTGCCAGGACACCCGTGACTAAATGTTGGGTGTCACACGCAGAACAGGCAAACCAAGGGCTTTAGTCCAAAAGCTCGGTCCAATACAGAAATCCCACAGTAAAAACCTCCAGGTTAAAATCCTTAGACACAATGTCTCAAGGACAGGTGGAAAATTAAGTTGACCCAGCAAAGCCGACCTAAGTCCCCATGTAGGCGACGCAAGGCTCTCCCACAACCTAGCACCCGTCCTGCAGGAAGGGGGATGCTGACACCATGGAGAAACCCTGTCAGCCAGCAAGATACCATGCCACTATTGCAATTTAGTGTAGACAAGGCTGAAGCGTTCTACATGGAGCAGAGACAACCCGTCCTGCCAACGGAGAGTGAACGGTTCTCAGTGTGGGCGCCGGCACACGATACTCAGTGTAACCAGCGCTGATTGATCACATGAAGAGGAGGTGCTGGAATGGATCTGAGGAGCTGGAGGAGGAGATGGATATGTCTGGGAGGGCTTTTAAGAGTGCCTGATAGATGGCTACCTAGGGAAGCTTTTCTCTGTTGACCCAAGGCAAGGGCCAGAGAGGCTGACAGAGAGGTGCCCATCCTAGCAGAAAGGGAGGTACTCATCCTAGCCCCCAACAGCCTTCTTACCTCTGAATAGGGCTGGAAAAACAAGTCCTGCCTCCTGCAGCCAGCAGTGCAGGAAGGAAGCAAACAGCTGGGCCTTGATTTTGGGATCATTCAGTTTAAGGGTTCCTGAGAGTCAGTCCTCTCCCATCCTCCAAAACGACCTCTTTTTAAAATATCCTGCTCCTTCTACCAGTTTAGGCTCCACCCACGACCTCTGTCCTATAAATAACCCCCCTGAAGACATATAACGAAAGGCAGATGGTCTTGTAAGTAGATCTTACAAGAAATGCAACAAAAGCAGACGTTATGGAAATAAATCGACCTCCCAAGGAGTTCAGCTTCATGGAAGGTGGCACTGGAGGAAACAGGAATCTACTTACGTATCCGTGTAGCGCCAGCCAGGATCCTGTCGTACATGCCACAGCAGCGAAGGTGAATTTTGGCCCTGTTGTGAACGGAGGTCAGACACATAATCAGTGAAGGCCCCTAACCTGCAGACTATTACTGGTGAAAATCCAGTCAGGCTCCAGATCCTACAAACCCTTTTGCTCTTGGGTGACCTGGAGCATCAAACTGTTAAAATGGAGAGTTGCACAGGACCTCAAAAAACCACATTCAGCTCCTGCATTGAGACCGGAGCAGGCAAACCTAGAACAACCTGTTTTTAAAACCTTCCAGTGCCCAGGATGCCATGGCCTCCCTTGGGAGCCTGATTCAGAGTTTAGCTCCCCTTAGTTAGAAAGATTTTAATATCCAACCTTGATCTCTTTGCTGCAAATGAAGGTCCCTGGACATGGCGAACGAGCAACCTCAGTGGCCCTTAGCGTGCAGCGTAGGCATTCCCTCAGATGGCGTTTTCCACTGCAGCGGCTCCACTTTGCATTTGAGGGAACATCTGATAAACTGCTTTTAACAAATTCTGCTGGTACGTTAAAAAATCACGGGCATGTCTTTGCTATGTCATGGCTTAGAACAGTTTCTTTTTCTATGCTGGATGGATGAGGGCCTGGCCTGCATTTTGCAGGTCAGACTAGATTATGATGGCCCTTTCTGACTTTATAATCTATGGAGAGTGTTATGAATCCTCCTTCTTCCTTCAGTCTTCTTTCCTCAAAGCTAAACATGCCCCAGTTTTGAAACCTTTCCTCCTAGGTCAGGTTTTCTAAACCTTTGATCATTTTTGGTGGCCTCCTCTGGAATCCCTCTAGGTTGTCCCCATCTTTCCTAAAGCGCAGCACCCACAAGTGGACCCACAACTTTGGCTGGGACAATTCAATTATTTCTCACGTTGTCCATCCGTACAACACTCCAGTTAACACAACAGGGGAGTGGCTAGGGAGGTGAAGTCAAGGGGTTTAAGTTACATGTGGGTTGTAATTGTTTGCAGGGAGCAGGGCATTTATGTTTAAATGAGCTGCACAGGTGCATTATGGACTGTGTTTCTTTAATCCCCCTCCACCTCTTGAAAAATTAACAAACAAAAAAAAAGGTTCAATAAAAATGTAGCTACTACTCTGGGTTGTGGTGGAGCGCAGCTGCCATCTAGTGGACACAATACTCAATCACAAGGCCAAGTCTAAAATGCTGGCTGTCTTGAAATTCAGAGCAGCCTGGATCCACCGAGCAAGAACTGTTGTTGTGTCCAAGCCCAAATTTGGGCGCTAAATGCAATTATTTCCAAATGCTTTAATAGCTCAGGATGCAGGCTGAGCTCACAGACTTGGAAACTTGATTCCTCAATCTCTGCTGACCAGACAGACGCTGGTTCTGGGACTTTTTTGGCCAACTTTCAAAGTCTGTTTCCCCATGCATCCCTAGGGCAGGGCTTTGTAGAAGTGGGATGGGGGCAAGCATGTACTGAGAACCAGCCCTTGAGAGCAGACTGCCCAGGAGTCCTCCAGCATCTCAGCTTTTATTTATTTTTTTTTTAAAATCATCCTCTAGCTGTTAACTGCAGAGAAATCTTTGTCAATATGGTCCCAGAGGAACTGAGACACAGACATTGGCCTGAGTTTGCAGAGAGCCAGAAACAATAGCTTTGAGATGGGGGAATTGCCCGTCGGACCCTTGCAGAACAGCTGAGGCATTAGCTCTGTGTGGGTCACACATCGGTTCCCTTCAGTGGGTGTTGTCACCTCAGACAGCTTTTAAAATGGCAAAGTACTTGCTACTGTGTTGTGCTCTGATGAAAGGATCACGTGGAAAAGACTTCTGTCATCACCTCCCATGGTGCGGGAGGAGGAAACACAAGGTGCTGGAAGCTGGGATAATGAAGCCACAGAGCCAGCTTGCAGAAAGGTGACTAGATGAAGGGTGTTATCTTGACTGAGAGCCCAGGGCTTAAACCGGACACCCCCAGAGTATGAGCTGCTCTGGAGCCTAACATCTGCAATCCTGTGTGGATTGGCACAGTGGGAGCCTGTAATACCTGCCCTGACATGTTAGTTTTATTTTCCTGAAAGCCAGATTTGGTTTTCAGCAGTTTGGGGCAGATGGGTCCCGGGCGCAGGCGGAGTGAAAAGAATTTTCTCACCTGTTCACTACTCGGAAGGGTGTTTACTTCAGTAGCGGCAAGAGATCAATCAAGATCAAGTGCGTTAACTTCCCATCCTTGGCCTGAAAAGCAATTGACAAGACAGGTGCAGGGGAGAGGGACAATGGACACACACAGCATTCACGGGACAGAAGAACTTGATCCATTTCTAAAAACTCACAGGACTGGACAGGGGCTGAGCCCAGGATCCATGGGGATCACACGGAGGTGGCGGCGGAGTTGATGCTGATCTGTCGCATGATGACATCAGAGCCAATTCATCTCCCTTGAAGCCTCCAAGGGGTGTCTCTCCCCACCTCGCTCAGGCACATCACTGCATGCGGTGAACCCACAGCAACATCCCAGGAAGGCCCCTCCTAGCTCTCTGCCCTTCAGGCTCTGGGGCCAAAGATACGAGCTGGTTGAGTGGTGAGAGCAGGGGACTGGGAGGCCAGGAAGCTGGGGTACAACAGAGCCAAGGCCATAGAGCATCCACCACACGGAGGGTAACAGACAACCACTGACTCACCTCCAAGCCTGGGGGAGAAAACCCCACCTCATGCCACTGCCTCACATATCCAGGCAGCTGTGCTTCCCCTGCACCCACCCAAAAAGATAAGGAAACCAGAGCAGTGGTAGGGTAGCTTGTTTCAGTGGTAAGATGCAGTCAATTTTTTCCATAACCCTCCTTACACAGCTCCTTCCCAGCATGCACCTTCACCCAGAGCTACCCCAGGGAAAGGCCATGGGGCTAAGAATTCCCCCCACAAGCTCTGTGGCTTGAAGCCCACTCCAGAGGACGCATGCACGAGATCTGTGTGCATGACCCACCGGTGAGGTTCATTGATACACGGACACCCAGGAGCAGAGTGATGTCCATTGCATTCAACATCCTGTTCCTGACAGTGGCCAGCAGGAAGGAGCTAGAATCCCAGAAACAGGCTGTTGGGGGTAATCTACTCCCAGCTTAGTAGCTTCAAACCCCATAGTAGAAGCCAGCTAAGGCACCATAACCCTTTTGACATCAGCATTAGCTAATCAAGTTTGGGCTATGCTGGTTAGCCAGAAAAATGTCCAGTCTCTTTGGGTGCTGCACAGCTCCTGATCTTAGCCAAGTCCAGTGGCAGTGAGTTCCAGAGTTTCCACCCCATTTCATGGAGAAGTACTGCCTTCAATGTGTTTAATGCCATCTTTCCCTGAATGCCCCCTTGTTCTTGCGTCATGAGACGAGCAGAACAGAAACTCCCACTTCCCTCTTTCCATCCATTCACTGCATGGGACACCTCTATCCGATCTGCTCTAAGGCAAACTATCCCACATGCCTTCTACAAGAGCTTTCCCAGATCCCAGGCCATTCTTATCTCCCTTCTCTTACCACCCTGGTTCTGCACTGTCCCTTGTTTTCACAGGGTGATCAGAACTGCACACAGGATCCAGTGAGGATGCACCACTGATTTCTCTAAGGGCATTATTTTCTCAGTATTATTCACCATCCAGTCCTTCTGTATCCTAACCCAATTAGTTTTTCTCAACTGCAGCTATGCACTGAACCCAGGACAGCATGGAGCTAGTTACCATGCTCCCTTTGGTGTGGAAAGGGCTTATCTATGCGAGTTCCTGCTTGTTCCCAAATGCAGATCTGACCAACACCCATTTACCTACCACAAAGGCTGAAACATGGGAGGAAAAAAAGGAACAGACAGAATAAGAGGGAGAGAGAAAGCAACCCCCCCCAATGCCTGTACTGTTTGGGATTTTATTGTAATGGAATCACGCAGCAGAGAACTTGTCCTCGTTAATATTTTAATGTTATATTTGCAGCATAAATAAAAGGCACATTATATGTTTGGTAAGAACAGTGGCTGAAGGAACAAATCATTAAGTGCCAGGATTTTGTTTTAAAACAGCAAAATACAACATGGGAAATGTGCCACAAGTCTCCTCCGCCCTGGCCGACACAAAGGACGACAGGAACTCATGGTACAGGCTAAAGCTACATTGTGAGGACCTGCTCACAGAAGCACTTGGGTGAAGAATATTTATTTGCTAGTTCGACCCGTCTGCGCCGCCTCTGTTTTCGTTGTGAAAGGTGGAGCAAGTCAAGAATGGTACAACAAACCTGTAGCAGGGAGGGAGGATCAGGGAGTCCAGGTTTGGACACATCTAAAAACAATTTCATTGCATAAGGAATTGCGCATCCATTCAGGAAAGTTGATATATGTCTATATATTTCTATATATATTCATAGATAGGTATTTTCTTTTATAGAGATACTACACCCTTGTGGTTAAGCTGTTCAGGGATTTATTTTTTGTGGGGTTTTGTATTTTCTGCCATTATTGATTGTAAAAGCTCTCCATATAAAACAGCCAGCTATTTGCTGAAGGGCAGGTGTCATGTGAATTCTTGTACTACCGCACTCCCATTCAAAGGAAGGCTGATTCTTTGTGCTAGCGGGGAGGGAAATCCTGGGATGTGGTGACTTGAATTACTGCTGTAAGGAGTGGGGAGACTTTGTTCTGTCCTGGATGGCCCTGCATCAATAGAACTGCCTCCCAGAGCGCCCTGGACAACTGGCAGGTCCTTGTGCACAAAGTCCGCTCTCCCTTTCATTGCGCCTCTAGGCGCCCAGAGCTGGGAGGGAGATGATACCCCAGAGGCTGCTGCTCCCTTGCAGCCCTGTGAGTAGCTAATGAGAATCAAGGCTCCTGGATGGGGTGACTTGCTTTGGAGGAGCCAAAAAGTTTGTTCTCTGTTACAAGGCAAAGAACCAGCTTTGGCCTGGGCTAAAACACTTTTTCCATCTGCACCGGAAGAGAGAGTAGAGCAGAAGCCAGGGCAGGAACTGCTCTTTTAGGTGAAAGTTTTGAAATGGACTGTATTTCAGAGCAGAGCTACTGGTCAGATTTCAAGGTGAAATCACTACCATGGAATCGGAGATGCTTCAGGCTCCTTATAGGTAGCTAGGCGTGAACAAAACCTCTGGTTCTGGACAGTCCAGAACTTGGAGGGACTGATCTTCAGTGCACCAAATCCAAATCCTCCAGGCTTCCATACCCATAAAAACTTGTGGCTGGGCCCCATCGCTCAAGTTTAAAATGAACCACCCTTTCTAAGCAACAAGTGGCTTTTCTCGACTGCAGCCAAACTCTGTAGATTGGCTGGGCCGTGTGAAAGAACACAAACAATGACAAAAAAGGCTCCTTATGAATTTCAAGTATCGTGGAGTTGCTTCAGCAGCTAAGTATTTTGTGGCAAATGGCAAACGCCACAAGTGATGGTCTAGTGAAATCCCACAGGAAGGGAGGGATCAAGAGGTACTGGAGCCTGAGGGGCAGGTGGATCTTTACTTCCCATTACACATTAAGGGATTCCTTTCTCAATCCATTAGGATTGAAAGATGCTGAGGGTGAGTCAATTAAATCAATCAAAGTTACCACCACAGCAGTAATTAAACTCCTTGGGTTGGTAGTGTGCAACCCCACCAAGAGTGCTCACACTGACTGATCTGTCGGCGGGGGCACCGTGCGAGGGCTTCTGAGAGGCAGCAGCAGTCAAAGTAAGTGATGCGGTGTCCACACAGAGACTGTGTGGACCCAATGATACTGGTTTCAGTGCTATGCCTCTTGCAGAGGTTAAGTTTTTAAGCCGGTGTGGTGGGCAAGTTGCATCCGTGGCAGCTGCCTTTTAACGCAAGTGCTTATGGAGAGAGTTTGATGTAAGCTGCCTAAATTTGTAGTGTAGACCGGGGTCCAGTTTGGGGTCAGGCTGCCGCTCTCTGCCTGACTACATCAGAAACCTCAGCGCCACAGAAAGCAGATCAACTATTGCACGTGTTTCAGAGAAAAAGCTAACAAGCATCCAGCCACTATCTTGGTCAGGTGACCTTTGTAAAAGACCATGCTAGGAGTGGGATGAGTTCCCAAAACCAATTCACCATCCTCCGCTACCTATGTCTTAGGTGGAAAATGGCTAAGACCGCCTAAGGCTACCTGCAAAAGTACTTTCCCTTAACTCTTTTCTGGAACAACAGTCTCCAGCAGTGAATGGATCCAAGGTGTGCACCTGCATGCCAATGAAAGCACCGGCAAATGCTTTCTCCCCAATCTCCCACCCAAAATAAAAGCAATGCAGCACAACAAATGCATAACACAATGCAGAACACTCAGTGGTACAGTTATGAGACTTTTTGAACACAATGCTAACGATTCTGTCCTGCAGGATATAGCACACAGAACTAAAGAGGAAGAAATTGGTAACGGCGGACAAACCCAACTGAACAAAGGCAGTTTCTCATTACTGTTCCATGGTGGCATTCATGTTAGACTCCACAGAGTACAGAGACAGCGTCTCTAGACCCTTCCAAATCATTAGCAAACCAAACTGTTAGCAGTTTTAAGATAAGTTGAGATGTGTCTCAAAGATAGATAAAAAAGATGTTGTGCATGGCCAAAAAGGCCCAGATAGAGACCTTTTTTAGAGTGGTGAGGGGAGTCTGCTCTAAAAGGGCAACTACCCCCTGTCCTCATTGCTCTTTAACACCCCCACCTGGGTGCCTGAGGCAGGAGATCAAAGCCTCTGGCATGCTGAGCCCGACTATGGTTTGGATACAGCACAGAAGCTTGAGAATTGACACAAATGAACCAAGGTGCCCAGGCTCAGCTCCAATCCACAAGGGCCACACACACTGCCCAGGCAAAGGGTATGAGAACCAGAGTGAAAGTCTACAGACCGTTTTCAGCTGTTTCATCCAACAGAGCAGACCTTCCACTTGTAGGGACTATGTATGTCTGCTGTCCAGAGCCTCTCCTGAAGAGTGCACAGGGACATATTCCAGTAGAGGGCACCAAAGCAGCAGCCAGGAACAGCTTGACAGCCACAGTGAGTGTGGATTCGAAGCCACCCGGGCTCCAAATCCCAGTGAAACTCCAGCATATTCAGCCCGTTTGCCACAAAAGCACCTTACACCTCTACAGCTTGTACTGGAAATGAACTGATCAGGCAAAATGCAACATAAAGGACCCTTTCATCTGTGACACACAACTGGGGCTGCTACAATGAACCAATCATCCCCTAGGTAATGCTACGTGACTAAGCTGGTGAGCCCCACGCCAGGTCTGCTTAGCTGAACCTTTGTACATAGTGTTGCATTAGCCACATCAGTCCCAGGGTATTAGAGAGAAGGTAGCTGAGGAAATATCTATTATTGGACCAAAATCTGCTGGTGAGAGATACCCCAGACCAGCTGAAGAACAACTTGAAAGCTTGTCTTTCTTATCCACAAATAAGAGATGTTACCTCACCCGCCTTTGTCAATATGGACTGTCATAGGAACAGACCCACACCTACTCTACATCCCTCAGGCTAACCTTTTGTCCAGATGCCTGGGAATGTCTTTCAGTTGAGGGGATATGGATACACAGGGGACTAAAAATGCCCAGTGACTGGAGCTGCGCAAATGTGAACTTGTTCTGACAAATTGAGAGCCTGCTCGAAAGTCGCAGCTTCTAGATTTAGAGCAGAGCTTAGAACATTAGGTGGCCATGTTCCAGGCTGCTGTTGCTAAGGACATGTATGTTTTTAAACGTTTCTTGTCTGAAGCTAGGCCAGCTTGTCAAATGAATAAGTCCTGTGTCTTAACCAACATGTGTGGGGGGTGGGTTGGCTTACGGAGCTCCTTGCATTTCATTTGTTAAGCAACGGGTTATGAATGGAAAACTCATAAAACTCAAAAGATACCTGTCCTGCCTTAGGACTTTTATCCTGAGCTCTCCTGGAGCAGCCTCCCCACAGTAGAAAATTGATGTGTACACTATCCCAGGTCACCTGTTGGAGTAAAGTTTAAAAGAAAAGTCAGCAGTGGTTCAAGTCATGGAGTTGGGGGCGGGAGGGAAGAGGAGTGAGCTGAAGACCTCTGGATTAGTGACGCATGATTGAACTCAGCTCAGGGCAGGAATCAAGAACATGCTTATCTGCCTGCTTACAAGCACCCCCAACAAAGTCGTACCGACTAGTGGTTACAGTGTGGGGCTAGTGGATTCAGGAGCACCCTGGGCTCACTGTGTCCCTAATCAAGTCACAGGACTCCCACGTATTTTATTCACCAGCCTGTAAAACAGAGAGTTCCACAATCACAGAGATTAACCCACAAACCCCCCACCCTCTTGCCATGCCGTGCATGTCTTCACTCCACTGAGGACCTACACAAAGCTGTCTCGACTTAGAGATCAGCAAAGAGCTCCTGGCCACAGGGAACTGCAACACAATGAGGATGATGCACTCTAATCAAGTGTACTAGGAAAGCATTTCTTTCACTAGGTTAGTGTTGACCACTTGACACCTGCTTTAAACTCATGAAGACAGGAGCAAATGGATCTGAGCTGAGATGGAAAGTGGGGATTTTGTTGGTACTCAGCCACAAACCCACAGAATACAGGACTTACTGAGTTTCATAACCAAGCCTGACCAGGTCCTCCGATGCACTTAATTTAAAGCATCTGTTTTGGCCAACAGCCAGAGGAATTCCTGAAGCAGAGGCATCACAATTCTGTCAGATGAGCTCTAAGATGCTAGTCATTTTGTGACCATGCATTCTCAACCCAACAGTAACAAGAGCTTTTGAGCAAAAGATTACTATCCCTGATGTGTGTATTGTAAAAATAGAGTATGCCAAGATAAAGGTGTGAGAAAACAAACACTGAGTGTAAGGGAATTAATGTCAGATGCTCTCATATCAAAGAGCTCTATGTCAGAAGCCCTGGTAGCTTTTTTTAGTTCTCTTTTGTTTTTTAAAATTTTTCATTTTACACCAATCAGGATGTTGCCAAGCCATAGTGATAAAGAAGGGGCTTAAGTCCTAGTCCACACTTAATGGAAGAATTCAACAGAAATATGCCAAGGGATCTGATCTTTTGAAGTCTTAATTGGATGGACTGGAGAGGAAAGTAGTTTCTGATGAGCCCACAAGGGCTAGACTAGACCCTTGCTGAGAACAGACATGTGGTTCCACACTTGGACATTGTAGGGAAAGAAATGCACAACTAACCTAATTGTTTCTAATGGATTATTTAATGATCAGTTCCTACTTTAATGAAGGTAAACACTAACCGATATAAAAACACTACTCTGAATGGGAACGATCCTAGTGCATAGTCCTTGCTCAGTAAGAACTTAAATATACTTTTAAACACTGCAATATTTTCCCTGGCCTCATAAAATAAGCCAGAAGAGGATCATTTTCCCCACTGTGAAGTAGGCCACGTATAAGGGCCAAAGATCACACACAATCCCAAAACATTCTGTGTCATACTTGGGAGGAGAAATGTTCATGAAGAGGAGGTATGGGAATTCAATTAAATGAAAACACCGTTAGTCACAGTACCTTCTGGCTACCCTAAGACAACTAACTGCTGAATCTCTAAAGCAAACAGGGAGGGCCAGTGAAACTCGCTTTAGCTAACTCAAAGCCTGAAGATGATATTGGGAAGGCTGTCTGAAAAGCAAAGGACCTAGGAGAGCACAAGCATTAACTCCATGTGCACAAAACAAGCAAGGAGTCCTGTGGCACTTAAAGACTAACAAATTTATTTATCACATGAGCTTTTGTGGGCAAAAATCCCACTTCATCAGATGCTCTGATAATGGGGAAACTTACAGAATGATAGGTGGGGTGCAGACTAAGTGGCATTGGAGCTGACTGTGGACTTTGCCATCTATCCAGGAATCTTAAGATTTTGCTTTTTCAAGTTCTTCACTTTAGGCTGGGAAAAGAGCCGTCCGCAAAGAGGTGGATGTGCCTTTATGTGGGTGACCGACTCAGCAAATGAAAATGGATAAACGAGGGTAGCACCATCTATAGATCTAGAAGGAAACTCCCAACACAGTTCTCATTAGCTGGCCAAGAAAGCTCATCCTCCCAAGAAAGCCATAACCAATGCCCAAGACCATGACAAGGTGGGACCTCCTCTACAGTTCTCAGTCATTTTACACACAGACGACTATGAAATCATCTCTGGGAAAGGATGCAATTATGAAGAAACTGGTGATTTAAAGGAATAACCTAGTGACTGGTTTCCTAATTGTTTTAAACACACACTCAACTGTCAGTGAATTATATCCCTGATGACATAAAGGCTCAAGAGGGGTTACAGACTCAGCTTGGCTACAGGACAGAACTTCACACGGACCACATCTTTTCTATAGGCCTCCTTTAGCTGTCTGCAGTATTTATTTATTCAAGCACAGCCAGTCTATTTACATGAGCAAATCGATGCAGTTGTGATTAAATGAGGCTGTAGTGGAAAAATGGTCTCCTAAAATTCAAATCTTAGATGCAGTTGTCCACTGAACTCAACAAAACTTGAGCTTCCACAATGTTATCTTCTGGGGTAAACTCTCCAGAGGTCATCCCCTCCCAGGTTACCACCCTGGCAGCTCCCACACAGATGACTAATCTAGTTAACATCACAATTCCTTGACAGCAACTGACAGATAGATATCACTTCATCCCTGGATCAGAAATGCACAGCAGCACTTAAGCAAACAGAAAAGGATTTTTCCACGGGTGCTGGAGCATCTGGCCACAATCCAGTGAGGTACAGAGCACTTGCTCCAAAATATTTAGCACCCTAAGCTCTCTCCCTGTTTTTAAAGGGCAATGAGCGCTCGCTCCTGGCATCTGCCAAGATCAGGCTCTGTATGTGAAGTGGGACAGGACTTGGACATTCTGTCTAGATGTGTTTGCTTCAAAATGGACAGTAAGCAACTCTCAATATACTTAGGTTTCAGACTTGCTCTCAGTGACGGACTTGAGAGGGCAAGGTTGTTTCTGAAGTCAGGATGAGGTACTTTAATATTAAATTGTTTTTAAAAATCTTTAACCTATTTAAAACATTTTGTACAGGCATGATTGCTTTTCATAAGGCAGTACCAAGCAGGGGTTTCCCCCATGATGTTGGGGGCCTCTGACATTCACACGTGTGAAATGCCTCTTTACTTTGCTAGATTTGTCTCTCTTAACACTGTCAGGCTGATCTTTGCCTAGCTGAGTAAGCTAAGCTGCTCTGGATACAATAAAGCAGGCTATGTAGATGTGGGGAACCAAACATTTCGTAATCAAGTGCTTGAGGAACTCCCCTTGGGACACATACATTCAGTGTCAAGTCTTGGTTGAAATGGACACTGAGTGGGAACAGGATGTTTTATTTTGATCACTGGTCCAGGAACCATGCTTAAGGAGATGGGATGGAGTTCCTGGCCATGAAAGCATTTGTATAGCCAGTATTTCCAGACCTAACAAGTTACAAGATATTGGACTTCGAAACGTGGGTTTAATCTAATTTACTGATGTAATTTCTAATATATTTGGTTTTCGGAGTTCATGCTGCAAAACATTTTGAAGGTGACAGATTTTTATCTCCCCACTGGAGTTCCTTCTCCTAGGGCAGTCTGAGAGGCCATCTGAGCATTAAGCTGTTGGCAGTGACAAAGAGCTCCCTAGCTCCCGTGAAGGCGGCTGAAGAAAGTTTCATGCCTGTGTGCATATTTTGAAGACAGAAAGAGAAACTGTTTGTCTTCAGCAGTGTGGGACTCAGACAAACTCAGACTCCGCAGGGAGACAGACATGCATCAGGGGATCAAACTTAAATTCCACCTTGTCTGGGAAACTATTGAGGGTTTTTTTTTTTTCTTAAATTCATCCAAATATTTCAAATGTTGAATATTGTTGTAGCATGTTCAGAGAAGTACATATTAAGCAGAGAAAGTCAGCTTGAAATCTAGTCACTTACCATTAAAAATAATGCCTGGGCTACACCTACTCTGAGCACTTTGGCCAACTTTTGCAGTTTTACAGACACACTTTCCTATTCTTCCAAGATGCTGCTCTCTTTAACATACTAATGACTCAAAGACAGGGGCACAGATTTAAGTTACAAAGGAGAAAAAGTGAAGCCTGACTAATCAAAAGATGTTGCTGAATAGGTAGAGTAAATAAATTGGGGGGGGGGAATATTTTTTATCTCCATGTGCTAGCAATCTTAGGCATCACTTTTATTAAGAGAAGATGAAAACTGTTGGATTGAAATGTGATTTAAATTGACAGTGTACATTTAAAATGTCATACCAATTATTGTCTTGCTTTCCCCTCCTCTAAATTTCAGTTCTCGTTGAGCATTTAGTAGCTGTTCATGAACCCCCATAAAGATTAATGCTTTACACACCATCTGAAAGATGGAATTCCCTGTTGCTTCCAGATCGTAGAAAACACTAGTTTATGGCCCCGGAAGTTCAGGTTAGCATGCACAAAAGCCAGCTCAGAACTGAAACTGGTGGGGGACAAGATGATAATCGGAAGGACAAGATTTTAAGGTCTGGAATCCAGTCATTTGCCAGGGCAGGATGTGTACCAGCTTTTCAGTGGAATATTGTATGTTCCTAGCCCACAGTGGGTTACGAGGTTTCAGCCCTAGACAGCCACAGCTCTGTGGCTTTATGGCAGGACTTGGTAGCAAGTCCCAGACCTCAGACTTGTGTAATTTCTGATGGCTAGTGATTAAGTAAGGAGAGCAAGCAGCACCCAGATTTTACACTAATGCAGTATTGTCCCAAGGAACAAGTTCACACACCCCTCAGTTAATTCCACACCATTTTGGTAAGGAAAACAATGGCTGCTGTACACACAGCTGTAGTAACTGAAGACTAAGAGTCTGGATCTACAGCAAGATCACCCACTATCCATAGCTCCCTAAACAGAGCCGCATCCCTGCGTCCAAATCCAAAGAGAAGCAACCCCCGAGTTCTGAGACAAGAGGGTGTGAGAAATACCCACGAGCTGGTTGCTATGTGTCAGGGTGACTAGCCCTTTCAGAAGTAATGAGAGCAGGACCAGAGGTCTGAGGGGTTTTTCCTTATTGGGGGTGTGTGTGTGTTCTGATGAAAAGAGAACTGTTTTGCTATACAAAGCTTGTTTTGAATTTCTCCAAACAAACAAGGAGTCCTGGGGCACTTTTAGAGACTAACAAATTTTCCAATACCACCAGAGTGGTTAAGATAGAGCATCTACAGAACCACAACAGACCACAAGGGGCCAGTAGCAAGCAGGGCCCAGAGTCAATTACACTGACACTTAGCCAATTTCTCTACTTCAAGGGTCCCCGTCTTCTGACCCTTGTAGGCCTCTCCCATTACAATGATAGGTACTGGGAAGGAAAGGATCAGTGATTTAGGGTCTGTCTGCACAGCTGAAGCTGTGCATGGCCTAGTCTCCTTGAGCTCGCTTTAACTTACCTCACAAAAGCTGTGAATGCTATGTGGTGTAACCCTGAGACTGTAACCGGGCTGCTAGCTAGTCCCAAACCCCACACTGTGCTGTCTTGACTAGCTTCTGTTGTGTAGAGAGACCCTTAGTTGTGACTATATTAGAGTGAATTCTTTAGAACACAATTCACTTAAAAAAGCGTTGTCCATCTTTGTTCAATAGCCTGATTTTTACAAGCCTGCTCATGATTCCTCATTGCACAAATCTACTCCAGTCTCCAGGATGGTGGGAAAGTAGGCCATTCTACGATGCCTTTGATTACACTTTGTTTGAAATGTGACTGGTTGCCCTTGTTTGTTTTGCTAAGTCACATGGTATCATTTCAACTCTGACTAGAAACTTGAGAAACAAGAAGAAGGAAATAAACGTTTCCAAGATGGTCGTGCAAACACACTTACATGCAACTGTGTGTGTCTTTCCACTGGTCCCTTGTACAAATATCCATGCGAAATTAATCAGGGTTATAAGCAGCTAAACAAATCCACCACTGGTGAATGCCTTTCCAACTTGAGCTGTACTTACCACCACCGCCACATTACAGTCGGTTGAGTAGCTATAGCCTTGTGTTGCTAGTCTCTGAACAATGGAAGCCATTTGAAAGCTCATTTGTGCACATCTTGTGCCTATCAATAGGCAGTAATTCCCCAGCTGTGTCGTTCAACATGTGCTGGTGTCAGATACCTCTTTCTGTACATCCACTACCTCTGAGACACTAACGTCAGCCTGCAGGCTGCAAGCGAAGCATGATCACTTAACATGTAAAAGATGTTTGGGCCTCTTGAGCTACACATATGAATACAGAAACTCAGTGAACCCCTGTCCGGAGCTATGCATGCTATTCCTTTGGAAAAAAGTGAAGTGCCTGCAAGAGATGAAACTAGTTATGAACAGATTCCCAGCTATCATATCACTCCTGTGAGAACACTGTATGATTCCTTTCCATCTCGGATTCTTAGCCAAACAAAAGCCCTTTACCATGTCCAATGAAGCTGTTAGACCTTATACACCATTTCCATGTTTCCTGCATTGTCCTCAGAAGAATCTGAAAACCCTGTGGCACGTTATAGCTCTTTGTCATTGACAGAGCAGTCAACCTGTTGTGACAGACATACTCAAAGCACTTTCTGAGATGCAAAAGATCTACATAAACAGCTTGAAGAAAACCAGATGAAGTGCCTGATCCACTGCCCCTTGCAATAACTACACACAGGTTCCGAACAGAGATTCAAGAGCCGCTCACTCCAGAGTGTCTTTGAATATAGAGAGGACAAAGGAATAGAGGGTAAAGGAACACAAAATCTCAGGAATGATTGTGGGTGTGATGGCTACAACAGAGTGAAAGAAATGTATTAAGAGACAAGAAGGGCCATGATAAGCATTAGAGAAAGTGACAGAGAGGCTTAGAGGATCCCAAGAGAGAAAAGGGCTGAAGAGACCCCCTAATTAAAAACCACAGTAAATGGAACTGCCCCATTTTTGTGGGGTCAAGTTCTGTATGCTCAGATTTTGCTTTGGATGTTGCTGTCCCTCGCAAATAGTCCAAGTCTAGTCATGTCAAACTACTGCCTCAGACAACTTAACCAAAAGTGGGTCAAAAGAGGCAAGTGCAATTTGAGGTGCTTTGGCCACTAAGAGATGTCACAAAGAGCCCAACTGAAGAAACAGTGTCTTTAAAGAAGAAAGAGGAATTGCTGATAGTTTCACAGATTGACGGGTTTGCTGTAGCACAAATTCACACAGCTTCCCTTGCCTGCTCCCAAAATACAAATTCAAATCCACAACTATTACCCAGCAAGCAAAAGGTCAAAGACAACTTCACAGAAGTGCACGCACACTTACTTTGGCAATAAACAGATAATTCCAAGTGCCTTTAAAATGTCAATGCTGGTTTTAAATCTATCCCATGAACCTGGAAGCGCTAAAAGTTCTGCATTTGCTCTTGAGGCAAAGCACTGGATGTACCACTACCAAACAAAAACCAATACAAGAGGTTAAAGGTCAGGCAAGAGGGATGCCACTCCACTTCCCCTCACCTCCCAACAGGCAAATGACGATGATTCAAGGCCACTACTTTATAAGGTCATCAGGTTAAATGTACAGGAGATGATCCTTTGACATGAGTGGGGTTTATTTGTTTAAATTCATGGACTTGTTGAGATGGGTATTGGATTTTGTAGCTGGTTAATTCCAGGACTCACAGTCTATCCATCTGCCCCAACTCACTCTGTCCTGCACCACACAGAGTAACTTCATACAAGGTCCTGGCAGACAGCAGTTCATACTGCTTTACTATTGTACAGAATATTTATAAGTAGGCCCTTTTCTGAAGAAGGTACCGGCCTCGTAATCAGCTATCGCATCAATTAGAAGAGAAGCACAGGAAACGCCTGCAGTTCCGACGGCTCCATCGCTGACTGCAAACACACACTTAAAAACCCAGCAAATTACAGCAGTTCATGATGGATGGTTAATTGTGTGTGACTTGGAAGTGCTAGGTTTGCTTCAGAACCAGAAAGCTTTGGTGTCAGGGAAGTTAAACCCATGAAGTTAGGGAGCCCATTACGCTCAGCCTTTTTAATCTCAACAATCTGAGCTGGAAATGTGGACAACATTCTTGTGCCAAGGTGGGACATTTCAGATCAGCTAGACCAGTGATGGGGAAACAGAAGACTGGAAGCAGCACGCTTTAAAAATAAAGTGACAGCACCAATAAATGTCACAGCCTCCCTACAGCTCCTTTGCTAAGGGGTGAAACTTAAAATAGTGAAAACACCAAGAAAAACCACAAGCCGGGGAGGTTTAGTGTTAAGGTAACGGATACCTGAAAATGAACCTTTCAAGATGCATTCAAATGAAGCTCTGTGTTCTGACGATTTCACAAGTTGATTGACCATCACTAAAGGCTCAAGAAATGCCTCAATCGGAAGCCATCCTGTGTGGACAGGTGATCACATGACAATAGCTTGGGCCAGGATCTGTATAGGATATGCAGTATAAAGAAGCTTCATAGCTGCCCTTAACTCACTTAAAAAAAAAAAAAAAAAAAAAATCCATATCCGCCCCCATTAATTAGGGACTTAGTTATTGATCAGTCTTTCTGGCTGCAAGTTCTTAGGGATTAGTTCTGTGTCACGTGGCTTGTGACATCATCTGCCAGCAGACTGGGACTGTGGAGCCATAATGACATGCCACTGTACAGGCATACTCAGTTCTGTCCTTTGGCTTGCCATCTGAGTGAGGACCGAAGTGGCAACGGCTTCAGCTGCGGAGCGGACGTTGAGCTCGTTGGGGGATGCCGTCACAGAGCTGTGCTGGATGACAGGAGCAGGGGACCCAGTTGGCTCAGAGCTCTCCTTTGGGCTTTCTGTTTTCAAAAATAATAATAATATTAAAAAAAATGTCAGAATCGGACCCATTGTGACACTACGGATACTAAGACTAGGATGTGAAAAATAAGGCCAATTCTACAAGCATCCCTGGATGCTAAGAGAGTTAATCATCTATTATGCTTTACATTTACATCGAGGCCTGCCCATCTGTCTGATCCCAAAGAATGTTAGGGACAGATATACCAATCTATATGCAGGAATCATTTAACCCACCATTGAAATGCAACCATGTGCAGCAACTGTTTTAACAGCGCCCACCAATATCACAAACTACCTAGGACAGGAAATTTAAAAAAAGAGCAAGAGCCACTTGGAAACAGTCAGGGAAATCTATGGCATCAGACAGCAATGATCCAAATTAGGACCAGCCCATCGGTTTATAAGAAAGCAGCAGGGGAGTTCTAAAGAGCCTCGAGTTAGACAGAGAACTTTACCAAAAAGGTGCTAACGTAAAAGCAAGAATGACAGATCTAGCTTAACTTTGCCTTCATTATAATAAATGTACTTTCCTACATGTTGTTTCCTGGTACAGTACTTGGTTCAAGGCCATTTAGCCCAGAGACTGAACAGTTCCTTCGGAGTCCTTACCATCTGTTGGGTGAACACACAGAGAAGTATGTAACAGACACCCTTCCAAAGCTGGCTGCATTCTGGTAACAGCAATTTTATATAAATTATTTGGTTTACTCTTTATTGTTCTCTACACAACATTCAAATCAATTAGCTCTCGCCACATACTTGCTCACTAAACTTTGCTGGAATTTGGAGCTGTTAGAATGAAGACAGGACAAGACAAACAAACCCAGCAAGCTTCTTCTGCAGTCTTAAAATGACCAACACAGATTGGTTTTCAAGCCTTTGGATTCTCTCCCACAAACAAATCACTGTACTTGGGCAGGGTTGCTAGACAAAGAGGGTAATTTGTGCCTGTTCTCATGCTACAGGAAAGGTGATGAATTTCATGGTTTGGGAGGGTATGTGCTTAGTAACTGCATAAGTCAAGAGGAAATTCCCTTCTATATAGATGGTTAAATGAGTTATGGAGAGGATGGGGTTGTCATCCTCTGAAATGGCAAGTCTTGCCCTAAGGTGCGACACACAGGACCCCTCTTACATACTAAGAGTCTAAAGTGCATGTCACTAGAAACCCAGAGAAGAAATTATAGCCCCATTGTGCACAGCTGGGTGTGTTTTAGGATCAGCATCGCACCAGGTCCTTTCACACTGCTGTGTACAGACCCCAAACTGGTTTCATTTCACCCTTGTAAGTAGGTGCTGGCTTGGACATAGATAACTGCAGCTCACATAGCAGATTTCAAATGTGATTTGGGGGTAGAGAGGGAAGGTTGATCAGAGCAACTGAGTCTTCTGGCATCCCAAAGAGGAGATTTACAAGGTATTACAAATAAAACAACCCAACTGTACATAAGGCAGACATAATTCCACCGAGGAAATCTGGCATTTTTGTTTAAGGACATGCTTAGTCATAAATCTTTATAATAAAAAAGGGAGCCAGGGGAAGGGGGATGGGTAAGGGAGGTGTGAATTTCATTTTTATTATTCAGATGTGTGATGAATTCCTATTACTGGAATAGACAGACTGAAGAATAAAAATAGGAACTGTAAACTCTGGAAGTTAACAGGAAAAATCACATTGCATTATACACACAGAACACCTGTCTGCAAGGACTGGGGAATACAGATAAATTTCATGACCACATTACTTACGCTGTGAGTCACTGTAATGAGTGAAAATAAAATGGCAATGCCAAGGATCTGCAAAGCATATATCTGTATTGCATTTTGTCAGAGGGAATGCTCTGGAAATTCAGAATGGGATGGGAGTTAGAAATGTGACTGTGAAACTATGGCATCTTTCTCCTTCTCCTATTTTCTTCTATGCACCACCCATCTTATTTTACTGACCCAAAACAAGTCTCCAGCTCTCAAATAGCTAACAAAAAGTAGATGTAGCTAGTGCATAGCTCACCAGAACCCAGCTTTCAGCATGATCAGTAAGTCTGCAGACAGATTCCAGGAGCACAATATCTTTGTTAGTGGGGAAAAGATAAGCGGCTGAAAGAACCCAGGTAGATATTTAGATCCCAGGTTGGTTACTGAGAAGCATCGAATACCCGTGCTGGTCCCAGGATATCAAAGAGACAAGATGGGAGAGGTAATATCTTTTATTGGGCCAACCTCTGTTGGTGAGAGATAAGTTCTTAAGCTACTCAGGGCTCTTCTTCAGGTCTAGAAAACTTACTCAGGCCTCCTCTACACTAGGTAAAAATAAGACAGCTGTGAATGTCTACTCTCAAGGGTACCTCCCAACAACTTAACTTGCCTGCTTGTCGACTCAATCCCTCCACCTCTGCTTGAGGCGTTGTGCTGAGGGCAACATGGCTAGGCTGATGCAGCATCAGAGGAGACACTAAGTTACTTACATTGACTTTAAATGACCTCCAGAAAGCATCCCACAATTCTGGACTCTGCTGCTCAACAGGCAGGTACATGTCTCTCCTCTTTAAATTTCCTCTTTGCTCAGTGTGGAGTGTTCACACAGAAAATGCCCAGCTGACCACACCGGCTCCATGCAACAAACGTACTCCTGCCTGGGGTACACAGGAATTGGTGAATCTCCTGAGTCTGTGGGGAGAAAAGGAACTGTGCATGCACAGCTCTGATCCAGCCGTAGCAATGTCAAGATCTACAGGCAGATCACTCAGGGTGTCGGGGAGAAGACCTACAAAAGAAATGCACAGCAGTGCCATGTGCAAATCAAGGAGTGGCAGGAGACGTAATAGAAGGCAGGGGAAGCAAACGGTTGCTTTAGGGCAGAGCCACAGACATGCCACTTCTAGAAGAGCCTGCAAGGCATCTTTGGGGGAGACCCCATCACTCCACCAGGAGTCCTGTGGATACTTTAGAGAAGCTGCAATCACAGGCTTCCGTGGAGCACAGTGATGGGGTGTCTGATGAGGAGGAGAAGTATGGGGGACAGATAACTGGACGATCTAGTGCCCTGGCAAGCCAGGACCTCTTTCTGACACTGGAACAGTTGAGTCAGTCCCTACAACAGGCTTGCAGGTACTCGAAGGAACCACTGGTAAGTATGCAGTTTGCTTTGACATTGCAGGGATGCATCTGTTCATTTAGAGGGGGCCCTGTAGAAGAGTTTATTTATGTGCACCAGAACACCCCACGAATCCTCCATAAACTTTCCCTCAAGGTAATGTGCAATCCTCTGCTAAAAGTCCCCAGCGAAGGCTGCCTTTTTTCTTCCATCCCAGCAGGACGCTTTCCCATGTCAGTCAGCGAGTACTGCAGTGGGTGCAAACCCAGCAGCACACAAACCCAGTCTGCAGTCCGATGTGTGCAAGTGCTGTTCCCTTTCTGCCTCTATAACCCTCAGGAGTGAGATGACAGCCACAACCACCACTGCCCAGAGAGAACAGTGCCAGTGTTCAGAGCCTTTGCAAGATCCATGCTTCTCACAGCCTGGACGGGAAGGTATGCAGGGCTTTAGAAAAGAGGCATGAAACATTCTGGGATGCAGATCTCATGGGGCACTGAAACCAGGTTCCCAGTCACACATTTGCTCTCACGAGGCTTTGCAAGCACTTCCCAAATCATCCTGCACCTGACAGAAGTGAGTTGCACAGTGGGAGAGCTACCTCTGGTGCACTGCTCCCCTGCAAACACTATGAGTGAGGATGCATGCCAGCAACATCAGGAGTGTAGTGCAGACGTC
Organism: Podocnemis expansa; assembly: GCA_007922195.1. Taxonomy (NCBI): domain Eukaryota; kingdom Metazoa; phylum Chordata; order Testudines; family Podocnemididae; genus Podocnemis; species Podocnemis expansa. Next base: position 8,260,107 of record ML682037.1, on the reverse strand, counting down.
TAAAAGTGACTGAATTACTGCAGCAGTTGGATGATGAAGTAATTTTGTCCAACTTCATTCTGTAGTGCAGACATGGCCTCAGATTACACTGTTTAGCACAAGCAACCATTCAAGGTGAATGTCCTATACATGGAGTGGAGTGAATGGGCCACTACACTTTGAATGGTCCCCTTGAAATATGGGTTACCTACTTACGCTAAACCATCTGTTCCACCTTGGATTTAGCTGTGACACTGGGTACATTTTCCAGACCTGAAGAACAGCTCTGTGTAAGCCTGAAAGCCTGTTAGTCTCACCAAACAAAGATACTATCTTGCCCACCTTGTCTCTCTACTGTGAAGTGGGGAACTTAAAATCAAGAAGGCCTCTCAGTTGTAAACTGAGCCCATCTAATATGAATTGCAGAAAACACAAATATGGAATGCAATGATATCATTTAGATAGGCTGTACTTTTCTGGTCTCAGCTGCATGTAACCTGTATAAAACGAAGGAGAAGGATACCTAGTGGTTGGAGCAACATGACCAGATTCATGAAAAAAAGAGGAGTTTGAGTGATGGACACATCTAGCATATTTTATGCAAAAGGCAAAATACTTTATACTGTCAAAGCTTGTACATTGACATTGTCACCTCAGTACCCGATCACCTGCCAGGCAATGTCAATTTGATAGTGACAGAATTTTACCACTGTATTGTCGTTTCTACACAAAGTGAGTTGTCTGTTCTAAGTCCAGTTTCTATTGGACAGTGGCCTGCCATGACAGTTGGCACTTATTGATGCTCTGGCTGGAAGCATCAGACACCCTGGAGAGAAATCCTGCCTCACCACCACATGTGGCTTGCTTTAGTAAACGGATAATGCACATTGGCCAGGTACAGTATGGGAGAAAACTGTATTGCTTTACCTGGTTTTGCAGAGGGAGGATATCAGCCCATAGACTGTGAATCTACCAGCCTTCATGAACACCAAGTTCGTGTAAGTTTTGTATTTGTGCTTAACTCTATTCAGATGTCCCCAGAGCTACAGCACAGACACGGGCAGGACACAACTCACCAAGATACCCCTGTGTTTTTTTCTGTAGTGCAGTGACTGGGCAGTCCTTGTGAGCCAACAATAGCTGTTTTAGTTGAGCAACTTCATTCCTCAGTAGTGCAACTTCATTCTGAGATAGAGAAAAAAACATTTATATGGATTACGTGTTCTTATAATAATATCTCTTAGCAATAAGTAGCGTGCTAACCTGTAGACTCATCTTAGTTACTCACCAAACACCTGCATAATTTGAGCTGTCTACAGACTATGGCCAATGCAAGTGTGCCAGGTTCCAGATGTAAGTGAAGTCTGTGCACTCTTGCAACCACCATCACCAAAGAAGAAAATGTTAAATCTATGTGATATTTTGTTGAGCCAAATGAAAAGCTGAAAATTCAAGTGACATCTCTCTGAAGGCCAAAACTCCTCCTAAGATCATTAAGGAGGACTGACCATGAGTAGCAATAAAGAGGAAACCACATCAAGGATGTCTGTCCTTTAGTATATCAAGGGGCACTTGAGCAACTAAACAGGGCTCCAAGGCCCATATCAAATTATTCATAATATGACAGCCACTTTTACCCTTAATGTGGAGGAGTCTGAAGACATCAGCTTGTCATACACTTGAGTAAAGACTGCTCAGACCTACATCTGTCTAATACACGTACTTACTGACCCCCATTTAGTAGATGATGAATTGAGGCTCAGAGACACTAAGTGACTTGACCGAGGTCACAACGGGAAGACAGTGGCAGAGGAGGGAATTAAATCCAGGTCTCATGTTTGCATTCTAACCAACAGGCCATCCTTCCTTTGTTACCTAGACATGGTTCAGATTACAAGCAATGGACCTATTCTATGGCCATACCCACCTCACCCTGTTCATCACCAAACCAAAAAATGCTTGTTCTTTCAAAAACTTCAGGTTAGCGCTCTGTCATTAGTGGACATTTTTTCCTCTGAAAATTTCAGAGTGTGTTTGTATTTGGAATCTGAGATGTGTTTACCATTTGTCCTCCCATATCTGGAAAAAAAACAGTCAACTGCACTTTGAAATTGGCTAGGAGAACAGTTTCTATAACTGCCTCAGGAAGCATGTGATGTTGGCAGACTAGGTCCTGTCAGAGTGCATTCAGGCCAATTTGTTTGTGTATTAGTGGAGATCAAAGTGCCTGTTAAAGGTAAAGTGTCTTGGCTGTTTAAACTTTGTGAAATAACATTGTTTTCTCTTATCTGTATACTGTTATGATGAGGCAGCAAACATTTTACTTTGTAAATCCCCCTGTAACTAAATAACTGATCAGTCATCAAGAATCCTTATGGAATGCTAACTAAGGACTTTCGCAGAAAAAGAGCTAATTCCAAAGCAAATGAACATTGTGTGTGACGTCTGGAGGTCAGAGACTCAAAGTGCATTCCTTACTCACCACCATCAAGGGAAAAATCCAAGGGGGTAGAGAGACTGTCAGCTTGTTTTCTATGATGAGAAGGGATTCAAAGAAAGACTGCATCGCTGGACTGTCTGGACTCTTACAGGATGTGTACAAAGCAAAACAGACCTTTTCAAGGTACCTAGATTGTCTCTGGGAAGACTTTCAGGAAACTGGCTGTTTATCACATCACTGCCACCATATGAAGATAGAAACTGTGATTTATATGTACATATGTGTTACTCGCTTTAGCCTCTCAGTAGCTCTCATTATATTTTCTTAGCCAATAAACCTTTGGTTAGTTTACCACGCAACAGGCTGCCAGCATTCTCTTTGATGTGAGATCCATTGTACCAACTAGGGTAAGTGTCCACTCTCTTGGAACTGGGAGCAAGCTGACGTGGTGTGATTTTTGATTTAAGTTACATTATCACAAAGTTCAATTCGTCTGGGTGGCAGGAGAGGCTGGAGAGTCTACAGAGAGTGGGACTCCATGGTAAGATCCAGGAGTTCGCATTTATTACTGGTTTGGTGAAATCTATATAGAACACACCATGTGCCCTATTTTTGACAGCTTGCCCTGTTGAGACAATCCCAGCTATGAGCCACTCCAGGCAGTGTGACAAAGAGATTCGTAATTATTGCTACCGAAAAACACTGCATGCATCGCTGAAAGTCAACGGAGGAAACAGCCTACGTCGGACTTGAGTTCAGGCTTCAGAATGTTTTTAGGCCTTGGCCTGTCTGTAGAGAACATTAACAAGGGAGCTAACTGCAATGGGAGAGAAATAAATCCTTGGCCTCTTGTGCTCAGACACACTTCTGCTTGGCACAGAGGGAGAGGGGCCATCAGGAAGCTAGATGAAGTGTCACAATTTTCAAGGAGGATCTAAACTGCCCTGAGCCACAGCTGCAGTCTCCTCTTTGCTAGCCTATGGGTCCAGTCCCAAGCTGTGTAGGATGGAGCAGAAGCCAGTTATGGTGACTTTATATCAGCCAACAGCTCTTTCCGAAATGAGGGAGTTTTCGGTTAGGAAAATGGCAGCTTCCTGGTGCTTTTACACTGTTCCAGCACCCATCTTCCGTTGCTGGAGCTGCCGAATGTTCAGCGACGCAGTCTTGAGGGGAAAGGTGGCAGTGCACAATACTAAATTCTCCTATCCCCCCTTCAGTCTTTTCGGGGCAAGACTTCTTTTTTCTGTAATGCAGTGACTGAGCTGTCATCATAAGCCCGTTATAAATATTTGTTTCTATTGACAGAGACATACACACAAGCCTTTGGAAATTGAGCACAGAAAAAAATAAACACAAAAAATTCCTGCAGCATTCCTAGTCACTTGTCCATGGGGTTTCTGTTTTCCCACAGACCAAAGACTGTCACCAGAACACAGGGCCTCTGCCCCATGGTAAAAATGTTCCACTTGGAATCAAGATCACAGGGGAGCCAAGCAGATGGCCTCAGACTCTATACAATATACTCACGTTCAGCTGGATGTTCTGGGTTGTGAGCTCCTCTGCTTTCTTTTCCAGGGAAGACACCCACAGTTTGCGTTTCTGACGGCAACGAGAGGCGGCAGCACGGTTCCGCTCCAGGAAACGCTGCCTGCGCTCATCAGGGTCTTCATCCATTGTGCGTCTCCGCCGGCCACCAGTGCTAGGCGTGGGCTGAGCAGGGGACACCTGGAATTAGGAAAAAGGAAGAGAATTACTGAAACAGACACATGATTAATCCAGACAGTTGTCCACGCTGATTTGACTAAGTCTAGAAGCCTATAGTGAGAGTAAATTCCAATAGATTTTGGATTTCAGGATGTAGAATGTTAGATGTCGATTCTGAAATTAAAAACCACTTTGTCTTTCCAGGGCAGCTTCCACTGATCTCAAGGTACTTTACGGTCATTAATGAATTAGGCCCAAAGTGATTTGTTCAGACTTCTTCTACAGACAGGGAAAGTGAGGAAGAAAGATAAAGTGACTTGCCTACGGTCACCAGGGGTGTCTCTAAAGACCTAACTTTTCTTCTTCTCAGTGCTACACTTTATCCAAAAGGCCTCCTAAGCACAAAATCTTATGCTAGGTGTTGATGAATGCGCAGTATGTTCTCTAGTGCAGGGTCTGACAAACCCTGAGCACCAGGTCGCCACAATGCCAGAGTCTGTAGTGCCGCCTAGCTCTGTCGTGGCGCTCAGAGGATTTGGCAGCATTTTGGTGTTGGGGGCCCTGTGCTGCTGCTGGTTTTCTGGCAGCTGGTGGGTGGGGGGGAATCCAAGCTAGGGGCCTGCCTTTGGAATTGAGCACCTTGCTGGGCGGCAGTTTTGTCAAGCCCTGTTTTAGGAGCACAATGAAGTTTCAGCTCTGTAGTCAATTTCAACGTCAAGGTAATTTCAATATTTTTAACATATGGTAAAGATTTCCAGTCAAGTGGTGGATAGTAGAATGTAATCTAATAACTGTACTACATAAATACAATGTATTTAAAGGAGGAACCTGCTGGTATTTTTTTCATTGCATTAACCACATTTACTTTCCTAGAGAGACTACAGTTTAAATCCCAGCACAGGTCATTAAATGGAAAGAAGTTTACTGGCCTCAGTCTCTAGTAGGTATCTGTCCATACCACAAAGTCACTACCCCAATTTGCAAAAACAGAAGCCTCAGGAGTAGAACAGCAGGAAGGGTAGGAGGGTCAGGAAACAAAGAAAGTTAGCAGGGGTAATGCTGGTTTGAACTGGGGCCCGTGGAGAGCTGTGAAGGAGAAATTTACAGAGCACATTTGGTTTAATCCTTATTTCCATCAGCACTGGAATTCAGCTGTTAGCATCTACTTCAATCAAAAAAGACTATTCAGCTTCATATTGGAATTTGCCACAGGTTGCAATGCGAGAGGGAAGCTCATCTAAGCAGAGACATTTTTATAGATATATAAAACACTACTGAAAGGGAACACAAGCTTGTGTGTGTCTTCCTCCCAAATATAGTTAATCTTCAGCTGTGCTCTACAATCACTGTACAAGCTCTTGAAGTATCCACTCTTAAAGGCCCAGAATATAACAGGAGATTGCTGTGTTACACGAAAACAAAGGAAAAACCAACAAGGACAAATCACCACAGACCCAGCCCTATCACCATTACTGCACAGGCTCTATAATTACACAGCCACAATGTGAGAGCATAGTTACACTTCACTACTCACTGTCAGACAGCATATGGATATTAAACTTTTGGAAGCCTGTCTAAGTGATGGAGCAGGTGGCAATTTTGATGGAAGGCTGGCATTTGGTCAGCTAGCAGGAGCAAGTGGGGTTGACTGACTAAGAGGGGAGTTTTAACCTAGTAATTAAAAAGGAAAGAAAAGAGCAAAACACTTTTTCTAACTCTAGAACACACTGAATAATTGGGCCTACTACCCTAGCTGAACATGCACGGTTTGACAGTAAAGGTGAGCTGACCAAAAAGAGCATTTAACACAAGTTCAATTTCAGCCCCCAACCTCAAAAACCCGATCCCAAAACTCCATGGAGCTCTGTGCACGGGGAAGAACCCATGTCTAAGCAGAGAGTGACACAGTAATGCAATTATTCCCTTTCTTTCCTAAAACACTATAACTCTCAGAATATCTTGGCTTCCTCCATCATTGCTTTAAGCCATCATGTCTCTGAAGGTGCAGACCTGTGGTTGAGCCGGAGAAGGTGCATCTGAGTGCTGGAGAAGTATCTGGCCCTGCTCTGGGTGCGAGGTCACCATTGTGCTTGCTGATCCCACGACCATGACACCGCCATTGAGAGAGGAAGGGACCTGGTGTGTCAGGCTGGCCTTCAGCCTCTGTAAAAGGAGAGAGCGTAACTGTCAGTTGGGTTCAGTGCATTTCTCCTCCATTTGCCTCAGCGAGAGAGGCCCTAACATAAATTATTCTTTTCCAGGGATGATTCTAATCCAGTCAGAAGTGGTTATCATCTGGCAGGGGCCGGATGGCCCAAGAGAAGATAGATGGTGGCTTTCAATCTAGTTCAGAACAGACAGGTGTCCGCATCATAAAACCACTACAGCAACTGGCTCTCATCAGTTCTCCAGCCGACAAGGGACCAAACGAACTGTGGAAACAGCACAGGCTTCAGATGCTAAGAGGCACGCCTAAAACATGGGGAGGAACACAGCAGGGAACAAGTCTGCAGAGCTTCTCCTAAGGTAGGTCTTCACTAACTCAATCACTGAGCCAGGTGAAAGGAGACTTTAGCATAGGCATTCTGTTACATGCACCTAGCACAGTACAAGGATTCTTACCCCCAACCCCCTACAGTGGCTCTAGCTAGTTTCGGCTCAGCGCCTGGACACACAACCAACCTTTGCAAATGCATAGCTAGCATAGAGCTGCAATGGTGGATACAGCAATCGGACATAAGAATAACATGGAAGCCCCGACTGCAAACAAAACCATTGTGACATTATTTCACCAAGACAAATGTGTGGTTTCACCGTTCTTTGTACCCAAACTTAGTTCTCCCTGGGCCTCATCCCAACTCTCCTTCCTCTTGTGTGCTCCTAGCACCTGTGCTACAAGAGCAGGGGACGTGGAGGAGGAAATTCCATCATAAACTTATAGTTGGAAGAGCATCCCACTGAAAACCATTACAGGGTACTTTGCCAGATCACACCACCATAGCCGCTCCCCTCTTGGCTCTCGCCTCTCCCCCCACCTCCATCCCATCTGTCATGCTGGAACAGAAATGCACTGCTTTACAACATGTCCTATATTTAAGATGGGATCAGGAATCGTTGCCTTGATGCATGGTCCATATGGCAGATAGGCAGCACTGGGTCATTTAATGAGGAACAGCCTAATATTCCTTGATATATTCCTAACACCTGCTCTCAGTGTTCGTACAGTGCTTTAAGACACTCTAAGGGCAGCAAAGGATTTCATGGGGGAACAGTCTAAGCTTACTAATTTGGGTTCATTCATTTCAAGAGCTGCTAGTATCTCTTCAGAAGGGGGAGAGGTCCATGAGTGCAGAGATGCCAAACACACTGTTTTACGGAGGGACCAGTAAAGCGAAGGATTTTATGATAACTCTGTGACTGTATCGCCAAAGGCCTTCTTCCCAGGCACAGGTCAATGAATTTCTCCGTTCTGGAACTTACCATTTTAGCCTCAGAGTGCGCTGGAAGGCCTGAGGGTGAAATGGATCCACTGCTGTTGATGGGTGGACCAGGAATACCAGGAATGTTGGGCACCATGGACACTGGCCTAGCCAGCTATATGAAGAGGAAAGAGCACACACATTTGGAGATGATGAGTTGTTGCTACAGGAAGCATGCTACATGAAATGGCATTAGAATAATGACTTGACAAACCTTTAAAGCACAGAGTCTAAAGCATTCAACAAACTTTATGAACTACACACATGGGATTGTTTTGCCAGTCAAAGGTGGGCAGTCACCTCTGGGGTGGCCATAGCTGATATTTAGCAGAGTACAGCAAGGACAGCCAATAGTTTAGGATGCGAAGCGACATGTACTTTGCAGCAAAATTTCTTGAAAGGTCTCCTTCAGTTTCTCATGCGCAGAAACCCTGTACATCACAGGCCAGAGTGCTGCCAGGTGACTGTTAGAGGGACAGGAAAACAGATATCTAGGTTCTGTGTGCAGCTCTTTCGTAGACTTGCAGCAACGTCGTGGGGAAGTCTTAACTCTGGTCTATACTGTGGCATGTTTTTGGCAGCAATTGAAGAGAGAGATGCAAAGTACATAAAATACCTTGCATATCTCCTTCTGACTGCCTACCACCTACTTACCGCAGGTTCTCCACAGTGCAGATTTGACGGGAAACGCCTTCCCATTGAATCAGTTCTATGCTTCTTGCCAGGTAGGTCTTCAATAAGCCTCCTAGCCTCTGGCTAAGTCAGAGTTTGACTGAGCGCATCTTTATGGACGCTCAGTCAAACCTGCATAATTGAAGCTACATTGTCGGTGCTCCGCCTGACAGCGAACCCTTACCCTTAGCTTCCCCATCTACAATGCAGGTGTATTTACCTGGCTTACCTAAAAAGGGGGGAAGCTTTAGTTCAGTTTTATAAGACATGCTGCAATACTCCGATGAAAGTTACCTGTGGCATGAATCATACTTCAAGAAAATACAGAGATCTCCAAAATTCCAAACTCTTTCCACACTGGCAATTCAAACATGTGTCATTCCTCCACCCCCAGAGTCAACTTGTAGATGGCAACTTCAGCCACCCTACTGCTTCGGGTAGTAGGATGGCTGTTTACTGGAATTACCTACTCAGCACACAAAATACCTGCTCAGCAGGAGACATACAGGCTGGATGGTCAGAAACTGATTCACTCAACACACACGAGTCCACCACCAGGACGTATATTTGTCTGTGACTTTTGTACAATGAAAAATTCTTCTTCGTCTGAAGAAAAGCCTGCAGTACTAAATATAAATTGCCATTTTGCAGACTGCAGAGACTGGGGCGGCTCTCCCGGCCTGCAAAGACTAATATGTTCTCTGTAAGCTCAGATGGTTTCAATTGAGGCATTCCGTTCCAACTGGAACCAAATAATCGGGGATCCTGCAGTTCCCAGTGCTGGATCAATAGCAACAGCCATCTGCCCAGAATAGGCTTTATTTTCCAGTCTTATTGCCCTCTAGTGTGATTGGCATGGTATTATTACCTTGCTAGCGTCAGTTCTCACCCACTTTCATTTCAGGCTTATCTCACACACACAGGGATAGATGTATTTTAATTTTGTAAATGAAAAGTATCCGCATATGTTGGGCAGGAAGAAAGCTCCCCCCTCTTTTACCACAGAGAGCGGGCTGGAAGTTTCTCTCACCGATATAACAGAAGGCATCTGTACAGGAGGGCCAGGGAGGACAGGCATGGTCTGTCCGTTTGCAAGTTGCATGACAAGTGGGAGGGAGCCCGTGGGAGACCTGGAGAAACACAATTCAAGCTCACATATATCAGTTCAAGTTTTCATTGCACAGGAAAGGCTAACTAGTCCCCTTCCAAACCCCCCCAAGTTACAGGCAATTTCTAGCCTTGTCTAGATTAGGACTTAAGCACTGCAGAATCACAGAGCTGAGGGGGTGAAAGGATCTCAAGAGATCTCCTAGTTCAGCCCCCTGTACTCAAGGCAGGGCTAAGTATTGTATAAACTGGTGATTCTCAAAGCATGGCTTGCTTGTGGCCCAATCAGCACACAGCTGTGGCCCATGTGACATCCTCAGGGCCGCAGAGGTAGTATATAGACTTTGTAGCCCCCATAGCCTACAGAGCCGCATATTCGACCTACAATGGTAAACAAGCTGAGAATCAGTCCTGACCAGTGTTTGTCTAACCTGCAGTGACAGAAATTCCACAACCTCCCTAGACAATGGAATCTCCATCACTGGAGATTTTTAAACCACGTTAATAAACGCAGGCTAACTTAGACATTTTAAAAATCTACCATAGGAAAGGACAGTGTCTTTAGCACACGTGTGGACAAAACTAGCTCACAGCTAGGTGTCAGCAATTTTACTTTTGGTCGCCAGAGGGTGATCCTCTATTACATTTTTGTGTTGGAGCAGGTGACAGGCTGCTAAAACTGGTCACTGTGGTGACCAGAAATGTATTATTTGTCAAGGCTTGCTTTAGCACCTGCTAAATTAGTGGAATTAAAGCCTAGTTTAGCAGGTCCTAAGTATATGTTGCCTTATCTACATTAGATTCTTCACATGCATTAAGTGACATGTTCTAACACCACACTTTGCGGATCCAGAAAAAGCTGTCTGACAGTCACTTGTTGGTTGGTGCTGGCACAAGATGCTGATGGAAGGATCAGGATTCCCTCCATTTAATTCCTCAGTGGAAGACTGTAGGCCTGCTTGCCAAAAAGCAGAAGGCTGCTAAAGCATAAGAGAGAAAATGCCTGTAAGAAGGGATGTTGGACTTTAATAAGCTGGACACATTTGAACAGAGGATAAGGGGAACCAGAAGTTACACACTGGGCTCTCTGTTTGAGGCAGCAGAGGAGGAAGTTGTCCACCTGAGTCCTCCCTCTGCCAGTACAAATAGAAGTTTTGCTCCAAGATACACAGTAAAGCACATACAACCACTGCTGGGTGTCAGGCAGTGTTTTCAGGGGAGCAACGCACTGCTTCATGCTGGCACAGTTTTTTGGGCCCTATACAAACCTTGTTACATGGGCTTTCTGGTAATGGGGGCTCAGCCTGGGCTGGGCCCCTCAGGGCCTTCAGGCCCCAGTAAAGTGTACTCCTCCGGCCCACGTGGAGGCCCTGGACACATGTGCTTATTCACACCAGGACAATTAAAAGCCCCCTTGAGTGGTCTACTGCAGCTGCTGGGCTATTCCGGGGAGCCTTACTGCTGCTCTGGCACCCTCTCCTGGCACATGCACAGATGCGCTAGAGCCATGGTTCCTATGTGCTGATAAATCCCTGGCTAGACGCATGCATTAACGCAACCCTCGTGACAGAATGAAGTTGTGCCTTAATTTAATTTCGAACCCTCAGAGCCTCAAAGAAAACATTCTAAATAGCTAGCTGCATCTGCAGAATGCTCAACACACTGGGTGTGAGAAACAAGAACAGCTTCCTTCTTGCAAAGGCTGTTTACACTGAAGCTGAATCATGACCGTTAAAAATGCCAACAACTTTCCCTCCTTTGAGCATTTTGCAGGAAAACCAAGCTAATTGGCTTAACCAGCTTCTGAATGTAGCTACAAATAAGAGACTGACCCCCACTGTTGAGTACACCACCACTGAAGAGCAACATCCTCTCTCCCCCGACTTCACCATGTCCGGACCCATCATTTCAAAAGTCCCCATCCAAAGAGTGTGGGAGAGGGAAGAAAAAGCTGGTTCTGTACTCATATGGTCAGGACAGAAGCAAAACTAAAACAAAACAAAATCTTCTCTCTGCAATTCACCTATCTTGCATAGGAGAGCATCTCCCATGTTGCCTCTGTTTGTGACAGTACAGAAAGAAGTTAAGATGAAGGCAGAGAGAACTGCTAGGGGAGAAAGAGCAGAGCAAGTATCTGGGGAGTCAACAGAAAGGAATTTGCTGCTACTATTTCTTCTTCTTAGCCCTGAGAAGAGGGATGACAAGGAGCTGCTGGCCAAGTTAAGAACATTACGCCGAGGAGTCTATGCCCAGCTAAAGGTATGATGGCGGGGCGGGGTGGGGTGGTGGCGTCAGAGAGGGGGGTAAACTGGGCTAGTTTTAAGTTCATACTTTAACCCCTAGGGGTGAGACTTTCTCAGCCATGTAGGGAATCTGAATATTCAATTCTCAGAATCCTTGAGGCTACTTTGAAAATCCCAGTCTAGAAGCTTAGCTACCAAACACTCATATCCCATCTTATTCTCTGTCCCACTGACATCCCAGTGAATTCAACTACCGGACCCTACCATGTAGCTTCAAAATATGGACTGTTTTGATTTCCGGTCTTTGTTTCTCTAAGCAGGGCAATGCTCTGTTGCCTCAACTCCAGAAGGAAACACTACACCTGAGCTTGAGCGTAGTTTATAGAAAACAAACACAATATGCTTTCAAAACACAAAGGCAATCACTTAACTCTTTGGTGATTAGGGACAGGATTTAGAACTTTCCGTCAGGATGTCTGGACTGATGGTGCCAAAGCGTCAAAACAAACACACACAATTGGGAGCCCAAAATGGTCTTGTGAATGCAAAGAATCAGCTCCAAAGAGGGTAATTAGAAACAACTATAGCACAACAGAAGCATCCTGACGGCAAAGAACAGAGCGACAGCTAAATATACCTCTTTTGAAGGCCCATTGTAATATATTTCCTGAATCATTCAGGCACCTTCCTTTTATATATAAGGTTGAATCTACCTCCGCAATGCAATGTGTTCACCACCTAACTGAACACTCTGGAGCCTCAGCTCTACATGATTCAAGGGGCGAGAAGAGCAAGTCATTAAGTTACCTGAAAATAAACTGCACTAGAAGCAAAACCTGACTTTGAAGGAGGCCAACTGATTGCAGAAAGTATAATTCAGATGCAAGAGCTGTATTGGAAAATCCCAATGCCATTAAAGATTCAACAATGTCAACTGTAGTTTTATCTAAGTCTTCTCCATTTTAAATCAGACAGAAAAGGCAACTCACAGTTCTCTGGCAAAATTAATCTGAGACCGCACAGGTCTGAAGTTCTTAGCTGGGCAAGCCTCCTATATTATAGGTAGTAAAAGCGTTCCCAGGAAAAGGATATCAGGACTGGACTGTTTTTCTTCCCCTCCAGCTTCCCTGGTTTAATTTGCATTATAACTAGGTTCCATGTTTTGCCTTTATATCACAATAAATGTAGATATTTTTAAAAACAACAGTGTTTACAGTTTTGCACCTAGATACCCAGAACTGCAGTCCAAGTTACACATGCTCATGGCTTTTGACACTCAGGTCACTTTTAGGCATTTAAATACAAACCGAAGAGCCTGACTTTAGACACCAGCTTTTTAAAAAGTCTCAGTCTGAATCTCAGCATCTTTCCTTACCCAAGCTGTCTGTTGGAAGGTGGAGCCTGGGTGATGACCGAGGTCGGAGAGGGGAGAGTGGGGTGCAGCGGGTCATATCCCAAATGTAGTGGTAGTGACCCTGGACGCACGATGGTTGGAGTAGGAGTAGAAAGTATAACAGGCTTTGAAGGGATCTCCTAAGAGAATCAACAAACAAAAGAAAAGGACAGTTGCCTTCTCAGCCTCACAGTAATAATGTGCCCTTTTCTCTCATCATCCTTCTGAGTGATTTAGAAATGTTAAACTTTCCCAACACCCTAGCAGGGAAATAGATACAGAGTGGGCAAGGGACTCACCCAAGGACACAGTGATTCTGTGGCCAAGCCGGGAATAGGACCCAGAAGTCCCAACTCATAGACACCATGGGACATGCCTTCTGCTCTACAAACTATTGGCTCCAGCCCAAGTTGAATTACATACAAAGGGGAATTACGAAACTATCTGCTTTGTCACCTATGTTACTCTGTAGGTGTGCACTCCAGGCTACTACAATAATCCCCATGGCAAATTGCCACAGTTGCTATATAGTTGCTTCATTTATTCAGTGACTTCTCTCACCTGAAGAAACCAGTGAAGGATTATGGCCCTTGAACCTGGGCCCTTGGGTTTCCAGGCAATGTTCAAGGCACACCTGCCACCCAGCAGCTCACCTGGGTAATCAGTGAAGGGTCCAGAGAAGGGCTAGCCCCCCCGGCTAATGAGTACTATATGAACCAAGAAGTACTCCAAGAAATTAGAGGAATCCTTGGCTGGCTGCTCCTATAAACTCTGCTTACCTGGCTCCTGAGCCCTGCATTCCTGCCTTCTCACAGTTCTCACTTTCTTGCCTGCTCCTGGTTCCTGTCTTCCTAACTCAGACCCCTGTCTACTCTCAGGTCCTGCAGTCCTGCCCTACTCCAGGCTACTGCTCCTCTGCCTTACTCCTAATGCTGCCTCTGGCTTGGACTCCTGGCCTGGCACCTGACTTTAGTCTCCAGCTCAGACCTTCCGCTTGGCACCATGACATTATCTTCAGGTCTGACCCCTGCCTTGGTACCTGATGCTGTCTTTGGTTTTGACTTTAAGCTCTGATCTGAGGCCTAGCTCCTGCTCTGACCTGTAGGCTTGATTGCCTGCACCCTGGACTCTGCAAAACCCTCCAAATTTATCCTAACCAGCGTGATGCCAACCACCCAGGAATGTAACTTTCATTTTATTTTTTTTAATTAAAGGTAGCAGGTCATTACTGAAATCTATGTGGAAACTTAAGAATCATAATCAGTTTTAATGTAAAATCAGTTCTTCACTTTCCTGCTTAAGGAGAGAACAGAACTTTAAATTCAACCCTTAGGTGAAAAAACAGAACAAAACAAAATTTTACTGTAGCACAAATCAGTTCTGGTGAAAGAGATGAATTGCAGCAAGTGGGAATGGCTCAAGAAACCTACCTTCTCTTTGACCTGTGGAGATTGTGGACTGGATGCAGGGCTCTCTGGAGGAGAAGAGTCCACCTCAACCGGCTCCTCCTCCTTTATTTTGATGTCTGGGGTTGAAGGCAGAGACATGTCCAGAGGTCCAGCATTCTAATGTGAAAATATTAATGCATTAAAATGACAGTTATTCATAACACTACTGAAATACACAACTAGTTTTCAGGGTCCCCTACCAGCATGTATCAAAGGTTTTTTTTAATTATTATTTTTATTATCACAGCACCCAGAAACTACAATCCTAGGCCAGGGCCCTGGGGTGGCAGATGCTGTGCAAGAGAGACAACAATTTAAAAAAAAAGAAAAATTCTTGGCTCACGAAACCCAGAGTTTTCTGAGTGCTCAGTAACACGCACACACACACACACACACACACACACACACACACACACACACACACACAGAATTCTTTCTGTTGGTAAAAAGGCTCTGCTAAGTAGAACAGGTAACAAAGCCCAATGCCCGTGAGTTACAGAAGGCGCTTTCATTCACGGAAGAGCAGTAAAGCATTGTATAAATCAGTCTCAATTATTTTATTGCCCGATTATCAAAAGCAAACCGAGAGCCATGCAAGTTATTAAATGCCTCTGAGCACCCCATTAAAATAAAGTCTAACCATATGCCTGAATCTGGCACGCTGCCACACCAATTTTCAATGGCATTACACATCCCCTTTTAACTAGTTAGCAGTGACTTGGTAGCTCCTCCAGAACCTGCCCAGAAGATAGGTGAGGCAGAGCATGAGGGAACTGCCTGCTTGTTGGCACATGAAGACAAACAGAAGAAACGGACCTGTCAAGGTGAGGGGAAGGGACAGGGAAGCAGCTGTACAGTGAGGGTTCTAAAGGTAAAAGACACCAGTCCTGTGACTCTAGAGTTGGATGTGGCTCCCTTTAGTACCCTGAAAACAACTCTTAGGGAATCCCATAAAAACGAAGGCCAATAGAAGGTGCTCTTATGTGAGGCTGCAAAGGATCGCTGAGCAGAGGAGGAGAGAAGATGCCTTTGAAGACCACTAATATTCTGGGAGGGGAACTTGAAGGAGAAAATGGGCATCTGTGGCTCTCTCTAGTTGAACGGCACTGCCCTGTGATAGCTGTTATGCTGCAGCCTTGCCTTCAGGACATGAAATAGCCATTTATTTGTCCTCTTAAGCAGAAAGATTTCATTGCTAAATCACAGAAAAGACGGGATTAAAATTCAGGAAAGTTTCAAACCACTTAAAACGCCTCCAGGGGAGCCCCCACTATGCTTATGCTTTTAATTAACATGAGAATGCTGGTGTCCAGACCACCCTTGGAACAGAAGGACAAAACAAAATAGCAGAAACTGGGCTCAGCTCAGCCAAGTGTTCAAAGCATCTCACAAATGCACCAAGCAGCTCTCAGCCAGCTCAGTGAGTGACAAACCATCTGGGTATGAGCTCTAGTGAGCACAGGGCTATTCTAGGGGGCATAATTCTCCCCCTATGCCTTAAAGTCAGCCCAGGCTTTGAGCTGTTGCATTCTCTTGGCTGATGCTGGAAATATTTTGACTGCAGTCATATGGGGGGTGGGGGGGGAGGGACCAAAACATACCCAGAAGTCTAAGAAGCCTAGTGATAGCTATTAGGCAGCACAGCCTAGGGTATGGGTGGTCTGACATATAAAACGACTGGCTAGACTGTGGGTTGCTCAACCATTTATACACAAAACCACAAACTAAAGCTACCCTCAAATAATTAAAGTTGTGGGCTACAACTAATGAAAGGCAGGGAATTCAGGGTTAAGTATGACAAGCCACCTCACCATGCCCAGGCCCACAGCACACAGAGCATGCAAGATCACTGAATGTTTGAAAGACACCCGGTGCTTGAGTGAGTGAGCGAGAGAAGGACAAAATTTTCACGTCAATGTTGAATTCACCATCTTTGATTTTTGTGCTTCTGAACTGAGCTGCCACTTGCATACGTGCATACAAACGTACGCACATGTACTGATTTTGTAAACTTAAAAGCCAGTCTGAAAAATACTAATGGTATCTGCTGTTACTCAGTGGTGGAAGGTTAGAAAGAATTGCAGCAGTTGCTTGAGATCTTGTTCTTTGACCAGTGATTCTCAACCCACAGCCTGCTTGCAGCTATCCTGGGGACGATACAGGTTGTATTGCATGTTGTGTGGATGTAGTCCACATAATGCAGAGAGAGTGGTATATGCAACCCAAAATGGCAAACAGGTTGCAAACTACTGCTCAAGACCTATGAACTCCTAAAATAGTGGAAGTCGGCTTTATCGTTACGTTAAGCTGAACAGATACTGCTTATATCTGGGGGAAAGTCTTTGCTGGAAGAATTCTCGCTCAATCAGGGAGCCGCCTCTCTATTTATATGTTGTGGTAACTGCTCAGAACCCAGGAAGCACCCAACAAAACCTTGGTTTCTTTGCTATCCTTTGGAGAGAGGAAAGGCAGAACATTGTTCAAGAGGTTATTCCACAACCATGCCTTTAAGACGTGGTCTTGGGGAATTATCTTCTATTGAATTCAACGAAGGGATGCCTGGTGGGCTTTGGATCAGACCTAATGATTAATATGGTTGGTACTTCTCAGGCATTCCTTCGCCAGGACATGAGAGATTAGATGTGGATACTGCCTTAAATCATACCTCCCCCCTTGAAAAGAACAAAAAACCCAACAACAAAACCCAAAGCCCCCCAAACACTGTAGCAATAAAAGGCTATTAAAATCAAGATCTAACTCGGACTCAAATTGCAAGACAGCCAAAGTCACACAAGTTTACAAAATAAAGTATTACGTTATTGAGTATGTTAAACGTATGAGACAAGAACATTTAGCTACTCTACAACATATGCCTTTCATCAGAAAAGCATAATTTCCCCTTCAGCCCCCACAATCTGTTAATGTTTCAGTTTTATGGGAATGGTAGCTTCTGCTTCTTGCCTTTTTCTCATCATCCTCTGTGGCTTTCTTAAACTCATGCTCAAAGGAGCTGGCCAATTCATTGAAGAGCCCCACCTCCTCACAATTCTTCAGAAAACGGGTTGGAGTTGGAGTCTGATCTGTTCCGGTTGCAACAAAAAAAAGTCAAAGTGAGTCACAGAATTAATTTTAACTTCCCTGTTCATCTCACAGGACAAACCAGGAACATTTCCTCACAATAGACAACTAAGATTTAGATTCAGTTGTGTTAGTGTAGGACGCGTGGATGCTTTTTCCTCCAGGATTTGCGTTTGTGGTCACAAAACAAGAAACAATACTTTCCTGCTAATTTTGTCCTTTTGGCAAATTTGCAGTGCTAACAAAAATACACCAAACCAGAAAACACACAAAAAGCCCCCAAACATTTCAGAATTGTATTAAGTCACTACAACTCAAGTTGTACTCACACATAAGGTAATGTGGAACCTTCCCTTTTAAAACCAGCTTAATCTGGCATGGGTGCAAATGGTATGTGTTACTGAATTGTGGCTGCAAGGAAGCAGAATGATGTGGGTGCCCTGAAGATAGTTTTAAAAAATAAATAAAGGTTAGAGAAGAGAAAACTCCTCATTGCTTTGTGATTTGTTCTGCCACTGACTTGATGTGTGACCGTGGGCAAGTCACTGACCCTCTCTGTGCCTCATTTCCTCCATCTCTAAAACATGAATTGCTGGGGCTTAATTCATGTGCACAGTTACTCTGAAATCCTTGCAATGGAAGGCCACATAGAAGTGAAAACTATCATCATCAGCAATTCAGTTCACTGTGGTTCTCTCTCTGCAAGACTGAAATGGCCAGTTCGCTAATATCAATACAGCTAACCACTAACCATGGAAATCACAAGTTGGCTTGTAATTGAACCACAGTCTGCAAAGCAGAAAATCTCCTGATTATCCAGAACAGCTCACCCAGCCAATTTCATTTCTGTTCATGGTGTTAATCAGCACTCCAGTCATTAACAGAAGCCTGTCACAAGCATATTAGATTCAGTTTATCAGCAGAAAGCTGTTTGCCTGTTGATGGAGGAAGCTTATGGACAACTGCCCTTTTCTATTCTTCAGAGTTGCTACAAGAGGAATAACTTGAACCTCCTGTCTTTCAATGGAGGCCATCTTGTATCAACAGCTCAGAACAAAAACAGGATCTATCAATAAGAAAAGGAAGTTACAGAAGCATTGACAATGTTATTGGTCCTACAAAGGATTTACGAACACAGAAAATTATGCTTCGTCCTAGATCCAGCTGCCTAGAGACGCTGTATTCTTCAGATTTCATAAAGCTCTTCAGTAGTTCTTAATTTACCACATAAATATCAAGCAAAAAAGGCTTTTGGATCTTGTTGCAATGCAGTAGTAAGACATGACTCAGTTTTGTCTGGATCTTTTATGCCTAGTTGTCATTGGTGTATATAATTTTTTATCTTGGTGTCACTAATCAGTATAGGCCCCCCGGAAAAACAAACAAATCAACCCCACAGTGAAGACCAGCACTTGCGTTTTAAGGTGAGGTAAATGACATCAACCCCAGGAATGGGTACAGTGATGTTCTCACCTATTCTACCTCGTAGTAAAAACCCTAGCTTTTTACCTTGGGATGGTTCAAACGTTAACTACTCTTGAGGTTTTAAAAAACACAAACAAACCAGATACGCATTGTTTAGTAAGGAAGGGGAGATTTACTTGTATGAATAAGCAGTTCTACAATCCTGTGTGCCAATATGAACATCTATCACAGCTAGGTGTAACATAGCTGTGTAATGTCCGTTTCTTGCATTGCTGCATGGATGGAAAACCCTGCTCATCAGAAAAATGAATCAAGATCTATGAATGATACAACATTTATAATTATTATAACAGGGATTTTCCACTAACTCAGGGGAAAATGGATACTTGTTATATGGATACCACTGAGAGTAACAGAACCCTGTGCTACCATGTGTCTTTTTACAGGGTAGATCAGATCTCAACAAATGTAGGTTTCCTCATCCCCATGGCGACCAGTTTTAGCAGCCTGTTGCCTAGCTTCACTGCAGAAATGTAATGGAGGAGTGCCCTCTGTTGACCAAATGTAAAATTGCTGGCTCCTAGCTGTGAGCCACTTTTGTTGACCCCTGGGATAGATGTGACCTTGGTCAAAACTGAGAAAATCTAAAATACAATTAATTACTAATTTTGAATCCTCAAATCACTGGTTGGCCAGTTTATACTTCTAAGTTATCAAATAAAAACTGCAGCCTAACCTTCACATCCCTTTTTGGAAGGCAGGGCAATGGAGAAAGAACACACTTTGCATTCCATGCAGCTTCACTTAGCTTCCAACTGTAACTCCACACAATGAAAGGAATAATAGCCTACTGCTACTCAATTTTCAATACTCCTCTTTCAGTCAGGGTTCTATACAATCTGATTCACATCTTCCAGCAAAGGGGCTTCCAACACTTCTCTGTAGACACTATTTCATAACCTACATGTGTCCCATTGGCAAATATTTTCTGCCTTTACAGCAAATCTACCCAAACTAGATAAACACATTAAAGATCCACCATGTGTAGTGATTAATCTCAAGGCTGTAAGAAGTTGACTGAGTTGCAATTGCTTATGCCAGCACCAGATCTGATCTGGAGACAAATTTGGTGACTTGGTGTTTGTACCATTAGTGAGCGCCCCTCTACCTCCAGGAGATGAACTGGGCTCTTGCATGAACCCTTTAAATAACATAATTAAAAAAAATAAAAATAAAAATAAATAAATAAAAGGATTTCCTCCTGCCTTCTCGTTTTTCAGTATAGCAACAGTGGTTTCACTCAATGGGTGACACCATCCTTGCCTCCTTTTAAGAGCCCAAAAAGCTGTAGGACTGACAGGGTGTGAGAATATCCATAACTGGCAATGATCGGCTGCCAGACAACAATGCACATTCTTCTCAAATCTTATAAAGGCTGCATTGACTGTGTATAGCATTTCCAGAGCAACTCATCTGGGCTGTAGAAATGCACTCTCGGCAGTAGCCAATGCACTAGAAGGAGTTTTATGTTATTAACTGCCAGTCTAAAAGCTCAAGAAAATTGACACCTGGGCTGAGGAGAGGAAACTGGGTTTGTCAGCTTTTGTTCATCATCCTCAAAGCGCATAGAGAAATGTGAAAGACCTTTTGTCTGTAAATCTTTCAGAGTCTTAATAAAAAGGGTGAGTAAAAAAAAGAAATCCTACAAAACTTGATACTACCATAAAAAATGAAGAAAAAAAATAAGTAAAAACTTGGAAGCTGCCTCTGGCTTTCCTTTCCTCCTGATTAAATGCAGATCACAAGAGCTTTTTATGGGAGGCAGAGATGTTTTTCAGTACATCTGGTCCCTAGTATTAATCTTATAGTCAGGCTATATTAATGTGCACCGTTTTCAGAGCTGACCTGGATTGATCAGCACATACCTGCTATGATGACTGAATCAGTTCGAGAAGGACCGAATTTCAATGTCATCTCATGCTTGTGTTTATGAACCGCCAGGTGGTCCTCGTTTGTAAACCTCTGAAACGAAACAATTTAAAAAAGTGAATAAATGCATTTCATGGTACTTTCAGCAGTGGAAGTGGGGGTGGGGGAAGGAGGGAAGAAAGCCACCTGAGAGATGCTGTAACATAATCGCTACATAGCGTTAAGCAAAAACAGAATAGGACAGATTGTTTGAGAAGTGGTGTGTGAACACATTGCTCTAAATGAAAAAGCCATTACGCTGGCTTCTGGTGAACAGGGAAAAATATTTTTAATAATCAAATTTTAAAAATAAAAAAGGTGGGGGCCACACAGTAGCTTGTAATCAAAAGAGGAAATGGAAAGTATTCTCACCACCGTGCTCTGTGAAGTGTGCCACTTTATTATTGCCTAATGGAGAGATAAATTATTCACTATTAGCGGGATCAGTTAACTTCTTGGATCATGTGTAATGGAACTGGCACCCGCAAGGCAATTCGGGCCCAGGTTTTATGGAGCAGGACAGAGCGAGGCTGCCTGAGATCAATGCCCAATGGCTATTTGTAACAGCACGGAGAAGCACAGTTGCACAAATGCTGCTCCCACAGAACCAGGAGGACACATTTCAAGCTCAATAAAGATGCCATCTAAATTCCACCTGCAGCCTAATTACAGAATAAAAGTGCATGCAAGGGCTTTTGGGTGCTACTGCTGAAGTTGGCTTCACTTCAATAGCCTGAGAGATAAGGAAAGTGTTGGGGATACAGCAATCTCACTTATAAGCAAACAAAGAGATTCCGTTTGTTCCAAAAACAAACAAGGAGTCCTGTGGCACTTAAAGACTAACAAATTTATTTATTGTATGAGCTTTTGCAGGAGAAAGTGTTATCTGCTGTCTCATTTTTTAAGATCAGTGTCTCAATTTCTGCCTTTTTTAAATAAATGGAGGCAAAAGAGTTAAGCTAAATAATAAAGACCAGAGGATGGACTGCACCTCTCCTAACAGACTGTAACAGACTGTTAGCTTCAGAGCTTTTTGTGGGGCCATACTGCGGGATTTTTATTCATCAAGTTGTTGTGCCGTATTGCTCTGATATTCTTTTGCTTCTAGAAATAATGGCTGCATTATGGAATGTTTTATTTAATAAGGAAATAAAGGGGACACCTGTTCCTGTGAAATTGCCAAAGTGCAAACCTGTCGTTTGATCTCTAGTCTATATACTCATTTGGGTCAGATTCTTTTCCAAAACATGTGTAGTGTAGCTTTCCTTGATCAGCATTACTGGGAAGAGATTTATAATGGTGGGAGAAGAGAAACACGGGGATTAATGTTTACCCAAAAGAACAAATAGTTTATTTACATTTATTATAATAGAAGATATTTGGTATAACATCCTTCAAACTGATGGCACTTAAAACTAAAAGCGTTTATGATTGGTGGGCTATGGCAAGTGCTTCAAAAAGTTTGTTGGGTCTGACTGTACTTTTAGTAGTTCTCTCTCTAGAAGTTTGAGAAATACTGGATACAAGTACGGACCACCACTTTATTTTCCTCTCACCAGTCAACTGATTAAGCACTACTTCAATAGTTTAATAAAAATATTTGTTCTCTTGCTGAAGTACCTTTCTCTTCAAAGTCTGAAAAGGTGTCTGAAACCTAAAAATGATGATTAAGTGCAAACAGATCCTGTTTCAACATTCAACTGAAGCTACATCTGTTCGATTTACACAGAGAAAATATTGGACAGGTGAGAAGAATTAAAAGGCTTAAAAGTTGTTTCTATTCAGGGATTTTCAGCCTTTTTTTTGTTTTGTTTTGTTTTTAAGAGAGAACACTTTTTTACATTATACTATAAAGCAGGGGTCTTTTTGGAAGCTGTTTCTGACCATTCATTGGTGTGAATCTAACATGTACTCTGCTACCAGTCTTGCTCTTCCCTTGTGAGACAATGACAAGCATCTGTATGAGAAAAATAAGTGGCTTAAGGCAACAAGGAAAAGAATACATGGGGGGAGGAGGCAGGAGAAAAGGCCATTTCAAATAGGTGTATAGAAGCAAGATTGCCACATTACTATTAACACGGCTACCCCTATGGTCTGGGAAGGCCTGCTTGGCCGATCAGGAAGTCAATTGCTGAAGACCACTTTGGCCACTGGAGTAGCGCTAAGTCCAAGAGTGAGCGTTTATTTCCCTTCGATTCAGCACGCTGAAGACACGGAGGTGAGCAGGCAATAGAATGGAGATACACAAGGTATTTTAAGTACTTTGTGCATCTCCCTTTAACTAGTGTAGACCTGTTGCTTGACACCACAATCTGGTGCTGGGTTAAAAAAGTGGAATTCCCCCATCCCATTTCATTTGATGAGATTGCAAGTAGCATCAAGAGGACTAGACGTTATTGGAAGTGGGAATCCAGGTTATTTATTTTCCATAAAAGATACCTATATAGCAATGAATTTAAAAGGAATTATAGCTCAGTGAGCTTCAGCAATGAGAATCTCTGTAGCCACCTAAGAACCATGCCATTCCCTGAACAGGCAGCCCTTTTAGTAAACTGATTTTGGTTCTGCAGTTTTGGTGTAGAATTTATTTTAATGGCCAGTTATTGTGCCTTCTTAAATCTTAAGAATTTTTAGGGCTGTTTTCATGTTTTCACTCTGCATCACAGCTGTATGTAATATCTTTATGTGGTCTTACTGGTTTTGGAGTGCTCTCTTCTTTCACACATAAATGCTCAGAGACACAATCTATCTCAACGTATATTTCCAAACACCCAAACCTAGAGGCCGAAAACTGGCACTTCAGTCACTTATCATGTTACTTTACACAGAGGGGAAAGTGAGTGGAAGATAACAAAAAACAAAGAGAATGAGTTACAGCCACAGCATCAGGTTTAATATTTAATTTCTTTCCATCAGCATCTGTCATGACTTGGTGTTATTTCAACCTGAAGTTGGTTGTTTCTTTCCTCTCCCTAAATTAAGACGACATAAATGGTAAGTTCTTTAGGGCAAGGTTTGTGTGTTTCAGTCTGTTTGTAAAGAGTCTAGGACAACATGACCTTGATTCTCACTGGAGTTTCCAGGTTGTAAGTGCAATATAAACATCAAATATCCATGGGGCACAGGAGGGAATGGGGAGAAAAGATACAAGTTATAACAGAAAATCGAAGACTGGGGTATTTCGCTATTTCTGCAACAGTACCTAATTGGCATGTAAATTCACATTTTAAAAAATAAATGCACACAGACATATTTGCATTTCCTCTCTCCACTGAAAGATAGTGATTAAATTCACTAGATGAGAGAACTTCAGTGGAGCACTTTCATCCTTTTCCTGCAGTTCCAAACACATTTTTAGGAGTCACCCAGCGGCTTTTGGCCATGCATGCTCCTACAAAAGACCCATAGTTGCTCTGATACAACATATTTAGGAGTTATGGTAAACATGCATCTGCATTAACTTACCCAAGAGACAATAAAACTTTCCAGAGAAGACAGATTTGGAGCATACTGGGTTGGAAAGTTTGCATTCTTTACCCAACCAGCTATGACAGCCCCATGGAGTAAATGTTCAGGTAAATGCACACACTAGTTTTAAAAAAGATTATTTAAAAAGCTACAAAATACCAGAAAAGGCTCCAGACAGGCTGATACATTTTAGTAATGTAGGAAAGAGCTACAGAACAAGCAAACTGGGCCAAACTACCTACCCTGACACAAGCAAAACTCCTACTGACTCAATAAGAATAAGAAAAGAAAAGAAAGGCGAGGCTTTTCGCCTTTGGTCTGCACTTACAGAGCACACAAAAACGGATGCAACTGATGGGAAAGGTGCCCACACTTTGCCCTGCTACACTGGCTGCTCATGAGGGCAGCCGGCAGATGCCAAATTCAAGGCAGCCAAGGCACAAAAATCAAAGTGGAGAATACTGGGGTCTATTCTGTGGGGCATGCCTTTGTAATAGAGAGGGACATGGAAATGGTAGTGGACTGAATTTGGCATCCAGGTAGTGCTCAGAGAGCCTTTAATCTGTTGTACTGAGCCCAGCTGCTTAACATAGGCACCAGAAATCTGTGGGCCTTAAAGATGTATTCTTCAATCTTGATAGTAATTTAAGAAAAAAGTAACCAAGAGCTCCTTGGCAAAAGTTCATTTTTAACATAATGTGTCTCAAATACAAGGCTGCAAAACTGCCTCACAGAACACACATGTAAAAGTGAAAGCGTGAATACATGGCACATTGTCACTGGAACGAAAAAGGATTGGGAGCCAAGCTCTTCGCACCAATCTGCGTCCTATAATATGTTTTTGCTGCTAAATGAATAAACCTTTATTAATAGTGGGAAATTGGAATGTTGACCCAACCTTAACTAACTGCAGTGTCACAAATGATTTTGCACAACTCAGATACCAGGCTAATGGCATGGCAGGGTATAAATATCTTACTGGACACTGTTAGCAGGGAATTAAAACATGCCTTTTTCTTGCAGCACTAAATTTACAGGCACATGCTTACATGAAATGCCTCATACAGCAGAAGGTGGATGAAACAATCCTGAAGTAGTTAAGTTTCAAAGAAAGTCAGGCTTCATACAGGAAAGTCTTTTGCCCTGGCACCACTTTCATTCTTCTTCAATATTGGCAACTAAAAGGCCATTTCTTTATGAGAATTAATTTGTGATGAAGGTTCTGGAGAGTTTGGGTTCTTCTGTTTCCAGATATGCCACAGACTCGCTGCATGACCTTGGACAAGTAACTTCATCTTTGTTTCTTTTCTGTAAAATGGTGAGGATGACAATTTTCTATCTGACTGAGGTGTTATGAGAATAAATTCACAGTTTCCAAGGTGTTCAGACATTAGAGTGATTCATAGAGTTTAAGGCCAGACTGGACCAATACAATTATCTAGTGGGGACTCAATGGACCCAGACAGATCTGTTTTTACTGCAGAGTGCATACTGGGGCCATAAGACAGATGACACTGGAATGCCTTGGTGTGTTCTGTTATACCAACAGTTTAGCTATGCTGTATATTTTTACATTAATTTGCAAGGTGCACAGAGTTGCAAATTCAAGGAGAATCATCTCCTCAGAGGATGTGTGTGCTCCTGCACACTGACTCTTTAGAGGATGCTCAGTGGCCATCTCATTGTGAGTCTTACAGCCACATTTTTAAAATCACACAATGTGCTGTGCTATTTTGAAAACACGGCTCCTTGGTTTGGTGGCTAAAGAGGAGCAAAGCTCTTTTGAGCAACTGGCTGCAATCATGGGATTCTGGTTTTACTTGTCTGGGTTCTTCAGATGGAGGCTGTGACACCATGTGTGTGAATTAAGCCAGAGAAAACTGGGTGGAAAACAAAGGAAAGAATAGATGCTTACAAGCTAGCAGGCTAGCTCACTGAAAAGTTCCTAAGGACATGTTAATAATCCTACCACTGGCAGAGGGCAGGGATGTTCTGAAGGGAGTGTATGAAACCCCAATCCTAAACAAAAACCAAGAGAAACTAGTGCACATTGTATATATCTGAGCAGGAAAAGGGAAGTGGGCCCTATTCTCAGCACTTCCACTGGCCTGCAGTGTTAGCATGACATAAGTTCATTTCACTGAGTGACTTAGTTTCCCCTTCTACTTGAGGGGGATGATTATGTAGGACCACCCCAACCATATAGGTGAACTAGGTGGTCACATAGGGCGCCAGGTTTCAAGGGGCACCAAAATAAATGCAAATGATTTTTCCCTCTATTTAAAAAAAATATTAACATTATCTTTTATAATATATGGAGGGGTCACCAAAATCATAGCTTGCCTAGGGCACCCTCAACCCTTGAGCCGGTCCAGTGATTATGACTTACGCAGCAGAACCAAGAGCTGTCAGTAATTTCTGTAAAGCACTTCAGTATAGTCGTATGACAGAGAAAGGATTAAAATCAATAAATAATGAGAATAAGGATAAGAAGTCATAACTGAAAAGACATTTGCTCATGATGTATCACTTAGATGGCGATCATGCTAGGACATTTTTCTAGCAGAATTATACATTAACAGTCTAAAATGATTCAGTCAGTATATGTTTAACTCATTTTCTTTGCTGGTCTCTGAACATGGCTGCTTTGGTCTTCTCTGTAACACTGTCTGCATTCCAAAATGTTTAGGAGCAAAGCATCCAGTGCCTTTCCCATTTTAAAAGCAGCAGAACTGAACAAGGTATTTTCCTCCATGTTTATTAGTGTCCATGAAAAATCAGAAAAATCCATGGTTTGTACAGCCCTACCTGAAAAAAAGCATTCTGTTGCATTTCTGGGCAACACACATTCACTCAAACTGCATCCAGATTAAGCCTTGAAATGTTATTTTTGGCTCAGGCAGCGCCAGGGACCCATGTGGATATGCCTTTTACTTTAAAAATGTGCTTACATCCTGGACTATGATTAATTCACATTTCTTTCCTTGCTTAAAAAAAAATAATCAAACTTCAGGCTCCGTTCACAGGGAACATTTATTTCAGTTATTAGGAAACCAAGACTGCTAACTGGCTCTTTTGATGCTCAATCTCTCTAGTTCGGGTTAACATGAGGAAAACAAAAAATGGGAAGTCTGCCATTCCTGGTATGAACAACCTATAAACTCTGCCATTTTCTTAAGCGTTTTCTCACTATGCTACCAGTTGTCAGGGATTTACCTTAGACAACATGGCAGTCACAAGCTACTCCTGAGTGATTCTATGCAGTAAAACTTAAGACATGAAAAGAAGAAATAGCCAGTAGGGGCTACTGCTACTGAGCAGACCCAGTTGTTCCCAGAAGCAGTTTCTTCTGCCAGCTAGCAGAAGTGGCACACTTAAGTCCTCAGGGGGACAGAACGCTGTACATTACTCATGGGCAAACCTTCCTGCCTGTTAAGTAACACAGCTAAGAGATTCCAGAGAAAAGCAAACAAACAAAGAGCCCTATGGCACTTTTAAATTAAGACTAACAAATTTATTTATCACAGGAGCTTTGTGGGAGAAAATGCCACTTTGCCAGGTGCCTGAAGATGGAGAACTTACAGAATGGGAGGAAAATAAATGCAGGGAAATGTAAGTCATTGGATCAGGTCAGACAGTTACAGCAACTCAGTGTCACTGCTTAGATTCTAACAGTGGAGAACAGCATACAGGAGGGAGGTGGGGGAGGAAAGGGAAGCAAAATTACCTGCAGTAATGGGGGGGGGGGGGGGAGAGATAAGCCTCTATTCAACCTGAAGTTGACAGCATCAAATCTGCATATGAATTCCAATTCTGTAGTTTCTCTTCAAAGCTTTGATTTGCTTTCCATTTACCTGAGCACGGCTATTAAACAGATCATTAATAGAGCGATCAGGAAGATTGCAGTGTTCCCCAGTTGGTTTCCGAATGTTATTTCTGATGTCAGATTTGTGTCCGTACACTTATTCTTTTGTGCAGAGACTGTCCTGTTTGCCCTGTGTATGAGGTGAGGACATCTGTGTAGCTGCATCTGAAAAAGTGGGTTGCAGCCCACAAAAGCTCATGCCCAAAGAAATTTGTTAGTCTCTACGGTGCCATAGGACTCTCGTTTTTGCTGTACACAGACTAACATGATTACACCCCTGGAAACTATCATCACGCCTGAAAGGACTGTGGCTTTTAGAGGCTTGTATATGTGAAGTTAGCACAGATTAGCTACTGCAATTAGATTTCACACCCTAGGGCCTAGCTTATTCTGCATTAAATCCACTTATAAAACAAGCACATAATTGTCCTAAAAGTGCTTTTAAAGTGAACTCTGTTAAGCCACACAATGGTGCTTTTAGTGCAAAATATGAACATCCACAGTCATAGCAGAATAGCTATTGTGCTTTCAGCTCACACCTGAAATTATTCTGTACTAACTTTCTGTGTAGACAAGTCCTAATATTTTAAAGAGCCTGGAACTCAGGTTGGCTAACTGGAAGGGATTCACTTTGCCATAATTTGAATCAATAGCTAATATGAAAAGCTTAGGTCCCTAAATCAACCCTCCTGCTAAAAAGAAATTTTCTAGCATGTTGAGGATCCATCTAGTCTCATGGGTTAGGGGACAGAAAGATGGAGTTAGTGATGCTGTGTGGCTAATGCAGGGCACATGCCTTAGGAAGAAGAGAGTGAAGGAACTAG
Source organism: Podocnemis expansa (assembly GCA_007922195.1). Taxonomy (NCBI): domain Eukaryota; kingdom Metazoa; phylum Chordata; order Testudines; family Podocnemididae; genus Podocnemis; species Podocnemis expansa. The sequence continues at coordinate 8,231,014 of ML682037.1, read as the reverse complement.
CCTTATTTAGTCTGCAGCAGGGAAGACTGAGGGGGGGATTTGATAGCAACCTTCAGCTACTTATAGGGGTGCTCCAAGGAGGAGGGAGCCCTGCTGTTCTCACTAGTGACAGAGGACCGAACAAGGAGCAGTGGTTTCAGGTTACAGCTGGGGAAGTCAAGGTTGGATATCAGGAAAAAACTCTCTCACTAAGAGGGTGGTGAAGTATTGGAATAGATTACCTAGGGTGGTGATGGATTCTCTGTCGGAGATACTTAAGGCCCAGTTAGACAAAACCCTGGCTGGAATGATTTAGTGGGAATGGCGCTGGTTTTCACAAGGCGTTGGACTAGATGACCTCATGAGGTCCCTTCTCACCCTATGATTCTAAGTAGAGCATCCAGTAAGTTTCACAAAAACTCCCTAGAGGAATGGTACTCCCACAGACCCTGGGCATCAAAACTGCTCAATTTAACAAAGAAGTCACATATTTTCAAGCATGGCTGACTGAAGTTGGTCTCCTAATTCCACATTTAGGCTACTAAATACCAACTAGATCTTCAACCATAAGTATCTGATTAGCTTATGGATTCTACCAGAACATGTGGGTGACACACACTTAAATCAGGCTACTTTTGTTCAGATGAGTAATTATATATGCAGGTGCCTAGCCTCAGGTAGCCATGTAAAACAAAATTTGGCCAGTAAATGACACTTCATACTTCCGGTCCACAGAATGCAACAGAATTGACAAAAGGTGAGTGTGATTATTAACCCCATTCCACAGCTGACAAGACTGAAGTCTGGCAAAATTATGGAAATTTGGCAGATCAAAGGGTGTTCACTGGAAACAGCTAAGAACAGAATCCAGGCATCGAATGCCTATCTATAGCACCATGCTGCTGCCTCCTTGTGCAGAAGAACAGAATTACCAGTGTGGCACCCACAGCAGATTCAAAATGAATTCAATACATATCAATCTTTTGAAATAAATCTAAAAATGCACCCGAATGGGGAAGTACATAATGGTTATTATATTGAACATTCTAATCCCAGCAGGACCAAGGGCTTCCTGTGCAACCCTCTCCATCCCAGTACACACATCTGTAAAATGAGGATAATGCTCCCAGTCTCACTGTGGTGCTGAGGGCATGAATACAATAGCATAAGAGAATGCCAACATATAGTCATGGGTACTTCAGAAAAAAATACATTAAAAATGAAATGGAAATATAAATTTGCACCCTTGAGAGGCCACATAAAGAGTTAGTTTAAGTCAAGACTTCAGCAGCTTCCGCATGGCCTGGGAGTGGGGACTAATAAACACAGCAGAATCTGTGTCTTGGGTGGGGAACAGGGAGGCACTGCTCAAATGGCATTCCTAACCTGCCCTACAACAGCTTTTTTCTTTACTCAGTTTTGGAAGTTGTGACATCCAGGGTGAAAGAGGTGAAATATGCAGCCAGCTTGCAGACACAAAAATCATGTTATTTATGGGGCCTTGCCCACATTCAATCAGGGGAAAAAACCCCAAAACCCACCAGACCCCAGTGGTGGTGGTGAACCACCAAAAAAAAAAAAAAAACAGACTTCAGATCTATCACCAACATCCAATTCTGGATTTCTGCCTTCTGCTTCAAGACTGCTATTTACTAAATGAGTCACACTTCCTGCTTTGAACTCAGACAGCTCCTGAATGAATCATCTGGAACTGAAGACTCTTTCTCGGCAAACAAACAGCAGGAGTAGTGAGCCCTGCACTGTGCGCATGCGAGAGAATTTATAGGGTGAAAAGAAAAGAGCAGGAAACTCCTGCCTGAAACACCCGAAGAAACAAGAATGTATGTGTAAGAGTAACTAAATCAGAACTGGAGCTGATTAATTTGTCTACAGGTTGGGGATTTGTGCTTTGGGAAGCTGTATCAGGAGCTTAAAAAGCCTCTGGCATCTGGCCAAGTCTATCAATAACATACAGGCAAGAAACGATTTTGGCAGCAGGTGCTAACATATGCAGTTAAGACTGCTCACTGGTACAAGTCAGAATGACTTTCAGATTCTCTGCCAAACAGTACATTTAAGTTAAGTGCTCATGGTCATTCAATATGCAAACTGTAAACCACTGGTAACAATAGAGGATTTGTACCAAGCATGCTTCCACACCTGGTGAAGATGCTGCAACGCTTAGCAGAAAAATCAAGGCTGAGGTGGATAGCCAAAGTCCTTCATCAATGCTGAAAAAGCATGGGACTGAATTCTTGGAAGAGGGGGGAGTAAAAAAAAAAAAAAAAATAGATGTGATTAAAGCAAAAGTGCTGCTTCGATTCAGGGATGAGAGCAAGAACTTGGGCTTTAAGACTTTGCCTTAGCGCCCAGAGACATCAACAGCACACACATCAGCATGCTGAGGCAAGAGAGAGAGACAAAGATCCTTGGTAATTTTTTTCTTCTACCGGGCAGCAGCCATGTGCAAATTGAGGACAGTCTTCATCTCCTCTTATCACTGCTGACCATTAAGGGCTACCCTGAATTCTGTTACATTAAATTACCAACAGAAACAGGTTTATACCTCTCCAAATTACTGGTATATAGGTTAACTGCAATGTGGCTCTCTTCACCCAGAATGGCTTTTACTACCTCCTATCCAAACGTTCCTTGCACCACCCTACCAAGGTTTAATTGCATGGGCTACAGTTTCTATACTTTGCCCCAAGGTTAACCCTAGAGGTTAGCTCTCCTTAACAAAATTCTAACGGGGTAATGGCAAAACAAGCACTTTTTCATGTTTGTTTCTTGAGTCACAGCTTGATAGCGTCCCACAGCTGTGGGAGTTTACATACCCTTAAGTAGAAGTAGAGACAGTATTTCGAACAAAACTTTCATCATTGGTAGGTTAACTACCTTGGACACACTCACAACATCTTGTATGTATATTCTACATACATTCAGGCGCTCTCTACAGCCAAGTATTGCATATATGTTTTTAATGCACTGGCCATGCTCCCCCCTGACTCTCTGGGCAGGACTACACTTAAAAATGGTGCAGTAGTACATGTATTTAATAGTCCTTTAGTGAAGACATTACTAAATTGACGGGAGAAGCTCTTCCAGTGTTGCAGTTATTCAAACTCCACAAGAAACAGTGGCTATGTTGACAGGAGAAGCCCTTCTGGTGACATAGCACTGTCTACACCATGGGTTCAGTCTGTAAAACTACATCCTTCAAGGGTGTGGATTTTTCACATCCCAAATGACACAGTTACACTGAAATAAGTCTATAGTGTAGACTTGCCTTGATAGCTAACCTACAAAGGACAACACAATAGAAAATGCGCTGTAAAGAACAGGACTCCAGAAGGAAGGATGATGGGCTAAATGGCTTAATAATCATAGAAATTGAGAGACAGAAGAGATCTATTAAAGCTTCGTAAAAAGCTCTCAAATTTCCACAGTTGCCCCAGTGTAAAATGGAATTAGAGTCCAAAGGCAACATGAGAGATTTAACAGCTCACATAATTAATCCATTCATACCACTGGACAATTTCCACCTTTGGATTCCCCACCCACCCATCATTTCCGTCCACACCAAGATAAAAACTAGTTCTCTATTTTCACTGATTTAATCCGCTATGGCCAAAAGGGACCAAAATTATCAGTAAACCTGACCTCCTACACAGCGACGAGTGAAGAGTTTCACATCCTGTAAATCCAGCAGTGGAAAGAATTCTTTAATATTTGAACAGACACTATCATAGAATCATAGAATCCTAGGGTTGGAAGGGACCTCATAGGTCATCTAGTCAAATAATTTATATCTTCAGTTGAGGAGTAGATGGAAGAGATCTGCTAAAGGATCCTTTAGATCCAGCATCCATTTAAAGAGTACAAGTGATGATGAATCTACCATATCCCATGACAGGCTGTTCCAATGGTTAATTACTCTCTCGGTTAAAGAGCTGCAATTGACCTCCAGTTTAAACTTTTCTAATTTCAACTTCTAGCCACTGGATCTGTTATGTCCATCAAATTACAGGCACCACTCAAAACATCAGGTATTTTCTCCCTACACAGGTACTTTTATACCACGATCAAGTCACTGGATTACATTTTTTCTGTTCAATTAAATGCTAAACACCCAAAGCCCATGGTAATGCCTGTTTTCAGACCTTTAATCATTTCTATAGTTCTTCTCTGAAACATCACCTAGTTGAGCATCCTTTTTAAAATTTGGACAGCAGAAAACTACACAGCATCCTAGCAATGGCTGCACTAATGCTGTACACGAGTATTATTTCTAGAGGAGTAGCCATGTTAGTCTGTGTACAGCAAAAAAACCCCTCTTCCTTTAATCAACTGGTGTGAAAAGGCTCCATCTACTGTCTGAACTGACTTTGCTAACACGTGCCCTCCTCCATCCTGGCATGTATACATATACTTCTCAACTGCAGTTTCCACTTTATGCATCTGACAAAGTAGGTTGGAGGCCATGAAAGCTTATGCCTGAAGAAATCTGTCAGTCTTAAAGGCACCACAAGGACTCTCATTCTTTTTATGAGTATCATTAACTCCCTACTCTTAACACAGGCTTCCTGTTTATATTTCCTGGGATATACCCCCCTTCACTGACTACAAGTGAATTCTTAATCTATATCAAATGTTCTCTAACTGACCTACAGACCACTGATAGTGTATAGAGAACTGACTTGGTAAAATGGTGCTAGTCAATTTGCACCTGCTAAGTCATACTGAGGATCAGCTACGAAGATGCTTTCCTAATATTCTTCTATGTCAGGAAATACTGTAGTGGCCACGGGGGCATTATGTGATCATGTATAGAAGGGGAGGCTGTTCTGGAGATCATGAATGAGCGGACACTGAACTCCCCTTCCATTAAAGGTCTACCAAACAGAATGTCTCACTTAAAACCATGAAGAGAGCTGAGAATACCCAACCTCTGTCAACAGTTTCCATTCTGCATCCCAAGCCTCATAACTATGAGAATCATTCTGCTTGGTACTTTGCTCCCACCGAAGCCCCACCTTCTCCGTTCTGTCAATGAATTCAGTTAAATACCCAGAAAGTTAGAACATGTAAGTCAGTTTTCCATAGCTTGATCCAGTCTGGCTGTCTGTTACATTAGTCATCTGTAATTGTTATGCAATCTGCTCTTTCAAAAGTTGCCAATTTCTTTGCTACAAGTCAAATCAGGTTTACAGGTGTAAACTCATGCTTCTCATGTTCTTTCCTTAACTTCTTAGAACATTTGCCATTTTCATGAGTTTCACAACTGGGAGATTTCAATTGTCTGCACAAAGGGATTAAGTTGGGGAACTCTCTTAGTTAGCTCCCAATCTGCTATACAATCTTTGTGTTTAGAAAGCTAGTGAAATCCTACAAAAAGCCTCTGTTTGTTCTTCCACAATCCCCAGATAAAATTCATCTGGGTCTGGTGCTTTACTAATGCACAGTTCTAATTGCCTTCTTAGCTACGCCTGACTGATGGTAAAGCCTTTTAACATTTTACTTTCCAGCTGCAACCCTGGAATAAAAAGTAAGTGGATAAACTTTAAGTGCTAGAGAAATTAGAATGAATTGAGCCAAGCACAATGCAAGCAGGTTTTGCATAAGCTTTTCTCCACGTAGACTTGCCACTGCACCTTAGTTTTGATCTACAGCTCTCCTTCCCTTCCACACTTATAGTCCTAAACCCCTCTTGAGCAGATATTACCCAGCTATGGCGCAACCTATGTCATGTATTTGTGATGTAGAAATACAGCTGAGATCACCAAGATGTTTTTGCTAGTGTTCTAAGAGGACCTAGATGCAAATTATGATTAAAAAAAGCACTTGCTGCAAAGGGAAGTGCTTCAGTTTTATCTTAGGTTGTACAAATGCTTAAGATTTATAATAAGATAATGAAAAATTCTTCAAAGATGGAGACAACATAACAGCACTCAATTCATTTCAACCAATACCAAAATATACAATAAAATGTCTTCCTCTTACTATAAACCAATAATCCCCCAATGGAAACACTGCTAACTCAAATAAATGCTGCAGCACAGATTAAGATGTCAAAAGAAGAGACTTCATAATGAAGAGACTGCGCCCATATTTACAAGACTCAAAGAGTATTTAGTCAGAGTAAATGTCTATACTGCAAGGTAAGCAATGGATTCAAACTCAGACTCAAACCTAACTCCACCCTTCGGTCTACAGTGAAATACTGAGGGCTTAGAGCCGGGTTTTCAGGACCATACAGAGGTGGACAAGACAAGTCTGGATCTAGCCAGGACCCAGAATTCAAACCCTATAGCTCTGTAGTGTAGACACAGCCCAGTGGATTCATGCTCCGGGAGTCCCACAATCCCATGGGCCCGTTTTCTTTGTTCTCTGAACAGTCCAATTTTCCCTCATCACAGCTTAAACAAAGGGCTATTGTGGCCACATAATGGGAAGGTGCTAGAATTCTGGATATGGATGGCTGGATTCTGGCCCACATTGCTAACCTGATGCTGCAAATAATGGTGGGCTTGGGCACTGTGTTAACAAACCCTGTGTCTACTAACTAAGGTTCTACTAATCGTGGACTTCCATTGCCATGTAGACATCTCCAGACCTTACTGACTCTTAGCAGATTTCTATGATACCAGAGGAAGAGGGAAAGGGAGGAATCTCAGTGAGTCTCAGTGAGATAGTTCATTCAAGTTTCTTTACAAACATGAGTACTTATCCAACTTCATCAGGCCATCAGCATGTGATTTAGCAAATGATATCTTACCCAAGGTAGTATCTTGATATGAAAAGAAAGTAAAAGGTCCAGCTAATGCCACACAATGAACAAAACCAAGGCACCGAAATGCTAGCCTCCCTATTAAAATACACCTACCATGTTTTTAGATTACAGTCAAGTCTGGACTGCTAAATCTCTGTACTTTGTATAACTATAAGCCTGTTTGTACCATAGTGTCCTACCTCAAAAGCATGCTCTCTGGCTGCCCAGAAAAGCCTAAACTAAATCCACTCAGTGTGTAAGTGGATAAAAGGCGACAGGTGATGTTTTGAAACCTAGTCAATTATACTAGCAACCATAAAACCTTCACCTGTCTACTCCCAAAAATAAACCTTGCTTATCTGACTGAGATGAGTAAGTGACAACTACACAAGGCAGATTTATCATTTATAAATAACCTGAAGAAGTTCAAACAGCAAAAACTTTAACTGTTCAAAAGACAGATGACTACATCTCGCTTCACTTTATGAACTGGTTTAAATTAGGCTTTACTGCTGATATTAATTTACAGCTTGTTTTGACCTGTTGCAGGATTCTCACGTTGCCATCTCCCACACACACACAATTCTTTATTGTTTGCATGTTTACATGGGGAATTTCTGCATTTTAATGCTTTTATTGTTTTAATCCAGCACATGAACGAATATTTTTAAAAACCCCAGCTGGTACGAGAACTTGCCAAGTGGTGGTGCAGTTTCTCAGGCTGCATCATTGAGCAGGTGTTAAACAAACAAGATGCCATGCTCCTCATGAGACTCACCTTCACAAGATGTTCTCAGGGAACCTTTCCAGAACAGCATGAATGCTGTTGAGCCAAGAGCTGAATCCTGACTGCATCAGCCTTTGTATTGCTGTTGAAATCCCAATACCTGATTTATCCTGGATTTTTATACCCCATCCTTGAGTCCTACTGGTAATGCCACCAACTTTTCACAGAAAAAAAGTGTTTCCAAAAGGTGACTCCTGAAGACTATTAAAAACTAGCCTTGTGCTCCTTTTTGTTTCTTGATGATGAAGAAAGCCTTGAAGTAAGGGATGTTTATTGTGAGCTCTGAACTGCTCAGCTGAAGGAGGGATGAAGCTGATGAATCTTTTACTGAGCTTTTCTTTACTCATTGGTTACATGGGGTGCTTTTAGTAGCACCTCAAAGTTGAAAGCAGCCCCTGTAAATCCCTTTTCTGAATTGCTCTTTCATTTGCTTGTTGTGCGATGTGTCTGGTATACGAGCTCTTCCACCGTTATAGACTTTTCCAGTCTTGCCGGAACCTGAGATACTACTAAAAAAAAAAACGGGGGGAGGGGGGGAATCTCTCTCTTTCTTCAGGATGAGCAGCTTCACCTCCTCCTCAGACTGGAGCTTGTGGCCTACAACACTCCTACTTCACAGAGAACTCTGTTCAGCAAGACCAACTGAGACAGACTCCCAATGGAGAACTGAATGCTCTTCAGAGATTAATACACCCCACCAAGCATTTGCAGTGAAACAAACTGCCTTGTGAAAACAGTAGGGTTTGTTTGTTAAGTGGAATTCAGTGTACCAAATCCTCAGGTTAGCACAGAAAACTCAAGGTTAAGGCACAATCCCTTCTGCTTAGCTCAGAGCCCAGCCAAACTGCAGTGAACCCTTTGGTCTAGCTCTGTCTCCACATCTGACAGCCTTCATCAGATTCCAGGTGAAAGCCCTGAATGCTTCCACCAACTCTTATCCCTCCACCTCATACCTCCTCAGTCCTTTGACCTCAAGCAGGTGGACTGTTGAGCAGCTGCCCTCAGAAAAGGCTGAGAACTAGGCATTCCTCTGTGGTGTTGGCTGCTTAGTTCCAGTGTCCCGGAGATTGGATTCATCATCATCTTTTTAGGTGGGCCACTGATATGAAGATTAAGACCTAGACAACTAGATCACAACGTCCCTTCGCCCGCCCTGACAGCAAACCGTCCCCTTCCAGCCTGGGAAACAATGCAGCACACGGGGGAAACTGAGGAACAAACAGGACTAAAAAAAACATTACAAGCATTCCCACTTTGTCACATTACCCACCTCCCTTACGGGAGAGTCACTCTGGGAACAGACAGATGGATACAAGCTGCAGTTCTAATGGGTACTTCCTTGATCTCTCCTTGATAGTTTATTCTCCTACTAATTAAAAATAGAGGTAGGGCAGAATGCCATTACTAAAAACCATTAACAGTCTTCTGCTAGACTATGACAATTAAGTGTGGTCACTGGGGAGACTAAGGGAAAACATATGATTGAGACTGAATCAGTGCCCAGAAAACTTCCATTCTCCAGCAATGCTGATCTTTTTGGTATTGTCTACAGCAGAAAAAAACAAACAAACCAAAAAACAAAAACAAAAACAAAAAAAAAAAAACATGTTACAGGAAGCCTAGGATCCCCTCAATCAGGGTAAAATGACAACTTGTTCTGTCTATGCTATTTTCCTACTTCCAAACCATCACAAAAACATGTTTTTTCACCCCAGAGTAGGTATGCTATTTATGGACTGAGAAAATATGGTACTGACCAAATGGAACATATATCCATCCATCCATCCACGGCAGTGTTATACACACTAAAATCACAGTGAAAACAAGGCAGTTTGTCATTTTCACCTACAGTGGATTGAGGCTTCCTCACCTAACCTGTGCAAACTACAAACAGCCCTTTCTTCATTAGGAATCTTCCTTGCACTAGTGTGGAGCACAGACAGATAACTGTAACCCTGTGTAATGGACATTGTGACCAATGTCCAGCAAGACTCCATATTGTCAGTCTGGAACTCCTGCTTAAACAATGTACTTCATTTTGGATACTTGATGAAATCTGGTTTAGGTATATGCTGTATATGTTCTTTTAAATGTGTGAACAAGGTGTGTGAAAAGGCCAGTCTCAACTGCCAGCCTGTCCTGATGAACCACAAGTACCATCTAACTGGCTGAACAATGCAGACATCTCATTAAAGCAAACAGAAGGAGCCACCCCAGAAAGAAAAGAATAAAATACAATCAAGTCTGCAAGTGACTGGTGACCAATGATCTCCCAGGAACCCTGAGGCTACATGACACAGCAAATCCCATAGACTTACATGAAGGCCTGCAAGTATAAAAGATGGGTGAGAGCATGAAAACTTTGGGGTCTCATTCTGCAACTGACATCTTGGAGCATCGGATCATGACCGACAGAGGCCTGGCTCCCTCCTTGTGCCCAGCCTAGTTGGCCACTAGGCTGGCTCAAGCAACACATGAAAGGACTGGTAATTACATCACACCAGCTTGCAGAACTGTGTGTGTGTGCGCGCGCGCGTGCTTTTTGCTATTCTTACTTATTTACAATAAATGTGGCATATTGCCTTGTCCCCCTGAATAAGATCCTGCTAGTCTTTTCTTTTTACTAGGGGGTGCTCTCCTGGGTGCCCTTTTTGGTATAACACTAGCTAACATGAAGATACGGCCCAGGCTTCCTCAGCAGTATGTTAGAACCATTAGCAAAGGCCAGCAGACAGCCAAAATCTCAAGCTAGAAAATTATTAGATCCCACTACAAACCTCCTTCTCCTTTCAAATTCCCACACAGGGGTGCCATGTTTTAGAGCTGGGTTGTGGTAGCTAACAACAGCAAACGCTGTTCCATGCAGCAAAGATCAGAAAGAGGATTTAGAAATTCTGTAGGTGAGATGACATGAAGTCAATGAACTTGCAAGCAGTGTTCAAGACTGATGCATTAGCCACATGCAGTATTTTGAGTAGAGTGGGGGCAGCACGTATAAAGAAAATGCTGTGGTGTCTAGTTTTGCTACAAAGTCAAGACTCAAAGCATGTTTTAAGGGCAAGTCACTGAAGTTGTTAAACAAGACCGTGGCTCAAATGTATGGCTCCACGCTGACAGCATGAAGTTTGCAGATCTGATACACTATCAGAGGAAACTCTGTAGGGTTTTCAATAAGTTTTGAGCTGAAATTTTAAGCTTATTCACAGGAGAAATCAGTGGGCATGAAATCCACCCAAATTAGATCTGACAAGGGTTTTACAAAGACTTTGAAAGTGAAACTGCTAGGTTTTTCCAGCAGCACTGACTCTAGTTCCAAAAAAAGAGGAATGCTCAAATGTCATGGATCAGAGATAACCGGAAATGGCAACCAGAACAATGTGGGCTCTCGTGATGATCTTGGCACAACCACCACCAAAGGATATCACTCAGCAAAAACAAAAATTTTAAAAATCATTTAGCAATCTGGTGCCACACAAGAGATTCCAGACCTGGTTCTGTTAGCTCTGCTGACCACACAACCAACTGGACTGCGGGTATGAAATGTGTGCCATGGGATTTCATAAGAGGAAAGAATGTTAATGCCCTCTGTAAAATATTAAGACCTCTGTGAAGCAAATATATAAACTAGTACTTCTGCTAAATCCCTATCCCACCACATCGTGGAAAGCCTAATTTCCAAGCAGTGAGACAATCTATCACCCCCCAAACTGCAGCAGGTTCTCATTCTCTGTAACATGAGTTAGATATGGCAACAGAGATCTCAGAGAAAGAACCACCAGAACATACTGTATAGCAGTTGACAGATAAAATGAACTCCAAAGCATTACTACATTTACAAAACCTACAACTTTCTCCTACTCAGCTACTGAATGAGAACTGAAACAAACAAGGAGCTTGGTGGCACTTTTAAAGACTAACAATTTATTTATCGCATGAGCTTTTGTGGGTAAAATCTCACTTCGTCAGTCTGTAGGGAAACAGAGAAGCACAAGACCTTATGGCTTCACCTTCTCTGCATTTATCCATTCCCAGCCTATGCTGAAGCTTCCATTTCCTGCATCTGTTAGAGTGGGATTTTACCCATGAAAGCTCAAATAAACGTTAGTCTTTAAAAATGTCACAGGATTCTTTGTTTGTTTTGCCCAATGAGACTAACACGGCTGCCCCTCTGGCACAAATGAGAAGTACATGGCTTAACAGCCCACATCAACGCTTCTTTGGAAGCAGAGGTTCAAACTCCAACAGCATTAAATTCCGTATGCTTCCTTTGGCCCAGTGGTTCCCTAGCAGCGTGCCGCGGCACATGTGCAGCGAGCATCCCTGAGAGCTGGAGCTAAAGTTCCCTCCCTGCTCAGCCCAGCCACATGAAGAAGGGGAAAGTGGGTGCTGCGCCATGCTCCCCTGCCCTACCATCCCACTCCCCAGGCTCCCCCCTGCCAAGCCACTCCTGTTCTCCATTCCTCTCTCCTCTTTTGCCACCCTTGTGCTGTTCCCCACATGGCTGCTCTTGTCCTCTTTCGCTACCCCTGCCCTGCTCTGCTCCCCACACTTACTCCTGCCACTGCACATGACTCCTGACATTCCCTGTTCTGCCACCCCTGCTCTGCTACTCCTACCCCATGTAGCAGCATTTCCAAAACACTGTGCCATGGTTCATAAATATTCATAAGTAATTTGAATATTCATTATTTTTAATAGTGGTGCGCCTAGAAAAATTTGAAGGTATCGTGTGCCTTGGCAGAGAAAAGGTTTCGAACCACTGCTTTGGACAGATAAACGACTGAGTTCTAAAATGATGTTCTTTTGAACCAGATCTCTCCTTGCACTGTATAAACAAAGATGTCAGTAAAATACACAACGGGGAAGTGTTGCCTTGGTGGAGACGGCCAAAAATATACCCTCCCATCCATGCTGTCATGGAAAATTCTACCTATCAACTGGCTCCTGTACCCCCAAATTAGCTGCATTTCAGACGAGCTTCACAGATACTTTGTAAAAATTTGAGGTTCCTTTGCAACAGAGAGGCTATACACATGGTGTTCACTTCTGTGTGACCTTGTACTTGACACCATGCAGGCTGGTGTTGCACTGTAATGAACAAATGCACTAATTAGAGTGATTGCAGTTTGCAGGATGTGTCTGATATGACAACAGAAAACATCCCAAAATTTAGAAATGAGTCACTTTTCTACATCAGCTCCGTTAGAAGGACTCGATTTAAAGGTAATCACTAGATTTTAAAGCCTCAAGAGGTGGTCTACAGCCTCAGTTTTAACATTTTCAAGAATGGTGGGAAACGGGGATGAGGATACATGTGAGGAAAATCTAAGCAATGGTTCGTTTGGAGCCAGAGTCAAGACTACTGATTTTAATTGCTAAAGCATCTAACAGAAACCAGTGTAGCTAAACAAGTATCATAAAGTGATCATGTAGAAAAGGCAGTTTCTCAGAATGTATAACCATGTTACAAATAGAAACATCATAAAAATGATGTTTCATCTGTGGAGAAATTTGGTAATAAAGATCACATCCCCACTAGGACTCTGCTAACATACATCTCACTAACTCATTCTAAGAACAGTCTTTGCACTAACAGCTAGAAAGGAAAGCAATATGATTTCTTTTAAAGCTACATAACTCCTTGTGTGTGTATTTACTTCACGTCACGAAAACCAGTCATCTACTGACCTGACCTCTAGTTCAAAATGTAGTTTTTCTGTTAGAATGTTTTCACATGTTACCAAGTTAACACTCATAACTGAATTCTGTCTGCAGCAGTCTCCAAGAGCACTTTTGTTTCAAACAATAAGATTTATGGCGTCTCATGTGTACGACCCCACAGAATGGGGAGACGTGATGTCTTGAGCAACACAATAGCTAAAGATAGAAAAGTACTAAATTTCTATAGCATCTTCCAGTGTATCAACATATTTTATGGACACACAGTGCACACAGGCTCAGGAAAGAACTTTGTGTAAGGGTGGTGTCTTCTTTCAGAATCACAGCTCCTTAGTACCCCGTCAACGTTCAAACATGCCAACATGTGACAAGCCATCGGAATGGGTGACAAACAATAAAGAGTAGAATACCTGGTCTTTGTGTGCTTTATGTCTTACCTGACAGACTAGATAGTTTATTCACTGTCACATCTCTTTTAAAGGATGGCCTCTGCTTGTGTTAAACCAGCCAGTTATGCTGGGTTGTTGTACACTTGGTGTTCAAAGTAGATCCAACTTGGTGTGCAACAAAGTAAATCTAAAACAGGTCACTTTCCCATCTGTAATTATGCAGGAAGGTCAGTTCTACCTTACAGGGATCTCAGAGGTCCATCTACTTCAATGCACCATTACTGCAATGGTGCAAAAATCCCTACAGAAAACATTTCGAAATTGGGGGGGCCAACAGTCTTTTTATGGGGTGGGATGTTGGGAAATAATTTTACACACGTTAGGGGCTCACATGCCAATCCAAGTTGGCTTTTGCCAACTTTAGGAAAGGATACAGAAGAGGAAGACAAACAAGGAGTCCTGCGGCACTTTTAAAGCCTAACAAATATTTTTATTGCATGAGCTTTCATGGATAAAATCCCACTTCACCAGACACATGAAACAAGGGGAAGGGCTAAGAAAAGCTAGAGATGTCACAGCCGCTCAGATTTTTTTCCCCCACAATGTAGAGCCCCCCACTATCACCCTTGCAAGCACTCTGGTTCATCTAACTTCTGCTGACTTCAATGGGACTTCTGCATGTTATGAGCTACAGCAGGGGTGTCCAACCTTTTTGAAGGAAGGGCCACATTGCAATTCTTTTCTCAGTCAGGGTGCCAGTGAGAAAATTTTTGATAAGAATAAAATTTGATCTTAGTAATAAACTTTAATAAAATGATTAGTATGGTATTTGGCATTGCTTTTGCTTGCATTGTGTACAGAAGACATGGGGGGACAGGGGTGCCTGTGTGAAGGGGTAAGGCAGAGAAGTTAACAAAGGCCCCGGGCCAGCCCCAGCTCCCAGACTCTTGCAGCAGCACTCCGCAGGCCAGATGAAAGCATTTGGTGGGCCGGAGTCTGGGCCCCGGGCCACAGACTGGACAAGCCTGAGCTGCAGGCTCAGATCCATGGTTTTGTTTTTTTTTTTTAAATACTGGTAGATTTCCTACTTATATTAGCCCTAAATACAGTTACTGTCCCAAAACCCAAGTAGTGTGTCCTGATGAGAAAATGGCAGCCACCATATTAAAATGCAATCCCTAATTAAAATCTCAACAGGGAGATGAGGAAGAGACTTGTTCTGGCAAAAGCATCTTCTTCCTGTTTTATTTTTATACTTTCTTTGTTATTACAAGCTGCCTTTTTAGGAGGTGATTGATATTTAAGTTTCTTGCCTTGCCCACGGCAGAGTCTGAGCAGAGTCCCATTAAGCACATCGGTATCTATGCTCTTATTTCGAAAGGTGGAATTCAGAAGCTGTCCAGACCCATTTCTACGACAGACAAGTGTTTCTGTCAACACAGCACAGTAGGCATGCTTCAAAACGTAAAGAAGGAATGGTATTTTTAAAATTAGCAATGAATACTAGCCACAGAAATGATTAAATTTATCAAAAATACAGGAAATGTTGCTATTAAATAATATGTAAGTCTTTAATTATACTTTAAAACAGCCATTTTATAAAGTAGTTCTATTCTACTATTTTTATAGTTAAAGGTCTGTTAACATTCCCATTTTAAACTTCCTTTTCTAAAGGGTTTATTATGTGGTCATAAAAATTCATTCTAAGCTGGGTGCTGGCATACAGGGACTCAGCTTAGAAGCCATTATTTAAAATTATCATCCAATTTGGTTTAGCTTTTTTAAGTTATGTATGTTAAAAAAAATCATGTTTACTGGCTTCAAATCTCTTCAAGCTTAGAATTAGCTTTCCCTTGCTCACCTCCCCAAAAAACCTAAGAGGTGCACTGACAAAACAAGACTTGCAATTCCAGTTCTTTTAAAAAATTGTATACAGTGCTGAACAATTAACCAAACTACTATATAGAACAGAATAGAATAGAATCATATGTAGCAACTGCTTTTACTATGAAGTCACATTTCTCAGGTCTCCAAAGTGTTTGCGGTACATAACATACCACAACCACTTTGTGCTCAATGCACAGGTCATGCAAGTTGCAGAGGTCTTGGTCAATGAAAATTTCTTGTGCAAGCCTGCATTCTGGAAAAATACTGGAAGGATTTTAACTGAGAAGGTTTTGTCAAATTTCATTTCTTTAATTTTATTCAGCAATGGTGGTTTTAAACAAGCGAGTTTATCTAGCTAGGATTCTCTCAACACATCTTCAAATGGTTCCTTGAAGAATTTATTTTTCAAAAAAAGCTAGCAATGAAATTTCAATTTATGGCTTAGATCTTTAAGTCATTTAGATGTAGCAGCAATACAAGAGCTCATGAGTGAGCATACCATATATGTGCATTGGCAAGAAAACAGCAAAACAATGAAAGCTTCAAGATGGACTCAAGTTTTGTTGTCGGACTTGTCGTTAACATCCAAGATGTCATTCAACATTTATCTGTCAAGAGGGTTGTCAGCCATATAGATTTTAGTTAGTGAACACCAGTCAAACTGGTTTATTGATATTCAGTCTCCTCTCCACACAAGACACTGCCCTTGATTAGTTCCAAAGGGGAAGCTGGGCTAGCTGAGTTCAGTTGAACAAATAAGCAATTCTGTGGCATTTTCAAAGACTAACAAAAAGCTTCCATGGGAAAAAATCCCACTTCGTCAAATGCTCGAAGATAGGGAATTCCCACAAAGTGGGATTCTTCTCCCACAAAAGCTCATGTGATTAAAAAAAAAAAAAGTTACAATAGTCTTTAAAAGTCCCACAGGATTCCTTGTTTGTTTTGCCTTTGACCAGTCAGGCTATGTCTACATGAGCAAATTAGTTCAAATTAAGGAGCCTTAATTCGAACTAATTTTGAACCCTGCCTACACTAGGCTTTGCCAAGTTCAAATTAAATAAATTTTTAATTTGAACTAGTTAGTCTGGCTGGTTAGTTCAAACTAACTGCTTAGTTTGAACTAATCTGCATATTTAGTTCGAACTAGTACAACGTAGACATGTTAGTTCGAACTAAGCATGCTTTTTTAGTTTGAACTAACTGCTCTTTTTAGTTTGAACTAAAAAGTTAGTTCACACTAAAAAAAGCACAGCTAGTTCAAACTACTTAGTTCAGAGTAACCAAGTCCAAACTAAGATTTTAGGTGTAAACATAGCCTTAGTCTTTGTTAACTCCAGTCCTGCTCAGTTATTATGGGCATGCTGAACACAGTGAGGGCTGGGTTATAAATTGGCATAAATCTCTAATTTCAGTAAAAGTTAGTGATCAAGTCACACAGGGCTAGTTTTTATGTCCTTGGAATTTTCTAATTTGTTTTATCTTCCTAAATGTTTCTTGTTGAGAGAGCTTATGAAAGTGACAGTCTACACAAAACCTGCTGGAGGGGGTGGACTCTGGAGAAATGAAGCAATGGGAAACTTTTTTTTTTTTTAAAGGTTAGATTTAGGGATACTTTTACTTATTAATCTCATAACTGAAAGCTATACACTGCTCAGACAGCACTGATTAGTTGATTGGGGCCAGTTGCACAGGGCCTGATTGATGAAGCCAAGATACACAGAGAACCTTCAATGTGAGGAGCATTTCTTGCACATTTTATCATGTAACAGAGAAGGGTTCATGCACAGTTGCTGATGGGTAAAATATTCTCCTGCTGCATGCTACCACCACAGGTATACACCCCATACCCCTTGAACTGAATTAAGCACTTTATGAATTTCCTTGCTTGCTTTATACAATCAGGCCACCCACCCACCCACTGAACAAAACAAGCAAGGAGTCCTGCGGCACTTTTACAGATGAGCAAATTCATTAATCAGTTTGAGCTTTCATGGAGAAAATAAATAAACAAGTCTGCCGGACTTTAAAGCGCCACAGGACTCCTTGTTTGTTTTGCTGAACAAGACTAACACGGCTACCCCTCTGGAACTTGTTAGCATGAACAAGGAATTGAAAAAATTAAGCCATCCAGTGGTATTTAGCCTCTCTTCAACCATGTCACTGCCTTAACTGTTTAAGGACGAAGCTCTTTTATGTATTAGTTCCATCATAAGACCTCTCAACACTGGGGATTTTTCTGAGTTACCCGCACCAGTACAAACCCTTGTGTAGGCAGGCAGAGCTGTTAATTGCACCACTGCTGTTCATCCCACTCAGAACTGTATTAAGTTGTGCTGGTATAGAAAGAAATTTGCACTGTAGACAATGATGCCTTAGTGATTGTGATGGTCCTTTCTCTTCTCAAGTCTGTAAGAGCAGCCACACCACTGCCTGGAACTGGGGACTGGAAACAGGACACATCTTCAGCATGCAACATACTCTATGGTACTGGAAACTCTGCAGCATGGAGAAGACAGCCTGCCACTGGAAAGCATCACAAAGAAAGGAGAGCCATTTTCCCCTTCTATAATATCAGGGCTTGAGTAACAGGAATAATCTATATTCATTTGTATTACACAGGCGATAAAACACACCTTACCTTCAGCTCCACATTTAGCCAATCACAGGAGCCATTTGTTGCCTCGTATATTACAAAGCAATAGAGATTTAAGGGATAATGGTCATAGCAGCAGAGTATACAAAGCAATAAACTGCTTTTGAGGTTGGTTAAATGCCAAGCGATGCTGCGGCTTCAATGCCAATAAACATTATTTCTATTATATGACAAGATAAGAGGATACAATAAGCCACAAAGAAGAAAAATCATTTTCTTGGCCTCATGAAACTTCTCGGTTTCTAGTTTCTTGGACTTTCCATGGACATCATCTCAACGGCAAGGGCTTAGAGAGGAATAAATTCTTAAATTAAGGGTGGGTTTAAGACCCGAACAACTGTATGAGGAAATAGCTTGTGGAAAAGTGATGTGCTCAGATTCTGGAAGTGACGGGTCACTTAAAAATGAAATATTCTGTTTTTCAGGCTTGCAACTGGCTGCAGTCCTCTTCCTTATATATATTTGATATTATTGCACCTCTGTTAAAACAGCTTTCTAGTTTAGGCTATTTATGGATGAAGCACATTAACAATTACTTTCTTTTTATTATAACACTTCATAAAACCCTGAAACAGGCAGCCCTCCTAAATAGCATTATAAAGCAGGTGGAAGCCGTGGGAGGCGCACCACATTATCAAACACCCCACCACCATTCCAATACACACCAGTGATTCAATTCCACTGTCAATCCCCAATCTTGGAAAGAATCCTACTTTAAAAAGGCAGCTAAGTATTTTTCTAAAAGGGGAAAACAGGAACAGCAATAACATTACTTGCCTTTGCTCACCTAAACCAGTGACAGAATTGTGAATGCAATCCATGTCTGCCTTCCAGACCTTTGTGCTAGATGCCTAAGATGTTTAAACCTGCTGAAATCCTACCTTTTATTAACAAGTCAGAGCTGTATCATTACACATTTTTGGTCAATATCTTTCAACTGTAATGACAACATTGAAGTTTATTGCTGACATTAAGATCCAAAGGGTGTAGTTCATCACACAAAGTGTATTTTAAATAGGGTTAGCAGACTATTTTAATAATTGTTAGCTAGTATAGGAAACCCAACAGGACTTTTTCGATCCATTTCATTTGACACGCAACAAAAGCCTTCTCAAGGCCCAGTTTTACATCTACTAGAATCAATACAGAGACTAACATTCTTCTTTATTTTCCTCATTTCCTTTCAAGAGAGTGCTGCAGCCAAGGGACACATTCTTGTTTGGTGAACAGCTCTTCTGTCTGGCAATGAGGGAGGGGATAAGCAGAAAAAAAATTGTCACCTGTCCTCTTAGAAAAGAAACTAGACAAACGGCTTTCAGCAGAATCTTTTTTAAAAAGTATATGCAGCACATTTAGAACTCAGCTGGGTCACATCAGACTCACTGTTGGGAAGTAATCATGTACAGAACCCAAAAATAACAGCCATTAAAGACCTAGCAACCAAAACATGTTTACATACTCAGGGCAAGCTCACTAGCTTTGATTATATGGTGAGTAGCGGAGTCAGATCTTCTAATCTATTTTAGGTGATCCACTCCTGATGCCTTCGCTGATCACAGCTTTTTTCTTATTTCTATGCAGAAGCAGTGTAGGGGAGGGGAAAAGGAGCAAGAAAGGAAGTAAAGTGAGAGCCTGGGCGTAACAACCACATAGGAAAAGAAGAGCCAACCGACAACTCATAAGGAAGTGAAGGACTTCACCCTTCAGTGAAAAAAAATCTGTGACTGGCTTCACAATATTTATTCCAAGTCTGCTTTTCAGAGCTATTTGCCCTGTTCTGCTTTCTCCTTTTCCTTCTTCTCCTAAGCTCACATGCCCTTTTATGCAATGTTTCCAAATAGTGGGTCACTGAAGGGCATACATGGGTTCTGAAAGGCAAAGAACAGAAGACACAGCTTGTGGCTGTCTTCCCAGGCTCACATTTGCACACGCAGAGAATGATGGTTTTAACCTGTTTGTTTTTTAATATAGTATATAAATATAAGCTGGCCTCTTTTACCAGCATTATCTGATATTCCTAAACGTTGGGAGGAGGCCACCTACAGCTAAGAGTCCACCCTAGGGTGACCAGACATCCTGATATTAATCAGGCCTGTTCAGATATTATGGTCTGTCTCACACACACACCCACCCCTACCTCTCACCTCTGAAAATAAATTGTTACAATTTTTCACACTTGCTATCTGGGTCATCCTAGCACTTCCTCAGCCTCCATTGAGGGAGGGGACACAGCACCAGGGATAACTGATTCCATGGCACAAAGACAACCAGAATGGGAGCATGGGTGAAAGGCTTAAAACAAACAACTGAAAAGGGTATGGGAACAGAAAACTCTGGGCAGCACTTACTGCTCCCTGTCAGGCTTCCTCCTTCTGGTCTGTAAGACACTGTCTGAAGAGAGTGGATGAAGCAATCTCATGGCTTTTAGGAGTCATAGATGGAGCATGTCCACAGGATTAGGTATGGGACAAAGTGAAGTTGAAACCTTAGTTGGAGGTCCTAGAGGAGCCAGAAAAAGAGCCTGCAACCTTGAGAACTGCAGGTAAGTAAATCAGGGTCTCACAGATGCTTGACTGACAGCTCTGGAGACTGATTTTATAGAGCATAAGCTGCAACAAGAAAAGATTTACTTTCCAGTGTCTGTCACCCTGACTTGGAAAGACAGTCAACTGGAGTGGAAAGAAGAGTCTTCCCCCACATCCATCCACCCAGTGCTGAGCCTCTGATGAAACGGTCAATAAAGGTCCAATCACCGTTCAACTGTGATGGTGATTTCCGTAACCTTTCTACTGGAAACTGGACTGGGACTTCTCTCATACAGGACCCTGAAGCTAAGAACTACATTCATTGTTGTGAACTGCAGGTTCTTTCAGGGCAGGAACTGTCTCTGCAATATTATACTAGGCTTTTTTCCAGGGAAATAACACTGCCATATTAATTAATGGACTCTCAAACTCATGTTTTCAAATTTCAAGATGGACACAGAAATAAAAGTTAGCCTGATTTTCAGGAGATATTGTCACCCACAGTTCCCTCATATCTAGCTGCCTACAAGAAGACTTAGGTGCCTTTCTTTAACCAACTACCAGTACATTTGGAAACACTGGTTCCAATTCTTAGGCAACTTGCGGACAAATTCATCTGGGTTCAACTATAATGGATGCCGTCGCTGAATCTGGCCCTATACATTTGAGCGCATATTTACCTGAAGAAACCCTTTGACATAAAGAATCAAGGTGTCTTGTAAAAAGGTCAGGATCTGATGCCAGAGATGACAGCAGATACATCAGAATGTGACCACAGAAAAACAACCTCCATAAAGGGATGGTCCCCCTAATTTCTACTACAAAAATCAAGTTATTAAAAAAAGTCACCAATCAAACTTTTGCACACCCCAGTGGAAGTCTATTAACCCTTGTCTGCACTGAAAAACTACTGTCTATGGAAAAATTAACTTCAGCTGACATTGACTCCCCAAATGCATTTAAAATTGGACACTGACTTGTCCCAGATTGCTGTGTATTGTTCCTCTATGCCATTCAACAGCTGCCTCTACTGCAGAAATGGCTGCATTCTAGTGGTGAATGCCATGTTTAGAGTTTGTAAATGGTTTTAAAACCCACAGGGTGAGACTGGAAAACACGCCTTTTGGTGAAAGATTCAGGAATTCAGTCTATTTATCTTAACACAAAAGTGACTTGATCACAGTCTCTATGTATCAACCTTGGGAAGACCAATAACAACAACAGAGGGTTTTTCAATCTGGCTAACAAAGATTGAAATAGGATCCAATGGCTGGAGGCTGAAGTGGACAAGTTTAAACGAGACATCAGGAGCACATTTTTAATACCAAGGGTAATTAACTATTGGAACAACTTACCAAAGGCTATGGTGGATTTTTCATTACTGAAAAGTTTTCATTCGAGATTGGATGTTTTTCTGAGATATACTCTAGTTCAGACAGAATTAAATTCAGGGAAGTTCTATTGCTCGTGTTACACACTTGGTCAAACTACCTGATCACAATGGTGCCTCCTAGCCTTATTCTACAGGGAAGAGGGCACCTGCTACTATGCATTTACAGGAGCTAGTGCAATGGGCCCAAATTCTTGAGTGGCCCTTCTGCAGCAATGTAATATAAAATAACAGTAAGTGTAAAGTTACCTGGATAGTAACATTTTAACATGAAAAGTCAAGAATTGTCAGAATTATACATGATGAAGGGGAGTAGGGTGGTGGGAGGAAAATATTTCTCCTTGAACAATGAAAAAAAATCCAGCCACCTTTATATAGCATTTGTGTGGGCTTCATTTAAATAAATAATTTAAAAAGTTGAGTTGCTTTCGTTGCTTGTGAACCTGATTTCAGATTTATATGACTGAAATCCTCTCCCCAGTGCCCAGACACAGCAAGTATGGTACCTGAAATTGTGCAAGTCACCGTAAACAAAGGAGGTAGAGATAAAACAAGCTACAAAATCAAGTCCACATAAGGGCATGATTAAAAAAACACAACAGGAAATATTCTTAAAAGACTAAAACACAACACATGCATATTTTTAAGAGAAATCATAATATTTGGTTAGTGGATTAGATTTTTCCACTACCCAAAGTAGCTGTATCTGATACTAATGTCTTGTCTTATAGCACATGTTTCTAGGGGAGCAGTTCCCAAAAACTGTGGGTTGTGACCCCAAATGGGGTTTTGCCATCAGCAGATGGGGTCAGAGCAATTGCTAATATGGGTATTCTCCATGCTGTCAGCAGAAAATACTTCATTAAAATGGGATTGTGATGGACAAAGAATCTGGGAACCCCTGTCTTAGGTACAGAATTATTCCTTTTAATGTTCATCATGAAAGACCTAAAGGAAGCATTGTATCTATATAAACTAACAAATTATACTGTGGGGTTTATCCAGGAAATTAGTTATGGCTCCCATGTGTACTCAGTTGTAACAGTTTGGCACCCAGTTACCTAATGGTCACAGCCAGGGAAGTTGCTATAAATCATTGATGATCTGGTTAAAAGCCACAAACCACGTAGTGGCATACCTGTTTCCCCCTTTATGGTGCAAAAATTTCACAGTAAAAAGGCCTTTAATTCATTAGCCAACAATCATTACAGTAAGGAATTTATTTTATGAAATACCCATTGGATGGATTGATAGTTCAATCATTTTGTTTTAAAAGGAAAAGGGAAGCAAGAGTTGCCCAGGCAGTATGGCAACGGGCACTAGAGAGGATCATACACGGCATTAACGTTTTAATGCAGGGAAAGTGACACCATCTGTTCTTGTGTGTTTATTTCACATTAAATCAAACTTTGGGGAAGCACTAAGGACTGGGGAAAAAGAAAATGCAATGGACACTTACCAGTCCAGGCGCAGTCTACTCACCTGTCCTCCTTCGTGTGAAAAAAGTAGTACTTTATTTGGTTATAAAAAATCCACTTAACCCAAATGGGTAAGCAAAAAAAAAGTTTTGCACAGCTGCAAACAACACTAGGAGGTTACCTAGGGAGGAAAAATTCTCTCTCTTTTTTTTTTTTTTTAAATAGCTCAAAATAGAATCTAGCAGTTTGGGGTTCACATAGTAGAGCAAGCCAACTGTCACATTCTCAGCTGTCTTACCGAATAGTCTATCACAGCTAACTCACCCTGACAGAGAAGGAATATCTGTCCTTTGGGTAAGTAGCCTTGAATGAAGATGGGCAACACTATCAGAAAACATTAACTGGCGATCAGCATGTTTTCTCTCAGCTCTGTGGGTCTTATTATGCTGTTGTCTTTCATAATACAGCACAAAGCGAGGCAGATTTCATTACTTTGGAGTGCCTGCACTTGCTCATAACTTGGATTTACACACTGCAAATCCTCTGATCTGATTACCTCCAGTGATCATGTAAAACGCTGGCTTTAAACTCTTTGCCTCAGTGATAAAGCAGACAGACACTTTGATTCACAACAACACATTCACCATAAAGTATATTGTAAAAGTACCTGTCCGCAGCCGGGGGCATTGCACACAAATGGCCTGTCGTCTCCCATATTTCTTACAGCTGGGCACAGCTGAGGAGAAAGGCAAGAGGGGTAAAAACTGATAAATAAGCTAAAAAGTTCAAAACATCAAGAATAAAAAGCTCTTTACAGGATATAATTAATATTAATGATACTGGGGAAAAGGGGTGGCTTTCTGTGCCTCTAGATCACATGTAGATAGGATGAATTCCTTCTCCCCCAAGCTGAAATCTCAATTGACATGACCCAGTAATTTTTGCAGTTGCAAAGAGCAAATTTTGTCCAGTGGTTAAAATCAGAGCCATGACAGCACAGTCGAATGGTCAGAAAAAGGGATGTGTCGTTAGCATTCCTGAGTTCCATTCCTGATTCCTTCACAGCCTGGACCAAGCAAGAGACTTCCTCCTCTCTCAATCTGAGCTTATGTCTACATTGCAGTTTGGTGCATGCTTCCCAGCAGAGTTAAGACAAAAACTCTAGCTCTGCTGGAATAAGTTCACTAAAAATAGCAGGGGTAACACAGGCAGCAGCTTGGACAAGCCACCTGAGCACAAATCACCTTGAACCTCCTGGCTACATATTCAGATGGCTAGCCCAAGCCACGCACCTGTAATACTGAAAGTCTGTCTACTAGTATTGGGAAGAACGCTCCTACCAAAGTGTAGAATAGACATACGGTACCTTCCGTATCTACCCCGTACTGGTCCAGAAAATGGGAATACCAATGTTGCCTACAAGAGGATTTTGAAGGTGTCACCGTGTCTGTCTAGTTCAGCAAAACAAACAAACGAGTCCTGTGGCACTTTTAAAGACTAAACAGATTTATTTATCACATCAGCTTTTGTGGGAGAAGAGTTTGACGCAGTGGGATTTTTGCCCACGAAAGCTCATGCAATAAATAAATCTGTTGGTCTTTAAAAAGTGCCACAGGACTTCTTGCTTGTTCTACAAGAGGATTTTAATGCTTTATAAATAACTGCTAATATCCAGTGGAAGGTGCTGGAGAAAAGCAAAGTATTACTCCAATTGTATGCCACATTTAAAAAAAAAAAAATCAATGAAGAAAATAAGCAAAGCTTGTGTACACACACTCCGAAAAACACGCAACCAAGAAGCAGTTAGATAAATCGAGGCTGCTATACACACGTTATATTTTCAATGGGACAGAACTAAAATTTGTCATTTAATTAATTAAGGGATTATAGGAGTGGTGCTCCATTTTACAAGGCAATAATCTGGCTCCCTAGTGGGTAAACTACGCAGCTGATGGCAAGGGCAGTTTATCACAGATTACAGCCCAAGATAACAAAGCACTCTGTCCTATTATGCTACAAGTGAAGCTATTCTTATTAATAAAAAATAAGAGTAAATAAAGTAACCCCCACCACCTCAAATTCTAGAAATAATGGTTCCATCCACCCACTGATATTTTTATAGCTGGATTTTAAAAAGCTATAATAAAGAAAATGTTATCTCTTCAGGGGTTTACTGTGTGAACGTGTTCTGACTGTTCATGTTGCTTCCAGCCTCTCTCACTTTGAATTACGTTCTTGGCTGCAGAAAGCCGACACGCATCACTGGAGCCAGGAACAGAAATGGAACCTGAAAGCAGCCAAAATTGGTTCATAAAAAATACACACTTTTTGTTTAGATTTTAAAATATCTGACCATGTAAAAAAAAAACAAAAAAAAAAAACCAAAAAAAAACCTCAGTAGCACTGAGGGTGGGGAAAGTTATTTTTAGGAACTACCCAGGAAGTGCTGTAAGGGTGCAGCGAACAGAATGCAGGTTTTGTGGTGGCGAGGCTGGGGGGGGAGAGTTAGACATCTTTAGCTCTCATTACGATGAACACAGTGTAGACTCTAATTGCCCATCTGAAAAGGGGTGATGAGATGTGGTACTTGCTCTCTTCCACCTCAGTGAGCTGGGTCAAACATCGCCCTATACAATCATGAAAACACAATGGGTAAATAGCTTTCAGACGAAAATACAAACAAATGACAACCGGAGCCCTTCATAATTTGCAAATGAATAAGGGAAAACACAAATATCTCCTCCCAGAAAAGCCAGAGCAAACTGAATAGGCCTTGCAGAGTGGGCTGAAAGTAAAAGAGCTCAACAGATCCTGCAAAGAGACTGCACTTGATATTTTGTTTGTGGCTGGGGAAGGAGAACAGTTCCAACAGCAACAGTCCCACACAGAAAATGTCTTGCTAGTAATCCCTCCCTCAGAATCCACAGGCGTTTCAGCCTGAAGGCTGCTGCTGATCAGAAAAGCTCCTGAAAACACACAGCTGGGATGCAAAACATTTCTGATATGTAAACCAGCAGTTTAAATTCTACCTTTAAATTAATATAAAGTCAGCACAGATCCTTGAACACCATCTTAGGATCCATGAGAGAACATCTGATTCGTGCTAAAATTATAACCCTAGAAAATTAATCTAATCTTGAGATGGCAAAAGCACAGCGGATAACAGCAAGAGGAATATCTAAAATATATCAAAAGCCTCAATAAGCAGAAATGGAGGAAAAGGCAGGCTTGGCCACATCTTTCCAAGCTTCCAACTCGGACCACAAACTGTCATCTTCAGAAACCAGGGGATAAGCGCACTTCCTCAATCGAGTGCTGATCTCCACCACTTTGAGTTTCTATCCAGTCTACAAACATCATCACAATCTTCTTCAGGCTGATCCTCAACCAGCTAGCCTTCATTCAAGACAGGAGCTTCGCTGCCCCGGGAAAGACCTGGGGCATAGACACAAGCCCTGTCCACTGCGGCCCTGATTCTCTGCCTGGGCCCGATCCGGCCTCAGGCTCCTGCCCAGCCCTGGATCCCCGGCCGGGGCCAGGGCCGGGAGAGACTGGTGCTGTGGCAAGCGGCGCAGCCTGAATTCCTGGCTGGGGACCGGGCTGGGAGACGCAGGGGTTGCCCTGGACACTCAGGGCACTGGCGCTGGGACTCGAGGCACATGCCCCATGTGCCAGGAGCCAGCAACGCCCCTGATTCAAGACCCAACCTCATTCAGGCACTGGGTAAATCATCCGTATGCATCAGACAAACCACAAAATGGCAATATGATGTTATCACGAGCATGCTGGAAAGCAAGGTAAACTCATGCTTCTTAATTTTCTATGCCTATGAAGATTTCAAAACAGGAGGAATGACGAGGTCAAATGCAGCATTAACATGAATGTCTGCTCCATGTGACGCTCAAGTCAAACCACCACACTGAAATCCAGAAAGAAAGGCGCAAAGCAACTGGACGAGTTCCATCGGTTCCATCTAAGGAGCAGAACCATTCCACCGAAATACTGTGGTCAGCAGTACCAAAGGAAACAGATGGATCTAACAGATGGATCTAGAAGAGCCAACATGGTCAATTTATCTTTCACCTTTTCCTTTAGGTTGGCGGTTTTCAACCTGTGGTTTACAGAGCCTGGGAGGTCCGAAGACTACGTCTATGATTTCCAAAGGAGCCCATACCTCCATTTGAAATTTTTCAGGGGTCAACAAATGATTGGAAAACCACCACTTTATACAGATAATGTAACCAATACTGTGTCTGTACCACAGCCAGTTCAAAGGTCTTACTACAATGAAGGAAAGTTAGGACTCCAAAGTCCTGCCAGAAGGGCTTTGCCACCACCTTTCCCAGAAGAGAGTGAAGTCTGAACCAGGATGGTAATGTGGCAGGACCACCACTATCAAGAGACTATACACCCAGTAAAGGCCTAAAAATTGCCTATTTAGAGGATGTCGGTCACATCCTTCTAGGAGAACAGGGAAGGTCCCTACCAAGCACAGTCCCAGTAAGTACAGCTGGTTTTTATCAACCAGGAAAGACGTGTCTAACATGTAAACTTGACTTTAGGTTGGCAGCCATCTTAATAAGGTCTACAGGACTCGGCACAAAACTGAATGGCTGGAATTCCAGATTTCTAGTCCCAGCTCAGACAACGACATACGTGGTCTTTGACCAGTTGCTTCCCATCTTCATGCCTCAGTTTTTCCAATTAAAAAATGAGGATTATAGCCCCTTGCTTCACAGTGTGCAAGGATTAATGTTTAAAGGGCATTTTGAAGATGGAATCTGCTAGGAGTGTCAAGTCTTCTGTCAAGGTATCTCAATATCAAGGACTGTGGAACCATGGGGACTGTGCTCACTTCTCAGTCAGTCAGTCATAGGGGTTAGGTACATTGCTGAGGCAATGTATGAGGAGAGCTTGCACTGCAACTCCTAGCTGTAGCCAGCCCCCATTTTCGGGCTGGGCCCTTGAATCTGCAGAGTGGGCCCAGCCAAAGGAGTTTCTGGTCACCTGAAGCAAGCGGAGCTGTGGGAGGAGGAAGGAGGAGAGGGGTGGTGCGATGACATCCTCCCACCACAACGCTCAGCAGCAGTGCAAACTCTGCCGCCATGATTGTTGGACAGGCCAGCAGCCGACTCCTGGGTGGTCCAGCAGCCAGAGATGAAGTTTGCACTGCTGTCAAGCACTGGGTGAGCGTGCCTCACTTCCAAGTGTGAGGGCCCTGGCCCACCTAGGCCCACCATGTCTACATCCCAGTGTAGGCTATGCATTTGTTCTGAAACCAGCCATGGGCAACGAAGTCCTCTGTCAGTCCAGCAGTAAATATCATCAGCAATTTCAAACAGCATTTGGAGCTACTAAAGCACTGAAGAAAGAGCCACCACATTGTGATAACAGGAGAATGGCAGACAAGGACTAGATGAAAGATGGCAGTAGTTAGCATTCAAAGTTCGGCAAAAATTGGTCTTGGGGAAAAAAAGGTGATAAGCTAATGAAGGATGAGGCTGCAGATGATTATTATAAAGTTAGAACTTCAACATAGTTTGGGGTTTTAAATGGAGCTGTATAGTGTACTTTGGAGGAAATTTTTCTAATACTGTGTATTAAACCTGCAGGATAATAAAAAGGGCTGATCTAATTTACAAAACAAAAATCCTTGTTTGACATTCCTTTAATTAAGGAAAAACATCTGTCACTTAAACAGCTTGTTTCTTCCACCCGTATTTAAGAGTTGAGTCTCTTTTTGTTTGGTATTTATGTTTCCAGTTCACATCAAAGACATTTTAAGACATTTTAAAAAATGGATCAGCAGGCACTCTTGTGGCTTTGATAAAACTAATCAAAACCAAGAAAAAAAAGCCACAGTATTTCAGATTCCCCTCCACTCCCCCCGCAGACACTTCTGACAGCGTAACAAGCAGCTTCTTAGAAATTAGGGACTTGGGCACTATGAAAATTGCAGTTAACTGATCTTGCAAGATTGTAGGATTCATTTAGTCTCTCTTAAAAACCATTAACTGCTCAGTCACTAAGGAATATAACTTGCATGTAAATACATGTGCAGAGATTTATATCACATTTAGTATGGATAAATGGCTTCAATAAACTCTCTTTTTAAGAAAAGGCAGAGAAAGTAGGTGATTGGATCCTGGGAAAACAGCATTTTTAATTTCTTTTCCCACAGCCCCAGGACAATATTTTGTTGTTGATTTTTAGCACAGTTGATAATGCAATGTCAAGTAAAGAAACAAATTATTGAATCATCCTTGAAAGGTCTGTCACTGTTCTTCTGAAGAGCATCTGCCACCTCATGGAAAACTTTGGAAAAAACCCAAAACATTCTATTGAGAAAAGACTGTGATTCCTGTATGTTTTTCTTATTCCTGCTCCCTTATTAACCTTTATATGAAAACAAGAGATATCCAAGGAGTTTTTCTGCTCTTTAAAAGGTGTTTATTTTCCCATTTTGATCCAGCAATTTAAGTACCATCACTATTTCCAGAGAAAACCATTATAGTGTCACAAAAAGATATATACGGCTCAAGAGTGTGGACAATGGGAACACCTCACCCTCCTCTAGCACTGTTCATCCCAGAATTTCAAAGTAGGCAAAACCCAATGCCAAATGCCAAACATTTCTTCTGTGATGTCCTTTCTTAGGGACTGTTGTCTTCTGTTACTTCTGACATAGATATGAGTGAGAAAAATCATTTAAAATGGTTTCTGCACATGCCAAAAGGCCGAGTGGTCCACTGCACATCAGACTTACAGACTCACGCAGAAGATGCGTCTCTAATAGTGTCCATGATGCGCTAGACACTTTCCAAACAGAAATAAGGCACAACCCCCTACACCAAGGAGCTTACAATTGAGTCCAATCTCTACCACTGCCTTGTTCTGTGACCTTGGGCAACTCACATTCTCAGTATGTAGTCAGTTTTTCCAACTGTAAAAGGGAAATGATGTGTCCACAAAGAAGCCTAGTATAGCTAAATCTTCACTTATTTAAACTAACTGAGACAGCTTTGCACCCCAAAGGTAGTACATCATAGAGTGCCCTTTGCTCATGTATTCAGTGTGCAATATGAAAATACTTTATTGCTGAAATACAGTTTGTGAAATAATAAGACTTATGAAGGCACAACCAAGGCTTGTTAAGGGACAACCTCTCAAATACTCCCTTTAAATTTTTAAGGGGGATAGATGATTGGCTTTTTTGGAAGAATTATTAAGTTTGTAATTAGTAAAGTGAGAATTAGTAAGGCTCCACTCTATTTACATTTTCCAAAAATTCAGAGTCAGGAATGTAAATGTTTTGGTGCAGGCACCACATCTATTTCGTCTGTCTGTACACCATCTATCATGCTGTGCTTACTTAATCCACTACAATTTGGTCATTAGGCCCAACCACAACGTAGAACTCATCTTGCCAAAAGCTAAAAAATGCCAGGAACTATAAATATTCAATCAAATCAACGTATCAGGTTATGAATTACAATGGGATGGACCTACACCATTGTACAGACTTGCTTTGGAACTTCTGAAGGATTTGAGGTGTTCATAACTGAAAACGTATAGTGGAACTGACAACATACAGCAAACACTGCATAAGAACCTCAGGCAGTCTTGGGGAGGAAGGAAATTCACCCATATAAAACAAAGAGTCCTGTGGTGCTTGTAAAGACTAAAATTTATTGCATTTATTTATTGCATGATAAATCTATTAGTCTTTAAAAGTGCCACAGGATTCCTTGTTTGTTTTGCTGAACCAGACTAATGTGGCAACCCCCCTGGAACTTGTCACCCACGTAAGCGACATTAACAGTCCTAAAGACTTTGATACAGCTTGACAGGAGCTAAACAATCCCTTGTACCTAGCACTATTTAGTGCTTTATATCTTCAAAGCACCTTAAAGAAATTTATTAATCCTCTCAACCCCCACTTGAGGAATATGTTCTTTCAAATCAAGGAATACCATTACGGCTAAACAGCGGCATATTTTTAGAACATTTTAACATGTTTGAAAACTAGCATAGACAGGAAATTTCACATGTTAACACGTGAGCTGGTTGCAACAAATCCTAGTGGAGATAAGCGGGTGGGGTGGGAGCTGAGATGTTAAGAATTTTACTTGTGCCATTAAAGTCTGTATAAGAAGGAATTCAAAGTCTAGAAATTCTAACACCCAGTCCCATATGCAGGTCTTTTTGTGAACAGTGTATTTACTGCAATAAACATTTTACCTCCCAATGTTCCTAAACAGGGGAAGAGGAAGGTCTTTTTAAAACACAGCTTCAGCTAGCCTTAGCTGGCTCTAGACAACTTGTCTCATTGCTCATCTCTTCCGTATTACGGTCTAGGCTCTGCTCTGTCAATACAATTTTTAAGTGGGCTTGAGAAAGGTATACAGTCCTGAGACCTACACAGGTTTTTCAGATGTCTGCTTTGCTTCCTACATTGCTTCAGAGGTTGTTAACTGTTTTTACCACAAAAAAAAGCAATGCCTGCATGCTTCACTGTGAAGGCAAACAGAAAAAGGGGAAGTGGGGAAATGGAAGATGCTATGACCAGGGAATGGGAGTGAGTCAGAGGACAAGGGAATCAGAGGAGTAAAGGCGTGGGTGCTTTCCACTCAAGGCCACTATCCAGTGCACAGGCCATCTGCCCACAAGCACCCCTACACATAAATCCTCTCTACCTCCCCCAGGCCCATGTACATCCCAGGCCTCCCACAACTTTATCAGTGAATTCCCCTGCCATCACCCCATGCATCTCTCCCACTTGCAAGTAGTTAGAAGCTGTTTGAGATACTTGGGTTTTTTCGTTTTCCTCTAAAACAAACAATTCTCTACCATGTTGCTGTGAAACATGGATACAAAAAAATTTAGGACAGTGAAGGTTTCTATATAAAAAATGTTGCCATATGTGAAGTTAGAGCGAAAAATATCTTTGGTATCCTATCCGCGTTGGCCCAAAAAAGTCAGTTTCTCCAAATAAGTTACCTTTAATGGATTGAACTCTCCTGGAATAGCTGTGCAGACAGCATTAACACATTTAAGTTCGATGTCTTAACTGAGATGCAAGTCAACTTATGTCATCGCTAGACTCTCCATAAGCTAGACCACATCAATCCAAACAATCTGGCCAAACGTGGTCCAGACAACTGTTTGGAGTGGATGGAGGGGTTGCTAATTTCAGCTACTTTAATCGAAAAAGATGTGTTTCTGCCCATGAAGACAGGGCCTTATATGTCACTCATACCAAATGAAAGGAAAAAGGTGGCAGAGAGGTGTGGTGTAAACCAATACCTCCCCATACTACACAGGTTTAGTTACATAGCAAACTGATGTGCAGCCTACTTACTTATGATGAGAATTATATTCGGAGACTGATGTGATGCCATTTTTGCTTATTTCAATAATCCAAAATTTCAAACTTTTTTTTTTAAATAAGTGTAATGTGTACAGAAAGTGCTAGTCAGCCCATGAGTTTGGAAATCAGCTGGACAAAGTGCTAAATTTCTCACTGCATTTCAGTTCACAGATTGAAGTGGTCCCAAAATGTGTTGGCCAACGCACTAAAAGACAAAAACCAAACCCATTTTATTTTAGTGAAGAGAGATGCCTAAGGTAAAATGCAAACAGCACTTAATGGGAAATCAGACATACAGCACTTACTCACAACGGGAATGACGACAGACCAGTATGTCCTAAAACATGCTCATGGAAAGCATTTAAGAACCTGTTCTACATGGCAACAGTTTCTCAAATATCATGAGATCTGTATATTTTTTCATTTTTATTATAAGTGTGACATACCTTTGAGCCTCTCTGAAGACAGACTGCTTTCTATATTAGAGAGAGAGACAGACACCAAAGAGGGGTGGGGGAAAGAGCAAGGGAGGGAGTTTAAGCAATTTACCCAAGGCCACAAAGTGAGTCAGTTTTTGGTTGGCAACATCATAGTTGATTGCTCTGAGGACGACTATGGTCTAATTCTTGGTTGATAATTATAGAGAAAACAAGTTTCTTCTCACATGTACAAAACTTACACATATGCAACCCTAGCGCTTGTCAGACTCCACAAACTTTTTGGAACACAGACATATACGACCTTCCTTGTTTTTAAATTGTCTGCCAACTGACTCTTCACTTTCCTCTGCAGCATGGGTCACTTACATTTGTCAAGGCTGGTTCCCCACTCTGGCACTCTGAGCGCAGAAGGTGGGGGCCTGCAACAGGCCTTAAAAGCCACTGGCCTTAAAGCCTGATCTTAAAACTCTCCAAGACCTCCAATTCCTGGCCTTGGAGTGGTATTGCTGCCACCACCCAAATGCAAAAAAACCTCATGAATACCCAGGAAGGCGCACTTGGGAATTCCTTCCTGTGAGGTACTTGCAAGCACTTTTATTCCTCTCTCAGGAAGGTGACTGAACTCCAGCTGCAATATGAGCTGAAACTGGAACAGAGTCCCCTTTAGTAGCTGGCTGTGCAGTCTGAGGCACATGCACACAAACCTCTTGCTTTTCAGGACATAGAACCAGAGCTTACTTAAAAGGTAAAATCTTTAATTAAAAAGAACAGATAAAAACACAGAGAGTTACTTCTCTGGGAAGTAACTTAGGTAGTTACAGGGTAGTGGGAGGGGGTACATGTGCTCAGCATAGAGAAATCCAAAAACAAAGAAAATACCCTGACCGTGTCTAAGTACACATTTCCTGTTCTACCCACGCCTGGTCAGTAACAAACTTAACTTATCTTTGGTGAGGATGTTGCTGGATTCTTCCTTAGGCCCGTCTGGTCTCCTCCTGATCCTTCCAGGAGTGCTGCTGCATCCAAACAGGAACAGGCAAGCCTGCTGTTCTAATTCAAAAACCTGTGCTTTGTTCCTATTGCCTGTCCTGGGACTCACTGACCAGAGTGTTAACCCCTTCCTCCTCAAGGGTTACTACAACATTCTCTGTACTTTGATCTTTAAACCATTATTTAGGACTTAAATAATTCTCATTCATAGGCTAGAGATCTATTACTATAGTGCGTTGGCAAGGAGCTGCGGCCTGTGTTATGCAGGAGGTTTGACCAGATGATCATAATGGTCCCTTCTGACCATAAAGCCCATGACTCTATGAACTCAAAAGACCTCAGAACTTCTGTTCTTGACACACACTACAGGAGTCTCAATCTGAGCCATGCCCTTCCTGGCTTGTGAAGGAGAATCATGAGAAACTGGAGCCACTTGTGATCAAAATACTGTACCCAGAGCCTCATTCACAGAAAGAACCTTCTCCTTCAAACCCACAATAGAAGGGCTGATGATGAAGAAACTGACACTGGATACATTGATCCTGGCCAACTCCCACCCCATAGCAAACATCCTACTCCTGAGCAAGCTCAGAGAATCTAGTCCAAAGCCATCTTCAGGTTCATTTAATTGAAGCTAATATCCTAGTCCAGAGGCACAGATAATCTGGATTCAGCTCAGGACAGGAAACAAACTACTTCAGTGGCTTGACAGATGGTTTCCTGTTAACAACAAGAGGGCTGACGTTCATTCTCATCCTCTTGGATGTCTCTGCAGGTCTCAATCCTGTGATAGACAAGACAGCACTTAGTGTAGCAGGGGGTCCAGGATAATGGACAAAAATGGTTTTAGTTCTTCCTGGAGGAAAGCCCTCAACAAGTGATGATGGGGATAGCATCTCCCCTACTAAACCCCTTGTGTGTGGAGTCCCCACCAGAATCAATTCTTTCTCCAGTCTTATTCAACATCTACATGTAGCTATTCACTGAACTGGTCAGATGACACAGACTTGAGTGCCAAAAACAGGCAGCACCTATCACCCCACATGACTGATACCATTACCTAGACCAGAAAGCCCAGTGCTTGGACAAGAACAGCTGAACTGAACCTGATCAGTCGATCAGACATACAGAAGTTATGTAGTGTCTGCAACAACAATGTAGTATCCTTTGGTTGAATTTTGTCTGTAACTTAGGGGTGGATCTTAGATTCCTCAGTGACACTGAGCTGTCGCATATGAGAGTAGCTGTCGCATATGAGAGTAATGCTTTCTACTCACTCTCGTTGACTAGCAGATTTCCCACCCTGGCAAATGATGACCGGGCTTCATTTATTCACCCCGTCACCTTTTGGCTGGAGTACAGCTATGCAGTACAGCTGGGGATAGAGACTTCAGTACTTAGGAAATGCTACTGGTATAAAAACACTCGCAGCACAAGTCTCAGCCACACCAGCTACAGCAAAACACATCAGCACTGACCTCTGTTCCCTGTTGTGGCTTCCCATAGAGCAGTGTCGCCCAACCAGTGTGCCATCAGGCCTCCGCAGGTGTGCCAGGGAATTTTTTGAAAAACTACTTGAAGAGTTCTGGATTGCTCATGAATATTCATGAGTTCATTTGGAAACTATATGATGGTGTGTCTCAAAATAATTAAAGGTATCAAGGTGTGCCATGGCAGAGAAGAGTTTGGGAACCACTGCTGTAGAGCACTGCTTCACATCAACAAAATAAGGCTGCATTGACACACTGTCCTTATTTTCACAGTACTCAATGGCCTGACTCAGGATAGGGAAAAAAAAAAAAAAAAAAAGATAGCCAACAGCTCTATGTAGCCTTTTTGTTTTACTTAAACTGAATTTAGAAATTTTGTATTAAGAACCCTGGGTTCAGTTTCTGTTGCTACAGTTTCAAGCTCAACAGAGTGAAGGTTACCTCTGGTGCTTTTTTCATACTTGCAGACTCTCAGACAGCAGTCTTCAGACTGTGTGTGTGCCGTGAGAACTGCCCAAGTGTGCCATGAAACTCTGTATAAAGGTGACGAAGAAACAATGTTTCTTTACATTGATTTATCTTAAACAATATTCCATCCAACCAAACTTACAACTCGTAAGACTCACGAAAATTAATCATCAAAGGCAAAGCGAGGTATCCGTCTTTTGTTTCTAAAACATGCACATTCTAAACTCAAGTGGCCAAAGGGTAAAACTGAAATGAAGTGTATTTTTTCTCTGGTGGATTTGAAACATTAATGTGTTTGATCCTTCTTTAGCTTGTTGTATGCACTCTGTTGCAAACCTCTCTAGTAAGACCATAATTGTAAATGTGATGTTTATGAGCAAACAATTCAGCTGAAAAGAGTAGGGATGCTGTGGAATTGTCTGTCTCATTGAAGTGTACCATGTTACTGAAAAGGCTGGAAATCATGGCCCTAGGAACACCCAAAGTCCAAGGATAATGGCCAAACACAACCACAAGTGCAAGGTCTTATCTGTACTACAAGTTTTATTAAAGCAACAACTCAAGTTACAACTACCCATGCATAAATAAATCCTAAAAATGCATGCAATAACGAAAACTGTAGATACAATGTTGGATGGATAATCAAAATGAACTAACTGGCTACATCCAAGATAAAGACCAGTCAGTAATTTGTTCTTCAGCACAACGCAACTTTCTACAACAAGGATAAAACTTGAACACTCAGGAGATGGATTTCTTAGGGGCCACCCCACGATTGTGGAATGAACTCTAAGGGAAACTAAGAGCCACCACAAGCCTTGCCATCTTTCACTCTAAATACAAGGCACAACTTTCACCCTACCTCCTCTGACAAGCAAGGGTTGGTGGGGATTTAAAAAGCACAGACCACTCACTTGCATGCCCTTCTCCTGATGGGGAAAGGATAAGAGAACAAACATTTTAGTCACACAGTTTAATGTACTGTGTTGATGACAATATAAAAATCTACATAAAAAAAGAATAGACCTTGTCCTTCTGTCAGAGTCTGCCTAATAACGGCTTCTGTCTTCCTGTCTAGTTTGGCTACTCTGGTAGTAAGAGATTTCTCTATAGCTCCTGGAACTTAGAAAAGCTTCCTTGTACCTCCCCATCTCATCAAATCTTCACTAAGAACTTCCTTCTCATGTCTCATTATCAAGACGGAAATTCTCTGGTCACGATTTAGCTCTGTAGAATGTTGGGCAATGTTGTTTGAATAAAAATGCTCTAAAAAGAAAGCTCTATTGTTGCAATACACCCTGCATGAGCACATTTAAACAATCTTATTACAAGAATGCCTGCTGCCCACCAGTCTTGCAAGGTTTAACAGACACTATTTCAATAAGTGCTTGTCTACACACAATAACTGTATATTTTAACAAGATCCAGCATAATTAAAGCAATATAACCCTTCCTGAGTGTGGACATAGCTATACTGGCAGTAAAGTGTTTACATTGGTATAGTTTCTCCTGTAAATTAAGAGGATAAATACAGCCCCTTTACACCAGCATGAACATGTCCGTGCTAAGCACTGAACCAATTTAACTATCTCAGTAGAACAAACATTATACTTCTAACTGAAAGAGTTATTCAGTACAAAACTGTAAAGTATACCGTAGAGACCTAATCCTGGGCACTTCCACTACTGCTGGCTTTATCACTCAGCTAAGAGCCAGAATTTAAAGCCAGAAGGGATCACCAGATTATCTAGTCTGGCAGCCTGTACATCACAGGCAACTAACCACCAACCCACAACATGCTGAATGATCACAATTTGACCAAAGAAATTAAGAACAAGAAAACCAAGTTGTACCAATGCCAAAGATCTCCTCAATGTGCAGGAACTGATTAGGTGAGCTATACCTAGATGACCTACCATGTGATCTGCACCCCACACTCCAAAGAAGGGTAAAAGATTCCCAAGAGCCATATCTGTCTGGCCTGAGGGAAAGCCACCTTGTGTTATAGTAATCACTGCAAGTATGGGAGCAAGACCCACTGGGATTTAATCAGCTGAAAAGACTGAAAAATGTATTTCTAACAACTTCTCTTTTTCCTATAAGGAGGCAGGGAGGAAGAATGCGCAAACAGTAAAATCTGGCCATAAATTAAACTAAGCCCTTCCAAGGAGGGCACACTCCAGGTATAAAAGGACTGAGTGTTCAGTTTTGAATAAATACAGATATACCTATAAACTTCACTCCCTGTCTACAATGTTCACAGGAGGCAATTTTAGTAACAGTGATTTCTCAGCACAGAGTTGGCTTTATTTTGAGACCCAATGTTACAAAACAGCTCCATTAATGTGACTTTATGGGTCTAATTCCAACATTCAAGCATAAGAATGGGAGGACTGAGGGGAGACAAGAGCAAAGGTAAGTGCTTAAACACTGTACTGATGGAAGAAACAGTTGGGCTAAACAACTGGTTTGACCCACCTAACAAGAGACATTTAGGCTCTCTCTACAAGTCTATGTTACAAAAGGGATGGACAAAACTGGCTCACAGCCAGACATCAGCAATTTTACTTTTGGTCACCAAAGGGTGATCCTTCATTATATTTTTGCACTGGAGGTGGGTGACAGGCTACTAAAACTGGCTGCCATGGTGACCAGAAACATACATTTGCCGAGCCCTGCACTACAAACCCTAGTGTGGAACAGCTAAAGAGCTACAGCCATACATGCTAGTGTAGATAATGCCTACATTGACAGGTTTTTCCATCAATGTAGCTGAGCCACCTTCTCAAGAGTCAGTAGCTAGGTCAATGGAAGATTTCTTCAACCAGCCAACCTGCATCTCAAGCATGACATTTACATAGCCCTAAGCACCACAGGTAGGTTGAGCTAACTTCTGGATGTAGTCCAAGCCTAAGCCAATAATTTTATATCTTAGGAAGGCTGAGTTAGCCCTTTTACCTGTCCAAAGAACTGTATTTGAGAAGGAGATAGAAATTCCAGTTCTGTTCTCAGCAAGGACATTAGAGACCCTAACCTAAAGGTACCTTTTCTAGGAACAGGGAATTGCCCAGGTGTCCTTGGCCAAAACTTCCACTCCTCACACTCTTATCAGGATGCTGTGAACCTACTGGCCTCCCTCCCTCAGAGGCTGTACATATGTTTCACTAGTGCTGTACATAAACAGCAAGTGGTGACCCTTCTAAATGAATGGCCTCATGTGCATATAAGATATTAAACATTTAATTAAAGTGTAAGAAATGGGGATTACGGAATGGCTAAGGACATGGAGGAAGAAGGACAGCCATCGATACGCACCAGGAGAACAAACAGATTAGTGCTAGCTAGCGGCAAGCAAATACAGAGGAGACTTTTTCCTGAGGAAGCCCAAATTGTACAACGTGGTTGTTTTTCCTGTATTACTGCAGGACATGTACTAGTATGAACAAAGGATTATGTTAAATAAAAAATGCTCTATATAACAGAGAAGCTGTAGTCACAGCTAAGATCCACTGTGGGGACAGACAGGCAGGCACAGGTTTAGAGCAAAGGAGTAGGCTTAGGTCAAACAAAGTTTCACAGCAAGCCATTGAGAAACAGTTCCAGGTAAAATCCCTTACACTGGTGTGCTGGTCTGCAGAGAACCTGTTTGCAACTGTCCCAAACATTTTAAACAGGCTGCTCTTTCAGATAAAGGATTTAATGGTTTTCTTAAGAATTATCTTTGTATGAATACAGGAGCCTGATTTGAACTGTTGCAAGAGCGGGGGCATAACAGAACATGACTATCCAGAAAGCTGAGCTACAATTGGCATTCTTACTACATTAACTACGTAAAAGAGACAAGGTAGATAAAGTATCGTCATCTTATTCAATCAACTTCTCCCACTGTGCCTCTTTAAAATCCAGGGATCAACACTGCATACCTACATAAAACACAGTGTACCCACGGTACCTTCCTGGGAATTTTTTAAAGTTGTAACATGGATACTACAACAAAAATCTACTTTATCTTCCTGATTAAAAAAATTGGGTTCTCTTGGAAAATAGTGCACTGGGCCTATGGCTCACTACTATATTACTGTGACAAACTAGTACATCAGAAGCTGAAAACAGAGAAAAGTTAGTTCAGTCCCATACAAAGTTATATGGGATTAGTTCTCACACTAATGAGTCACAAGGCCATCCCAGTAATTTTCCTGAGATCTGGGAGTTGTGCCAACAACATTAACTACCAGACCCATTATAAGAACAAACCTATAGAAATGCTAATAACCTTTTTTGAGGCCAACCCCTCAGAAAAGACAATACACTGCTTCTGGGAAGAAGAGATAAAACCCACAACAAACTGAGCTGTTATGAATGGTTACACAAAATCTTCACCTCACACATCTTGCTAAAATAGAATACACAAAATTGTAGCTAGGCTTGTAGCAAACACAGACCCCATGATCACCAATAGCACCTAGAGTGTAGCAATGCAGAAATTACTATAATTAAGGAGGAATTACTCTACTATGTGAGACAAAAGACTAGGACAGACATTTCACTATCCAGAAAAGGAGGAAGTAGAAGATTGAAAGCTTGGGGAAGTGTCTAAATAGTAAAAGATTTCCTGCTAAAACACAAGGAAGGAAACCTGTTGCTCTGAGACAGTTCCAGAAGTGTTTTTTTATTTTGGGGGGTTTTTTTTGTTTTTTTTTTTAAATATACTGCCTACCAGATCTCTCCACCTGAAGCTTTCTGACCATCAAAGTAAACATTCAGCACCTAGTGCACAGAATATGACAGTAAGAGGTTGGGAGATAAGAATGGCAAACAATGAACCCCCCAAAATATGGGGTGACAGCCAGCTTTTCCTCTGGATTTGCCCACAGGTCAGTTCTCAGCCCTGTCTATACCACCACTTTGCTGTACGTTAATATTGTAGTACACTACAAGAGTATTCAAACGCACGATAGGGTATCACGACAGGGAATCAGGGTGGGCATCTGAGACTAGAACCACTTGTATTCAGGGCTGGAATCAGTACATTTGAATGGAAGGCCTTATAGAGGCAATGGGAACTCCAATGACCAAAGAGTAACACCTAACTCCAGAGGCAGCAGGACATGTGAACACAGCATGGCTGCATCCAGAGAACAAAGACAGACTGTGTTAAGCACCAAGCTCCCAGACACAAATCCAGAACAAGAGACAAAGGGACAGTGACAGACAATGAGCCAAGATGGCTTCCCCACCAGCATGGCATGAGGGAACCCCAGCCTAGCACTGACCAATCTGAACCCTCTCTCTCTCTCTCAACCTTCAACCCTCTTTGCTAACTCGGGGACTTCTCGAATGCAGATGCAAGGTGCCTAATAAATAGTTGCATTGATTTGAAGTGGCTGACTGGTGAGTTTGCAAATATTGAGAGTGCTGTGCCGTGCCCTGAGGGAGTAAAGAACAAGTACCTTCAGGGCTCTGGCTAGATTTGCTGCAGGCAAATGCGGAGAAAGGACAGAGATCTCTGGCACCCAAATGCCCAGTTTTGGAGTCTTGGAGGCTGCTGGCCTGCCCCTGTGGATCTGTGTGGGTTCCTGAAGTCCGGCTCATTAATATGTCACACCCAAAGGGCTGCTTACATGCTGGTTATAGACTCGAATTTGTAGATCTGAGACAGTGATTGGGAACGGGAGTTAGGTGCCTAACCTGCTGAAGCGTTTTTCAAAAATCTCACTAAGCGTCTAAGTATCTTTGTAAGTCTGGCCATTCATCACAAAATGTTCTACACCCAGAGCCATCCTCAAATTTTTGAAGTTTTGCTGGGCAAGAGTCCACTTCAGAACCTAGAGGTAAATATGCATAGACTGTTGCTCACAGAATCCTTTGAATTTAGAGCTATTTTGGGGTCTGGGGGAAGGAGCAGGAATGTTTGCTTTGTAACAAAAAAGCTGTAAGAAAGCTTAAAATTGTCATCTGGGAAAGAAACCCTAAAGCTAATGCTATAAAATCTGCTTCAGAGGCACAGCACTCTGGTGCTTTATAAACTTGATAAAGCAAACCCAACTGTATAAACTGGAATATTGGCAAGAAACTTACTTGAGGTAAGTCTCCGACAGCCGCATGGTATTTAACAAATCATTCCAAGTTACGCTATAATGGAGAGTGAAAGCAAAGTCCAACTACTTCCCATTAAACTGTGCCTTTCTGTGCAGATGCATGGAAACTGGTGCCCAGAGCCTGGGGCCCAGAAGTTCTGGCGTACAATGTCAATATCAGCTTGAGCATAAAAATGTTTTGCAATCTCATGGAAAAGTGGAAAAGTCCTCAGTATATGACAAAGGACCCTGAAAAATCTTTCTGTTGTAAAATTTAGAATAAGACATGCCTGAAGTTCACTCTCTCTCTATTGAAATCACTGCCATCAGAATGGACGTTCCATGTCAGGAAAAGAATTCACAGTTATTAAGATGCTTAAAGGAAGCTTATAAAGGAACAGATTAAATATCCAGAGCAGAAACTGTGTTCTATTTAATGAAGCTGGAAAGCACAGATAAGTTAAACTTTTACCAGTCCTCACAAAAACCTGGTAATTGAGTTGCAAAGAAACAACATATTTGTTTCAGAATAATGAAAGAAAGATATGCATAGCACAGTCAATCAAGAACAAAACAAATGCCAGTGAAAGGAATAAGGCAGCAACAAAACCCAATATGCCAGCAATATGAGGCCTACCTTACATTAGAAAAGTTTTGCCAGTAGCTATGCCAGCAAAGCCTCCTAGTGCAGATGAAAATTAAAGTCTCAAGAGTGCTCTTGCCAGTAGGGCTCCTATCCATTCCCTGAATGAAATAAGTTATACTAGCAAAAACATTTCTTTGCCACTAAAGCTAACTATCACAGGGTGTCTGCCAATATAAAGAGAAAAGGCATAAAAAGAAATTATGCCACGAACCACTGAAAGATTCTCATATGAACCTGGCCTGAGTTGAAACCTCAATGCTAGACACCCAGCAAAGCATCTGAAACATCAGTGAAAGCCTCATTGGCACACCTGGGCATCAACTTAAAGAACGAGAACATGTTCAGCACAGAGTAAGGACACTGAAAGACAAAGGATCTAAGTTATTCCCTCCATTAAACCGAGGTGAGCTCCAGCTGATTGCAGACATGCCAGTCTGGCAAGAGTCAAGAGGATGTCTTGCAGGTCTTAAAACTTTTAAAAACTTCATAGGTCAAACCAACACTTTAAACTCTGTCCAGAAACCTATGGAAAGTTCAGTTCATAGAACAGCGGTGTCAAGCACTTACACAGGAAATCTCTGTCCCAGAAGCAAACCAATAGCTTTTGTTTTCAAGTTGATTAAGGTATAGCACCATGTTCTGTGGATCGTAGTCAGGCAATCACAAGGAACTCAAGCAACAGCTGAAGGACACAGGTCTGAAAAGTTGTCACCCAGATGAACGAACGCTAACTGAAGTCACAGTCAACTCAGCACTACCTCATATAATCAATAGCATCAAAGAAGCTGATTAGATCTAACACTATCAGCCTGGATCCCAGATCTTTATTTATAACCATACCGTGAAGAACTCAGGTCTGAACCCAGACTGATGGAAGTCAAGGAGATCCAAGCCAACTAAGGGCCAAAATAACACTGCTGAAGGATTTCCTAAAAATGTAAGGTAGTAATACAAGAATCAGCTGGTTTTCTTATTCTTGTGTATTAAGACTAGACTGCAACCATTAAGTGTGCTGACACCTCAACTCCTTATAATCCA
Organism: Podocnemis expansa; assembly: GCA_007922195.1. Lineage (NCBI taxonomy): Eukaryota > Metazoa > Chordata > Testudines > Podocnemididae > Podocnemis > Podocnemis expansa. The sequence continues at coordinate 8,187,016 of ML682037.1, read as the reverse complement.
TAACAGCCAATGATGCATTTAGTGGTCGCAGGGTTTGACACTTTGGCGCTGCTTCCAGCGGATAAATCTGTAACACATATTGATAAGATAAACACATTCTAAAGTGGGCTTTGACAAATCTGTGTTTCTATTCACCAATGGTAACCAGTTTTAGTAGCCTGTTGCCTAGCTCCACTGCAGAAATGTAATGGAGGAGCACACACTGGTGACCAAAAGTAAAACTGCTGGCACCTAGCTCTGAGCCAATTTTGCCCATCCCTGTTTTAAAGAAACTATTTCAAGACAAACTCATAACTGCCTATGCAACATCCTGGTACTGAGTAATCCTAGGCTTTCCCTGTATTTGTTCATTAACTGCATCATGTCCTTATTTACCCATAATCCATATGGGTAACCATTAAGTGGTCTGTGGACAAAAACCACTTTTAAACATGAGACCTAAATGCACAGTGCAAGAGATGGAGCTAAGCAAAGCCATGAGGCAGTTGTATGTGTGTGACCATTAAGTGAAAATATTTCCGCACAACCACCCAAAATATTGCCTGTTTTTATTTGTACCATATGTGGGCATTCACTTGTATTGAGCACCCACGAGGCAAACACGTATTTTACAGGGTGGACTATTTGATGCATGGGATGCTAAAATGACACTACAATGATCACAAATGGGTGCAAGAACTGCTCCATACATAAACAAGGTAATGTCTAGAGACCAGATTTGTAGCTGGATGTGTTAAATCAGGGGTCTCAAACTTAAATCACCACGAGGGCTGCATGAGGACTAGTACATGGCTGCGTAAGGGCTAGTACGTTAGCCCAAAGGCTGCACCACTGAAAACTTTTCATGCAACAATATTGCAAATATTGGTAACCATAGTGTCATTGCAGGCCACAGGAAATAGCTTTAGGGGCCACATGCAGCCCATGGGGCCTGTGTTTAACAATGGCTGCATTTCACTTAAGAAGTGACTACAATTTAACAGGGAGCAAAGTGATTACCTATATCGGGGATTTGGAATAATTAGGGACAAGAGGCAGTATGGCAGTGAGATAACAGCATGCTATGCATCAATCAAATTCACTTATCCCATAACAGTGTTTTAAATGCAAAGATTCCATGCATCCCCAAAAGTGTGTAAAAAACACATATAAAGTAGACTGTGTAGTGAACTTCCAGTTGAAGATGAGCGAATAGAAGTATCAAATACCAGGACACAGTTATGAAAAATATCCATCCCTCTACCAGATGTCACACTGGTTATTAAAATGACTTCAGATTAGTACAACTGATGGAATTTAAATTTTTGTTTATGCTTCACTGTTTAGTTTTTGAACATTGTTTAGTTTAAAACTAGACTGGTGAATCTAGGGCTCTTTGGCTATGCAACAGTGCATGGGAAAACTTTACAGTATGTACAACACTTTTATTCTTATTTGGTTTGTGGGTGACACTCAGTGTCCCGGATTTAAATCCTGGACCTAAACTAGCTGCACTCCCTATAAAAAGGAGTCAGATTTCACAAGTCAAGAATTAAACAGTTTACATTACTGCAACTTATTTCTAGCCAGATCTCACCAGTGACATACTTAGTATTTGGACTTCACCTGCCTCTATTCTCCTTTAATTAAATGTTTCACAGTGTTGACAAATTAAAAACCATGATCTAAACTATACCTCACAAATAGAAGATGTTGAGTAGACTTGAACTTCAGATTCCAGTGAAGTAAATAATGAGCAAGGGCAAACTTCTAAATTTACTAGAAGTAGGTTAGCCACTCAAGCTTTCCCTATCCAAATACAACATATTTCAACTCTGAGCTGACATTTCACTGCCACCTTCCCTCCTCTTGGTAGAATCTTCAAAACAGTACTATTGACTATTTCTAATCTACAGCATAGCTTTGATTATCTGACCCTCAAACACCCAAACTAGATTTGTGCCTCATCTGCTAGAATGGAAATTCCCCCAATACCTAAGTCAGGGGTAGACAAAACTGGGTCACAGCTAGGTGCCAGTAATTTTACCTTTGGTTGCCAGAGGGTGCCCCCCCATTACATTTCTGCAGTGAAGCTAGGTGCCAGGGTACTAGAACTGGTCACCATGGTGACCAGAAACAGATTTGTAGAGGCCTGACCTAAGTTACCTGAAATTATTCAACATTTCCCAGTAATGTAAAGATAATTAAGGTTGTGCTGTAGTAGGTTTTTATTTTTGCAACCATAAGTGAAAGCTATTAAACAAAAGTTTATGTTCCACCTTAGGGCTACACAGCCTATGCCAGCATACTCTCTAGGGCAGAGCAGGGTACACCAGCCAAAGGAGTTTTTATGACGGTACTGGAACACCATATCCCTAAATGACATTCTTCTGTTGGCATACCTTTGTCACTATGGGTTGTGTGTTTTTCACATCCTTGATCAACACAGCTATGCTGATACAAGTTTTAAGGGCAGACTAGGCCTTAGACAGCTAAGGTTTTTTAAAAAAATAATAGTGGTATTCAGAACAGAGCCTTTGCCAACACACTGCTGAAAACATTTTCTGAGCACAGTAGGCTAGCAAAATACTTGAGGAATTAACTTTCAATGCCATGGCAAATCCTGAGTCTATGGGACCACACCCCCAAAATGCAATCAAAGAGTGAGCCTCAGCTCAACACCCTTTGGGATTCCATTCACAAGCATTTCAGACAAAAGGAACCTGAAAACCTTTCCTCAGCATGGATTTTATAAGATTTCATGCAATACTCCTTGCGCCTCACATAAAATGCACAGAAAGTATCTGGTAGATAGCATATGCACTGTAAATTTATCATGAAATTAGACAATACTAGTGGCTAACGCAGCCTCTAACTGGTAGGGAGGTTTTGTTTACTCATGAATCCGTTTGTGTTGGCTGGCAGCAGTGCTTTACCACCAGTTTATTCTTTCATGCAAGGGTGGGACAGCAAAGATTTACATTCCAGACTATTGCTGTGCTTTCCTAACAGAGCTGCATCTCCAGCTCTGAAACACTAGGTATCTGCAATCCACGTAACAGTCTGTGTCTGTGTAACTGGACAGAGTTGCATTCTTTAGGGACCTTCACTACTAACTAGAGGTTCATTCTGTATTGCTTCTCCCAGATTCTGTAATTTACAACGGCCCATTTGGGGCTGCACTGCACACCAGTACTCTGTCCAAATACATGCTCCAGAGAGAGGCACAAGAAACTCCACAAAGGGTATCTAGGGAACAGGAAAAATACAAACTATAATTCCAAAAGAATTAAGCTAAATTTCTCTCTCAAAAGAACTAAAGACTAACTACAAAAAAGCAAAATGATTACCTGTTAACATTTAAGAACCATTCCATCTTCATGCAGTGAAAAATGAGAACAACTTCAAGAGGGGAAGCTGTGTTAGTCTAATTCAGCAAAACAAACAAGGCATCCTGTGGCACTTGAAGCATCTGACAAAGCAGGAGTTTCTCCCACGGAAGTTCACATGATAAATAAATTTGTTAGTTTTTAGAAGTGCCACTGGACTCCTTGCTTGTTTTGAAAAATGAGAAGTCACACTAGGGCATGAACTTCAATCCACTCCTTTAGAGAGGAGACATTGATGCCTGTAGCTCTAATAGGTGCAAAGCTAGAACCAGTAAAACAGAGTTCTCTATAGTGAATTTTTGCCCCTCTTCAAAACTGCTGTTGCTAAGCAGTTGTCTACACATAAGCCTGCATCATTTTTGTTAAACTGGCACAAACCTCTACATAGAAACTGAAGCCTCAGCAATCTTTAAAACTGTGCTAGACCTAGCTACATTTCTCAGGGCCACGAAAAATTGCGTGTCCTGTATGCTGTGATTAGGTTGACCTAACCCCCACTGCAGGTGCAACTAGATCAACAGAACCTAACACCTGTTGGAGAAGTGGGGTAAGCACAGCAGTGGAAAAAGCCTTTCATGAACGTAAAAAGCATTTATGCATTTGTGAATCTGATGGAGTGGGTTGCACCCCATGGAAGCTTATACCTGAAGAACTGCATTCTGTCTTTAAGGTGACACAGGACTCATTGTTTTTGCTGTATGCAGATTACGGCACCTGCTCCTCTGGAACTATGCAGTTCTGCTACCGTACTGCAGATTTAGGCTTACTGCTTAGTTTCAACCTGTTTTTAAAGTAAAGTAGTTTCAGCTGAAACCATCTATGTAGCCTTTTGCATAGGTTTAACAAAAGTATTTAAACCAAAAACAAAAACAAAAAACCCCAAAACACAAAAACCAAAACCAAACCTTTCCTTAAACCAGAGCAACTCTATGCATAGACAAGCCTTAATTTTTTCAGACATAGTTTTGCACTATCAGGGGAAACGAAGAACAAAGGGGCCACTGATTCATGGGCAATCATTTAACTGACACTTCATGGGAAATTTGTCAGCATAGCAAGCATTCATCATAGATGTTATGATCCAAGGTTTCAGCAACAGTCTTAAAATGCTGAAAACTGACCTAGCAATTAAATTCAAAGAAAATGGACTTTTAATAGATCTTCCTGGTTATGCTCTATATGCACTTCTACACAAGATAATTTGAAAATGAAAACTTCCATGAGAAGTCCAGTTTCTTTGTTTACAGTAGTTTAAAATGTTTAAACATTTATCTAACCATCTTATTAATAGTTTCTTCAAAGCAAAAGAACACAAAAAAAACACACCAAGAGAAGGAATGGCACTAAGAACGAAAAGGAGTCAGAGAGAGCAGAAGGGACACACCATCTCTGAAAAATAAGGTCCTTGAGTCCAGTTAGCCAAATGTACTCCCCATCTAGCAGCTCCCACTAGGAGTCACCAGTGAAAATATGTCCATTTCATCAGGTGCCTAAACGGAATAAGAGCTGTTCCGAAAATGTGACCTGAAGTGTCTTGCCCTGGAAAAGGACAAGTGTGAAAGAAAAATGAATAGCGGTAAGGGAAGTATCACAAGAAAAATTGATTTTACACATCATTCCCATACAGAATCCAAACACAGCAGCTCCCAGGCAAACATGCTGCATCCCTGCCATACCAAGAGCCCTGCAGAACATCACACACACTGAAGTTTTACTGAGAAATTTTAAAACATTTTTCCATGAAGAGATAAACTACCAGCTGCGGAACAGGGAGCATCCCAAATGGTAGCAAACTCCAGTACTGCTACCTGTTTTCATAAGAACCCTACAGCTGATGGGTAACTCATATCCCCATCCCATCAACCCACAGCAGGCAAGATTCATAACGTACCTTCTGCATCTCAAAGGAGAATGGGAACAGAGATCTAGTGTTCGTCACACAAACATCCCTGACATCCACCAGGACTGCGCCTCTTAAGATTCCACGCCTTTCAGACCAACAAGCAGGGGTGTTCTGGGGTTAACCGCCTCAGCTTTCCCAACCACCACCATGAACCTTATTTAGAAAAAAAAGATTTGAAAATAAAGAAATCCAAGTCTGATTTTTGAATGAGATTGTTTTATTTTTCCCCTTAAACCTTTAAAAGCAACATTTTCACTACCGCTCTGCACTTATTTTACCAGACAGAAGGCTCTCAAAGCAATTTACAAAGGTATTAGAACTATTTTACATGCGGAAAAGTGAGGCACAGAGGTTAAGTGAATTGCCCAGAATTACACAGATAGGACAAAGCTAGAAAAGAGAACTCAGGATTCCCAACTCCTAGTACTTATTCTAACCGCTGAACACTCCCTCCCACACCACGCTTCCATTTTTAAATTTATAACCATGTGTCACAAGCACTAAGCTCACTGTAAACCACTACAATTGTTTAAATTGACAATACAAAATCAGTTCAACATGTTGCTATTCAATACTCTGTGCACCGTGTATCTACAATCACCCTCACAGCAGGAGTCACGCCACATGGATTTTACAGCACCTCCAAATTGGCTTCAGAAGAACATTGTCATCTGGACTAACCATGGCCCTTCACCTAGATTAAAATAAGGTCAGCGTTCACTGGAGTGTACCAAGAGGGGAGGAATGGCAGGAGGAGCACTGCCGAGCCAAGATGAAGTTTGCTTCACTTGACATCTTTGTCCATTATGCAGAATGTGGATGGGAGAAGACTGGGAGCATAAAAACAATTCTAAGATTGTAACTCCTCCCAATTTTAGCTAACACCAGGGAGGACTGTGAAATAATAAGGAATTGGGAGACAACAGAAATAAGGGCATGAAACATATGCCTAAAAAGAAATTCTTCTTGAAAAAAAATGCACTTACTACTCTGGGGAATGCAAGCTAGACCACAGGTGGAAGGAAGATCCTTGGAGTGACAGTGGACAGTACATTAGATTGGAGTTTGAAACATCACCAGGAAGGGGCTGGGGAGAGGTAACTCAGGGCTACACAGACCAAACAGAATATGTCCTGATTGCAAAGGCTCTCGTGTGAATTGTATTTAGCTCTAAGCAACTCAGTATCAGCAATCACTGCTGACAAACTGGAGGATACTCAGGCGGCAGAAAGTCACTGAAGGGATCCATTCATGATGAAACACTAAACTAACTACGTAAGCTAAAATGGACACGTTAGCCACCTACAACTATTTGAAGAGTGAATGCCACTGGGGCAGAAGGAGCATTACGTAAGTAGGAGTAAGCCAAGAATAATGGTACAAAATTAAGGCAAAACTTGTCTAAGTACAAATAAAGTTCTCAATAGTGAAATCTATTAGATGCTGTAATAGTCTCCTAAAGGAACTCTCTTGCTTGAGATGTTTTAAAACTGGATTGTCTCAAGAAGATACAGAATGGACCAATCTTGCACTGGCCAGTGAGATGAATCAGAAATCCTGAAAGGTATTATCCTGCTCTAGCAGCTGTGATTAAACAAAGTATAAACATGATTAGATAGAAAATATATCACCTCAAATACAGTGAAAGTTTGACATTCCCCAAATGTCCTCACTTAAGTATAACTGTGAAAACAGAACAATTTTTTTTTGTAATACAATGACCCTCCATGCTCTGTAAACTAGGATTCTGTGAATAGGCTAGCTTCATCTTGTGCCTGTTTGTTCATTTTTTTGAAACGGAAAGACAAGTTTTCCACCCTTCTTCTCCCAATCAGGTTCTGGGATTAGAAACAATTGACCCAAATGAAGAAATGTCTCTCTACAAAAGAGGTGATTGCAGACACAGTTAATCATATTCCGAAAAAACTTTTAATCTGCATTGCCAACCAGTTACTTCCATTAATTCAAACTTCTTTTTAGACAGTAACCGCAAAGAAGCATTTCAGTGATGGTTAAATCGAAATTGGATTACTGTTGGCCAGAATGATAAATGGTTACAACATATTCATCTGACAGCAGTTAAATACAATTTATTTTATTTTAAAATAAAAAGAGAGGAGATGTTAACCCTGCTAATGACCAGATTCCAACTTTGGCAATTATATTCCACCTCCCTAAAATTTCCCGTGTTCAAGTGAAGCTATTCTTAATACCTGTGAAATCACTCTTTTATAGAATTGGTGGCTCAGCTTTCACATCACAGATAACTGTATTTAAAAGCGTAGGCACTAACTGTATTTATACAAACAAGGAGTCCTGTGGCACTTAGAGACTAATACATTTATTTATTGCATCTTTAAGTGCCACAGGACTCCTTGTTTGTTTTGCTGAACTAAACTAATACGGCTGCCTCTTTGGAACTTGTATTTAAACAGCCTGCAAAGAATCATGTGATTCTTTTGGACAGCATTATCAGTTAAAAGTATGCTTGATGCAGCACTAGACAAATTGAAGAAAGTCCTTACCCCAAAGAACACGATGATAAGACAAGACATGGTGAGGAGCCTAGAGCAAGTATGCAGATCATTTTTATTAACTCATTCCCAGAAACATTTAGTCTTTAGAAGGGAATTGAAGAGAGACAGCAGCTATCTGATGAACCGGGGGGGGGGGGGGGGGGGGGGTGCCACACACAGAAAGCAGCACAGAAAATAGTAGATAGGAAAATGGAAAGAGATTAACAGGTTCTGAAGGATGGCATCGGCAGTCAACTGGATTTCATGAAAGTTGCAAGTTACAGCAGAGTCTGGTGGTGTTACAGATTAAAGTTTATTTGATTAACCTATGTTGACTTTATATGAATCAACAAGTATTTTATTTTCATGTAACATCTCCTGCAAGAAAAAATTAACAAGTTGGTCTTTTTCTTTCATGGTATGGAGAGGATATGGGGTCCAGTTAAGTTTTAGCAATAAAGATAAAACCCTTTCGACAAATGAGTAGAGGACCCCAGCAAATCCACAGATATCTACTTTATATCCACAAACCATTTTTTGTGGATGCAGATCTCAAAAGTGGGGAAGCAGCAGTCCGCATCTCACAGCCTTCGAACATTCTTCCCACCCTTTAAGATTCAGAAGATGGTTGCTGATCACCTGTTCTGTGGCACCTTCCCCCCCCCCCCAACACGAAAGGGCTGCTGATCAGCTGTTCTGCGGCAGAGGGTGCTTCCAGCCCTCACGGGATACCCATAAACTGTTCCATGACACATGCCTTCCCCTATGCGACACCGATATGCCCGCCACCGCCTCCATGGGACACTGATCTGCTGTTCAGCAGCAGCCTGAAGGGGTTAGCCCCCAAACAGTGGCAGTGGCTATGGTGGGGGCTGGTATCCAAAACAGCTGCACCCAGAGCTATGGGTGCCATGCGCATGCCATAGGAAGGATAGACTGCAAATAGCAGATTGCCTATAAATTGATTCTTACAGATGCGGATCCCCATTTTTGTATCCTGCAGAGCTCTACAAACAGCTAGTGTCCAGTAGATTAAAACTATTTAACAGTTCACTATTCTGGCACAGTATTTAAGTAAAAAAGTCAAAACACTTGTGCAGGAATGGATTAAACCATAAGTCCTCAAAGTACGGCGCTGTTCTGGGGTGCCCCTCTCTGCTCAGGACACCAACTGGCTGCTCACTTTGGAGGCACAGAAGGACATGGGCCAGGGGCATGGCTGTGCTCAGGGCAAGCCCCCATGGGCAGACAAGGAGGGAGCAACACCCAGCCCCACCTTGCTCTAAGCTCTGCCCCATATCCAGTCTGGCCCCTCAGCCACCATCCTCAGCTTCCACTTGAAGCCCCTGAGGCAGCTCTGGCACTCCCCAGCCATGGCTCCCAGCCTCAGCCCTTGACCCTGCTTTCAGCCCCAGCTGGGTTGCGGGGGGGGGGGGGGCACAGCCACAGAGAGGGTAAAAGGGGGCTTGATATGAAAAGTCTGGAACCACAAGGATTAAATACTCCTTGCTTCAACAAGTCGTCAGAGTTCAGGAGCTCGAACTTTCTAACAGGGAGAACCAACAATCCTTTAAGGCCCAAAAGAGTCAGTAAAAGTGAGATTTCCTCCCACAAAAGTTCATCCAATATATAAATCTGTTAATCTTTAAAAGTGCCACCCGGCTCCTTGTTTGTTTTGCTTAACAATGGGGGGGGGGGTTACCCTACTGGTATTTAGCCAATGTCCCTGAGGAGATGGAGTGGGGGCACCAACCCCTCTCCTCCCCACACACTTCCCAGGAGGCCTCCTGCTCCTAGCTTTACTCACCCCACCCCTAGCCCCCCATCAACCATCCCCATGCAGCCCCCACAATCACCCTAACCCTCATTTATCACTAGGGAGCCCCAACTCCTTACCCAGACTAGGGTCTCCCTATTGCACCAGGACTCACCCCATAGTCACCTCCTGACCCACAACATGCCTGATGTATGGGGACCTCTCACGCCCCCAATGGCATAGCCCAGCCCCCCCATAATGACCCCCCAAACCAAAGTGACCAGCCCCCCCATAACAACCCCTGAAACCAAGGTGCCCAGCCCCCCACAACAACTCCAAAAACAAGATATGCAGCCCCCATGACACCAACCCCCCACAATCTCCCAAACCAAGGCACCCAGCCCCCCAATAATCCCCCCAACCAGCGCGCCCAGCCCCCCCCGGAGACCCCCCCCAACTGTCCAGGGCCCGGCCCAGCCCCTCCCCCACCAGCCACCGCCCGGGCCCCTTGAAGTCTCCAGCACCGCTAAGCCCCGCCCACCCACGAAGGGCGTGGCCCAGGCCAAGCCCAGACACGGTTGGTCGCGAGTCCCGTCACTCCGCGCCTCCCACGCGTGGCGATTGGCCGGAGCGGCCTGTCAGTCAGGCGAGGGGGCGGCTCCGCCAGGAAAACTCGGGAAGGTGGGGGGGACGCGGGAGCGCCCGTCCCGGCCGAAGAGGCGGGGGGGCCTCACTCACCTCGCGAGGGGCGGGGGGAGACGCGACGCGCCGGTGGCCGCTGCCTCGCGCGGGCTCCCGCCCGTCCCCGCTCGAGCCGCCCCTGGGTCTCGCGCTGGGTCGGTTGCCTCGCGCCCTGCCCCCCTCCCGTCTCCGGCCCCTACGCGCCAGGCTCTCGCGAGACTTCCGGAGGGGCGGGGCACGGAACGGAGCGAGCCAATCAGCGCCCCCCGCGCGGAGACGACGAGAGGGGTGGTGCCCGGCGGGTGGAGCGTGCGCGCTCCTAGCGGAGGGGCGGGGCGTTGCCCCGCCAGGGCCCAGCTGTAGATGCTCCTACGTCACTGCTCCCCCCCCAGCTCTCACAGGGGGCCCCCAGAGCACTGCACCCTGTGCACCCCAACCCCCCGCCTTAGACTGTGCACCCCACATTGACTGACCCCCCCTTCCTCTCAGGGAGGCCCCCCAACTTCCACAGGGGTGGCCAGGGACCCCCCCCTCCCAGGAGCATCTCCCCTCCTGTTCCCTCTAATTTTTCATAGGCTGCAGATGCAAAAAATTTGTGTGTGCACTAATATAAGCACTTATTGAATTTTTTTGTGCACACCATTTTGTTGTGTGCAGGGCTTTGCAAGCTGTGTGCACCCAGCTTAGAGGGAACAGTGCTCACCCCAGTGCCCCATGCACACCCCCCCTCCATTTGTACCCCCCTTGCAGGCCATTTTAGGGGCCACCCCAAGGCTCTACCCAACTAGAAAGAGCTTGCTCTATGTGCGTGTGTGTTTGTTCCTCCCCCAGCTCTGCTGTGTGGCAGCAGCCTTATACTGCTCCTGGAGATTCCCTGTTGGCAGATCTAGTAAAGGCTTGTGCCACCATGGCAGGAATATCAGGATTTCCCTCCCCCTCCTTAGCCCTACTGATGACGCATGACATTTGTTAAACAATGAATCTTGTGGCCCTTTTAAAGGCTAATGATTTTTTTTTTTTTTTTTTTTTTATTATTACAGGAGCCTTTATGGGAGTCATGTGATAAATAGAGTTAAGTCTTTACAAAGGCCACAAGACTTCTAGGTTTGTTAAGATGCTTGCTTTCATAAGATTTGTTCTTTGCCAGTTACTGTAATTCTCCAATACCAGTAATAATATTGCAGCATATTAACTCCCTGATTATTCAAAGACAACCCTCTTTGCAAAAGTAGCGTGAAGAATCAGGACAGGATGGGGGGTAATAGGCACCTGTATTTATTTTTAAAAGAGCCCTGACTGTTGGAACTAGGCCTGTAAAACTGGAACATGTGACTTTATGCAAAAAAGATGTTTGAAAACTAAGACACCAAACATGTATAAGTGTGCATTTTCATATGAAATAACTGAACTTTAATCTCTCCAAAAACAAGAGTCCTGTAGCGCCTTAGAGACTAACAAGGTTCTTTAGGTATAAGCTTTCATGGGCTCCAACCCACTTCATTAAATATCATGCCACTGTGCATATTCTTCTGAATTCCCCACTTACATGTCATCCCTTGCAGTGTATGTGGCAGGCACCCTGTGGGAAAAAAATAGGTGATCATGTAAAGAATGACTGTCCTAATACATACTCCCCAAGGAGCAATGTTGTATTGTGTGGGCACATTCTTAATGTTTGATGTTGCACTTTTAACCAGGTTCTTTTCATATAGGTCCCCCCCAATAAAGAACTAATATGTTGTAGAAGTGCTTGGAACCCTGTTTATGGTATAGGGCCCTACTACCATAGGTGCTGTACAAACACAACTAAAATAGCCTCTGCCCCAAAGAGTTGGGTATCTCACTGTAAGACAAGATAAACAGGCATATCATGTAGAATGGTAGGACGAGAATGGACCTCAAAGCTCTTCTAGTCCAGTGCCCCACTTGTGCACCCTGCTTTTAACCCTGTCCCCCATGAAAATTGTTTATTCTTTCTGTTTTCTGTCTCTTAGAGACAAGGTGGGTGAGGCAATATCTTATTGGACCAACTTCTATTGCAAAAGAAATAAGCTTATACAAAGATTTTCTTCAGATCCAGGAAACTCTGTTTCTGATCTATGACTATAGTTTGATTCTCAGCCTAGGACTAATTAGATTTCTTAAAATAGCCTATTGCAAGGGACTTTGTCAAAGCCAAAGCAAGATTTAATAGCCAGTTTTCTTTGATCTAACCCATTACTGACAAACAATTTAACAGATTTCAGAAGCACACTTTTCCTTTATAGAAACTACATACTAGCTCTTAACATGTCACATTGTCCTAGAAGTTTACTCTACTTTTAATCATTAATTCCTGCCAATTTAACCTAGCACTTAAATTCCAGGGCTCACTACCTTTAAGATCAAGGCAAATGCAGCAAAATGGAAGACCACCAGCTTACCTTGACAAGAGCTAAAGAGACCTAGTGAGAGTGGACTGACTATCTGAACCACATATTTCTCAAACACATCAGTCAAACAGACAAGGTGAATGGAGGTAATATCTTCTATCGGTGAGAAAGAGAAGCTTTCAAGCTTACACAGAGCTCTTCTTCTCTAATATCATGGGACCACCAAAGCTGTAACACTACATACTGAGAGACTCAAGTCATTTAATCCAGTGGTGCCCAACCCTATTATACAGGAGGGCCTTGTGAACCTAATCTTGTGTAGGCCAAACAGATTCCACACATTTTAATAAGATTTAAAGTCATCTGTATTAGTTTATATTTTGTTAAGCTTGTGTTGTATGTATTTAGATAAGTTGTCTCTCTTACACACTTACATAAAGTAAAATGATATAAACCTGATGACAAAACACTAATGAATTGACCATTATATTGCATTGAAGCAGGCCTTATGAAATGCTCTAGTGAGTCACAAATGGCCTGCAGGCTGCCAGTTGAGCACTTCTGAATATAGATAGGATATCTTACTGTGTGTCAGAAATTGCTTACCTCAGACAAGAGAATATCTTGTTAGCAAGACCAGAAAATTAGGACTATCTTTGGGGCAGAAAAAATATGGGAAATCCCAGGCACTCTCAAGTAAGGCTGACCATAAAACTCCATTTATATAGGGAAGCATCAGCCATGAAACTAACAGGTTTGCCCCATCTAAAACACACCCACACCAGGAGGAAAAAGATTAGTGATTAGCTCTCACATGTGGCTTAAGTCAATTAGGGTCTCATTCACTGTTGTCCTGAGCTAATACATAATGAAGATAAAATGCTACCAGATCAGAGTAGTAGTCATTTCCACTGGTGTAAATGAGTGTACAAAATACAAAGCAATGATGGATCATCAAGGTAATCTATGGTCCTCTCACTGAAGTATCTGAGCCCCCATAAGCATTAGTGCATTTGAGCCTCACAGGAGCCCACTCAGGATAAGGAAATATTAATACCATTTTACAGATGGGAAAAATCATCTTAGGATGGTGTGAATGACTTGCCAAAAGCCACACAGGGCATCAATGGCTACATGTGAATTTAACCCAGATCCAATGTCCCATTTACCAGATTGTCCATCTTACCCTGTGTGCATTAGGGATGTATGCAGCAGTGCAATTACCTCAGTGCAAATCACCAATGTAGAGTTGTGTGGTGTTCCTCTCACAGGATTGGAAAATAGAAGGATTCTACCATCAGAAGAATGACTTTCTGGCACAGCCTTCCAGGAGAAGCTGACTAGTTTTAAGATGGAGCTCGATGAATATATGGATAGAATAACATGATGGGGTTGCTTGCAATAATAAGGGACTGGGTTCAGTGACCCAGGAGCTCTCCAGCTCTCTGTTTTATGCTGATTTGACTTAATCCAGCAGTTTCTGCTGTAAACTAACAACTGAGGGAGTGTTTTGCTCAGATGGACGGCGGGATAGAGTCCAGCTAGAAAGAACAATCCATGCTGATTATAAAACTCCTTACAATTTATATGGATTCCTCTGCAATCCCTGACCATTCATCCTCAGCTGACTGACTGAATCCAGCATGCTTGTAAAAACAAGCGAATTGGATGCTCCAACCTTAAAGTGCAGAAGAGCATTGGGATCATCCTGCTGCACCCCTGTTTGCAGTAGTGAGTAGCAGAACCATGTGCAAAGGCAGCTGATTATGGGATGGAACAAAGGGAATTGCAGGCATGTTGCACCCAGTTCCCAGTTTTCTGAGAGGTGTGTGGGCATCCCCCCTCCCTCCTCAGTGTATAGCCAGTGACAGTTTTGCCCAAGGATCATGTCTGAAAGGCCTCACAGAGGACTCTGGAATGCCTAACCCCAGTTCACCACCCCATTCATCACTACAACTTGCTGCACTAAGGACATAATATGCCATCACAAGCAGGTAAGTGCAAATGCTCTTCACCAAAATAGATTGTGGGTGTCCCTGCTAGCCACTCCCATATCATGTGCCATGCTGTCCCCCTTTAATGGTGGCTGGACCACATGCAGAGGTTGATTAGCCTGCTACACTCTTGACTAACAGAGCCGGATCTTCTAGCTCAAGCAGAAGGTGCAGGTTCAACCTACAATGTCCAAAACCCCCTCAGAGGCATGGCTTAACAGCACTACACCAGCCAATCTTTTACCACTACAACTTGCTAGCACAGACCAACTCTTAGGGGAAATGTGAATGTATGGCTTAGCACCAGCCACCCAGCACAATAGTTTATGGCAGGAAGGTGTGGTCTGATTTATTCAGCTGATACCTTAGGGCAGCCAGAATGGAATAACCTGCTCTGGAACTTGTCCAGGATGCTCTGACATTTGCACAAGTGCCACGGGATCTTTAATGATCGCAAGCGGCTGGGGCTGGGAGGGAGGTGGTTTTGAAATAACACGGGCTGTTTCATATCCTGATGTAGTCAAGCAGATGCTAAAATGAAGGAGGGGCGGGGGAAGTGAAACAAACAAAAAAAAAAAGCAAACAAAAATGCACAGAGAGATACAGGAGAAGAGGGGAGTCCTTTGAAGTGGGGAGGACTTGCCAAATCAAACAACTCTACATGCATTGCGTTCCAACCCAGAAAACACAAAAGCCCTTTCTTTGCTTCCCAAACATCAGATCCTTCACCAGAGGGGCCTGTTTATCCTATTGGAAATGTGAAATATCTGCTTCTCTTTTCTCTCCCTGTCTGCTGTGTGGAGCTGTGATTGATCACAGCCCAGAGCTTTCAGAGGGCAGTGGGATTTGGTGTCAGGTAATTACAAGAGGGGAGAGTAAAGGGGTGGCCTAACCTGAGCAAGGAGCCATGGGTATGAGCTGCACTGACAATAAAGCAGTAATTGCCTTGTTAACAATAGAAAGTGTCATCAGGAATAATAGGTTCCAAATTGAGGAAGATTAAGCAAATGATACGTAAGTGGGCTAAATGCTACTTGCTATCATTTCCATTAATTAAATTAATGAGCCATGCTGCTATTCAAATTATGTGCCTGCTTTCTATGCGCTCCAGAGGAGGAGTGACAATGTGCCCTTCAGGCTCAACACAGCCTTCCCAAGGCTCCAATAACTAGAGTTAGCGGATGGATTGGGAAGTTGCCTTTCAATGCATAAGGTTAACTAGGGTGACCAGATGTCCCAAATTTATCTGATATTAAGGGCTTTGTCTTATATATGCAACTATCCCCCCAGCTCCCTCATCACCAGAAACATGTCCTGATTGTTCACAACTGCAAGGTGGTCAACCCTGTGGTTGACTATGGGCATGTCTGTAGCTGACACATCTTACTGGAAAGTGGAGCTATTCCAATGGCAGGAGATACACTTAGATAGCAAGGTCTTCAGGGCAGTGTCTTGTTTTTTTGTTCAGTTTGTACAGCACCTAGCACAATGGCATCCTGAGCTGTGACTCAGGCTCCTAGCTGCTACTGCCATAGAAATTAATTATAATTAGTGACCCGAGTCCATTCTTTATATTATGGTGGTGTCCTGGTTGAGATCAGTGCCCTAATGTGCTGGCTGCTGCACAGACACAATGAGACACCATGCCTTTCTCAAAGAGCTCACAGGCTAAACAAATACAGGGGGAAGGAAAACTGGCACAGACAGAGGACATGGCTTGCCCAGGTCATACAGCAAGGCCAACACTAAAACCCAGGTATGCTGACTTCCAGTTGCATGGTCCATGCCTCCCCTAAATCTAACCTACTTTAATAATCGGAACAAGGGGGCAGGATATTATGGTAATGGTGGCAGCTTAACAGACCTCCTCAGAAGTTCTACCCATATGATTTTGTTATGGTTTAAAAAATTAAGCAATACCACCCATGATTACTTTCAAACTTGGCCTATTCCTTATGTCTGACTGAGATCTACAAAGCAAGCCATTCTGGAACAATAGTCAGACCTTCTGAACTTTTGCAAGGACATTTCTGATCAGAACAGAAAAGGAAGAGAATTTTCTTGTCTTACTCTTTTTCTCCTTCTTCACATTCACAAAACTCCAAAGCACTGACTAAATCTTTCTCAACCCACCACTCACAGCTAGGTTAAACTCAAGCCTGGAAAATTTTATCCCCAGAGGAATCTGGCTGGGTAGAGGGTGGTAATGGAAGTTTAATCTCATCTTGTGTATGATATACTCTTCTCTGATCCATAGAGAATATTTATACCGAGCCAATCACTCTCCTCAGGGATTTAGCAGCACCAATTGTCTCTTTCCTAGGGCTTGGCCCTTCTGGACTCTGTTAGCGAAAGTAGTACTTGATGTCTGTGCAGCTCAGATACAAGTGAGTTAACATTTACTAAGTCATTTAACACCCTTTGCCTGGGGTTTTATCAACTGTTGGGCTGGCTCCTTTCAGTATCGAGGGTGGGTTTCCAAAACAGAGAAAGCTATCGTAAATATCCGGGTTGCCTAGTTCCCTAGCAACATCAACACCAGGCTTTTGAGACCTGCTGTGGGGTTTACAGCAGCAGCAGGTGCTCCCCAAGGCTCTAATTGTAGCCAAATGTGTCAGAGACAGTTTGCTCTGTTCACTCTTGCTGTAAAAAGCTGTTGAGGCAGGGATCAGGGAGGATGATAGTCCAGTAGAACAGATACTGGGGCAAGATTCAGACCACCTGGTTTCTATTCCCTATGCCCTGTGTGTTTTTGGGTACGTCACTTCATCTACCCTTTGCCATCTGTGTAATGAGGCTGATTGTTTCCTAGTGCACAGCACAACTCAGGATAAAGCCATTGATCAGATACCACAGTAATCAGCATACAAGTAGTAGATAAAAATCAGGTGGATAGACATAGCACAAGTCAGTAGCAGGTAGAAGAAATGGGCTCAGAGCACAGCACACATGATTGCTTCTAAAATCCTGACTTCTGTATGCCAAGTGGCCTGAGAGAAATAGTGTGTACTTGCCTGTGTCATGGGCTCTATACTGATTTTCTTCCATGAAAGCTCATGCGATAAATAAATTAGTTAAGTCTAAGTGCCACCAGATTCCTTGCTTGTTTTGCAGAACTAGACTAACATCACTGGCCCTTTGGAAGGTGGTGATTCACAGGTGGCTCCTGGGCAATGCCACATCTGAGTTCTTCATGTTATCAAAGTGCCTAAGCACCTTCCATCCTGGAGCAGGACTCCACTGTGCCAAAAACTGTACAAACAGACTAGACAGACAGACTGGCCCTTGCCTCACCCTTGCTGTGAAGTTTCAGTGACAGCAGCCTGTGTCCTGATGAGCCACATCAAAGTGGATGCTGTTTTGTTGTGATGCCATTTCCCCGTGAGCTACCAGTGCTCAGAGCAGAGTGAGGTCAAAGTGCAGCTGCCCTTCTCCTCCAACCTCAGTGTTAAAAAGTAGAAATGAACTCAAAACCAGCACCTGGAGGGCCTGCCTGGCTTTGCCTTCAAAGCATCAGCCACTGGCAGACACAGACAGAGGGGCGATGCTGATGCCTGCATGGCAGAGTTGGGGCTTGGTTCTGTATCCCCAGACTAGGCACAGCAGAGGCAATAGCAGGCTTCTCCATGCCTGTTGCCAGGGTTGAGATAGAGGCACATAAGGCAGGAAAGTTAGTTTCTATTCCCTGCTGCACCAGACTCCCTTGAAGACCTCTTCTGCTGTCTGCCTCACTTTCCCCACTGTAATCCAAGGGTAGCATATTACCTGCCACACAGGGGAGGCTGAGATGCTTCCCACAGCTTTCCAAGTACAAGGTGTCAGCAGCTAGAACTGGATTTGCACTAAATAAATAACACTAATTGACTCAGAGTTGTGGGTGCTGCAAGGAGGGAGGCACTGCAGGTGGCAGGAGGGAGGGGGGCCACCATGGGAGGGAGGTGGGTATGCTATGGGATAGTTGGTCTCATTGAAGTGTGCTCTGTTACTGAAAGGTTGGGAACCACTGCTCTACTTAACAGCACACCTGCTACTGAGTCACCCCTCCCAAGTCCTGCAGCACCTAAAAGCTCCTCTATGACCAAGGCCTAGCCCTTATCTTACCGAGATCAAGTATCTCAGCTGGTGGGTGCCCTCACAGGGGAGAGGGCCTAGCTAGTTCCCTGTAGCCCAAGAACACACCAAGAAGTTGCATTCTGTATATCAATACAGTATTTATTCACCTTCCTTCTGTCAGGGCCAGGCCAGACAGATTTGGTTAGGACACAGGCTTAACCCAACCTGCATTTCGCCATTCACAGCCGCTCACAATAGACTAGACACAGGAGGAACACACAGAAGGGAGCTGGCTCCATCACAAGGCGAAGAGGATGAGGAAAGCCACCATCAGGCAGAAGAGCCCCATGGCCTCAGAGAGTGCGAAGCCCAAGATGGCATAGGAGAACAACTGCTGTTTCAGGGAAGGGTTTCTGTGGGCAGAGGAAGAAAGCACCAGTCAGTGAAGCACAGGGGAGTGCAGAAAGCATCCCCATTTTGCACAGCTGCATACAGCAGCCTGGGAATAAGATACCCCAATGTTTATGGAAAGGAGGGAGAGTAATGTCTCCTTGCATCAGCTAGAGGGGCCCTCAACAGGAAGGTAAAATGCTGCCAGCTCCTAATGGCCCATGAAGTACTTTGCTCTTGATCGTCCCCTTCTGGTTCACCTCTACAACAGTCTCTGAAGGAAGCCAGACACAGCCCCTCTTGGCCAGAAGGAGAATTGCTACAATGCAAAGTCCTGTGTGGTGGGAGAGTCCCAGCCTCTCCCACTAGGGGGAACTGGCTGCAGAGGAGTTCCCAGCTGGTGGAGTCCTAGATTCACTCCAGAGGTTTCTTTCATTCAAGAGTCCCAACTTCACCTATCTTACATGCACACATTGGTCTGAAACAAGCCTGATTTGCTGTCCACAGCAGCCCCATCCCCTGCTCTCTCACTGCTGGACAACAGTGTTGGGACTAAACCCCGGCATCATGGGGTAACAGGGTGAGACTCTGAAACCCATGCTGACCACTAGAGGAAGCCCCACAGCAAGAGGGAGCAGAAGCCCCCTTTCCCCCTTGTTTCAAAGAGCCCATTAATGGCTCAGAACTAGCCCACATTGCTGAGGAGAGAGTATGAATTCAGCAACAAGCTGGCTGCTCTGAGACTCTGTAGAGTAGGGGACAGCACCATGGCAAGTTGCTCCCTCCATGCTGCCCAACAAATGACCCCTCTTCTTGGAGGTTTGATCTCCGTGGACCACTTGAAAGCATCCCCCTAGAGCTGGCTGAGAGGGGGCATGCTCCCTCATGAGGGAAGAAACTGAAACCCACCAAATTCATTTAACTCATGGATGAAGGGCAGGTTTTAGTCTTTACCACTGTTGGCTGGACCTGAATCCACACACAGCTAGACAGGAAGGGCTTGGGGACCCAGCAAGAGTCCACAGCTGTGCTGCCTACACCCTAAATCTGTTTAAGCAAAAGAGAGGCAAGTGTTTTAGGAATGCTTCTTATGGATAGTTTATGGCCCCTGCTACTGACTGAGCCAAGAGCATCGGTCAAGACTGAGAATGAAGCTCTGGAGGACTGTAACCATCCCAGTGTCTCCAGGCTCAGAAAAATCAGCTGCTATTCCTTTTCAAGCGAGCCGAGACATAGGATGTTTAAGAACCCAGGTTCACAACGAAGACCGAGTTGATAACTGACAGCTCTACTGGGTCCTGCTTTTACTTTCACCCCAACTCTGGGCTTCAGCTGGGAAGTCCCAGGCCATGGACAAGCTGTTACCAAGCCAGGGGACACAGTTAAAACATGGATAAGAGCTGATGGATGCAGGGCTTGCTCCTTACCTGGCATAGCCAATGATGAGGCTGCCAAATACAGTTCCGATGCCAGCACCAGAGCCAGCAACCCCAACAGTGGCAGCACCGGCTCCAATGAACTTTGCTGCGGTGTCAATGTCCCTGGAGACAGAGCTGGTGTGGAACTCCCGGTGCACAGCTTGGAGGAGGGCATTTGGACTTACAGGGGTAGAGTGCAGCTAGGGATGAGTGGAAGGGAAGAGAAAGATTCAGCTGGAGACTGAACTTTAGGAATAGTTTTTGCCCTCTCTCTTTCAGGGCATGGCCACAGAAACATCTAAACTGAGCAGACCAGGACCACAAGAATCTATTTCCCATGTGGCTTGGAGAGCTGACTTCATTGGCCTCCCAGGGGCGAGTCTGTAAGTTAGGCTAGAGAGGCATAGAGTGAGCCACAGAACTGGGAGCCATTTAATTTCGGCTCTCATCAACCTCTTGTAGCCTCAGGCAAATTGTTTCGCTTTGGTGCCTCAGTTTCCTCAAATACTTGCAAGGCAATTCTGATCTGCCTGGGGTTTTAGTAAGAGAAAGTCCCGAGACTTGCTAGGCCTGGAAACAAGTGCCTTAAAACTATCATTACCTGGATTTCCAGAATTATTTAACACTGGTTTCTAGCCTGAGCCAGTCCTGAGATATTGAGCTTGTATCAGTTTCAACCCCCTCATTTCCATAGTGCCTGCCACTTGAAGGATTCCGAAGTGCTTTCCACATCTTAATTCTAACACAAGATCTCTCTGTAAAGTTCTTTCCCCACCACTGAACTGCAGCCATGGCTGGGGTGGAGTTTGGCAGCTATTTAGCAGTGCAGAACATTTCTGGTCAAGAAGTAATGTCTCAGCAGAGCCCCTGTGAGGAATTTGTGGGAGCAAATGAATTACAGCTGGCTGGAACTCCAGGGCTATCCTCCCTGCGTGTGCCAGTGGATTTGTAAGTGACAAGTGGTCATGATCTCACTATTACGCCTGATCTGAAATACACCCCTTCTGCAGTAGCTTGCTGGCAGGGAGGGGCTTCGGTTCAGGATTGACTTGTAAGGAAGAGCACCCCCTACTGAATCTCAGCCAGTCTCCAGCGTGACAGCTCGCACCATTGTTAACATTTTTTTTTCCGTTGCCCAGATTTTCCTCTTGCTTTAAGATTCTCCCCTGAGTGATTAAGCCTACGAGCCTGACAGAGCAAACCAGCCCAGCCATGCCAGCAGGTAATTCTATCCTCTCTCTAGCTTCCTTCAGCCAAAGACTGCTAGGACAGGGAGTGGAATATTTGCTCCACGTGCCCCCTGCTGGGCCCAACAGTTAAGTCAATTCAAGCTCTGAGGATCCTGCTGTCACGGTCAAACATAGTATTTTACCTCATCTGTCCTGGCCTCAGGCCTGCTCAGCATGGAGGCAGAGATGGGCCTGCACAGCAGCCTTGAGCTGTTCCTCACCTGCAAACCAATGAAGTGATCAATCATTCAGACAGATTTCTAACCAGAAACAGTGCAGTTCCCTGGTCTCTTAAGAGGGACAGTCCCAGCTTCCTGCAATAACATATATGCTCAGTTATGCCACGACTGCTCAATTGATCAGGAAGCCAAATGGGTAAGACCACCCCCTGGAAAAAGAGTAGTGCTGAGTTGACGGGAAGCCATTTCCCATTGCCTCAGCACACTGAAGATGCCAGGATTAGTAGGTCATTAGGAAGTCTAAAGGAGATATGCAAGTTATTGTGCATCTCCCTTCAACTGCCACCAAAAACCACAGCACATGTAGACCAGGGTTTACTGTCAGGCTATAGCACGGGCATTGTGGGAGGGGTGCAGGTTACAAGACAGCCATTCCTACAACATACACTGAGGGTCAGCATCAACAAGACTGTCTGAGATGTGCCACCACAGCCTTGGGTGGCAGAGTCAGAGGCATGGCTTGGGATCCCTCGATGCTACAATCTCTGAAGCATGTTGTGGGAATAACCACGTCCTGATGTGTAGGCCCTCTGGGCAGGGAGACTGGCACCAGGGCCAATCTGCTGAAAGACAGCAACTCCAACACTGTAGCAGGCTGCTTAGCTCAGGAGGAAGTTTTATTACACCTCCAGAGACAGGCAGGAAATGCCACTCCAGCTAATTAGCAGCAAATGGGAAACAGTTACAATTCTCTGGTCTGTTAAGGGCAAGTTACCACCAATCCAGCATGTCTAAGGGATGTCTCGGGAATTGGCCAAGAGCCAATATTGAATAAGATGGAGGCAGCAATTACCCTCATCTCTGATTCAGTAGAGTGGGCTGTGGAGACTACAGTTCCCAGCATGCACAGGGTCTGGAATACCCACAGTCCTCCTCTCCATATTGAAAGTGAGGCTGGGCATGCAGCATTCAGCCATGCTTTAACTAAATGCATGCTGGGATGAAATCTACCTTTTGCAAAATGCTCCTAGAAGCAGAATGCCTTAAGATAATGGGAGTGGGAGTCAGGGCTACTAGTTTCTATGCCTAGCTTTGCCTCTTACTTGATGGGAAACAGCAGACATCTATGCCTCAGTTTCCCTGGCTAAACAATGGCATTGATGCATACCTGTGTGCCAGGCAATGTTTCCTCTAAGCTGCTGATGCAGCTGAGCAACTTACAGTGCTCGCTACGTGGCAATTTGGGAGGCTAACCCTGCCTCCCCATTTCCTCCCCCCGCCCCAGCCAGCCCAATTCCTTCCTCCCACCATAACCCGCCTGCTCTACCCAGTCTTCCCCCCCCCCCAACGCCTTACCCCACCGGCTGCCCCTGTCCCCAGTCCCCCCCCAGCACCCCATTACCAGGCTGCAGGAGCAGTTCGGCCAGGCCACGGGCTCCTCCCCGCACCTCTGGGAGCATGCTCAATCAGAGCATGCTCTGGGTGGGAGTTTTAAAAGCTCCCAGCTCAGGGAAGTTTTCTGCCAGCCAGAAAACTGTGTCTTCCAGCTGGATAGGAGCTGTAGCTGCCAGCCGTATTGCTCCCTGCACAGGTGTGTGGCAGGGGCTGTGCACCCGCCCACCAACGCAGCTTAGAAGGAACCCTGGTGCCAGGGGGCTGGGAAGATTAGCTGACTTTCTGAAAACACCATTGCAAAAATGCCTAGTGTTAGAATGGATAAAAACAGGACTCACTAGGGCAGGAGCAGAGACGAATTTTGCACAGGCATACATGTTCGGGGACAGCAGGGGGTGATCACAAAACTGGAAAAGAAACCAAACCACCACAACATTAGGAATCCACACTGGCCCACAACTTCTATCATTCAGTGCAATAGAAACATGCTGCAGAAGGGGTGGGATCTCTAGTGACTGTGTTAAAAGTTGACACAATATTACCAAAGTGATAATATTGAATGCAATAGTAAACTGGGATCACCACAAGAGGTGAGAAGGGAATATGGCCATTAAATGCACAATATCAAAGTGAAAACACCAGAAAATGCAATACTGAGCCCATGGGAACCCACATGGTGCTGAACAGGGCAGTGAAGATGACTCTGGAATGGAAGCAAAGTAAATCCCCAAGTATTTAGACTAAGATCCTTTGGCCAGGGATCAGCTTTTTGTTCTGTTTATACAGTGTCTAGCACAATGATGTGATGTCCATGACTGAGGCTTTTAAGACCTAGCTCAGAAAGAAGATAGGTCATTTGACTATCAGTGACCTGTACCCACAATGTGGGTTTTAAAACACAGGCACCATGCTGGAATAGACAGAGCCACAGAAAAGATGGGAAAAGGCTATCAAGATGCAGTGTGATCTAGTGGCTGATCGGACACAGGATGCTTTGATTCTATTTCCCACTGCTGCTCTCTCAGTAATTTACCCATTCTGTGCAAAACTCAAATAATGTATGTGTGTATAAAGCTTTGGGGTTTCTCAGACAAAGCATCTTTATGCCCTGTACCCTGATGCAGAACCATCCTTGGATTCCAGGATTCTCACTATGCCCACAGCCTCCAGAGGCAGAGCTCCCTTCATCCAGGATCTCTGTGGCTGAGCCAAATCATTCCCCATGAGGCTTCTCACACTCAGGATCAAGGATATTAGAGATGAGAACAGCCTATTAACTCCTGCACGAATGATCAGTGGCTCTCAGAACCCCAGGGTCTTTTTTGGTGTCCATTTACACTGTGTCAAGCACTTTTCATCCAAGGATCCTCAAGCTCTTGATAAACATTAAGAGATAGTGTCATCTAGTGGGCGGTGCACTAGACTGGGAGCCCAGAGACCCAGATTCCAAGCCCAGCTCTGCCACAGATCTGATACGTGACTTTGGGCAAGTCCCTTCCCCTCTTCACCTGCCTGCATGGTTAAGTGCAAGTTCTTCAGGGCACAGGCTGTCTCAGTGTTTTCAGGACAACTCAGGGCCTCTAATGTAATAAAAATGGTTTTATGGGCGCCCTGCAATACAGACCACTATCGATCCAATTTACAGGGAGGAAACAGAAACAACTTCCCCAAGACGACATGGAGAATTTGTGGCAGAGCCAGGCACCCTGACCCCACCAGCCAAGATAGCCATCCTCTCTCGCAAACAGGAGTCTGAATAATTAAAGCAAGCCAATTTGTCAATTGACTCTAAGCAACAGCCTCCCCCCAGGGGCACAGGCAGCTCCCCAAGCCCTTCACCCAGGCTTTCTTCCACCTGGGGCATAGAAGCACCGAGTTATCAAAGGGCAGCCGGCACCACCTGCCACTAGACTAGAGCCACTGCCCCAGCTGGGCCTGCAGGGAGGCCTTGACTGTGACAGGGGTAAACGCAAGACACCCCAAGAGGCGGAGAATGGCCACAGCAAAGGAAACTCTCTGGGGAGGGCCTGGGATGTGCTCGCATAGAGACTGGGCTGAGCCCTACAGCAGCACGAGAAATGGCCAGAGGACCCTAGAGGAGGGGTCTCAAACATGTGGCCCGTGGGCTGCATGTGGCCCCTAAGGGTATGTCCTGCGGCCCTCAACGACACTGTTTTTACCAATATAGTTGTATGAAAAGGTTTCTGTGGTGTGGTCCTCAGGCTAATGTACTAGTCCTCATGCGGCCCTCTACTAGTCTTCATGAGGCCCTTGTGATGATTTGAGTTTGAGACCCCTGCCCTAGAGCTTGGGCAGCTCAACACAGGCCCACCCAGTACCCCTCCCCCAGGCCAAGCAGCCACCTCCCACCCAAAAAAGGGAAACCCCAGCACCCCCCCAAACCCTCCCCCCACCCCTTACCCCCAGCATCCCCCCTGCTCCCCCCACCCCTTACCTCCAGCATTCCCCCCAAACCCTTCCCCCCCAGCTCTCCCCCCTTAACCCCTCCCCCACCCCGGGTCCCCCCACATCTCCCTTCCCCCAACTCCCCCCCTTCACGCCCCCCCACTCCCGTTCACCCAGCGCCCCTCCCCCCAGGCCGGGCGAGGCCAGGCCAGGCCTCGGGGCCTCCTTACCCGGCGCGCGGCGGAGGAAGGGCACAGCGAGGCTGCTCTGCGCATGCGGAACCCGTGCGAGGTCGCCGGAAGCCGGAACTCGGAAGGAAGCGGGGGGTATTAGAGGGAGCGGGCCGCGCCCAGAGCGCCTGCCCGGCGGGAGCAGCGAGTGCTGGGCGCCGCAGCGCCACCCGCTGGCTGGGAGGAGGTACCGCAGGCGCGCCGCTGCTCCAGCCGCTGGTGACAGAGAGGCGCCGCAGGTCCGGCAGACACAATGGCGCCAGCTATGGACGTGGGGCGGTACTGCAGGTGGTGCAGCGCCTCCTATGGACTCGGGGCGGTACTGCAGGTGGGTGCAGCAGTCCCTACAGACCCACAGCAATGCAGCAAGTGGGGTGGGGGGCAGCACCATCTGCTGACCAAGGGGCAGTCACAGCATCACCTGTTCACCCAGCTTGATGCTGGGGAAGGCCGGGGGAGCTGGTGCCAACTAACGGGCCAGGGCGGTGCTGCTGAGCCAGGTGGGGCACGCTGCTCTGTGGCCCAGGGACGGTACTGCATGGGGTACGAGGCCACGTGCTGGGTCAGGCACCGTCTGCCTGGTGCCATCAGCCCACTAGGAGCAGACTCCAGCTGGGCAAGGGGGACCTGCTGCCCAAGTCAGGCATGTTTTCCTCCAGGGATGATCTAGCATTCGGTACAACACCAGGGGCATCCAAAGGGAAAAGTAAAATCAGAGTAAAAGAAGAGACATCACCCTCCAGAATCCCCTGGGAGCACCAGCCAGGCAGAAAGGGCTGAGCACGTCAGAGCAGCAGGGATACCCCTCCTTGCTCCCTCCCATGGCTTGCTGCTTGGGTTGAGAGAGCATCTTTATGGAGGTGAGGTGGGTGAGCGGATATCTTTTTCGGACCAACTTTGCACGGTGAGAAAGACAAGCTTTCCAGCTACACATCTTGCAGACATGGCACCTTTATGGCAGCTACCGCCCTTACTTATAACAAACCATCACTGAAGCTGCTCCAGCGCACCCCCTAATGCTCTGAACTGAACACTGCAAGCTCCTTTCACCATCTTCAAAACTTGGGGGTGACGGGCTAAAGTTTGACCCCGTACATTCCTATTTAGGCCTCTAAATGTCCTAGCAGATGCAGATTGGCCACAGAGTTCACTGATTCTTGCAAATCACATTATTTGTTTGCAAGCTGTGCTGAAATGGCAGGGCCCAAAGCGTCACTGCAGATAGAGGGAGCTGTCGAATTGGAAAGGCCTCCTACCAGCCCTGGTCCAGCTAATGTTTCTGAGCCCCATGGTGGCTAGATCTCTCTTGAACTTGAACCCTCTTTCTCTGCCTCTGGTTAGCTGGAACAGCGACCATCTACTTTGTGGGGCTGTAAATACAAGTGGCTGTGTGTGTGGTCTAGTGGCTATTACAGAGGGACTCCAGATACCTGGGCTCTTCCCTGTGTCCCCAAGTTGCTAGGTGAGTCACTTTTACATCACATGCTTCAGTTTCCTCTCCTACTCTTTGTCTGTCTTATTAGGTCTTTGGGCAGAGTGTCTGTGTGTACAATTCCTAGTGAAATGGGGCATAGTCTTAGCTGGGGCCTGCAGGTTCTACCACGCTACAGATAATAATTGTTACGGATAAAAGTTCCCCCAGCACCTTGTGTTTGTCCCCAACATTTAAATACTCCACAGAGGCACTTTTGAGAAACCAAAGGCCAACTGAAGTGGTTCCCAACTGTGGCTAGTTTAAAATCCAAGCAGAAATCAGAACCAGCTCCTGGCCCAGACTTGCCCAGTGCAATTCCCAGGAGCTCCTCATCTCCCCAGCTAGGGCTGGGGTGCTGGGTTGAGTGGTGGGATCTGTTTATCTGTCTCCCCTTGAGACCAATGGATAATCCCCCCAACTCTCCTGAAGGGAACAATGAGAGCTGCTGGATTCTGCGCATTTGGGAAGCTCTGCCCCTCCGCGACTAGTCCCAAGATGCATGAAAATTTGGAGCAAAGCTGGTGGTGGAACTTGGGTGTCCTGTGCCACAGTCCACACGCCCCCCCCCCCCCCCTTTGCAATTTCCATCCCCTATCCCAGACCTGCATCTCATAGATGGTATGTGTGTGTGTAGAGGGGTAGCCAGCAATCCAAACTCCAATCAGATGTCCACAAAAAGTTCCAAATGGGCAGCCACATTAGTCTAGTTTGGCAAAACAAGTAAGGAGTCCTGTGACATTTTAGGACTAACTAATTTATGTATCACATGAGCTTTTGTGGGAGAAAATACTGCTTCTTCAAAGCATCAGATGGAGTGGGATTTTCTCCCACAAAAGCTCATGTGATACATAAATTTGTTAGTCTTCAAGTGCCACAGGACTCCTTGCATGTCAACAAAGCTGATCCATCCCCCCCACCTTCCCATTGGCTGCCTGGGCACCACAGCAGAGGTGGCCAGATGGGCATTTTGGGGGGCAGGGTGGGGTACCACGATGCCCCCTCAGACACTTGCCCCAGTAGGCTCTCCCTTTCTCCACCTTGATGCTCATAAGTGCGAGGTGCCCAAGTGCGGGGGGAGTTACCATTCCTTGGTGGGTGTTGGTCAGGCTCTCCCTATCCAGTCCCAACACAGGATGAACCCATGGCAGTTTTGGGGTTGATCATCTTGGCCAGTGAATTAGGAACTAACCCTGGAAGTGGTTGGCCCTGTATCCCACCTCCTACAGGCAGGGCGGGGTCGGGGGGACAGAGGGGTGACATGACCCCCAGGATGAGAGGCAGGAATAAAAAAAAGGAAGAGGAAAAATGCAAAGTCCCCATAAAGCAGGGCTGGGCTGTAAATCAGAGTGATTGGCAGCCCTCACTGGGGTTGTTTGTCCTGCCTGCTTTGGCCCCAGTGCTCAGCGGGAGCAGGCAGGGGAGTGGGACTGGGGATCCTGGAGAAATCCTATATTTAATCGGGTTTGGGAGAAGGGGCTGATAAATCAAGGGGGCAGCTTTACGGTCTCGGAAGAAACAAACCTCTCCAGTAGGCACACCCAGGTGGACGATAAAACCTCTCCTCCAGGCCCGGGGAGCAATTTCCCGGGACCCGAAGCAGAGGCATTGCAGGAATGTAATTTAGCACAGAGCCGATCCCGAGTTTAATTATCACTGTGCAGTGGAATTTCAATGCGGCCGATTCATCTTGCGACCCGCAGGAGAGGGATTTATATAGAATGTTATTTCATACCAATCCTGAATCTGCATTTTTATGTCGCTTCCGCTGCCTCCCTCCAGCGCTGTGGCGAATCGGGGGGAGATGGAAGGGGGACGTGGCCGCTCGTGGCTCTGCTAGAGGAAGGCAGTGGGGGGGATCAGGCCCCTTTCTGCCCGCCATCAGGATTCCCCAATTCCTGGGCAACCTCAGCTTTGCCGCTGGTCCCATTAGCTCCAGTTGTGGGGGCTGGTGC
This sequence comes from Podocnemis expansa, assembly GCA_007922195.1. NCBI lineage: Eukaryota > Metazoa > Chordata > Testudines > Podocnemididae > Podocnemis > Podocnemis expansa. The sequence continues at coordinate 8,157,700 of ML682037.1, read as the reverse complement.
AGTGGTGGTGGTCGGTCATTAGGGCCAGCCTAGCGTAAAGGGTGTGTGAATCTTGGTGTGGGGGTGTGAATGTCATGTGTGCACTTTTTGGGGATGAAGTTCAGGGTGACCCTACATGTGGGTAAGAACCTCAGGGCATGTGTGCATGTGTGTGTGAACCCCAGGTGTGAGTAGGAACCTTGGTCTGGGTGTGAATCTTGGGTGCGCGTGAGTGACCCTCAGGATGCGTGAAAGTTAGTACTGTGTGTGTACTAAAGCTAGGCAGACCATTTCTCTGGGTTTAAGCTGAACAGCCGTGTTTCTAAATGGTTTGTCCCCTGTGCAGTTCTGAGGCAAAACTGGACGTGGTTTGGGCTACTACCGTGGTTGTGGACTTCACTGGGATGAGTGTGCTGCCCCGCCCATGCTGGTGCAGCTTTGCATGCACCATGCACTTTGCCCCATGCATGCCAGCTCACTCCAGCAGGGGTGGAGCAAAACGCTCTTCACAATGGTGATCCCTACACGGGAATGGGGTCACGGAGGGGAGAGCTGTCTTATGGGTGGGATCACATGGGCAAGGGCCCTGCACAGTTGGGGGCAAGATCATGTGGTAGGGTGGGGTCCTGGGTCTGGTCACAGGAGGGCTGGGTCATGCAGACAGGGCCAGGTCATGCCACAGGGGTGGATTTAGCGATTCCAAGGACAGGAAGGAGCTGTGATCACGAGGACTGGCCCCAGAACTCCTGGAGCAGAACTCTTAGAAAAGTCCAGTCTTGATTTAAAAATTGCCGGTGACAGGCCACCACAAGTTATTAACTATGAATGGTTAACTACTCTCACAGTCGAAATGCATGCCTTTTTTCTCAAGCAACAGCCCTGGGTCCCACCCCAGACACGCACCCCATCTGCTACATCAGCTCCTTTAATGAATCATATCATGCACCCACTTCTGGCCCGGAAGCAGATGTAGCACGTGGGACGTGTGTGTTTTGCAGTGCTGTTGGGAGCCAAGTGTCTTTGTGGGATGCACGGGGTGGAGAGGCCAGGGTGTGTTGGGAGGATCTGTGGAGGGAGGGGAGTGTGTTTAGGTGGGTGTGTGGGGGGGTTGCATGGGGGCTCAGGTACCAGAGGATAGGCAGCCTAGCCGTTCTAGTGAAGGAAGAGAAGTTCCAGTGGGATGGGATTGGGCAGAGACAGAAACATCCATCCATGCTGTGATTCCTGCCGAAGAAATCTCGGGCTGGGTTCCTGTTGCCTGTAGGGCCAAAGTGCATCTAAAACAGGCGTCTCAAACGCATGGCCCACGGGCTGCACGCGGCCCCTAAATCTTTTTCCTACGGCCTGCAACAAGACTATCGTTACCAATGTTTGCAATATCATTGCATGAAAAGGTTTCAGTGGTGTGGCCCTTGGGCTAACATACTAGTCCTCATGTGGCCCTTGTGGTGATTTGAGTTTGAGACCCCTGATCTAAAATGCTGATCTGGTAGCACTGTGCACTTGTGTGGGCCTGAGGTACATGATGACACATACTGCCATGTGGCGGAGAACTGGGCCTTCCACGTGGGTGCCAGGGTCGGGTTAGTGTCACAGCTGGGTCATGGGTGCCCCATCTAATAGTCGGAGCCTGTCTGCAGGCACACGCCAGGAGCTGGCTGTATCAGGATGTCTGGGCGTGAGAACGTGGAGACCAGCTGGGGATCAGAACCAGGAGGCAGGAACTTGACTCAGTCTGGGTTGGGAAGCTGGGAAATCAAGCCAAGGAAGCAGGAATGGAGCCTGGTGGGGAGCAGGTAGTGGCAACAGGGAGCATTGCCCATGGGCTCGTGCAGGGCAGAGCCCGGGGGTTCATACACTCGCTGTTCTGGCCAGATGCTGGCTTCGACAAGGCCAGCAGGCCCATCATCCATTCTGGGACTCTGCTTGCCGATTTTGGGCACAGCCTCACTCTGGAACTGGGCTTGGCAGGTCCCTGATGAGTGATGCCCACCGTTTGCCAAGAGCAGGAGTGGAGAGTAGCTGCTCTCCTGAGTCTTTTGTGGACTGGGTGCCAGCCTTGCACAGATGGATGGCCGGAGACATGCACCTCTCAGCGCTGCTTCTTGTGGAGAGCAGCACATTGTGTCGTGGTCCCTGACTGTGTTTGGTGTGGTTGGGAGAGGGGCTGCCTGCAAGCCCCTGGATTCTGGTGGAATCCCAGCCGCATTTGCCCTTGCTCCAGTGTATCCCGTTGTTCACACCAAACGGAGACCTGCACATTGAGCACCAAGTGCAAGGCAAAGAAACAGCTTTCTAGCCCCCACCCCTCAACTTATAGACAATGGTCCGTATCTCTCGCAGGCAGCATTCATGTTCTTAACCCCCCAGCTCCCAACAGAGCAAGACTTTCTGCAGAGCTCCCGTGGACACCTCTCCAGTGGTTCCTTTGTAATTCTGGGGAGCAGCACCCTCTGGGGTGCTCCAAGTCTTGGTGTAAAGTGAGGCTTGGGGTTGGGTGTTGGGCTGGGCTGCTGGGGACAGGAGGCTTGGGGGCGAGGGCCCAGCAATGGCACATAGGGTCTTTGACTAGAAGGTGTTGGCCTTAATCTGGCTCGGGTCCTTGGCTAGGTGCTGCTGTGAGTTGGGATTATGGGGGGGATGTTCACGTCTGGGATCCAGCACTCCAGCTCCGGTTTCCTCATCAGCTCCTACTAGAAAAGGAATGCTGATGGCTGCCCTGACAACTGGTCCATCCCCACCCCATGGCAGTCGGTCCTTGCCCTGAATCTGTTGGACACTCCATTTCTTGTGGATGTAGTAGGGTTGTCCCCAACTCCATTGTGTCGTGGTCCCTGACTCTGTTTGGTGTAGATGGGAGAGGAGCTGGAATCATCTGCACACCATTGCTCAGATCAAGTGGGGATTTCCACAGTCCGGCCCTACCCAGGGCCTGTGGTGGTGGGACCAGCAGGAGGTATTAATGATTTTGTCCCCAGCAGTCCCTTCCCTACATGCTCTTAACCCTTTCTGTGCCAGTCCCAGCCCAGATACCACCCAGGAGGGGCATTCCTGACTATGAGGATGTAGTCCACTTCCATGGGTCACTGCCAGATACTGCCCCCCACAACTTCTCCCAGCTGTCACTCTACAGCCCAAGGGTCAGGCCTTTGGAGGGTGCCGGCTGCTTGGGGGGACATCCTTCGCAAACAAGGAGCAGGAGGGGCATGCAGAGAATGGGATTCTTTGCCCCGTCTTGCCACGGATGCTCCAGGTGACCCCACACACCAGTTGACAAGTCTCCCTGGGTTTTGGGGCATAGACTGGGAGGGAGTGCTGGGGTGGGGGTTGTTTTGGGGCTGGTCAGTGTGGGGTGCTCTGCTGTGAGTCAACCTCATACTCTGAGTTCATGGGGCATAATAATGCCGGTGAAGAGTTGATTTGATCAATTGCAACACGCACACGTACACGCACACCCTGCTGCTGCATCTTTGACTCTCCAGGGGCTGGGGTGGAAGCCAAACTCAATATCAAGTTGTCTTTGCTTAACTGGAGATTTCGGTGTGCTGTAATTTACACACCTGCTCCTTGGGCTGAGAGGAAGCTGTTAACTCATCTTTATTGCAGAGGAGTGGGAAGCCCAAGATGCAGCTAAAACATGTCAGCCCTTGTGGGGTCAAGCTCCGAGGGATAATTGGTTTCCTATCAGGTGAAGGCAAGGACCATGGCTGGTTTTAGCAGAAGCTGGGCTCACTGGCTCTTGGAGGTGGGAATGAAGCTCCTGGGGATCAAGACAAGAAAAATAGTCCTTTAATCTATTGACTGATCGATGGATCAATATACACAGCTCTATCTATCGACCGACCGCAGATCTCCCCCTCCTGCCGTCTCACAGCCTCCCATGAGCACAGATGAGAGGAGAGCAGCGTCTCTTGGGCTGGGCCCACTGCAATTAGCTCCCAAGTGAGTGCGGGGCAGCCGGGATCACAGGCCGGTGAAGCCGTTCCTGGCGATCCATGAGGGGGAAGCTCTGCTGTTCCGGTCCCAGGGCACATTCCTGGTGAGTTATGGGGTTTGCTCTTATGATTGCTCTTAATTAGCCTTGGGATAAACAGCCTCTGCACCCCACCTTGGGTGATGTCTTTGCCAAGGGAGGGTGAGAAGTGAAGAGCAGAGGCTGAGGAAGGGGACAGATTAACGTGACCTGGAGGGCTACAGGTAGCCAAAGCGTGAGTGCTGGGGGGTGGCTTGGAGCCACGTGTCAGGACTCCTGGGTTCTCTCTTTGGCTCTGAGAGGGGAATGGTGTCTAGTGATTAGTGCGGGTGGCTCACTGGGAGGGTCATGGCTCCCAGGTCCCATTCCTAGCCCTGTGTGGAACTTTTGGGTGAAATCATGCCCCCCCCGTGCCTCAGTTTCTTCCTCCACCCCATGAGGATCATCGCTTCTGGGCAAAGTTCATGGGTGGGGCCAGGATCAGTTAGTTAAACAGTCGCAAGTGTCCCATTGTCAAATAATGCACATGGCCCAGTAGCCTCAGGCCAGCCTGGAGAGGGTGTCACTACGAGAGGAGCCGGCTCTGGGGGCCAAACAGGGCACTGCTCATGTGGGAAAGGAACAAGTGCATGGGTATCAACAGAGGGAGGGCCAACCCAGCTGGGCCCAGGTATCCTGCACGGGTGACCAGAGTGACCCTCAGATACCGGGTGCGACATGGTGCCTCCTGCAGGGCCAACACGCACTGGAAGTTGTCCAGATGTGCTGTCGCCTTGGGGGGTCAGCTCCGAGGACTGGAGGGGATGCAATGCATTGCTGGGGGCTTTCATGAATTGTTCCCAGCGGGCACCAGGTTCCTGATTATCCACAGAACATGGAGCTGCCATGCAGGCTCCTTGCACCCTGCTCTAAAACCAGAGCACTGGGGACCCTTTGAGGCCTTGGGGAATGGCTCCAACTTCTGACATCCTGACCACTTGAGCCAATTAAGGACACAGATGCTGAAGGGGAATGGGAAAGGGCTGTAGGATGGGGCTGAAACCCCTGGAGGGCAGTTTTTGCCTCCCCTTCTAGGGCTGATCGGCCTGCTACAGGTAGGGCTAAGGGCAGATGGAGGTTTAGCTCACGCAAGCGATGCTCGTGCTTTGAGGTCCAGTGGATCTCTCTTGGGCATCCCAGGGGTGGGGAGGCTGCACTTCCTTTGTGCTGGCATTCTCTATTGTTCCTGATGTGAGGAGGGGTCTGCATGGCCCTCAAGGGAAGGGAGCTGCTGTGAGCACAACGGTTCAGAAAAACTGGCCCAAACATTTCAGGGGCATGTGCCCAGCTTTGTTTGTGTAGGGCCTACATGAAGGGATGTTTTTGTTTTTGTTTCCCCTTTGCCAGAATCGGAGCCTGGCTGGGAGCTGTTGGGGGGGGACGGGGGACGGGACGGGTTGCCTCCCAGCCAAGTCCAAGTGCCAAAGGCCAGGCTGGGACTTGTGGAGCCAAAAGACAGTTGCTTACAACATCAGTTCTCAACCGCGGTGCCGGGACACATCATTGTGTCACAAAGAGATGGGGAGATGGCTGGATTTGGCCTGGGAGGGCTGGGCTGGGGTGTCTTGGAGAGTCATGATATGCCATCACGTGTATCTCAACCTGCAGAAGGTTTGAAAACCACTGGCTTAGGACACAGTCCTGCGAGATGCTGCTCCCCTGCTGCTCCCATTGACTTGAGTGGGAATCGAGGGTGCTCAGTGCGTGGCTGACAGGCTCCTGCTGCTGAGCAAAGTGGAGCAGGGGAGAGATGATGGAGCCACCTGGAACCTCTCCATAACTTCGCCTGTTCCTCATTCCTGACCCACCCACCCCACTGTCCCAGCCGTGCGTTTGCCCCTCTCCGCTCTGCTGACACCCCTCAATCCTCACCCACAGCAGGCCTGAGAAGTGGGGAGAAGGGGGGACAAGTGTGCCAGGGTGTGGAGATATTGGAGGGGGGTGCTGAACATCTGTAACAGCTGCATAAATAAAAGGAAGTGGGAGAGATGGGCATGGCAGAGGTGGAACCAGGGTTGAGCGTTGGAGGTATTGATGGGTGAGTGTGGGGAGGAATGCAGGGTGGTCCCTAGATTTAGAGAAACCTGTCATCATGGTGATCTGGATGGGATGCAAGGACCCCAGTCTTGGCTGCTGCTTTGCTCCATAGGCCCCAGCTATTGGCTGAGACCCCAGGTTTGGGGGTTTTTTGCTGTCAGGCTGGGTATGGAGCTAGCACTGGGATTCCTGACTTGCCAGTGCCTGGCGATCGCCTTTCCCAGCCAGTGCTGCACCACCAGGGGCTGGTTCCCAGCGGCTCAGCATTTCTCTTGGCCAGGATGCCTGGGTCTCTCAGTGGCCCATTGGTTATGCTGGGAAAGCTGGGAATTGGGAATGGGGGGGCAGAGTCGTAAATCCGGTCAGGGCCTAATCAGTGCCATAAATAACCCCCTGAAATAGCCATTAAGGGGGTCGGAGGGTGGGTTGGCATGACAACCGCAGGCTGGCAAGTTCGGCGGGGAGGAAAGTGAGGAGGAACCGCCAGGGCTTGTTAAAAGATAGGATCAGGTCTGGGAGCGCCTGATGTGTTTCCCAGCTGCCGCAGCGGGGACAATGCAGCCCAAGCTGGGGCTCAGCACCACCAGCCAGGAAGAAATATGAGCTGCCCAGGCTCCGGGCTTCTCTTCTCTGCCCCCAGAGTGGCGCTGGCTAATGGAGCTGTCAGGCCCTGACAGGGCTGGCTCCTGAACAAGCTGGATTAGTGTCTTTTCAGCACTAAGCTCTGAAGTAAGGCCCTCTCCGTCCCCTGGCTGCTAGGCATTGCAGGGATCTGGGATGAAATGGATGTTGGGGGGGGGAAATGCAGCAGACATGCTCACGCGGGTGTGGGGCTGGAGGCTTCAAGGCTTGCGTGCCATGGGAGTGCAAGCACGTGTGTGTGCTCACACCCAGTGTGCTCATATGCCCATTCGAGTATGGGTGTGCACGGTGTGTTCAGTGCACCTGTTGGCGAGTGTGTAGTGTGTGAGTGCGTGTGCAAGCTGTGTGGGCGAAGGCAAGTGCACACAGTATGTACAGTGGCATGGATTGTGCACAGAGGAGCAAACTATAGCAGCTGTCAGTTTGTACCTTGTTTCAGTGACCCCTGCAGATGTGGGGAGGGGTGCAGAATAGGGGTTCAGAATAGCCAGAGTACAGCCCTGCGTCCGATTGCTCTGGTCGGAAAAGGGGGGAGCAAGGGTTGTTTGGCTTGATGCCTTCCACCACTGACTGTGCCTGTGTGGCATGACCAGTGTTGCACCAGGGCCCAGTCCCCCAGGTGTAAAGGAATTCAGGAGGACCCATGGAAATGCTGCAGCTGCATCCAGAAACATCCTCAGCTTGGGAACCAGAGTGAGGGGAGGATTTAGTAGAGAAACAACTAGGGGTCGGGGCTGGGGAACAGGATCTGGGCTGGGGCAGGAATGGAATCAAGGTCTGGGGTGGTAAATCAGATTTGGCATCAATGATTCTTAAGGTTCCCCTGTCGTTGCAGCACAGGCCTGTTGTGTTTCGTGCAGGGGGTGTGATACACCCACCTGGGCCGACCTCACAGCTCTTCCCCAGCACTGAGCTACCCAGCCCATCCACCCAGGTGCCCAAATGGCGTTGATTTGGCATCTGCTGAGACAGGGGCAGCTTAATGGAGTGAGACTGAGCCCCTGCCGGCATTCAGGGAGGGGAGTCGGCGAGCAGGGTGGGCGGGTTGAGCTCCTTGGTCACCACTGATAAATGGAAGAGCCGGAGGCATCTGGTAAATGGGGTGGGGTAGGGAGGGGCATGGGTTTGGAGTCACAGGAGCAGTTAAGTGGCACCCCCAGGATAGGATGTGGTGGTGAGGACCCTGGTGAAGCTGAGGTTTGTCTGGAGGGAGCCAGATCATCTGAGTACCACATGTGGGATGGTCTAAAGTGCCTAGAAATGGAAATGCACAGTCACCCAGCGCAGGCAGGAGAGGGCTAGGTCCAGCCTGTGTGGGGGGCCTGGGAGCATGCTCAGTGCAGCTGGCCTGTTCAGAGATTTTAGCAGCCGGTGTTTAACAAGCCTGTACAAATGGTGACATCCAGAGGCTTAAAGCTGGGGCAACAAACCCAGGTGGATTTTCACTGTTTTTTGCCAAAACTTTCCCCAAACATTCAGCCGAGGCTGAGTGTGCGTGTGGGAGATTTCAGCCAGGAAGGTCAACATCCTGACCAAGTCAGAAGGTGTAGGAGATGGGAGTCTAGAGCTGCAGGTGTTGGGTCACTTTCCACAGCTTAGAAGTTTGCCAGACTTTAACCAAGTGTGTTCTCAGCTTTAGGTGTCACTTCCCAGGCTGCTGATGCTGAAGGGAATGACTTATAATGGACTAGCAGCAGAAACATTGGTTTTCTGGATCAGGGACAAAGGAGGAGCTCACTCTGCGTCCACTGCAGCCCGGGAATACTCTGTGTTTCCTCCTTTGGTTTAATTACTGCACTTCTCTGCATGGTGCAAAACCCAGGGCTCTGGTTTATGGCTTAAATCCAAGGATGCATGAAAAGTGTAATTGAATGAAGCCGGTGGGGGGTCCGGTTAAGTGCTAGCAATGTGAGGAAGTTCCTGGTGCCTGCTGTTGCTACAACGGCCTTCAGTGCCCATGGATAGTCCTGGGTTTTGCCTGCCACTGGCCTGAGAAGCAGCCACTGCCTGAAGCTCCCCTTGAGACACTGTCCCATGTATACTAGAGGCAAAAAGATTTTGACACAATGATGAACCCAGGAGCTTGCATCCTTGCTTGTGAACACACTGCTGGCCCTGGTTCCACATGGCCCTTGGCAAACGTTGGTTAGCACACCTGTCCCCAGCAAGCTGGTTGAATTGGTGTTGCTGGCTGAGGGGGAAGGGTGTTTGACAATGCCCCAATTCACCTCACCCCAACTGTGTCCGACAATGCACTGCTTTGCATTTGGAAACTATCTAAAAGCCCCAGCTTGCAGGGCACTGTGAGACAGGGACTCCAGGAGTCCCACAATGCCCTGCACGGTGGCTAAGATGATAGCAAAATAGGAACCAGAATGGCATCTGTCTCATTGTAGCAATACCTGGGCACCAGGCTCCACCAGGCACCCTGTTTCCTTGGCCCCAGCTGTTGTGTGCCTGTTAAACCCACAAACCAATGGCTTCGTCAGGCAGCTGGTGCCCTGTGCATGTGGGGCATTGACATGGAGAGGGGCAGAATTGCTTGCAGGATCTTTGCCTGTGTGCATGGATTCATTGCCACCCTTGCACACATAAGCCCTCCTGCTTCAATCCGGGTCTTGCTAGCTGGTAGAGAGGGGACCAAACTGCAAAAATTTGCATCTGGGAGGAGGGAGGGAACATACTGAAGGGATCCATGTTTGGCATAAATTGAACCACCATGAAGTTGTGATCCGGATCCAAACTGCTGTAGGTGTTGGGAATTGAGCCTGTTCCCCATCCAGCCACATGCATTCTAGGAGAGACAGGATGTAGGTGTGATCAGCTCAAATGGGACTGTTTGTTGGAGGCTGCTATAGAGAGGAAAGGAGGAGGGGAGGGAGTTTCAAACAGAGGCAGCAGTTCCAGCATGGGCTTCTCTTCCCGGGACAGAGCAGGTAGAGGCCCTGGTCAGGTGGGGGGCAGAGGAGGGGCTGGGGCTGCCCTGCATGGGCTCCAGCCTCTGTGTGGAAGCAGGGAATGAGTTCCTGGCCTCTGGGCCCCAGGTGGGGTGGGGATTCTCCCAGGCCTTTGGGACCTGGGTGGGGCTGTGGGGGGTGCCAATCAGCTTCCAGGCCTTGGGTGGGATGGGCAGGGGTGCTCCCAAACTTCAGGGGCCCATGTGGGACTGGTGGGGGTGTCCCTAGGTCTCTGGGGCCCAGGTGGGACTCAGGGGACTACCCCTAGGTTTCTGGGCGGGAATGGGGTGGTGTCCATAGACCTCTGGGGTCCAGCTGGGTTTGGTGGAGGGTACCCCTGGGCGGGGGGCATTCCCCCCATGGCCTCTAGGTCCCAGCTGGGTCCATGAGTGTCTCCCCATTGCCTGCAGGAGGGACTCCCCCCATGGCCTTGGAATGGAGCCCCTCACCTTTTGGTTGGCCCCTCACCGGAGCCTGGGTGGGCCAAGGGATGTTCCTCAGCCTCTGTCCGGGCCAGGGTCAGGCCAGCAGAAGGCTGGTGAGCCAGGGACCATCCCTCAGCCGTGGGTCCCTGGGGATCAGGTTGATGGCCTGGCTGCTGTGAGGGGGAGGAGGCTCGGGTGCCAACCCTGAGTCTCCTGCCCTTAGCCCATGCCCCTGTGTCAGGGCTGGCCTGGCTGGGGGTCCCCTGCCCTCACCACATGCTCAGGTGGTGGAGCTGCCTAGTCTGACCACAGGGTCTCACATGGCAGTGGGGCCAGCCTGGCACAACCATGGGGTCTCCTGCCCCTGCCTTGTTGCCTCAGTTGTGAGGCTGGGGCAGCAGGTGGTCTGGGAGGGTAACCTCATCAACAGTGATATTATTTGTAAAGGTGAACTCTGCTGAATGCCACCATATGCTGTGCCTAGTATTTATCCTGTGCTTGAAATTGTTCTCTTGTGTGACAGATTGTTCTGCATTAAGCAGAGAGTGACTGGAGGTGTGGGGCAGGGACAGAGATAATTAATTGTATTTACCTTTAAAGTACATGTTAGTTAATGTTGGGTATATGTCTTTTAGTGTCATAAGTGAAATAATTCTGTAACCCTGACACATGGACACTGGTTATAATGCCTAACAAGACTCCATATTGCCAGTTTGGAACTCCTGCTTAAACATTGTACTCCATTTTGTATACTTGATGAAACCTGGTTTAGGCATATGCTGTGTATGGCTCATTCACACATTTAAATGAACAGTCTCAATTGCTAGCCTGTCTTGATGGACCACAATTACCATCTAACTAGCCAAACAATGCAGACATCTCTGATTAAAGCAAACAGACTGAGCAAATGTTAGCAGACTGGGCCTGGGGAAAAAATTCCTGAGATTTGAGAGTTCTGTTGGGAGATCATGACTGAGGCTTTACCTACCAATAATGTCGCTACTTAATGTCACTATTTATTCTGCTCTTCAGTTTTGCCCTCCTATGAATTGTGCACAGCATAAGTACATGTACCAGGCAGCATGCCACAAAGTTAACCATCCTTTTACTGAAAAGTTGCGGGAAGGGGTAGCCATGTTAGTCTAATCCAGTAAAAATAGAAAAGAGTCCTGTGATACTTTTAAAGAGTAACACATTTATTTATCACATGAGTGAAATCCCATTTGGAAACCATTTTCAAGTGTCTGACAAAGTGGGATTTCACCCACAAAAGCTCTAGCAATAAATAAATTTGTTACACTTTGAAAGTGCCTTGCTTGTTTTACAGTTGCCGTACTTTATTGTGAATTCCTGTAATGTTGTCTGTCTTGCATAGGATAGTGTGATCCCAGTAATGCTGTATTTTTGGTTTGGACTCGCTCTTTCCTGTAAGATGGGGCTTACTTAGTTTTTGCTGCTAATCCTCTCTGCTTTGTTTCCCCAGAAGGGGGATTGGGAGTCTGGCAGGAGCTAAGGGCAGGGAGGGAGAAATACTGCAGGAAGCTACTCTGCTTTGCTTTCAGTTCACTTTGTTATCCTCTCTTTGGTTATTTGCTGGGGAGGCAGAAGGCCGGCAGCCTGGCTGTCTGGCTGGGTCTGCCAGTTTGGTGTGACCCTGCTCACAACATTGCACTGGCAGCCTGCCTGCTTGCCTCATGAGTTCCCCAGCTTCCCCTACCTGGATTGCATGCACCTGGAAGCTGGGAGAGGGTCAGAGCCTTTTTAACTTTCCTGCCCTGTGGTATAAGCAACCCAGCATGGCAAATTGCAGCTGCTGTGCTGCCATCCCTCCACTCCCCTGCTCCACAATCTCATGCTGCCACTCAAAGTGGAGGGCAAAGCATTACAGCAAAGTTCAGGGAAGGCATGGGCGTTATTTTAAAAGCTTGAGAACTGCAGTGGTAGGTGTCTTCAGCATGGGTCAGCAGGGTGTCATCTTTCATCTGGGCACCTAGATGCCATCCACTTCTCCAGTACCTGGAGACCCTAAACAAGTTGACTGGCAGTCCCAGGGATGGTTTGATCCACCACCCTCCCTCCCACTCCTATTTTCTGACCTCCCTGACTCCTGATGTTTAGCAACAGAAACCTGTAGGAGATAGGGAATGATATGCCTTGTCAGAGGAGGAGAATTTTTATATGTCGTCCTCCACATGGTCTGTGAGCTTTTAAGAGGATATTGCCAGCACCTTGATTCATTTGTAGGGAACACTGGAGGTGAATGATTGCTCATTTTACAGTTTTAATGCAGAGGGGTATGAAGGAGTTGTTGTATCACAACATGGCATGGGGCCTCTGTGGTGGGAGAGTGGTACAGAGGCTAAACACTCTGGACCAGGACAATCCATGGACATTGACATGGTCAGACTGCATTGGTGCCTAGACAGCTGCTGGCTAGAAGCTGACAGCTTCAATTTTAGTCATCAGCTGGCATGGCCCCAGGGAGCATATTTCCTTTCAGAAACGTCACATCTCCATGTTTCCAAAATTTCCATTTCATGTGGAACTTCCTCACTTGAAAATATTTCATGTGAATTCCAGTTTCAAGTGGGGCCCAGGATAGGGGTAGGGCCTGTTGGGCCATGGGGTGGGGGGGAGAGGTTGTCTGTTGTGGGGGCAGACCTGTGACAGGGGCAGGGTCTAGCACAGGTGGAGCCTGTAGGCCTGTGCCCCGGGTCTTTTTGCTATCCAGCAATGCCCCTGCAGCTCTTCCAACCCTCTAGCCACCCAGATGGACGCACACAGCCACCATCTGAGGTCTCCCAAAAATCCCAGCTCAGATCCTGCAGCTGGGAAGGGCCTGCCCACCTGCCCCCCTCTGTCTCTATCTATCTGCAATAATCTCTTGACATCTTTTCAAATCCAATTACTAGATTAATTGACTCGCAAAAAGAAGCACGGGATGCAAAGGGGCCGCCCAGATTTATTTCCTAGTAGCCCGTTGAGAGCTAGCTCCGGAACATGCCTTTTGCCAGGGAGATTTACTGTTTCCCTAATACAGTGACAGTTCAAATCTGTGATTAATAATGTTTTTCTCCAATGCTCATAATTTAGTTCCTTCTCTTCTTTTTCCTCCCCTTCCTTTTATCAGTGGAAACAGAAACTAGCCCTCATCATCGTCACTTACAAATATTAAAGCCAGAGCTGAGGTTTGACTGATTGGTGCCTCCTTGGGAAATGTTTCCTTTAAATCACTGGGAAATTAACATAACAATAAGCAGCTCGCTTGCATTAAAATTTAAATGCCTGCATATTGTTTTGAAACGCTCCATTGCCGCACGTGAGCAGCGCCCACAACCAACATACGCTGCGGCTCTCTCCGAGCCCATAACTCAGCCTTTGCAGGCGGCGGGGAGCCTGAAGGGTTGTCAGGCAGCTGTGGTGTGGATGAAGCGCCAAGGATGGATCTACAGGCCTTTGAGTGATCTGGAGGAGTTGGCTGGCCCTCCAGGCTGGAGGCTGCTCCAGGTGGGCTTGGTTGGCTCTGCAGGGAAAACTTGCGGCTCTTTGTTTCAGAACCTGGCTCACTTGGGTTGAGGGGGCTAAAAATCTACCTGTGACTATTTTGGCTCAGGCTGGGCCACTGACCTCTGAGACCCTCTCCCCTTTCTTTGTTTCCAACACTGCTATTTATGGCCCTGTGAGCCTGAATCAACTGACTCAGGCTCTGAGCCTCAAGGCTGTGAGTCTTTTCTTGCTGTGTGGCCATACCCAAGGTTTATTCTAACACATAATGTCCAGCCTCGTTTTTTCCCCCCGAGACTCTCTGCATGCTCCCTGAGTTCCCCTGCCTGGGATGGAAAGGATGTAAACATTTCACTTTCCTGACCACTGAAATGCACCTGCCTCTGGGGTGGGACACAGTTGCAGTTGAATATCAGTGTTGTCCAATGCTTTCAGAAAGGATGTGAATCACACAGGGAGGGACCCTTAGTATTTGAGTCACTAGCTAGGAGCAGGTACGTGCATGTGAAAAAAACCATGCTATCTGACTTGATTACGCAAGACCCCTAGAGTTGGGCTAGCAAGAGGGCTGTGGGTAGAGAATGAAAAGCATCAGAACATCAGTGGGGGAGCTGCCCCCAGTGAGGGTGAGGGGGCAGAGAACAGCCCAGATACAAGGTGAGGATCATACACATGCATAGTTGGCACCAGACTGGGTCAGACCAGTATTCCCTCTATCTAGCATAGGCCTATATTTGAGCTTCATTACTATGGGATCTTCATAGGGAGGATGCTTATGCCCATTGCACAGATTGGGGAACTGAGGTCCAGAGATACCATGTGACTTTCCCATGGTCACCCAGAGAGTTTGTGGCATAGAGCCAAATTGAACTAGGAGGTCCTGCAACCTAGTCTAGAGTCTTTCCTATTGGGCGACACTTCCTCTGTCTCTGGTTAGGACCAGCTGCGTCCCAGGGTGACTGAAAGCTCCAATGATTGAACAAGCTTCCTTGTGGGTAGTTCCTTCCCCAACCCCCATTAGTTAGAGGTTGGCTGTTGCCCTCATATTGGAGAGTTTCAATCCCTTCTAAGCTCACACGTGTGACCCATACACATCTTGGATCCTCTTCTGACTCCTGCCAGGCTCTTGGCCCCAGTAAGATCCTGTGGCAGTGAGTTCCACAGGCTGATTGCACAGTGTATTAATATCAGGCATGTGCATGACATCACAGCAAGCTATCACCCTCAGGCTTATGCATAATCACGTTGCTTGGCTGGGCAGAATTCAGTTACTTTTATAGTTTTGAAGGACAATGTCCATGTTTGTTTCTAAGCATTTTTCTTATCAATGTAAATTTCCACGGTTGCAGGAAATTATTGGAGAGGGGTCAAACAATGGGAGGGCAGCAGACAATAATTATTTAATGACAGGAGAAGCTGAGATTTCAAAGGCTAAAGCTTTATCTCCATTAAAGCGCAAATTGTGAAGATCACATGTCTAAATATACTGAGTAAATATCCTTAAATCAAACTCAACTGTGTTCTCGGTCAGCATTTGTCTTACTTTGCCTGGCTGTACGTTCTCATTATTACTGATGGAAATGGTTTTTGTCGCCTTGTGTGGGGCTCGCAAAATCGATGCTGACCGACATTTACTGACAAGAATCTAAACTTCCAAAGCTTCTAGCTGCCACATGGCGAGGTGGGTGAGTGGACAGCAGGGAGGGTGCATGAGAACTTCTGAGCTTGGCTTGCCACTAGCCGCAGGCTGGATCCCTTTCCCCACTAGCGAAAGCCCAACCCTATTATATCGCTCCCACATATCCACCCCAAAGGTGGGATCAGTGCCAGAATCTCCCACTGGGAAGGTAGCCGGGGCTCTGTGATCTGGCAGCAGCAGTAAGCTGTTACCTTCATACGTGGTGATTAGAGGAGGCTGGGCCACATTTAGAGTAAATCACATTCATGTACCTCTGGGGCTGTCAAGCTCTCTTGAGGACTGCACTTTCTGAATCCTGTGTGGCAACAAGAATCCACTTGCTCCTTGGTTTGTTGGAGGCCAATCTCAGGACTGGTGGCTTCTAGAGACCCCCATGTCCTTTGCACATCTCTGACCCATGCTTTGGTGACTTACAGCTACATAATCCATGCATGGGGAAGCTGGATATTTGGACAGCTGGGGAGAGCAAACAGGATTAGCTGGGATCTGGCCACACCAGTGGTTTTGCTACTCCCAAGTGTATTTTTTTCTAAAAAATATCACAAGATCCAGATAAGAAAATCATGAGATTTATTGGAAAGGTTTTTTTTATTTGCCATCTCCTTTTTTTACCTTTTGGGATCACATCTTCAGGCTTTTCTGTGCAACCACTGGGGCTAGAAATGTAACATTTCTTTAATAATGAAAGCCAAGATGCTCATGGGACTCCAGAAGCTGGGAATTTAGAAAAAACACCAAACTTTGGGAGCCTTTCTGTAGAGTCCTGTGAGGTAATCACACTATTTTAAGTACCTAGGTAATCTAGAGCTTTTCATCTGTACGTCTCAAAAGACTTCACATAGAAAAGCAAAATCCTTATTTCCATTTTAGAGCTGGAGAAACTGGCACAAAGCAGGGGAAATGACTCAAAGTGGCCAGTGGCTGAGTCAGGAAGAGAAGGCAGATGTTTGAGTGATAGCTCAAAATGAAACCATTAGAGCATGCTGCCTTCTGGTCAAGCTTTTGGGAAAATGAGGAATTTTCTTTTAAATGGAAAATTTTGACTATCATTGGGAAACCCAAAGTTTCCAGTTTTCCAACCAAAAAACCCCAAACCCCCAAAATATCAAGGAAGCAGATGCTCTTTGAAAGATTTCAATGACTTGAAAAGCTCTCATTTTCCTTAGATAAAGCATTTTGATGGAAAAATTGAGTGGATCTTGTGATAGATGGGTCTTGGAATGACAGAAATGTCTCTGCTATGGGGGGAACGATGCCCCAGGGGTTAACATCCTAGCCTGGGACTTGGGGGCGCTGGGAGTCAATTATTTCTCTGCCACAGACTTCCTGAGAGACTAAATGATCCACCAAGGTCAGTCTACACCCCAGCCCATTGGTACAACTTGGGAACAGGCTGTGCAGCTTGCTGGTGGAGATCTGGATCCAGCAGCCTTTTAGAAACATCCTCTTTAGAGTCATCCAGCCCTAGGCTGTGCTGAGCAGCCATAAACATCACCAGCTCCTAGGATATCTGGATCAGGGCTGGCTGTGCAGGAGGCAGTCGGCTGCATAGAGACATTTGCCTTTGCCCCATCCCAGCCATTTGCATTTCTGTAAGGTTGTACCTAATGCCCCTGTGATTTAGCAACATACATTTCCCTTGAGCCACGTCTCCTCTGCTGGGCCTCAGGGAGCATGGGCTGCCCTGTGCTGGATGAAAGGTCAAGTCTGCATATGGTCATGACATCCTCTAGTGGCAGCAGTCTGCAGGACATAAAAGCCCCATTATGAGTACTGCTGATGGCAAGTTGAGGGGCATGGAGGCTGGTGCCTCTGCTACAGAAGCTGATGCCTCAGGCTGCATATGACAAGAGGCTGCTTCTGGGGTTCTGGGGACTCCCCTGTTGCTTTACTTTGTGTAGCAATGCTTGCACCCCATCACCTGGCCTGAACAAGGCACCTTTTACTTGTTAGAAGTGTCCCATTTTAAGCAGCCGTTATCCAGCCTCCGTGTGTGTGCAGTGGCTACAACAGGAACCTGGCTTATAGCCCTCGCTGCTGCTCCCCAGTTCCTGTGGGGTGGGCCTGCTGCACAACTGCTTTGAATGGCAAGCCCAAGACATGTGAATTGCTCCCCTCCACCCTGCAGCCCCCTGTGAGATCTGACCGTCAGAGAGCTTGTTGTCAGAGCAACTGGCTTCCTACATCTCCATCCTGCGGATTGCAATTTCAGGGACTAAAGAAAAGGCCAGGACTCCTGGATTCCCTCCTCTGCTTTTCTGCTGACTCACTGTGCAACCTTGGACAGGACCTTGGAGAGGGGCTTTGCACTGAGATAGTTGCCCCCCAAAATTAAAGCCTCCAAAAGAAGAGACTGGAGATGAAGTGGTGGTGGGAAATCATGCAGTGCCTCAGTTTCCCTGTTCACAGCATCACAGGCAAGCCCAATTCATTAATGACCACAAAGTGTCTGGTGTGCCAGCAACTGAGTGAGACCAGCAGATGGCAAACAGAAGCCTCCGTAACCAGCCACCCTGCCATTCTCATCCAACAGCTACTGATGCTGGAGGCTGGAATCTGCCCGCCTTGTTGTCCCCCCCCAACCTGGTCTCATGCTTGTTCGTCCCTCTCCCCCCTGGACTTATTCTTCAGCCCCAACTCGACTGTGCAAACTACTCAGACTTAAAGCCAATCAATTTCCACCGAGTAGCAGAGTTTGACGGGAAATTCATTCCAACTGGGGGCCTTGATTTATCTTTCAAATATACGGACAAGCGGGAGCATGATGGAGCCCATTAAAATGTTGGGAGATTGTTTTTATGATTGAAGTCTGTATTCCACCCGCCATAAAGAAAGGGAGCGCGGAGTCATTAGCATTTCCATGATGTTATATTTCTGCCTGTCTCGGGCCAATAACTCATCTTTACAGCCTGTCCCATTGCTAGCTCTTTGATACAATGAGTATAGAGTTAAGCAAAACTACAACTGAAAGGAGATTCCAGCTAGTCGCTGCCCTTCACGCAGGGTTCTCCTCCTCTCCCAGAGACATTTTTCAGGACGCTGAAGGAGCACATATGCGAGAAGTCATTCTTTCTCCCTTCCTATTTTTCATTTCTTTCCCTCCCCCACCTCCCTTTCCCATCCTGGCCCTCCTCTCTACTCACCCACCCGGCTAAATGAAACTGAGCTCCCTGGTTTACCCCTTCCAAATCACCCTCCCCTGGCTGCTGCTTTTCAGGGTCTCTGTACTGTTACTGACTCTGCACTGAAGTTTTGTTTTTCTTCAAAGCAATGACCTTTTCTCCCCTTCCTTCGAGCCAAGAGAAAAATACAGAGCAGGGAAAGCAAAATGCTCTGGAATAGCCTTGGCTCAAAGCCTATGGTCAGTGGTGGAGGGAAAGTCCAGCCCATCCCATCCCCATGATGGGAGGCTGGGGGGCCATGTCGGGGTTAATTGTTTCAGGTGGAGGGAGTGTCAACCACTGGTTAGAACAGGGGCTGGAGAGTCAGGACGCCTGGGTTCTGCTCCAGTGACTGCCACTGATTCACTGCAGACCTTGGGCCAGATATGTGCTGCAGCTTGGCATCACCTGCAAAGGGCTCAAGGGTTTGAGTCAGGCATGAGGCCTTGTTATTCTGGCCTGCAAACGATTCCTGGCAGTGCTTTAAAGGCGTCCTCTGATGCCATCCCACAAAACCTCCCCTCTGTGTGCATGCACGTATGTCAAGATGTGCACCGTGTGTGTACTGTCCCGCAAAGGACATGTTTGTGGAGTGTGTGCCTGTGGGCTGTGTGTGGGGAGAGCATGTGTGTACGGGTGGAGGGCCGGGTGCAGTTGTGGGGTGTGTGTGTACGTTAGTAGATGTGTGGTGTGTATGCCACTAAGTGTGGGGTTGTATACCAGTATGTGTGTGCATGTTGAATGCAGTGTGTGGAACGTGGGTGTTGTATGGCAGGCGCATTGTGTGCGGCATGTGATATGTTGTATTGTTCATTGTGTGCAGTGCATGTGCTGTGTTGTATGGCAAATGTCTGTTCAGTGCGTGTGTCGTGTTGCGTGCAGGGCACGTTCCATCACTGCCTTGTTCCCATTTGCCTTTCCAGGTCCTTACACCCAGTGAGCAGTTCAGGGACATGCAGCGCAAGTTGAACGCACCCAGATTTCTCCAGCCGGCGCTCGCATGCTGAATGCTAAACAGCTGCCTGGAGCCGGCTCCACCAGCTGGCACCCTTGCCCGCAGATGCTGGCTGGACAGGCAGCGTCGGGCTGTCTCCTTTGCACTTGACCATTCCTTTGTGTGTCTGTGTCACGCTCATGTCTGAGTGTGAGCGTCCCCGAGCCACTGTGTGATGCCTGTACTGCTGCATGTATGTGGTGCAGACCATGCCCTAGTGTGCATCTGTGCCAGGCCCACACCTGTGTGCGGAGGTGTGTACACACCTTCCCCCATGTCTCTGTCTCCTGCAGCCCTCTGACCGTTCCCTGTATTTATGGCGCTCAGCCTCCCCCAGCTCTCCCTGCACTGCTGCTCCTCCGCAGTGGCAAGATGGTCCTTGTTTAGACAGACACACGGCGATGGCACCAGCCTCCAGCACCTGGCAGGCAGCACATGGGGCCTGGCTGTAGCAGCCGGGGTGCAACAGTGGCAGGCCTGGGGCCTCAGGTGGAGGGGAAGCGGAGATGGGCGGGTTACGATTCATCCCCTGGGAGTGCTTTAATGTTAGGTGCTAAAATAGATAAGTTGCCGTTGGAAGGCATTTGTTTTACACATAAATTAACTGCAGTGTTAGATAAACCCGCTGCAGCTGGGCTGGGAGTGGGGGCGGGTAGGGGGACCTCTGCAGAAGGGCGAAGCAAAGAGAAAACACAAAGGAAGGTGCAGGCTTGAATTGAAAAGCAGGTGGCTGGGACACCAAGGGTAAATTGTTGGACTTAACAGGTAGGCCTCACAGAATGGCCACCCCCAGCGTGAGTAAAGGGCTCTTGAGGCGCTGTTGCACTGAAGGCAGCATTGCCTAGTGGGTTGAACACTGGCCTAGGACTCAGCCTACCTGGATTCTATTTCCAGCTCAGCTGCTGGACCTTGGGCAGGGCTCCGTGCCTCACTTTTCCCATGCCTCAAATGGGGATAACGACACAGATTTCCCCACCCCATAGGGTGGAGCTGTGTGTTCCACTGGTGAGACTCGCTAACGGATATTACTAGTGCATGACCTTGGTTAAGTTGCTTAGGCCCAGGATGTCAAAGCTGTTCAAATGCCTGATCCCCCTTGTCTGTGGAGGGTCAAAGTTAGGCTGGGGGAAGCTCTGGCTACCTTTCCCCTGGCCCCATCTTGGTGACTGAGTTCCCCAATGGGGATAATAGCATGTTGGGGGGGAACTGTGAGGGTGAACACATTTGAGATGTCCGGATATGATGGTAGGGAGGGTTAGCTAAGTGCCTAAGATGAAGGGAAATGGAGGCACAGGGACTGTAAATGACTTGGCCAAGCAATGAGCTGGTGGCAGAGCTGGTGAGGGAACCCAGGCGTCCGGCTTTGTTGTAACTGAGCTGATTGGTTCCCCTCCTGTTGCACTGATGGGGGCTGGTTGTTAGCTGGGGTGGCTTTCCCGTGTTGGAGCAGAGGCATGGGGAGGGAGGGATATGTCTAATTTTATCCACTCAAAAGATTCCCCCTGTCTCTCAATGGAGATTGTGTGTGTCCCTGGCGTGACTAATGAGCGTTACCACCTTTTGTGATTTTCATCATGAGGCTCACAGTATTTAGGGCTTTTCTCAACTCTCCAGCTCCTGGAGTCATGGGAGATGCTTGGCTTTGCTTAATGCCCCCTCCAGCGTCTAAACCAGGAAGTGTAGCCTTCACAGTTGTGGAGAAAAGCTGGGAAATCCCATTCCTGTGTTTCACGCCCCAGGGTCTAAGATCAGAAGGAACAACAGAGCGTCATGTCAGACCTGCAGTACGTCACAGGCCACTGGATTTCACGCGGGTATCCTCTGGTGCACGATAACTTAGATTCCCAGAGACTAAACTGTTGTGTGCTGTAGGTGCAGACAGAGAGTGGGAGAGTCAGAGGTACCAGGGCCCAGGACCTTGGCAATGGCTGGGAATTGATTAGGTGAGGTCTGTGATCCTAGCCAATCTGGCTTGGAAGAAAACTCCTTTCCAACCCTGCTCTCTCTGATTAGCTTATCCCTGAGTGTGATCCTCAAGGCCAATACGAAGAACCCAGCACTGATGATTTTTAAAGATGTCGCAAATGTTGAGTGCCCATCTCACAGCTACTGGAACTAGTGCTCTAATGACGATGGCTAGGGACAAAGACGTGGCTGGGGGGTTGCTGGTGGAAATGGGGCTGGGTAGGGGCTGGCGGGGGCAGGACATGTTGGAGGCTGGAGGGATCTCACCCTTCACCCATCCTAGTCGGTAGCTCTAATCACTAGGTCCTACTTCCCTCCCAGGGCCAAAAAGAGAACCAACGAGCCGTGGTTCCAATCCCCTCCTCTGTTGACTCAACACCACGCTAGGATTCAGGCATCCAGCTACTCAGTCTCCCATGCTCTAACCATTAGGCACCTCCTTTCCTGCTAGTTAAATCAACATAGAAGCTGGGTGTGTGTCTGTCTGTGGAGCACTTGGCACAATGAGGCCCAGGGTCCCACTACTGGGTTGATGGGGAATGTCTACACTCCAAATGCAACAGTGGCACTTCTGAGGTGGTAGCTACATCAGCAGAAGACTCTTCCATCAGCCTAGCACCCTCTAGGTTGAGGGAGCTGTGTCACAGGAGGGTGGATTTTTCACACCCCCAGAGACACCGCAATGCCTGTGTAAGTTTCTAGGAAGTGCTGCTGGAATAAAAATCATAACAATGTTGTTCTGCTGAGTCCTAATACAATGTCCCCCGCTGGGATGGTCTAAGCTTCCATGCTCGAATCTCAGCTTTTTGGGCTACAGCCCTGGCCTCTGCCCCTAGGGGTAGGGCTGGGTGAGTGCAACAAAATTCATCGATATGCAGGAGCAGAGGCTGGGATTTTTTGTTCGAGCCTCTATTTTCATTTGCATACAGAGTGGTGGGTGGCGCGCTGGTCTCGGACTCAGCCCTGATACACGTCGTGTCCCTGCTCCATGCCTCAGTTTCCCCAGCTGCTGAGTGGTGATAGAGATGCTGTCCTCCTTTGTCAAATGCTTTGAAAGCCACAGATGAAACATGCTGAATGTCACTAGCATTAGGACAGTGGATACTGACCTTTCCCATGCCAATCCTCCCTCTTCTTGGCAGATTCCTCCCCCATTTAATAGTGTTGGCTGATGTCAAACTGGTACAGGAGTGGACTGTGCCGATGCCTGGAGTGCACTGCATTATGGGTATTCTTTATGGGAAATGGCATAAGGAAGAGAGGCCCCCAGGATGCTCTAATTTATATCCAGAGGGTCAAGCCCTGAGAGGCGCAGAATGAAGGTGGGGGCCTAAAGCAGTCCCACACCATCCCTACCTCCTGCTGAGGAGTTGCCTGACTGAATGATGGCTAATTGCAAGTGTTTCTCCTTTGGAAACTTCCCAGCAAGGGGGTAGAAATAACATCATGTGACCCACCTGGACCAGCCCAAAAGCAGGTGAAAGTTTCTTGATGAGGAGTGGGTATCTGCAGCCTAAGAGCAAAAATAAAGCAGGGTCAGTTTGCCCTGGGGCAGGGAGCGGGGTGGGGAAGGGAAAAGGAAGGGATTCCTGGGGAGAACAATGCACCCAGCTCTGGGGAGAAGCAGAGGCAGGATTCTTGGAGGAAACAATGCACACAACTGTGTGAGGGGCTGGGCTGGGACTCCTGCAGTGAACAATGCGTCCAGCTCTGGTGCAGGGCAGGGCCG